>CM053571.1:50683251-51039727 GCA_028646485.1 Cryptoprocta ferox | reverse complement strand
ACTACGAACATTGGGGTACATGCTTGAGGTATCTAAAAGAATCCAACCAGTATACCATGTAATGGAGTTTGGGCTTTAATCTAAAAACATTAGAAAATCATAAAACGGCTTCATACTTTGATTTTAGAGAGAAGACAAGTGTGGAAAATAAATTAAAAATGGACTAGAGGTAGGGATTATACATTGGGAACTGTTGTTTTAAACCAGAGGCAGATAATGATGGCCTGAGAATGGAGAAAATGGGTGAACTGAAAGTTCTTAAGGGGGATGAATGGAACAGAATTTGATTCAGCTTGGATGTAGTGGATAAGGGAGTGGTAAGAGTCAAGTTTGATTCTTCGTTTCCTGATCTGGGCAACCAGATGGATAATGGCAAACAACTTCTTTCATTGAGAAAGATAATGTATGAAGAGGATGAACTCCTTTTTGGGAAGGAATATAGGTGCCAATGAGATTTCCAGGTAAGGACGTCCAGTAGGCAGTGGCATATTCATGTTTGGATCTCACGCAAGAGCTCTGGGGTTATACATTTGTGTATAAGGGCTTGATACCATGATTCTCAGATATTCCAGTAACAGTTTCTTGTTTTATTCCCTTAGCACTAGATTCAGGAATGTACTTGGACTAGGCTGTGTTAGCCTAGGGCAGGTGAGCATAAGGGGATTTTTAATATCCAAGTATTCTCTGTAGGCCACCTTAGCTATCATGCCGTGTGTTATATAACTCGAAATTGGTGAGCTACCTTGCTAAGGTGAGAAGCTCTCTAGAGAATGCTACGTATAGGATCAGTCTAGCTTTATGTATAAGGGTAGGACCAGAAGGTGAAGTGAAGTTTCTAGAAGGTCTGATGTTATGTATTCCAGAAAGTCTGAATATTTGGAACGCTGAGAAGCTTGCATTGCCATCTCTTAGCTGATAGTGCAACCACATACCTGCTGTAGTATTTCTGTTAATCTGACATTCTATTGCTATTTGTCAATATGGAGGTTATACAGGATGTTATCAATAGGTTGGTAGTTATAGGGGTGCCTGGGTGGCTCAGTCAGTTGAGCATCTGACTTCGGCTGAGGTCATGATCTCAGTTTGTGAGTATGAACCCAGTGTTGGGCTCTGTGCTGACAGCTCAGAGCCTGGAGCCTGCTTTGGATTCTGTGTCTCCCTCACTCTCTGCCCCTCCCCTGCTCGTACTCTGTCTCTCTCTCCCTCCAAAATAAACACTAAAAATTAAAAAAAAATAGGTTGGTAGTAATTGAAACCATTGGTGTGCATAAGATTACTCTGGAAAATAAGGAAAAGAGAGCAAAGAATAGAATTCTGGGGAAATACTAATCTTTAAGGAGTAGGTGGAAGAGAGAAAAGTCCAAGAGGAGAATAAGTGAATGATGGTGAAATCTGAGGGATTGAACAACCAGAAAGGTAAAATGAGTAATATTTGTATTTCACCATTACCTGAGAGGTATTTCAGAATGTCATTAGACAAGTTTTCTTGTTACACATGAATACATGCTCATTGTTAAGTAAATACATTTTCCACAAGATTCACAACAAAGGCTCAGAAAAAAAGAAAAAGACGTGGGTTTCCTAATTTTCAACTAGAAGTTTAAAGCTTGTTGGTAACTAAGTCTATTTATCTTTTTAATTTTTTAAAATGTTTATTCATTTTTTGAGAGAGAGAGAGAACAAGCAGGGGAGGGGCAGAGAGAGAGAGAGAGAGAGAGAGAATTCCAAGTAGGCTCCAGGCTCTGAACTGTCAGCACAGAGCCTGATGCAGGGCTCAAACTCAGGAGCTGTGAGATCATGACCTGAGCCCAAGTTGGACGTTTAACAGACTGAGCCACCCAGGCGCCTCTAGCTGATTTCTTAACTTGTAGAAGCAAGAATGATTTTTATCCCTGCTAACTTGGTTGGTTTTGGCATAAAGCCATGGTTTGTTTCTGTGGCAGTACAGTCTCTCTGGGCATATGTACACAGAAAACTATTTGTTTTTGTATTTATTTAATTTGATTTTTGTGTGTGTGTGTGTGAGAGAGAGAAAGAGATCACACACGAGTGGGGGTGAAGGACAGAGAGAGAGAGAATGAAAATGTTAAGCAGGCTCTGTGCTCAGTGCAAAGCCCAATGGGACTCCATCCCATGACCTTGAGATCATGACCTGAGCGGAAATCAATAGTCCTGGGCTTAACCCCACTCAACCAACTGAGCCACCCAGGCAGCCCAAGAGGATCATTAAAAAAAATTTTTTTTTAAATTTATTTTTGAGAGAGAGAGACGGAGCATGAGGAGGGGAGGGGCAGAGACAGAGAGGGAGACACAGGATTCGAAGGAGGCTCCAGGTTCTAAGTTGTCAAAACGGAGCCCTGGGCGGGGGAGAGGGGGAAGGCTGGAACCCGTGAACCGTGAGATCATGACCCGAGCCTAAGTTGGACGCTTAACAGACTGAGCCACCCAGGCGCCCCACAAGAGGGTCATTTTTAAAAGTTCCCTGGGATGTCAAGAATAATGTCTTTCATATATTCTACCTAACACTTTGTTTTCTAAATTCACAGTTTTTAATACATAAATCTTATGGTATAGAACCTATCAAATTTCCCAAAGTTGCAGTAGGCACAAATGATAAAAACCAGTGTTCTGAGAGCTCTATTACCTCATCTGCTATCTTTATCCATCCTTGCGTTACTCCTCCTCAGATGAGGGGAAACAAATTATTTCGTTTACCAAGTATTTATGGTGCAAGGCCTTATTTTACAGCCAAGTCTTCCCGCCCACTGACAACCTCACAGTCCACTGCCCTGCATACTGCAAAGATGTCATTCGCTCAGTTGTCTGAGTTGTTCATTTCTTCATCTCCTGCCTCTACCCTCGTTCAGGCTTTCCCTCTACCTTTTTCCTCTTCCTACTCAGTGATTGCAAGATGTTTTGGGCAAAAGCATAGGCACCTAGACCTTGGGAAGCACAGATGACTTTTCTGTTTACTTTCGCCGTTACCTAACGAAGGCTTTTATATCGGTTTCTTATTTGTGCATCAACACTGTTTTTACTAGGGTATTCATTCATTAAAATATTTATTGATCATCTACTATATGCCAAGGGCTATTCTAAGTGCTGGAGATACAGAAGGGAACAAAACAGAGGGAAAAATATCCCAACGCCTTTTAGCTGGGAGACTGGTGGTAAAACGGGCGGGGCAGATCGCGTGGTTCCTGGCAGGTCTAGGGAGGAATTCTGACTTTTATCTTGGGCGAAATGGAAAGCCCCCGGAGGGTTTGGAACAAAGGGTAGTTTCCTCTGTCATTTTACAAATTAGGGAAATACAATGACTACTTCGCAGTCAGTGCACCAGTATGCTTTGTGCAACTCTGGAGAAATTGCAATTTAGGTACTTAGGAGGAAAAACAAAACAAAACAGGAGGTAGGCACTGATTTGGGGCCACTAGCCCAGAGATTCCAAGGCGGCAGAAATGAAGAGGAACTGGACGGATGAAGATTAATACAAAAAGAAGCGAATAGTTTACACCGAAATACAACGTAACACGAACATACTCCAAGAGACACGCCAAGATATACGTGGCTCCGTTCTGACAGCTGTCACCTATCTAAAAAGAAGCAAATTTAGAAGAGGCAAAAGGTGGCCCAAATCTAGCGGGTTGCCCAAAGTCGAGCTGGAGAAAGCCGCCCTGCCGGGAGCGGATCAAGCCCCGGACGTGACCACGCCCCCGGCCCCGCCCCGCCTGCGGCTCACAGCCCCAGTTGGCCGCGGCGGGGGCGGTGGCCGCGGTGCCCGGAAGTGCGGCTGACGTGTCCCGGCCGCGCTCGGAATTGTGGGCGACTCGGCTAATGGCGTCGTCGAGTCTGGAGGGCCTGGGGAGCTAGCGCTGAAGCTTTTTGCCAGGTTGACGAACTGTGTGGCCGGACCCCGCGGCAGCGGGAGGGACCTGCCCGCCTTGTGGGCTCCTCGGCGAGAGCCGGTGGAGCCTAGCGGGGCGGGGCGACTGGGGGGCGCCTCGGAGAGGAGCCGCGAGAGTTGCGAGGAGGCTGCGGGGGGCGCTCGGGAACGCTGTGGGTTCGTAGTCCAGGCCCGGCCGAGTCCCGCGGAGCCCAGGAGGCGAGCTGAACAGGGGCCGGAGGCTCTCGGAGGGAGCTGCCGGTCGCCTGAAGGAGCTGACCGTGCTGGAGTTCGTTTGCGCCGCTCACATTGGATTGAGTTTGGTGGATCATGTCCGGCACCAACAGCCCCGAGGCAGTGAAGAAGCTGCTGGAGAACATGCAGAGCGATTTACGGGCCTTGTCCCTGGAATGCAAGAAGAAATTCCCACCTGTCAAAGAGGTAAGCTTTGGGCGACGCCGGGAGAAGGCATGGCGAACATGTCTGGTCCTATTAGATCCAGTCCTTCGCTCCCAAACTCCTGTCCTGTCTGATTTTAATGTGGCCCTCACCTTTCCAGATTTGCTAGTCGGTGGGTTGTTCCACAAGCGCTCTTTATAGTTTCCTTTGGAGACGTCTGGGGAGCTTCGATTTTCTCGACTCCAGTCCGCCGGATTCGGGAATGAAGTTCGCGGAGGGAGCCGATGCAGCGAATTCAGCTGAATGTATCTTACCCTTTTCAAACTTGAAAGTAGCCAAGCCAGACTTGAAAAACTTAACGTTTGTTGCTTCTAAAACTAGTATCTATCGTTGTGGTGAAATCTGTGCTCCTCACGTTTACAGTGTGTGTCGCTCAAAGGGAAGTAGCTTTTCTTCTGGTCTCGTGTCATGGAGCTTAACTCTGTGTCAGTACCACGAAGTATTAATATTCAGCGACTTGTGACAAATATTGAAGACCCACAATAATCATGTTAAGCCTTGTTATTAGCAATACTTTAATGGGAAGTTTGAGTTTAGAGTCAAATCCACTGCACCTTGCAATACATCAATACATATTAACCCCTTTGAGCTTCAGTTTTCTTTTGTATGTAAATAGGGTTAAAGGGTAGACTTATTAGATTATGATGCTAAAAATCGTCAGAGCAAAAAGGCTGCAGTTATTAAGCCTTATTCAAGAGGCTGCAGTTAATAATATATATAAATTAAATTCTCCAAATATTTCCTAAATTGAAAATTTTGACATATAGTCACTATTCATTTTTTCTCTCAAGATGCCATTTTATTTCTCTTAAACGTTTTAAAAATGCTTCCCAATTTCCTTTCTCATATCTGAAATAAGATATTTCAGTGATACATTTGTAAAAGCCATTATTTTCATTTTTATATAATGTAGTTTGGCATACCAGTAATTTTATTTACTATTTAGGATTCACTAGAAGTTTACTAAGGATTTTGGAATGTTTTCATATTAATTTAAATGTTTGGCCTTTATAAAGATTTTGTAATTAAAACTTACCCAATAAAGTTTGGCTTTTAGGCTTCCAAGGAATCTTAACTTTTCTGTAAGTGCTTTTGGTTTCATCAGTCTTCAACATGATCTATCTAGTATTTCTTTAATAACGTAAGCATATATTACCCAATAATGGAAACCTGATGTGCTACTTTTGGAAAGATGACTATCGTCATGTATTTTATTTCAGATACTCAATAGCTTGTGATATTGGTTTTCATTATTTTCTCTACGTCATTTTCTGTTGAAAGTTATAAGTAATTTTAAAGAATTAAGCAGTTTTAAAGAATTTTAAAGAATTAGACTGTTCTCATTGTAAGAGAAATTCTTTGTAATTAAAGAATTTTAAAGAATTAGGCTGTTCTATTATAATTTTAACAATAATTTATAGAACCGACTGTTCCCAGCTCTTATAATTTATATAGAAACTGGGATTCCTCTGTATTACACATAAAGGCTTTTGTGGACTTGCTTGAGAATTTAATTGCCATTTATGACATTATTTCTTTTAGAAAACTCAGTCCATTTATTCTAGGAACTTTAAATAAAGCTCATTTGCTCTTTTACTTGGACATTGGCCAAAGAAATACTTAGTGATTGCACCTACTTTGTGAGGTTAATGGCAGAAATTATTCTTTGTGTGAGTATGTCTGATACATAATTTCCTATATAGCACCTACTCCATAAGAATTTGTTGAATGTAAGAACTTTGACTTCTTAACCAGTGGCACTTCTAATGTGCTTAGGGGCCCACTTTAGGAATTAGAAAATGACCCTTATTGTGTTACCAGTTTAATACAGTAATGAAGTAATTAGTGTAAGAGTAATGATTTTATAGGAGGGACCCTTGACTTTCAAGAAATATTTTGATTGAATTAAATTTATCCTGATAAATTAATAGCAATTTTGGCCTTCTCTAAGAAACTGGTAAGTTTTTAGTTTTATTTATTTTGGGAATGAAGAGAGGTTGGTGCTTGGTAGACCTTAAGGGAAAGCCTGCCTGCATTCCTTCCTTCCTTCCTCCCTCCCGCCCTCTTTTTTTCTCTTTTTTCTCTCTCTCTCTTCTCTTTTTCTTTCTTTCTCTCTTTCTTGTTTGTTTGTTTTTGAGAGAGCGTAAGCAAGGGGAGGGGCAGAGAGAGGGAGACACAGAATCTGCAGCAAGCTCCAGGCTCAGAACTGCCAGCACAGAGCCCAAACGTGGGGCTCAAAACCATAAACAGTGAGATCATAACTTGAGCTGAAGTCGGATGCTTAACCTGCTGAGCCACCCAGGTGCCCCAAGGCAAAGGCTTTCTAAGTATAAGAAGCTTTTCCATCTGTATACTGGTTTCCTAGGTAATACTCTCCCAATATCTTCACAGTTACTATTTGAAAAATACTTCTTCTGAACTACTTTTTATTTATTTATTTATTAAAATTTTTTTAATGTTTCTTTATTTTTGAGAGAGAGAGACAGAGACAGAGTGTAAGTTGGGGAGAGGCAGAGAGAGAGAGGGAGACACAGAATCCCAAGCAGGCTCCAGGCTCTGAGCTGTCAGCACAGAGCCCGACGCGGGGCTTGAACTCTCGAACCTCAAGATCATGACCTGAGCCGAAGTTGGACACTTAACCAACTGAGCCACCCAGTCGCCCCACTTCTGAACTTCTTATAAGGGTACTTAAGACGTTACAGTGGTAATCGTATATGTGCTTTGGAAGGGAGGTCTCCTTCCCCAGTAATTTTTTTTTTAATGTTTATTTATTTTTGAGAGAGAGAGAGAGAGACACAGACAGTGCAGGTGGGGGGAGGGGCAGAGAGAGAGGAGACACTGAATCCAAAGCAGGCTCCAGGCTCTGTGCTGACAGCAGCAAACCTGATGCGTGGCTTGAACCCACAAACTGAGATCTTGACCTGAACCAAAGTCGGATGCTCAATCAACTGAGCCACCCAGGCGCCCTTCCAGTACTTTATAAACAAGGTAGAATGAAGTGGTAGGTACCGTCTATATTTAATTAGTCTTTATTTTAAGTTTCTAGTAGTTACTCCTTTTTTGATCATGGTTGCTTACAGAAGAAAAGAGTATTGATAAAGGATAGTGCATTATTTATTGATACTTCTTTTGATTTTCTACATTTTTTTTCATCTTGTTTTCATTTATGAATCTATCCTTTGTATATTAAATTGTTTTAATACCGGCTATAATTTCACTGTCATTTTATAATAAAAGCAGTAATGAAATAATAGCAATACATTCCTTCCCCTTTTTTTTCCCTGCTTATTTTTCTTAGTCCTTAAATATAAATCTTCATGTGTCAGCAGTGTAACTTTTTTAGCACAAGTGTGCTAGCTAATTTTTTTTCTGGAATACTTGTATGAAAAATATTTTCTTTGCCTTAAAAATTACTTTAATGCTTTGTAAAATTGCTTCTGTGTAAGTAAAATTCACTGCCTTCTGAGGCAGTAATCTCTGAAGCTTTATATTTATGTATTTAATGAATAAAACATTTTGATCATTTTCTGTTTGCAGGCATTATTCTGGATCTAATTGAGTTTGGAAGTATGTCAGAGTTTGTAATTCTTGAGTTGAGTCTTAATAGGATGAGTAGAAGCTAGCCAATAGAAGAAGGGGGGTGGTCATTCTAGGCAGAGGAAATAGCTCATGTTTGTTTATATTCCATGTTAAATAAATTTCACGCTGAAGGTAATTGGGAGCCATTAAAGCTTTTTAAGAGAAGGAATAATATCAAATTCATATTTAGTAACATTTCCATAACAGTATTGATGGAAAGAATTAGAGGGGACTAAGATTGAGGCAAAGAGAATAAATTTTTTTTTTTAAATAATTTTTTTTTAAATTTTTACTTATTTTGAGAGAGAGGGAGACAGATAGATTGTAAGTAGGGGAGGGACACAGAGAGAGGGAGACACAGAATCCGAAGCAGGCTCCAGGCTCCGAGCCGTCAGCACAGAGCCCGACGCGGGGCTCGAACTCACGAACCGTGAGATCATGACCTGAGCTGAAATAGGATGCTTAACCAACTGAGCCACCCAGGTGCCCCGAGAATAAATTTTAAAGAGTGATGATTGCCTGCATCAACATAGCAGTAGAGGTAGACGGGAGGTTGCTTGCATTATGGTGGTCATGTGTGAAAGACAGAGTATGGATTAAAAAGAGACTTAGCAGTTTAAGTGATCAGGGCATAGTGACCTTTTATATAATGTAGAGAAAGAAATCTATGATGCCTCCCACGTTCTGGCTTGGGAAACTGGGTAGATCACTAAGAGAAGGAACACAAGAGGAGGTGATGTTTTGGGGCAAAGTGAGTAGTCATGAATATAATAATTTTAAGATTTATGTGTGACATCAAGTTGAACTGACCAGTAGGTATTTGAAAATGATGGTTTGGTTCTTAAGGAGAAGGTCTAGAATTTCAGATTTAGGAGTATCAATTTATATACGATAGTAGAAACCGTAAGAGTAGGTAGGATGGGTCTGCAGCAGTGTATAGAATGAGGGCCAAAGAAGGAACTTTGGGAAACAACAGCAGGAAAGGGAAAGAGGCATCTGAATGACTAAGGTTAAGGATATGGGAGAGAAAGGGAATACATGGTAGAGCAAGTTACCTGAAAAGCTGGAGTTTCAAGCATATAAGTAAATGAACTGGCTTTCAATCTGAGAAGGAACATATTTTCTTCTGACAGAGGAAGGGAAAAAGAAAAAATGAGTTTGAATGTGATAAATTTGAAGGGGGGACATCGTGGAGAGATAGAAAGTTGTGGACGGTTTGGCCTATGGCCTCTATTCTTAGTAAGGTAGCAAACAAGCTTATTCCTGGGAGCAATTAGTAATGAAAGGAGCGAGGGGTAGAAAGTTTGAGGGAAGCAGTGGATCGCTTTGGAGAAGTGGAGGAGAAATTAACTTGGGACACTAAAGAGTCTTGGCAGGAAAAGTGGTTGAAATGATGATAGATTGTGAGATCTATGTTGTAATTCTAAAGAAGGAAATCCATAAAACTTTGATCGGAAGAAGATGGAGGGGTTAAGGGACTAGCAGCACCAATTTAATCGAAGAGCAGTGGAGCTGAATGGGAGAGCTAGCAGGACAGGATTGGCACACTAAGGGGATATTGGATTTCAGATTGCCAAGTCATGCTGCACTGGAGGATGATGAAGTCCAGGGAATGGGTGGTAGAAGAGGAAGGGAATGAAGATCATTTGAGTTGAGGTGGTCAGAATTAGGGTATTGAAGGATTTTCTCTCTCTTTTTTAGTGAAATGGAATCAGTAAGGATGTAAATAATAAAAAAGTGCAAGTAGTCTTCCCACGCTGTGTACTTTGTTTCCCCTTGTGTATTTAGGCTTGACAGAACTTGGTTGGCAAGGATTTTTGCCTTAAAAGCAGAAATTCTTGTGGTAGAGTTCCTCAGTGCCCAGTGTTTTTATGTGTTAGTTTGGTGAAAGAGATGCCTTTTACTTACCATGACACGATTCTCCCTTTAACCAGCTATTTGGGGACTGAGGACCAAGTTTGTCGGCTCTTCTGGTAGGGAGAAGACCTCCTTTTCAGGACCTTGTGACAGTGAAGAATGAGGACTGGATAATGTTTATTACATGCTTAGTTGGGAGCTGTTTTGGTTTGGTATTTTATACAGTACACTATAGTTTTTTTTTTTTTTTCCTGTTGACGTTGGTTGGAGAAATTTGTTCCTGACACAACCTATTGTGTTCTTTCTCTCATAAGCGTAATAGAATAAGTTGATGTTTTATATAATGAAATGAATTAATTTTCATAATTTATGAAAAAAGTGCCAACACCAGCCACATAAATAATGACAAATATGGTAAGGAGTTAGAAGTCATTTTGGTCAAGACTGACTTTCCTATATAATGCAATTTTAGATAATTGTGTTAGATGTGCAAGTGGCCTTTGACCTTTATTTTTTTGTTTGGTTTGACTCTGCTCTTTCTTTGACTTTGTTCCAGAAAAGTGATATTAGATTCCTAAGGTCTCATTAAATTCATTTTCTTCTGATAAATAGTTTAGATGTTACTTCAAGAATATATAAGCATAACTTTTTCACTAGGACTTCGAGGAAAATTTTGCTAGATTAGTGCAATATTCTAAGAGCATTTTACAGTGAGGTTTCTTTAAAAAGCTTTTGGTTATTCTATAACATGTATTATACATTTATGAAAGTGCTATAACCAGTGAAATTTATTGTTAAAGTATAAAACATAAGAGTTTATTTTTTACTAAGTTTTTGACCACTGCATTTTTACTTTTATGAAGAAAATGAATGAGCAATGATCAGCAGAAACATATTTTAGTCAAATGTATTGATTATCTGTTTAGCACTGTGCTTTGGTGATACAGAAGAAATAAATGACATTGATCTGGCTCATAAACCAAAAAGGAAGACATACTCCAAAAATGGAGATATTTTTCTTTTTTCTTTAGTATAAGCAGAGCTTATTTTCAGTCATGTGCAAAACACTAGGTTTTGCTATCACTGTTATAATTTAATAGAAATTTATTAGTTTCTTAAGTGTAAAGCATGGCAGGAAATACAAAAATGAATGAGAGACTGCCTTTATCTTTTTGAAGTTAACTCATTGTTGAGTAAAGTATTGTCTTTCCATTAGGCTAGGGACTTTGCATCCATTGACTTTATTACAAGATGCTATTTTAATTTTACAGATGAGGAAATTAGGGTTTCCTCTTGGCTCAGGAACTTGCATAAGTTAGTAGATCTAGAAAGTGGAAGAACTGGGATGTGGCTCCCTGTGCATCCTGGAACTCTTCTCCATTATTTCATGCTGCAAAATGCCTTCAGAACATACTTACCTTGTTTTTATTGTTCCCATTTGTCTGCCTTGCTTCATTATTTGTTACTATTCATCATTCTTTCCATGTTGCCATTCTCTCATTTTGATGTTTGTAGCACTCTGCTTTCCAGTGTCTCCCTCTCTCTCAGTATTCCTTCTCCTCGTGTTTATGTAGAAGTGTATCCTAAGTTCTGTTTTCAGGCCTCTTCTGCATGTTCATCCCTCATTACTGCTATCTACTTAACCCCCTTGCTGCTGGCCTTACCCTGATACTGATGACTCCAAAATCTACGCCACAGACTCTGCTCTCTTTCCTAAGTGTAGACCCGTGTTTCCAGCTGTCTGTTGAACACATCCACCAGAATATTCCCATACTTGACATAGGACTTTTAATTTGCCTCAAAACTTGCCCTTTACCCCCATTTCGCTTGTTCTTTTAATGGCATTTATCACTGTTGCTTACTTTAGTCACATCTGGCCATCATCTCCCCCTCAGCTCTATTTATTCATTGTCAGCTATTTCTTCCTGCTCTGTAGTTTCCAACATACCTCTTCTTTTTTCTGTTCTCAGCTTATTATTTTAGTACCAAATTTCAAATGCCTGGCCGTTAAATGCATTAATGGCACAAAAAATAAATCATTTTGTATGTTGGGGTGCCTGGGTGGCTCAGTTGGTTGAGTGTGTCACTTTGGCTCAGGTCATGATCTCGTGGTTTTGAGTGTTGGGCTCTATGCTGACAGCTCAGAGCCTGGAACCTGCTTGGAATTCTGTGTCTCCCTCTCTCTCTGCCCCTTGCCTTCTCTCTCTTTCTCTCTCTCTCTTTCTCTATCTCAAAAATAAATAAACATTAAAAAATTTAAAAGAAAAATTCTATATGTAACCACTAGCTTAATGTACTTAAGCAGCTCAGAAACCCTCAGTGGCTGGCTACTCTGTACTTACAGGACTTGTTAGTATAGCATTTAAGACCCTCCTTGATCATCCCAACCTTCCTTTCTAGCTTCGTCATCTTCAGTTTTTCCTCATATGCCTTTGTACTTCAGCCAAGGTGTATTGCCTGCTATTTATTTTCCAAATATATCCTACTGCTTCCCTCTTCCATGCTTCTGAGGTTCCTTTTGCTGGCCCAGAATCACCTTCTCCTATCTTTTTTTTTTTTTTTAATAAATGTTTATTCATTTTTGAGAGAGTGTGAGCAGGGGAGGGGCAGAGAGGGGGACAGAGGATCCAAAGTGGGCTCCGTGCTGATGGCAATGAGCCTGATTTGGGACTTGAACTCACAAACCATGAGATCATGACCTGAGCGTAAGTCAGATGCTCAACCTACTGAGCTACCCAGGCACCCCACCTTCTTTTTAAATTAAAATCCTATCTTTCATTTAATCCCACTTTAAATGTTCCTCATCCATTTGTTGCATGAATAAATTAACTTTACAGATAATTTTCTACTTTCTCCCCTCATTCCCTTCATTCATTTGTTCGTGAAATGGTTTTTGAGTACCTACTGTGTGTCATGTACTAGTAGTTGTTAGAGCAAAAACAATTAACAGCTCCTGCCCAGATTTTTAAGCTAATATGTTTTCCTCTCTTTTCTTAACTTTCATTTAAATTTATTTTATAAGTTATTTCCTGGTAACTCTTAGTTTTACCTTCTTCTTAGTTATTTTAGTGTTTTTTTTTGGGGGGGTTCTAAATAGCACCTTTTTAACTTTTTAAAGTTAAAAAGTAACTAATTACTTTAAGTAAGTAGTACTTGAAAGAAAGGGGATACCATATATATATATATAGGAATACCACGTATATATTTTTAGCTCTCCACATGTAGTTTGCATTTTTTTTAAAGTTCACTTATTTTGAGAGAGAGAAAGAGCACGAGCTGGGGAAGGGCAGAGAGAGGGAGAGAGAGAATCCCAAGTAGGCTCTCGGCTCACAGAGCCTGGGGCTCCATCTCATGAACCGTGAGATCATGACCTGACCCAAAATCAAGAGTCAGAAGCTTAACCAACTGAGCCAGCCAGGTGCCCCTGCATTTCACTCTCTCATTTGATGTGTTAAAGAACATTTATTTGTTTCATAGAAGCCAGGGTTTTGTTGTTGTTGTTGTTGTTGTTGTTGTTGTTGTTTGGTTGGGTTTTTTTGTTTGTTTTTTGGCAGATTTTTTTTTTTTTTGAGACAGAGTGCACATTTGGCCATGGGCAGCTCTGGGGAAGGGCAGAGAGAGAGGGAGAGAGAGAATCTTAAGTAGGCTCCACGCACAGTGTGGAGCCTAACTCGGGCTCTGTGGGACTCCCAGCTCACAGCCATGAGATCATGACTTAAGTGGAAATCAAGAATCAGATGCTTACCTGACTGAGCCACCCAGGTGCCCAGGTCAGAGGGTTTGAATTGGATGCCATGTACGTATATATCTTTCAGAGTTTGGGGTTGTAAACTAATTATATGTTATGAAGAAAATCATATTGATTTCAGTGTATTAATTGTTTTATGAGCATATTGTCCTCTAGGGAATGTTCTAGATCTCCTTATTCTCAAGTGTGGACTTTATTTTAGTTTTTTTAAAAATTTTAGCTGACATCTAAAATCATAAGTCTTTAGGCAGCTTTATACTTCCCTGATATCTTATGAGTACATTTTTTTTGATTCAAGTTGCTGTTAACTTGAATTTCACATTACTACTTTAGCTCTTGATTTATATAAGTAAATAATTCATTTGGACCTTTGGTAAATTTGTTCTGATTTTGAGGTCTACTTTCATAGATATGAAAAGTATATATATATTTTTAAAAGACAACATAGGAAAAAACACAGGAGCTTTGATGAAGAGAAGCAGTATTAATTTTTTTTTATTATTGTAAAATTGCTCCTAGTACAAGTATTGGACATTTGTTAATTCCCTCCCTAGCATCTATTCCCTCTTGCTCCCTTCAGTGGTAGGCTGCACTTTTCTTTCATTTCTAAACCTTTGGATTGAGATGAATTAATCTCATTCTTCCTTAAGGATACTTTGATTAGTTTAATTTAAACCCTCCCTACCGCCACCATCTCCACCTTCATTTCTGCCCAAGTTACATAATGCCAGTGAGTGCTCCTTGACAAGGAGTTTCCTCTTTCTTTTCTAAAAGCTGCCGAAAGAGGCTTTTCTCTATTAGACAACGTCATATAAAATTTTTATTGGCAAGATTGGAAGTGGCCTAAGGATGAACCTACCCATGGAACAGGACAGAACCAAGAGAATGGCAGAGAAGTGGACCTGTAGCCCTCATGGCCTTTTGCATCTCTGGAAAAGGGTTACTCTGGGTTTTTCAGTTAGTGGACGGTAGAGTCTCCTTCTCTACTTAGAACTTGTCATGTTTGGGGTGCCTGTGTGGCTCAGTCAGTTAAACATCCGACTTTGGCTCAGGTCATGACCTCACGATTTGTGAGTTCAAGCCCTGCATCGGGCTCTGTGCTGACAGCTCAGAGCCTGGAGCCTGCTTCCAAATCTCTGTCTCCCTCTCTGTCTGCCCTCCCCCCACTCACACTCTGTCTCTCTCTCTCAAAAATAAATAAATATTAAAAAATTAAAAAAAAAAAGAACTTGTCATGTTTGTGTTTAGAAGCATTTATTATATAGCTCCTGTATGCCAGGCACTGTGATAGGCATTAGTAATATGGAGCGACAAATGGAATAGATTTCTTGTCCTGATAGGGTTTACAGCCAGAATGGGGGAACAGACATGTAGTGAGATAAGTGGAATAAAGTGTTACAAACCATAGAGGGCCCACGAAGATGAAGAGGCTTTTTGATAGTTGCCAGAGAAACAAATTGATGGAAGAAATTATTTCTTATAGTACCAAAAGCAGGAGAGCCTGCTCTTTAAGCCTACAGTTATCTTCATTTTGTGAGCAGTGGTTTAATTTCAGCAGAGCATTATTTGTCACATTAGTGTTAATTTGGGTTTGTATATAACTTGTGAATTTGTTGGTTTTATAATTTAAGAGCTATAAAAACAGGAATTTATTTCTAATTTTATTTATACATACTTAAATTTATCAGTAACTGAGTAGGTTTATGATTTTTTTTAAGGAAGTCCTTAAACTATTCAGTTTTGAAAAAACACTAGTAGGAATTGTGAAAAGTTGAGTCAGTGGATGAATGGAGGGCAAGATTGTAAGTCCAGAAGTTTAGATTGGTAATGAGCATTTGTTTTGTTTTAATGTTTATTTTTGAGAGAGACAAAGTACGAGTGGGAGAGGGTCAGAAAGAGAGGGAGACACAGAAAGAGTGGGAGAGGGTCAGAAAGAGAGGGAGACACTCTAAGCTGTCAGCACAGAGCCTGATTCAGGGCTCGAATCCATAAACTGCAAGATCATGATCTGAGCCTAAGTCAGACACCCAACCAATTGAGCCAACCAGGAGTCCCAGCAGTTTGAATGAAGGTTCATAAGTAGGATTTGAGAAGAAAGGGGACAAGGTATGTTCACTAAATAGCCTTTGTGGCTGATACAATTTGTGGGATGAGAGAGAAACCCCAGATGTCTAGTCAGTGACTGAATGGATGCTGCTGCTATTAAGAAAAGTAGAAATTTGTAGAAGAAACAGGTTTTTCTGGGGCTGAAGTGGAAGTGTGTGGAGGGGGTGACAGGATGATACCTGTTTTGAGTATCTTGAATTTAAGATGCCTTTTTAACATTTAGGTTAATAAGTCCTATAGTTTAGGAGACAGGAATATAATTTGGGAGTCTTCATCTAGAAAGTAATTGAAACCATGGAATTATTTTTGCCCAGGAAGAGTTTATTGAGTGAGAATTGAGGTCAAAGATATTCTAGACAGTCTTGGAAGAGAGTCCACATTCTCTCTTGTCCCTGTTTTTTTGTGCCACTAACCTCCATATTTAAAGTCCCTGGTGAGTATGTCTATTTGGATAATCAAAGAATATTGAAAAAAAGAGAGAGAGAGATTAATTTTAAGAGTAACAAGCATTAAATACTGCAGTGTATTTAAGAGTTTTGGTATTTTTCCCAAACTCACAGATTGCTCCCAGGAATAGAGATATTAGACTACCTACCTTACCTATGTCATCTCTATCCAATCCACAGAACGGACAATTTTTTTTTTTGGCCAACAACAACAACAACTACTACTACTACTACTACTACTTCTACTTCTTCTTCTTCTTCTTCTTCTTCTTCTTCTTCTTCTTCTCCTCCTCCTCCTCCTCCTCCTCCTCCTCCTCCTTCTTCTTCTTCTTCTTCTTCCTCCTCTTCCTCTTCCTCTTCCTCTTCTTCTTCTTCTTTCTTCTTCTTCCTCTTCTTTCTTCTTCTTCTTCTTCTTCTTCTTCCTTTTCTTCTTTCTCCTCCTCCTCCTCCTCCTCCTCCTCCTTCCCCTCCCCCTCCCCCTCCTCCTCCCTCCCCTTCTCCTTTCCTTCTCCTTCCCCTTCCTCTCCCTTCCTCTCCCTCTTCTTCTTCTTCTTTCTTCCTTCTAATATTTTATGCATGAGGACCAATTCAGAAAAAAATAACTATGTTTATAATTGAGTAGTTCACGTATGGATATACAAGATATCTGTTCAAGGTAAGGGATAATTTTAAATCAAGAAGTTACAGACTCTTCTTCACATAGACTGTACTTGATAAATAGAAGGAACTTTGAGTCTGAACTCCTTCCTTTATGTGAGACACTCTTAAAGATGTAGCTAGGCTTCGGTGTGAACTAAGACTGCAATGGTTAGAGGGACCCTGATATACATGTGTTGTCAGTAAACATTGATATTGAAACTTTCCAGCAACACAGGGTGCCTAGAGAATAACATGTTACAGTTTCAAAGTCTGCGAGTAGAAACCTGCATGTAAAAAATGAGGAACTATGTGATAGGTCTAATTATATCTAAGGCAGTAAATAGTCCTTTGGTGATTTTTTTGGTGTGTTTAGGAATGAAAATACTGGCTGTATTTAAAACACTACTTTGGAACTATTATACTTAAAACATTGTTCTTATTCCTTTTCCTTATTGTGTATATGTGTAAATATAATTGTTAAACATTTTATACTCCTTATAACTTATTTATTTATACTTATTTATGATAGAGACATGGGTCGACTCTTATTTATTTCAGGAAATCAAAACAGTGTCTGGCAAATTCGAAACCTTTTACTGACATCTAGTATCTGGCAATGCCATAGGACTGATTTTGGAAACTGTTAAGAAGGTCAGGCTGACTAGAATTCCAGAAAGTCAGGACAAGTGACATAGGTGTTTATGATGGTTCAGTTTGACCAATTTTTGTCGACAACGAAGTGGAAAGAAATACTGAATTTGAACATATATGGGGTACATAGGGTTATAGTGAAGATGGGAAGTTGAAAATGATGGTAGAAGAAATCTCAGTGACCACAGAATGGCCTTGTAACAAACCCAACAGAGTTTGAGATGGGATATGTGAGTATAACAAAGTATAGATAATAATTTCAGTGTTCTTGAATTTTTTGTCTTATTTTTTTCTCCAAATCTTTATTATAAATGTGCTATGGTTTGTACATCTTCAAAATGTGTTCAGAATCTGACTTCTTACCATTTCAGTCACTGTAACCTTAGGCTTATCCACCATCATCTTTTGCCTACATTTTAGTTGTCTCCTAAATTTTGTTGCATATTGGACTCACCTGAAGATTTGAAAAAATACTGATGCCTTGCTCCCAGTGGCATTCCTTGGAATGTATTGCAACCTGGGCATCAGGAATTTTTTTTTTTAATTTTTTTTTTTATGTTTTTAAATTTATTTTTTGAGAGACAGAGAGAGACAGCGCGAGCAGGGGGAGGGTCAGAGAGAGAGGGAGACACAGAATCCGAAGACAGGCTCCAGGCTCTGAGCTGTCAGTCAGCACAGAGCCCGACGCGGGGCTCGAACCCACGAACTGTGAGATCATGACCTGAGCCGAAGCCGGACGCCCAACCGACGAGCCACCCAGGCGCCCCGGCATCAGGAATTTTTTAAGCTTCTGGCGTCTCTAATATGTACTCCCCCCAAATTATCAGAAAACCAATAATCTTTCCCTGAAGTAATTTATTTACCTTATTTCTGCTTGTAGCCATGTTCATTTAATTTGGGACATTTCCATTTCTTAAAGTTGTAGAAGTAAGGCCTTCTTAGTTGTGAGCAGTAAAAGCTGACTGGCTGATTTAAGCAGAACTGAAGTTTACTGATACTATATTGAGTGGCTCACATAATTGGTAGAAGGCTGGATAGGGCTGACTTTAGAAAAAGTACAGAAACAAAGGGAAGCTAAACAACTAGAACCTGCTGTTCTCTGTTGAATGAGTGACTGGATACCTCAGATTGCACTGGCCACTCCAAGCCACCACTGGTTGTGCTGCTGTTACTGCCCTTGGAAACTAGATGTTACCTCCACTGTTGCTGTCATAAGAAAGAATTCTGTCTTGTCATTGCTTTTCTTTGTCATTAGCCTCCAAATTCAAAATCCCTGGTAGGTGTGTCTATTTGGATTAGAGGAAGCTGTGAGGGCATGTGGGGAATCCAATTATCTGGCATTTTCAATTTTTAATAGTGGGAGATAAGCTCCATCTTGCATCAAAACTCATGAAGTTGGGAAATCTCCAGACACAGGCAAGGGCTTCACATGCTTGGAAGCCAACAAAATGGCAAAGGTCTGCTATACATAGGCTAGCCTACAGTGTGTTATTTATTTTAATCAACTGGTCTTCAAACTAAGAACCAACAGGACACTGGTGTATTCCATAATTATTTTTAAACTTTGAGAACCTGCTACCTCTTGTCCCTTAGCAAGCAGTAAGAGATGACAAAATAAATTAGCTAGTAGCAAGGAAATGAATAGGACAACTTAGACATATAACTTAGGAATATTGATATATTATTTTTGGATACCAGTATAAGTATAAAATAGGCATGTTTCTTGATAGTAAAAATGTTTTGACTTTCTATGATGGAAGTTATATATCAATGTTATATGTCAGCACTGTCCAGTAGAAATAAATTGTGGACCACAGATGTAATCCATATGTGTAATTTTAAATTGCATTAAAAAGTAAAAAGAAACGGGCATTTAATTTTAATAATATATAATTTAACCCAATATGTTCAACATATTATTTCAACATTTAATCAATGCAAATATTTAAGGGATAGTTTGCATTCTTTTTCATATTAAGTCTTCAAAATCTAGTGTGTATTTTATACTTAGGATACAGCTTGATGGTTCAGACTAACTTCATATAAAGTGCTAAATAGCTACATGTAGCCAATGGCTACTGTATTGGACAGCACAGTTCTGTGGCATTTTGTAAAATGCTATATAACTTCCAAAGACTGCCCACTAAACATACTTCTCATGAAGTGTTTTAGGTACTTTATGAAAATATAATGGATGTTTAAAAAATGTAAACTGAAAGTAATAACAAAGTTCTTGGTTATTCAGTCTCTTAAAATCCAAAAAGGTTTTACTGGATTTTGTGGTGTTTTTTGTTTTGTTTTGTTTTGTTTTTTGTTTTTTGTTTTTAATGGTTGGAGGGAGGTATGAAATGGGGAAGAGAAACTTAATTTTTTTGTTAGACTTTGTTTTTGTTTATTATTTTTATATTTTATGAACATTTCAGTTCATGAGGGATTAGATGTGCCTTAGGCAGAGAAAGGCAACACGCTGTAGTGCCAACTTTGTGTGTGAATAATCAACTGAATCATATTGTACTGCATATAACGTATATGGCACTACTAGGCTTTAGTATTTGAAGTTTTGAAACTAAAGATAACAGTGATCATATTATATTTCTTTCCCTAGATAATTCATGTTGCTAGTAAGTTTTATGTTCTAATTATTTTTATTCTTACAGGCTGCTGAATCAGGAATAATAAAAGTTAAAACAATAGCTGCACGAAACACCGAAATTTTGGCAGGTAATTTTTTGCATTAAAAATTAAACATTAATGACAATTTCACTAATAGTAAAAGTACAAACTTTAAAACAACAAAAAACAGCCATCAGTTTTCTATAGCCTCTCCTTTATGCCCTAGCATGCTGTTTATAATAATAAAGAACATGTAAAAGTCCCTAACTTATGACAAACTTATGGTTTGTCAAGGATGAATGTTATAAAATTCTCTGAAATTAGAAAGCTTAAAACCACTAACCACTTACAGGCAAGGATTTGCATTCTCCTCCACCTCTTCTCAGTCATCTACACCTTACCCATAAAAAGGCATTCAATTAATATTTGTTGTATTGAATTGAATAAAAGGTTTGTTCTCAGTCCACTTTCCAAGATCTATTTTATCTTTAATATAAAGGTGATAGTGTAGTATTATAACTTTAGTAGTACTATGAGTTTTGAATCATAGGACTAAGACCGTATGGTCATGAAGAAAGAGTGGGAGTGGGGGGAGGAAAGAAGAAAATGTTTTCTTACATTCTCTTGATTGAAACTGGTTTTCAAGGAGGAATTCAAGAATGGTGCCTCTTTGGCACTCTTTTGATAGTCTACTCCTTACTTTTCTTTGGTGCCTTCTTGTTCTTGCCTCCGTAATGACTTTGGAAAAGAAGGAAACTGGATTTTTGGAGAATCTGTTACATGGGAGACATTTGTGCCACTCTATCTTATAAAAGACAACCTTGTGGGGAAATATTCTTATTTTATAGGAGAGCAAATTGAGATGCAAAGAGATAAAGTTACTTGACTAAGGTCATACGATAAGTGGTGGAACTAGATTGAGGTCCTGGGCTGTTTGGAATCCAGGGCATGTTCCTCCTGCTACAGTATGCTGCCATGATATTTCCATGTTCCACACTAGCCCCTCCCTCCCAAGTGTTTATACTTAATCATTGCTTACTTCCCACTCATTCTTCAATCTGCATTTCCAGTTCCAGGGTGCTATTGGTCTCAACTGGTTACAGGAGAAAAACAGTCTTATTAAGTTAATGTACAAAAAATCCAAATCGTGGAGAATCTCTCTAACTCTCATAAATCTCTTTACATTTTTAAAGAAGGATACCAGAAAATTCCTAATTGGTGGAATTTCAAAGACTGTTACAAAATGAAATGAAATGAAGACTTTCTGGGGGCAGTTTAAGGGTGGAAGGCGGATTTCACTTAGACTTGCAGCTTTGCAGGACATGTACCCATAGGGTGAGCTCTCCTGTGTTGCATCTGTTTCTCACAGCTGCTTTGATTTTGAATGATCTGTCAAAACACCATATAGTTTCATAACATTATTCACAGCATTGAATAATGCTCTGTGTGCATTTTGAGAAGGGGTTTAGTGAAAGTGGTAGGTAAAGGCAAAGGTATGTATGGTTGGATTGGAAGGGTGGGCTAGTGGGTTTTGGGAGATGTATGTTAGGTGGATTTAGCCACTGTGAGAAAATTAATGTTGAAAGATAAGTTATGATCTGGATATTTTTACGTTGGCTAGGCATATTAGAATATCATTACACATATTAACTTTTGCTACCATAATTGCTGATATTATGGTTAGTCCTTAATCATTCTCTAACAGTAGATGTTTTCATTGGGTCTGTAGTTGATGGAAAATTTTATAAAGAGACTGATTTCTTCAGAGGATTGCTCTCTGGTACAGAGTTCTATACTAAAGTAAAATGTCTAATTGATTAATCTTAAGGATGAGTAAGAAAAATTTTGTCTCAGTATGTGTTTAATGTATAGGGGGCTATTAATTTCATTTTAATTCAGTTAGCTTTATTCACATCAAGCTAGAACAAATACTTATGCACATGCAATTAATAGTTCATGCTTTAATATCCATAGTGTCCAGGGCCATGTACTCGAGGATTTGTATTAACATTTACACTATTTCCTAGTATTTAAAATTTTTTAAAATGTTTTATTCATATTTTGAGACAGAGAGAGACAGCATGAGCAGGGAAGGGGCAGAGAGAGAGGGAGACACAGAATCTGAAGCAGGCTCCAGGCTCTTAGTTGTCACTACAGAGCCTGATGCGAGGCTCGAACCCACAAACTGTGACATCATGACCTGAGCTGAAATCGGATGCTTAACCAACTGAGCCACCCAGGTGCCCCTATTTCCTAGCATTTTTTATCAAGTATTTATAGCAACTGATACTTTAAAATGTATACATTTTTAGACCACTAGCATCTTGAAAATCAAAGGACAAGGAAAGAGTTTAGTCAATATATAGTTTCTAAACTACTTAATTAGAGTACAGTTAATACTAAGACCAATTTTTAGTTGACTTTTTAAAAATTTTAATTTCCTGAGAAGTGTTTACTTGTCTGTAGTGCTAGGGACTGTAAATTACTACTTTTGTGCTGTAATGGATGTTAAAGATATCAAACAATGGAGGAGTCTCAAATGAAACAGCATATTGAATTCTCAGATATCTCTACATATTCCAAAAATACAAAGGGTTGCTATAAAAATCAGAACCCTTAATTAGGATCAACTAGTCTGATCAGTGATACTTAGCATAGATTTCTAGTCAACTTTAGTTTTCTGAGATTTATTTTTCAAGGGAAAGTTATTAACATTGCAGAATAAATCTTTGCTTTACATCTCCCCTTCTTTTAAGCATCCTCCTTTAATGTTTATTTTTCTTTGTTTTCACTGCTGTCATGAATGCTGACATAAGTGGGAATGCTATGCCAGGTAATGTCAGCATTGATTCAAATATACAGATCATTATCTCAACATTTCCTTTTCCTTTAAAGATAAAACTCTACAAATGAGAGATAGCAACATCAAGTTTTTCAAAACCGTAATGGTTACATCTACCTATGGCTGCTTTCAGCTACTGTCAGTATACAAATAGAATTTTTACATAGATGATCATTGTGTATGATTTGTGTTCTTTTCTCACACAGTTTCCTCATCTTTTTCATATCTACATGGTCTTATTACTAAAAGGTCTTTACGTAGTAATGAGCAATATGCTTTGGAATTATTTTCTGATGTTAAAAGGTAATTTATCTGATTTTATTTAGCATTTTCTATCTTAGCAATACATATGCTTGTGATATTTTACAAATATCTAGAGAATATATCATAAATATATTTTTAATAAGGAGAGAATTATGTAAGACTCACTGGAAGAAATACAAAGATGAGTAGTGTAACTCACCTATAGTCTGTATGGAAATAGAAGAAATATACTTGAAAAGAGTATTTGTGCCTGCCTTTCATTCTGTTTAGCTTACCTGCTCTTCCATTTGCCTTTTGAAGTCCTTTGCCAGAAATTTTTTCTTCTAGAGGACCCACTTCCTTAGGTCAGGATCAATATCCTATTCTCCTTATATTGCTAGAAGTTAGCACATTACATGGGAAATAGTAAGCTGTCATTTAATGCAGGCTAATAGTGAGTGAGTCACTCCAAAATGCAAGTAAGTCTCTCAGTGTTGCCTCTAGTGTGTTTGTCTACTTTTCAGTCTTTACGATAATTTTACGTGTTATGATGATTCAAGTAGATGGATTTTGTCATACTTCATTCACATCAGCCCGGTAACCGAGGAATGAAGGAGACAGACTTTAAATGGAGAATTTTTATTCTGTGGTAAATGCCAAGATGGAAGTATAGACAGGCTTATTTATTATGGGAACATAGAGAAGGCAGGCACCCAACCCAGTGTGGAAATCTGAAGCTGAGTCTCAGAGCTAAAAAGGAGTTAGCCCGGGAAATAAGGTGTAGAAGTGGAATGTAAAGCAGATTATTTAAATATATGAGGTATAAAACAGTTTGATCTATTTGGATACACTGTTCAAGTATTGCCATTGTGTGACTTTCTGAGCTGCTTGATGGAAGGAGTTTGAATCTAGTAAGTGACACATTCATTTTAACGTTTTTATGTAAACTACTCATCCAGCAGTGTGCAAGGTGTATTTCAGTGTACCATCAGTAAAGTAGAGGTCTGTTGGTAGGTGATTTCTATAATCCAGGCTAGATGACCCAGGGGCTGTAACTAATTCCATGTGTACAAGTTAACCTAGTAGGTGAGAGAGATTACATGGTTCTCTACAATATAATGTGTTCTTCTTTATTCTTTTTTCCTCGGATTTTTTTAAACTTAAAAACTTTTTAATCTGTATTCTGCCTTTTATTATATCATAAATACTTTTTCGATGGTATCTTTTGTATTTTTTCAATTGCTCCATAATATTTTAGCAAGTGATTGTAGCTCATTTAACCATTACTTTATGTGAGGCATGTTACAGTATTTAGAATTATTTTTTAAGGTAAATTTCTAGAAATTAAATGATTAAATCATAGAATATGAACAGGTTCTTGGAATTTGTTACCACAGTGCTTTCTGATAAAAGTTTATGCCTTTACCAGTATATGTGGGTGTATTTTTATAACATCCTTGCCTGATTGTTGTTTTAAAAAATCTTTTTGGGAATTGAACAGGTAAATGACTTCTTATTTTAATTGATATTTCTTTATAATATTGAACATTTTCCTTGTTAAATTATTTCCTTTTTTAATTTTACATTTCTTTCTTTGAGTTTTTGTGTTTTATTATCATATTATTTGAACTATTTTATATCAAAAGTATTAACTTCCCATCATGTTTATATTTCCTGCAAGTCATTTACCTTTTAAATTTTAATCTAGATGTTTTTCGTTTTTACATAATATAATTTTTTTGATTTGTTGCTCTCCACTTAGGAAGTCCTTCTCCTTCCACATAGTAGAGTGTATAGTATTTTCTTTTAATTTTTTTGGATGTTTTTCTTAATTAATAATATATAGAGTGATGTGAGGACCTAGGTTTTTTCTTTTGCAAAATTACTAAACAGTTGTACTAGCTAGCATCATTTTTTGAAGAAACCTTCCTTTTCATATAATGTGCTTTTGATATGAAACTGCCCATACTTTTATTTGTCCTCTAATTCTTGACTCATTGAAAGTATTTTCAGACCATTTGAGCCATTACATTTTTTTAATGTTGTTAGAAATATCAGTCTTTCCCATAACTAAATTTTAGTGGGTTTTGAGGATAGCAATCATGTCTACATCACATTTTATTTCTTTCACAAGAATTATAATTTGTTATTTAATGACCATTAAAATTTATCATGATGAAACTTTTATTAACCCCCATTAATGTGGTTCATAGTGGGGTATCCTAGTTTAATTCTTTCTTTCCAGGATAAAAACTACAATTATGCAGTGAAACTGCTCAGAGCAAGGAAACCCCTAGGATATGGGGACCTGCTGGACCTCTTTCAGGTGTGTGAAAGTGTATCATTTGATCTCACAGTTATACAATTTGGAAATAAAATACATTTATCAAACAGTGTTATTCTGTTAAAGGAGTCATGTTTATTAAGGGACGTAGGTAAAAAAAAAAAATAAACTTTTTTTTCTTACCCCCTAAAAAGCCTGTCTTTATATTTTGAAGGAAATTAAAATAGAGAGTTTTGAATAAAAAGAGTTGACCTTTTCCTCTTTATTTCCTGGAATGAGTTTAAAAAATAGTTACAAGATGTCTTTATATCACTATATAGCTTTTTCCTCAGTATGAGTTCTAAAGTCTAAGCCCGTAGGAAGGTTTTTATATAAAGCTATGTTTATATGTTATTAAAATTATCATATATAAAGAGCATCTATCTCTCAGTTAGAGGAGCAGGCTAATTTCTGTTTCTATGACTACTATCACTTTTAAAAGAAAGAAAAAAACTAACTTTTTTTGTTATAATCTGTCTTACTGCATTGTAATCTCGATATGGTAGATATGTTTTTTTCACAGTGTTTCAAAAGACAAAACAGATCAGTAGGTTGTAATTTTTTTTGTTATTGATGATTTATTCTGATAACATCAAAACATCCTTTTTTATTTTATTCTCATATAAACTGGGAGAAAGAATGGGAAGGAGGCAAGAGATAGATGTTTGATTCCTTTCAGTTACATTAAAGATTCATAAAAATTATTTTTAATACTATTTTAATTTATCCTAACTTGAGACACTTGGGTAACTGTGACTGCCCCGTATATGACATTTTGCTGAAACTCACCTACCTTCATTAATTCTAAGATGCACAGTTTTTTCACACTTTAATATTGCTCAAATTGGTATGCATCTTAACAATTGATGGCATCTTACGGTCATTGTGGGCCAGGTAGTATGTAGCTGTCTTTTATGGTGCATATGTGAACTTGTTTTTAGGTATTCATATTACTATTACATTATTTGAAGTATGTGCACTGTTGATAACCCAAAAGCTTAATTGCTATTTAAACTGTCACTCTAGTTGTTGTACAGAAATTTTCTGTACATCTTAATGGTAAGGTCACAAAAGCACCATCATCAAAATGTGCGGAATGGGCGACACTGGCTTAGAAGATGATCTCAGAGACAGTAGTGAAGTACTCTTTCAAGAAGTGAGGCATCCCAAACAATCTGATTATAAAATGTGCAGAAGATCTACATAGACATTTTTCCAAAGAAGGCCTACAGATGGCCAACAAGTATATGAAAAGATGCTCAACATCATTAATCATCAGGGAAATGTACATCAAAACCATAGTGAGATACCACCTTACACCTGTCAGAGTGGCTTTTATCAGAGACAAAGGAATACAATGGCCGTGATGGATGACATTGTGAGGAACAATTCTAAGTGATTAGAAAGCAGTGTGTAAGTTTAATTGACAGTTAATTGACACTGATTTTTCTTTGTGACAATCCAATGTGTCTTGAAGTCATTTTCATCAGAGACTCTATGAAAGTACATTTTTTTTCCTTCTGTGAGGACAGTCTCTTTCCTTCATTTATCTGAAGTCTTCAGGCAGACAGCATGAAAGTGCAGATCGTTGGTTCCTCTTAGATACTTGTAACTGTTTTTACTTTGATTTGCTTTAAGTGCTGTTTACCTTAAAGAGTGGCAGCATAATGTTGTGGGAAGAATAGTGAACGAGGAGTTAGAAGATCTATTTTCAAAATCTGGCTTTATCACTTACTGTGCACTTGAGCCAAATCATGCTCTATAAACTCTCTATGATTATTATGATACTCAAATGAGAAACATGTTAACATCATAAAAATGATACATGCAACTTGTTCCTATTGAAAACTTTTATTTGTTGAACAGCATTTAATAACTAGGCATGTTCAGCAGAGTTAGGGGTAGCCTCATACTTCAGCAATTCTGGCAGGAGTGAATATCGTAGGATATTTACTGCTTCAGAATAGTATTTTTTGAGCTTTACTGCCCTCTGTTAATCATTCATATAAATGTTTTGAGACATTGTTACAGAAACTTGTGTCTTGGTTTGAATCAAAACTTTCATGCTTAGGAAGGCAAGGAAATAAGGCAAGGGAGCCCTTTTGGAAACACTGTTCTTTGCCAATCATATTTGCCGTCTCTTAGCTGTCTTCAGTCCGTAATTAATGCTGGTATACGGAAGGACTTTGCGCAGTATGCTGTAGGAAATTGTGGTCTTTCTTTATACTATATTTACATATATATATATACATATATATATACCATATATATACCATATATATACTATATTATTATAGTGTAGCATACTATAGTGGGAGCTTTGGGAAAAAAAGGGATTTAAATGATGAAATTAATGTTAACACTGCTTTTGGTGTTTGTGGATGATTTTCTAACAATTTCTTTGGAAAAAACATGTTAAAACTCAGATTTGTATGTCTTTAGTACAATTCTTAACCTCAAAAAATAGTTGATGGGTGTCGTACCTTTGAGAACCATATACCAAACACATAAGTTTAATGTTCTCTTTCCTTGGAATCCCATGTTCTCTATTTAAATTCTCTGAGGGTGACAGACCTGTCTTATTTATCTTTGTATGGCCATTAAGTGTGTATTGATTTAATTTCATTTTGTAAATTTAATTAGTTAATATTTACTTTGTGCATTTTCTAACTTTTTACATTTTTGTTGCCACTTTAAAACTTCTGAAATAATTGGCTCAGATGAAGGGGTTAGATTAAAATTTGGCATTATACCATGTGCATCCAATTAAAGTAATGCTTTAGTAAAAAGAGGAGTAATATTATTGTTTTTAATGAGTTTGTTTCTTGAAGAAGAAATTAGGGCTCTATAAATTCAAGGCATGTAATAAAATTCTGTGGAGTTTCTGAATCACAAGGGTGATGGGATGATGTATATACTATTTTTAATTACTTTTTCTGCTGTAGAATATTAATTTTTATTCATATTTCTTCTGCACTGTTGAAGAAATAGAGTGCTTCTCTGAGGCAGGACAGAACTTCTGAGAAGTTGTCCTGAAAGAGTTTACAGCAGGAGATGAAGGAAAATCAAAAGGCAGAGCTAGGAGAAGGGCATGGGAAAGCGGAGGCTGGGAGGGAGGGGTAGTTAAGATACACAGTCTGTAATATCTATCTGAAGTATTTTAACTCTTATTATTCGATTTCTATTTTGGCATTTATTTTACATAAAGTGGTTTTTATTAAGGTTGTTGTTACTGGTTATAAATATATAAAAGTATTCCTACTTATAAATTAGATTTAATAATTTATTTTATATGTGTTCTAAATAAAGCTTTGAAAGAGAACAGCTCAGAGGTTGTTCAGCCGTTCCTAATGGGTTGTGGAACCAAGGAGCCGAAAATTACTCAGCTCTGTTTGGCTGCCATTCAGAGACTCATGTCACATGAAGTCGTGTCTGAGGTAATGTGAAGATCTTAATTTCAACTGTGCACCTAAGAACTAAATCAGGAGTTTTCATTAGGGGAAAATGAAGCATACCTGATAATTTAATGTAAAAGAATTTACGTGCTTGAAGGACATGGCTTAATTTTAAAAAATCACCAAATTTTCTCACTATTAAGCACTCATGAATAATGAATAAAGATGAAGTGCATTTTGTCATGTCATGACTAAGAAGTCACCATTGAATAATATAGATCGGTATCACTGAAGAGAATAGAATTTATAATTTTTCAAAAAAGGAAAAATCATGACTTTATTATCTGAAGTGATAATTTGTTATTCATTATTTTCAGTGAATTATTTGTAACTACCTTATGATAAAGGAAAAACATTTCAGCACTCTCTGCATCCTGCTTTCAAGTGTAATGGTGTTTCTTTAACTTTGTACTCTATAAGGTTACTTTAATAGAAGTGATACATCTTTTGCCTTTAATACAGCATTCTAAACAATGTCAGATTTAATTGAGTTTATAAACGTGTTAATTTGAGTTGCAGTTTGGTTTTTGTATGACATATTGTAAATAGAATAATATGTGAAACAGTAGTAGTTGCATAGTTAATTTGCATATCTATGTTTATAAATGTCCAAATGAAATATACCCATGTTGTAGAAGTGAACTTTGATTTTTTTGACTAGATATCTCAGAATTGCATGCTGTTGTTTGCATATATTCAAATGGTATATTTTAAGGAAATTTATTTTTTGAGAAAAAATTAGTTTAAATCTCAAATTAGTTGAAAGATGTGTTTTGACCTATAAGTCCAGAAACATGGGTTTTGTTATTATGACCAAGAATTCTCTCCAGGTGAGGTAATATTTGTACATCTTTTCTTATTTAGGGACCTAAACACCTTATATTTTATTTGCTGACAGTAATTTAAATAATTATTTTACAGACTGCAGCTGGAAATATAATAAATATGCTTTGGCAGCTAATGGAAAACAGTCTTGAAGAACTTAAGCTACTCCAAACAGTTCTTGTTCTTTTAACAACCAATACAGTAGTTCATGATGAGGCACTCTCTAAGGTAGGAAACCTGTTGTTAAAGTTCATAAGTGCCTTGGAGACAGTATTTGAATGATCTTGCTGAAAGAGGAAAGCCTAGTACTGTTTGTACTGAAAGCAACTTCTCTGTAGTTCTTGTGATAATGGACATTGCATGTTAAAAACCTTATTTTCCCCATATTAGAGTCAAAATCAGGTTAAGGTGATTGAGCAGAGTCCCTTGGGAATAGCTGACAAGCTTAATCATGAATAGGAAATGAAAAGAGAAAAGTAGCAGAAAAATATAGAAGAATAGGAAACTGAGAGAAAAAAATGTGTTTGGGGCTATTAGTATTCTCCTCAATTGCCCTGGGTATTTCCTGTAATAAGCTCTTCCTTTCCACCTTTTAAAAGTAATTTCACATGTAGGGGCTCTTGGGTGACTCAATCGATTGAGCATCTGACTTCAGCTTAGGTCATGATCTCACGGCCCATGGGTTCGAGCCTTGCATTGGTCTCAATGCTGTCATAGCAGAGCCCATTTCGGATCCTCAGTCCACCCCCCTCTCAGCCTTTCTCTCTCTTTCTCTCTCAAAAATAAACATAAAAAAATGTCTAAAATTGTAAAATTTTGTAAGGTGTATAAAATCACTGTGGAAAACTAGCATTTTCTTGAAAAGTTTAACCTATACTTACTATATGATCCAGCCTTTTTAATTCTAGTTACTTATCCAAAGTAAATGAAAACACAGGTCTTTATGGAGACTTGTATATGATGCTCACAGCAGCTTTATTCACAGTGGCTAAAAACTGGAAACATCTCAAATGTCCGTCAGCAGATGAATGGATAAACACACTGTTGGTATACCTATACTGTGAAATACTACTCAGAAATACAGAAGTACAAACTACTGATAGAAAACACAACATGGATGAATTTTACAAACATTACAAGTAACAGAAACCAGATACAAAAACAGTGCATACTGAATGATGACTATTTGTAGAAATTGCCAGCTTATCATAGTGAAAAAGGCAAGGTTGGTGGTTGCTTGGGGCCAAGTGCAGAGGAATAAATGGAGGTCAGAGGAGCACAAGGAGAGTTTCAGGGTGATGGAACTGTCTTGTATCTTGATTGCGGCAGTAGTTTCATGGGGGAATAGAACTAAAAGAACTCATCAAATTAAATACTTAATTTTTTTTTAATCTTTATTTTTGAGAGAGAGAGAGAAAGAGAGAGAGAAAGAGAAAGCGAGCAAGCAGGGGAGGAACAGAGAGAGAGAGGGAGACACAGAATCTGAAGCAGGCTCCAGGCTCTCTGAGCTGTCAGCACAGACGCGGGGCTCGAACCTACAAACTGAGCTGATGTCGGACGCTTAACTGACTGAGCCACCCAGGCGTTCCATCAAATTTAATACTTTAAAGGGATACAATTTATTGTATATAAATACCTTAATCAACCTGAAGTTGATTTTTAAAAATAGTGACTCCTTTTTAAAAATCATAATTTTATTCATTTATATTCTTAGCCTATGTATATTTCTCCAGATGACTTAGTGGTGTAACAGACTTTGATTACTTGTTCTTTGCAAAACAGGTCATTTGGGGGAAATAAAAACACAACATATTTTTATATACATATTAAAAGAACCAAGTAGTGGGGCGCCCGGGTGGCTCAGTCGGTTAAGCTACCGACTCTTGATTTTGGCTGAGTTCAAGCCCCTTGTTGGGCTCTGCTAACAGCATGGAGCCTGCTCGGGAAAAATAAATAAATAAACTTAAAAAAAAAGAACCAAGTTGTGAAATGTGTATTTCACATTATCTAACCAAATCTTATGTGGCTGTATATTTACATAGAGTTTGAATTATTTCAAAATCCAAGGATTTTTGTGGCTTTATTGTGTAACAGGGTGGGACTTTTAGTATCTTTGATTGGAATGGCCAAACAAAAAGACTTAGTTTTGGGTTATATCAAATAAAATAAATAGCTATTATGTTCTTCAACCTTAGTTCACACTAAATGAAAATTGTTCTTTTAGGCAATTGTTCTTTGTTTTCGACTACACTTCACAAAAGATAACATTACAAATAATACAGCTGCTGCTACAGTGCGACAAGTTGTTACTGTTGTTTTTGAGAGGATGGTTGCTGAAGATGAACGGCACCGAGGTAGTGATAAATGTAGTGATAAATGTGGTTTCCTTTTCACAGTGGGTGGTTTTTCTTGTCATGATTCCTTTTTTGATTTTCTGTCTTTGCCCTGTGAACTTAGGGTACCTAAAAACTGGCATACTTTAAAAAATATATTTATTTTAACAATATTATTATGTTGACAGTGTCAGTTCAGATAAACCCCCTACAGTGCTGTCATCCCAAGAATCCTAAGAGACTCTTTATTTTCCATGTTTATTCCTAACTATGCATAATCTCACATTTTATACCAAATATTGCATTGTATGTATTTTCAGCCAAACATTACGTTATATGAATTTTTCATGTTATTCTTTTATTTTTGTAACTTAAGTTTTAATGGTTGCACTGTATTTTGTGGCTCTTCTACAGTTTAATGAACTAGTTTCCTGTTGGATACTTATATTGTGTTCAGTATTTTAATACTGTTTTGAATGTCTCCCTACATATTTTTTCCATTTGATTTACTTCTTTAAGGTAAATTTCCAAGAGTGAGTTTCCCTCATGTGAATTTTTGTCTGTGCCTTTTAACATGTGTTAATGAAGAATATTTATATAATGTAAAGATTAACCTTTTTGTATTTTCATCTAATACCTTTGTTGTAACTATAAACATCTTTTTCTTTGTGATTTTAAAACATTTTCTAAAAACTTAGAAATATGTCAGCTAAAGATGCTGTTTCTGTTACGGTGTTTACAGTTTGATAACTTTTAGCTATAGAAATTATGTTTTTTCATTTATTTTTCTTATTGGATGAAAAGTAAAATTTTTCCCATGAATAGTTTAAAAGATCATAAGGTGCTACCATCATGAGCAACTTACCTGCTTTATTCACTCCAGAAACCAAAGATTAAACTATTTTTCCCTTTTACATAGCTCTCCCTCCCCGATTCTTAATATTCTATTTGTCATTTCATTTGAGGTTCTTTCGGTAATATTGATAAAAAATGGCAATATTAGTAAGTAATGGTAATGCTCCCTACTCTAATAATTCCTTCACTTTTCCTGTAGTTCACCATTGGTCAGATTTTTCACGTTCAATTTCAGGCATTCTTAATCTGTTGTTTATCATAGTATTTCCACTTTGGTGTATTGGTTTTTATGCATTTTTCCCTGGAGAATTCTAGAATTTGAAATATTAAGGAATAAAGTTATGGAATAAAATGGCAATTCTCCATTTTGGGTGTGTTATATATTCATACATTCAGTGTGATTCCTAGATTGGTAGTTTTAGCTGTGTGCCTCTAAAGACAAGTATCTTATTTAATACTTTTTGATAAGGTAGAAATACTTAGAACCTCGTATTTTTTCAAGTAGTCATTAAATCAACATTTATTCAAGGCAGGCTGTCATAATTTGCAGAAAATGATATCTTATTAGTATTCAAAGAAGTGCTGAGTTGGGAAACACCTTTCTAGCTGACTCTTAGCTAGTCAGTACCTATAACTGACATAGTAATTATGGCAGATCAAGCAATTAATTCTCTTGTATATGCTGAGATGATATAGAAATTAACCATGTGGTAAACTTTTATATGTTTGATATTTAAAGGCACATTAAAAGATCATGTGAATTTAAAATTCATAAAATAAAGGGGTTGGGGAACGGATGACTGGGAAAATCAAATGTATGGATAAAGGTGCTAAGCTTAAAAATGACATAAAATAGTAAAGAGTGATTTTTATGGTATTTTTTATAAAAAATCTTTTTTTTCAAAGTTCTGACCTTTATTCATTCATATGTTTTCCATCTTATTGATATTTTCTTTCTTTTTTTTTCTTAAATATAATTTATTGTCAAGTTAGCTAACCTACAGTGTGTTCTTGGTTTCAGGAGTAGATTCCCATGATTCATCACTTGCAAACAACACCCATTGCTTATCCCAACAAATGCCCTCCTCAATGCCCATCACCCATTTTCCCCTCCCACTTCTGCACCCCTTCAACCCTCAGTTTGTTCTCTTGTATTTAAGAGTCTCTTGTGCTTTGCTCCCTCTCTGTTTAAAACTATTTTCCCCTTCCCTTCCCCCATGGTCTTCTGTTAAGTTTCTCAAATTCCACATATGAATGAAAACATATGATATCTGTCTTTCTCTGACTGACTCATTTCACTTGCATAATAACCTCCAGATCCATCCATGTTGTTGGAAATGGCAAGATTTCATTCATTCTCATTGCTAAGTAGTATTTTTCCCCCATTTTGGAGGCATAGTTCTGAGCCTATAAAGTTTGTAATTTCATAAACACATATTTTTTAAGTAGCACATATGATTTATTAAAGGTCATTAGAAACTCCTAAAACTCATCTGATTTTGACTGCAGATATTATAGAACAGCCAGTACTGGTCCAAGGAAATAGTAACAGAAGATGTGTCAGCACCCTCAAACCTTGTGCTAAAGATGCATATATGCTTTTCCAGGTATTTCAATTGATAAAAAGTAATTTTTATTATAGAATCTAATTTTGTGTAAATTTTTGATTTTGGAATTTTATGTTTGGTTTAATTTTTTAAAGTGTCAATTTTTAAAATTATCAAATTTTAAAGTGTCAAAAGTAGTGTTCCAAAACACTTCTAAAATGTTAAGAGCATCCATAGTTAAGTAACATGATAAAATGTAACATTTCACTTTAAGGAAATAGAAGGAATTATACCCAGAACTAGAAAAATAACTAGTTCTTTCAACTTAAAAAAACAGTTCCTTCAACTTAAAAATTTAACTAATAAGGCTTTGGCCTATTTAATATAATTTGGTATACAAATATCTAATTTTTATATTATTTGTCTTGAATAAATAAATCTTTTAAGTAAAATAAGAATTATTTGCACTGAAAATTTTGTTGATTATTTATTAAAGGGTTATTATAAGTGTTTTTTCATTAAATGATTACTAACCATTTATCTGTGCACCTTATAATATTGTTAAGAGTTACACAGTTCTTTAAAAGTTTACTTAATCAAGTGTATAGTTCGTCAGAATTTGAATTACCAATGTTTAGTTTCTAAGGAGTAAAAATAACTACTATATAAGAAGAGATAATTTTTAAAAATTTTATGAATTCTGAAAAGCACATTTCATTCTAACATGTAAATGTTTTATTTATATTTTTTATTTATTGTTTGACTTATTTTTCCAGGATCTTTGTCAGTTGGTTAATGCTGATGCCCCTTACTGGCTAGTAGGCATGACAGAAATGACTCGAACATTTGGCCTTGAATTACTTGAGTCAGTCCTGAATGATTTTCCACAGGTCTTTTTACAAGTAAGCCATTTGTAGTATCTTGGAAAAAGTTAATCTATAATTTTTTCACAGGTATTTTTCAAGAAAGTAACATGTATTCTTTTTCCCAGTTAGAGGACTGAATGAATTGTAGCTTTAGACTTTAGAAATATAAGTTTAGTGTGTCCTACATTATTGTCGTGCCCTAGCATTTTGAAATTTTAGCATTAGAATCCCTAGAGACTATCTAGTGAGGCATTTCTGAGTCTATGGGTCTATGAAGGAAAGTGATATGTGGGCTATTTTTTAAAATATTTAAAAACTCAAAAATTGTTACTGAATTTACTTGTTTATATCTACCCATGTGCTTTTGGGTAAAATGTATGGAAAAAAGAAGTAATCAATGGCTAATAAGTTTAACTTGCAATACAGAATATTTCAAAATAGAGAGTTAATAGAGGAAAAAGTTAGAATCCAAACTTTTCATTTAATTTGCAAGAAGCTGAAGTCTAATATTGATTCAGTGATTTACATAGGGTTCCTTAGTTATTGATTTAAATAGGATTCGTTAGTTATTAGCAGATCTTGAACTAAAATTTAGATCTTTTTACTACTAACCTAGCTTCTTTCCCTACCATACTGCCTCCCTAAGTGGCACTTCCAAAATGTGTGAGCCAAGTGCTACAATAGTAGAAGATCCTTTAGCCCAGGATCTGAACTGAAATACTTATTATATGATTGATAATTTGGGGGCATAGAGATCATGATGACGGTAGTGAGAATAATTTGAGTGGAGTTGGGGTGGTTCCTAGTGGTTATGAAGGAAGCTCAATTGTATTCAGTTGAGTAGTGAGGGGAAAAAGTGTGAATAGTTAAAACTTTATTTATTTAAAAAAATTTTTTTTAACATTTATTTACTTTTGAGAGACAGACAGAGAGACAGAGTGTGAGCAGGGGAAGGGCAGAGAGAGACGGAGACACAGAATGTGAAGCAGGCTTCAGGCTCCGAGCTGTCAGCCCAGAGCCCGAACTCACTAACCGTGAAATCTTGACCTGAGCTGAAGTCGACCACTTAACCAACTGAGTCACCTAGGCGCCCCTAGATAAAACTTTTAAGAGTTGTCTATAATATTTATCAATTAGCCAATATATAAATTTAGTTAGTGAAGTATGAAAATGTACTTTATTATGCTTTTCATCTTGGCAGTCAAAGAAACTAACCATAGATAGGAGACTAGAATTTCAAATCAGTTAACTCTAAAGATCCCATTTTGGTGACAAAGAATTGAAAAGTACATTAAAATGCATATAAAAGTCTAGAAGAATATTCATTTGGAAGTTAGCAATGATCAAATAACTTTTCTCCAGGAAGTGAGATTAGGCAAGGCTTTTATTTTTATCTTTTCACTTTTTTTCCTCTGACGAATCTGATTTTTACAAGGAGACATTTAAAACATCTTAATTCTGAGCAAATAAACTGCTCTATGCCTTATTTTTTCCCTTTTCTGTAATATTAAAGGATTAGATTGGATGATTTCTATGATTGTCTTGTTCTCAGCCTCAATGGTGTTTGGATGATTAAAAGAACAGAATAATGTGTATTTGAGGTTAGACATTAGTTATACACTGGACTTTATATTATCAGTAAAATTGGACTATTTTTGGCTGATATAGACAGGAAATTAACAGGTTAAGGAAAGTTTTTTGCATATTATGACATGACTAAGTAAATTTTAAGAAACCTTTGCAAGATTCCCCAGACTTTAATAATTATGTGGGGTACCTGGGTGGCTCATTAGGAGGATCATGAGACTCTTGATCTTGGGGTCATTAGTTCAAGCTCTGTGTGGGTGCAGAGATTACTTAAATAAAACCTTAAAAAATAAAATAGTTATGCTTGTTTGTCATTGCATTTTTAAAAATCATCTTATTGTGTTCTGTTCAAGCAATATAAGTAGAGCAAAATATTAAGTTAATTTTTAAATCTTCCACACATGAATGGAATTGTTATCTTGGTAAAATGAAATTAATGAATTATATAACATATTTTATTAATATGTTCTCTCAGCTAAATGCTTTAGCTGTTTGAATTTGTGTAATCTGTTTTCTTCTGTTCTATATGTTTTTAATTGATAGTGTCCTACCAAAATTAAAATTCCTAGTAATAAACCACTTAATTCCAATTCATTAGATTCCTTTTTAAATTAGATGCTTTTTAAACTTTATGAAATAATGGTGAACATTTTGATATTACACTCTCAAAGAACACTAATTTCATAATTGTAAACTAGAGTAATAAACTAAGCATATAATAAAGCTAAATTATTCATACTGATTATTAACAAGTTTTATTTGCTAGTATGTTTGAAAAGTAGTAAGTAAAAAGTAAAGGTAATAAGTACCAACTAAGTTACTTCTTCTTTTTTGTCTTGCAAATAGCACCAAGAGTTTAGTTTCCTTCTCAAAGAAAGGGTATGTCCTCTTGTGATAAAACTCTTTTCTCCAAATATAAAGTTCAGACAAGGTTCCAGCTCTTCATCTTCTCCAGCACCAGTTGAAAAACCGTATTTTCCTATCTGCATGCGTTTGCTGAGAGTAGTATCTGTTCTGATTAAGCAATTTTACAGTCTTTTGGTAAGTGCGAATTTTCATGCATGTTTGTATGTGTAATTGCATGCAATGCTCTTTTTAAATGATGATTTATTACAATGTATTATTCAGCGTCTTCACTTCAGAATTTTTTGGGTATTTATAGTATTCTCCTAGTTACTGTAATAAGGGTTTATGCTATCCTTTCTTAAATCTTGCTTATGTTTATATAGTATTTTTAACGTATGTCAAAGAGAGTCATGGCCTATTATCCGAAGGCAGCATAGAATCTATGGCTTGGGAATTTAGCTTCTTAGCTAATTATCTTTATCTCATTTGAAAGATAATTAAAATTATAGTATCTTCAATTTTTGCTGCTTTCATTTATACTATTTTATATATCTTAACAGATTAAAATGAAGACATTAAAAATTTGGTGAACTCTAGGATTAATAATCAACTATTTTGGTTTCTAGCCCAGTATTATATTTATTTGCATAAATTTATGAATTTGTTGTGATATTCCTGATCATAATACACCAGTGTAACAATATTTCTCAGAGAAAATGGTGTATTATATTTCTTTTTAATTTTATGTTAAGTCAAATCCAGAGTTGTACTTTTTTTTAGCTTGTATCCTTAATTTTAATTAACAGGAATAACTGATTATTGATCATTGTGGAATAGTAAACTGTATAAATTTATAATACCTCTCCTACTGTGAACAGTCGATGTACTAAATATTAGAGATAACCAACAACTTCACAAACTAATAGATAGTAGTTTATCCTAAATCCTGTGGAAAGCTTTTTAAAATAAAAGGCTTAGGGCTTTTTTTTTTTTTTACTACTTAAGATAAACATGTTATGGATTTTCTTTTCATATTCTAAATCCATTTATGTAAGATATATTCAGAAATAATCTTTATAAGCACTGTAGTATAATTATTTCTGGCCACACAAGGTATATCTATAATATACATTGATGTATTTAATGCATTGTTTAGATATATCTGTAGGAAATCAAGTCACTTCAAAAGTGTTGCTATTTATTAGGGACACTGTTAAGTTATTAGAGTTGAGTGCCGAAAGTTTAAGAGTCTTTTGGTACATTTATAATTGTTGACTTGGACTTTTTCTCTTCTGTCATATGAATAATATATAATTGAACATTTAGGTACATAAGTTTATGAACTTTATTTCATAGCTCCACCTTTCTCTGTAAGGATTACCTTTTTAAAAATTTTTTTTAATGTTTTATTTTTGAGAGAGAGAGAGAGAGTGAGAGAGAGAGAGGGAGGGAGGGAGGGAGGGAAGGGGCAGAAAGAGAGGGAGACACAGAATCCAAAGCAGGTTCCATACTCTGAGCTGTCAGCACAGAGCCCTATGCAGGGCTCAAACTCATGAACGGTAAGATAATGACTTGAGCCGAAGTCGAATGCTTAACAGACTGAGCCACCCAGGCGCCCCAAGGATTAACTTTTTAAAAATTACAATCACTAATTTCTGTCTAGTTTCTGTCTCATCTGATTCTTGGAGCACTGACAGGTAGCACACCTGGGCCTGCTAGGAACAAAGGCAAGCCTGTTGCTTGCTGCAGCCCAGAGAGCATAGTACTGCAGACATACATCAGGGGAAGCTTCTGAATAGAAACAAGTAAACGTCTTCAGCTGGGAAATTATACACAGAAGCCCCGAGGAAACACATTGACAGAAGAGGTTTGAGAGGTTTTCAGGCTGATTGAAGTTCTTTTCCTGAACAAAGCCAGTCCATAAAGACTAAAAGAGTTGACTATTTCAACAACAACAACAACAACAACAACAACAAAAGGCATACAAAGAAACAGGGAAATATGGCCCAATTAAAGGAACACAATCTCCAGGTGGTAACTATAAAGAAATGGAGGTCAGTGAAATTACCTGACAGATTCAGAATAACCATCATAAAGACACTGAGTGAGCTAAAAGAGAATACAGACAACTAAATAAAATCAAGAAAATGGTGTATGAATAAAATGAGAATGTCAGTAAAGAGGTAGAAACTGTAAAGAAGAACAAAACAAAAATTCTAAAGCAGAAGAATACAGTAATTCTGAATTGAAAAATTCAGTCGAGAGGGGTCAACAGTCGACTAGATCAAGATCAAGAAAGAATTAGTAAACTTGAAGACAAGTCATTTGCAATTACCAGGTCACAGGAACAAAAAGATCAAAAGCATGAAGAGCCTCTAGGGGACTTCTGGCATATCATCCGCAAACCACAATACGCATGTCTAGGAAAAGCTCGCTGGGTTGTACTCCTACACTCACAACACCTCAGATATCAGATGTATGGATTTTTTTCCCCACATCAGCCAGTTCTCTGACAGCCAGATATCGTACGTTCAGTTCAACTCTGACACTAATCAAAGTTAGTACAGACCCTATAGTTAAGGGCTCAGTCCCACAAGACTCCCCCATTGCAGATGCCAGTCACAAGTAGTGCGTGGCCTGGTTATCCACAGATAAGTTGGATATCTGACTTATATACTAAGTTGGCTGTAAATGGGAAGTTCCCGCAACCTCCTCTTTGGGCTTGGTAATTTGCTAAAGTGGTTCACAGAATCTAGGAAAACAGTTTACTTAGTATCGCCTGTTTATTACAAAGGATATTTTAAAGGATAGCAATGAACAGACACATGAAAAGATTCACAGGGTGACATCTAAAAAGGTCCCAGGAGCAGGAGCTTCTGTCTCCATAAAGTTGGTGTGTGCCACCCTGTTAGCATATAGATGTATTCACCAACCTGAAAGCTTCCTAAACTCCATACTTTTAGGCTTTTTATGGAGGCTTCATCATGTCAGCATGATTGATTATTAACTCAGTTTCTACCACTCTCCCCTCTCCAGAGAATGACGGGTGAGGCTGAAAGTCTCAAGCTTCTAATTATGAGTATTTTTTCTGGTATCTACCCCCTATCCTGCAATCCACCTAGGGTTGCCTCATTTGAATGGAAGAATCACATAGGAAATTCCAAGAGACTTAGAAGTTCTGTGTCAGATGCTCCTATCACTCAGGAAATTACAAGAATTGTAGGACCTCTGTGTCAGGAACCAGCAGCAGAGACCAATATATATATTATTACTTCACAATACATTATGGGAGTCTCAGATGAGGGAAGCAAGGGGCAGAGAGCCAATTTAAAGAAGTAATGACCAAAACCTTCCCAAATTTGAAGAAGGAAAGGGACGTACAAATTTATGAAGCTCAGAGAATTGTAACTAGGATTAATCTAAGGAGAATTATACCAAGACAGTTTATAATTAAGCTGTGAAAAGTTTCAGAGAATCTTTAAAGCAGCAAAGAAAAGCAGCTCATCATGTGCAAGGGAGGGCTCATAAGACACAGTAGATTTCTCAGCAGAAATCTTGCAGCCCAGAAGGGAGTGGGATGCTGTATTCAAAGAATTGAAAGGAAAAAAAAACACACCCTGCCAACCACAAATACTATATCTAGCAAAAACTCTCCTTTAATAATGGAGAAATTAAGACTTTCTCAGATAAACAAAAGCAGGTATTGTTAATTACCTATGACAAGGCCAAATATCTATCACTCCCCTTCTTATTTTCCTAAGTATTATCAGAATTATCTTAGGAGGGCTTCTCTAAAATGCTGGTTTAACTACATTAAATTAAGAGTATAGGAAGAAAAGGTATTTCTCCTTTACCTTTTCATATCAGCTAGTCAATCATAGAACACCAAGTCTTCTATTCTCACAATAATGCAACGTGCTATAAAAAAACTTTTGTATTTTTATAAAAAAAGTCACCTGGTGCTGACTCGTACCCCCTCAAGACTAGGATTTTGAAGCCCTAACCCCTAATGTGATAGTATTTGGAGATGGAATCTTTGGTAGACAATTAAGTTTAGATGAGGTCATGCTGTAGGGCCATCATGATGAGGTTAATGACCTTCTAAGAAGAGACACTAGAGAGCTTTCTTGCTCTCTCTCCCTCCCTCTCTCTCTTTCTGCCATGTGAGAGCACAGTGATAAAGCAGCTGCCAGGAAGTTAGGAGGAGCGCTCTCATGCAAATCCGACCTTGCTGGCACCCTGATCTTAGGCTTCTTGCCTCCAGAACTGTGATAAATATATTTGTTATTTAAGCCACCCAGTCTATGGTATTTTGGTATGGTATCTCAGCTAAGAACTTGGTTTCTGTCCACCGGTTCTAGTATGTAGCAGTTCATCCAGTGACTTCTTCAGAGATACAGATACCTCATTCCTCAGTAATTTCGGTTTTGGATGAAATTGCTGGTTTTGAGTATATATATTTCAGACACTATACCAAGTATTTTACATATATTCACTTAGACTTTACTACAGCTGAAAAATAAGGCTCAGGATATTTATGTAATTTGCCTGAGATTATATTTTATAAGCACAGAGCTGGAATGTTAACTCATTCTTTTAGACCCCAAAACCCTCTCTCTTAATCCCAGTGCATTTTACTACTTCTCTGTTTTCTTAGTTCTCATTTCTTTTCTCTCCAAGGTTGTTTAGTGTCACATTTTTTATACTGTTACCATACCATTCTGCATATTTTGATCTTAATCTCCTTGACTTGGGGGGATAAAAGCAGAAGATAAGTAACAGCATCACCAGCTACAGGAAAGATTGAATATTACTGCCTTAAGGTAGAGAAAGGCCTACTTCCGTGTACTTCACTCATAGAGGGTGATGACCAACTGGTAAAATTTCCCTTCCTAATAGGTTTAGGACTGTTTGTAAAGATGAATTCTTCAGATATATTTAAAATATTAATTCCTCACTGATATTGGCACTTTTCAGTATGAGCAAGTTCAGACATTCATTCTACAGTTTCACCAAAGGTAAAAGTAAAAGGGATGGTATTTGAGGAATAAGATATGTAATTTATGTGCAGTGCTCTCTCATTTCTTTGTGTTTTCTTTATTTAAACATGGAAATGATATATCTCCTAGGAGACACACTGGAGTAGTAGTTCTTATCATCAGCAACAAATACTGTTGTTTGGTTCCCTTATGGCTACAAGCTTACTTTGTTCATTTTTGATAAGTGTCTGCAGTGTACACAAGTCTAAATAGCCATAATTTACCATTTGCTCTTTCAGTTAAAATGATGTTTCATGGGGGAAAAAGTGACTAGATCAGTTGCATTGCTAACTGTGTTTTTCCTTCAGACAACCATTGTACTCTGATACATAGAAAAAGCACTTTATATATATTCTCATTTTGTTACACAGAAAATTAAACAGACATACGCTTACAGGTCAAATTTAATAAAATTAACAATTTGTATTTTGTTTTTTATTTATGCTTATTTTTATTTATTTATTTTCATTGTGTTTTTTTAGTGAAATAGACCTTTTTAAAACAAAATGTGTGTGGGAGTGAAGAATACATTGACAGTAGTGCCGTTTGGTGTTACTGCCTTGATTCTTGCTAAAGTACCAGCTGTTACACCCACATTGCTTTTGTTGTCAGTGCAAATGTCAATACCCTGAGAATGGCAAATAATGTCTTAGCATTACTATAAAAATAATCGTGACCTCATTTTGACCCCACTTTGGGAAATTACTTAACTAGGGAATCTATTCTCCCCCAGTATTCACTAGCTTATTTTGTTGTATCAAGTAGCTCAGGGGTGAAGATACCTAATATTCAAAATTTAGTTCTGTTTATATATCTAGAGTGACTGGAGGAAATTGGAATGCCCCAGTCATTCAGGAAGAGATATAATATAGCTGGTATACTGTATTCTTTCCCTTTTCTATCATCTTAGCTAGGTGCTTTTCTGTCCTCTGAATCATTTAGCCTTTGTGTCCAGATATCTTTTTTAGGAAGATAGTTTAAGGAGTTTGTGAAAGTTAACTATAAGTTGGTATCATATCTCTTTTTTGCCTTTGACTAACTGCTTTTAAAAAGAAATGAATGGGGTGAAATTAACCTACCCAGCCTAATTTTCTACTTCTTCACATACATGTCTCCAACAAAGGATCTTAGCACAACAAATCCATTAGCTATAAGGTGGTTAACTCTGATCAGCCCTTGAGGAATAGACTCCTGCATTTATATTCTATCAGACTGTCTTTGTTATGTCCTAAGCCAACAGTTATCTTAATGTACATGCTTCCTTATCAGAAATCTATGTGCTATTGTGATTAAAATTTCTACCAGGATGACTTTGATTAATCTTAAGCATCAGTTGTCTCTTGACTACTATCCAGTACCAAAGGACTGTAGGAATTCAGAAATATTTATCACTCTTCATGCTTGTATAATGGAGTTCATGAGATATCTTTATGTCACATTAGGCCAATTAGACTTAGGCCATAGATACCATTCTTAATACTTGTTTCCCCGTGAGTGCAACTTCTTGGGGGAAACGACTTAACAAATTCACAATCCATCACATCAATCCATTGATGCCCTTGAGAACAATGCAGAGACCTCAATGCTAGTTGTCTGATCCAGACTTTCACACTTGGCAAGGAGGGTGGAAGGGAGATCAGAGATCCAGACCTCAGGAGGGAGGCTCTCATTTACCCAGATCCCAAGGTTTTAGTGGCTGTAGTATGTGCATTTGGAGGACCCACTAATGTTAAAACTCTGTTGTAGTTACAACTTGCATAGTGAGCCACCAAAATGATTCTTTTTCAATTCTTTACTAAAAAGGGATCATTCGTTTCCCTCCTTTTTCTCTGCCTCCCATGAAGAATTTTAATTTATTTAAAATTAGAAGATTTTATTGATTTTTCCATAAACGAAGAACAAGAATGCAATTTATAAATTCTTATCTTATATTTAAAAAAACTATTATTTTAAAATCTTATACTTTTTAGGTAACTGAATGTGAGATATTTCTGTCACTTCTGGTGAAATTTCTGGATGCAGATAAACCACAGTGGCTACGAGCTGTTGCAGTAGAATCAATACACAGACTCTGTGTGCAGCCTCAGCTATTAAGGTAAAACCTCAGCAGTATTTAGTTAAATAGGTTAATGTTTCTGCTAGTAGGAAGAGTTTAAGTATTTATTCCCAAACGTTAGTGATTTCTAAACAAAGAAAATTGTGTATTGTATGTATATGGAGGGGTAGGGGGTGTGAGTGTGGAAAACAACTGAGAAGTGGGCAAAAAACGTGGGTAGTAATTGCCATCAGTCCAAATATACTGGTTAATACAGCCAAGAAAAATTTTTTTAGAACATTGACCTCAGTCTCAACCTTTGTACTAACTTAGTAAAATCACTCAGGTGTGATGAAGTTTTAAGTGTAGCATTCAGACTGATAAATCACAGCTACTTGCTATTAAAAAATGTTAATGTATTCAAATATTTTCCACAGAAACATTTAAAATTATTTTACAGGTCATTTTGTCAGTCCTATGATATGAAACAGCATTCTACCAAGGTTTTTCGTGATATTGTAAATGCCCTGGGATCATTCATCCAGTCGTTGTTTCTTGTCCCTCCTACTGGAAATCCTGCTACAACAAATCAAGCTGGTAAAGGCTAATCCATATTTTGTTTTCTATATTCTGCCATGATTTACAATATTCACTATTCTGAGAGGGTATTTTGTAGAAATTTTGTGACTAGAGAAATTTGGATTACCTAAATGTGTTGATAGTAAAGACTTTCACTTAAAGAATATTCAATCTTGGGGCGCCTGGGGGCTGTCAGATCTCACAGTTTGTGGGTTTGAGCGCTGTGTCAGGCTCTGTGCTGACAGCTCAGAGCCTGGAGCCTGCTTGGCATTCTGTGTCCCCGTCTCCTCTAACCTTCCCCCACTCACTCTCGGTTTCTCTTAAAAATAAAATAAACAGTAAAAAAAAAAAAAGGTTTAAAAAAAAGGAATATTCAATCTCATTGAGGCAACTGTGTTTTTTTTTTTAAGTTTATTTATTTATTTTGAGAGAGAGAGAGAGAGGGAGATAGAATCACAAGCAGGCTCTGCACCATCATAACAGAACCCAGCGGGGCTCGAACTCATGAACCATGAGATCACAACCTGAGCTGAAATCAAGAGTCAGATGCTTAACTGACTGAGCCACCCCGAAGCCCCTATTTCTTTTTTAAAAAATGTTTATTTATTATGAGATAGAGAGCATGTGCATGAACAGGGCAGGGGCAGAGACAGGGAGAGAGAGAATCCCAGTCAGGCTTCATGCTGTCAGCCCAGAGTCCGACTTGGGGCTCGATTCCACAAACCATGAGATTATCACCTGAGCCGAAATCAAGAGTTGGACGCTTAACTGACTGAGCCACCCAGGAGCCCTGTGTTTATTTCTTTCCAGATTATGTTTCCTTCTCTGGTATACTTTTAGTTTCTCTAATCACATAAGAATAAGACTTTAGATGTTTATCTTCATTTTAAAAGAGTCTTCATTTTGTGCCTCTTTTTAAAGAGTCTGGTTCACCACCTTCGGAGGTCTGTTAGTCTTTTAACAAAATGGGTGAACTTGATTTAAGCTTGTTTGGAAATCAGTGTACAGCTTCTAGTTTCTCTTTGTCTTCTTTATGTTCTACTTTTTACTATCTGATAAATGGTTTTTTAATTCATTATTTTCACCTCTTATAAAAAGTGGCCTAACAGAAAATATATTATAAAGTTTGTCAATAGTTTTACTTATTAGTACATTTTTTGATAAAAAAAAAAAAGGACATGGTGGGGCACCTGGGTGCTTAGGTGGTTAAATGTTCGACTCTTAATTTCAGCTCAGGTCATGAGAGCCTTGTGTTGGGCTCTGTGCTGGGCATGGAGCCAGCTTAAGATTCTCTCTCTTTCTCCCTCTGCCCCCTCCCCTGCTTGTGCTCCCTCTCTCTTTAAAAAATAAAAAAAGGAAACGGTGTTCTGGGGGACAGAGAGACTCTAATAGCCAAAACAGGATTGATAAACTTCATTTATTTGTGCAATATCCATTCCTGTAGAACAAATTAAAAAAAATTTTTTTTTAGATAGAGCAGGAGGTAGGGAGAAGGGCAGAGAGAGAGGGGGAGGTGGGGGAGAGAATCTTAAGCAGGCTCCAGACTCAGCATGGAGCCTGACTCTAGGCTTGATCCCACGACTCTGGGATCATGACTGTCAAAATCAAGAGTTGGATGCTCAACTAACTGAGCCACTCAGGCATCCCTAGAACAAAATTTTTTTAATTGAACAGGTGTTTGAATATCACTAATTTGTAATTAAGTAGTAAATTGGTATCTTTGCTTTCTTTTCCTTATTTAATAGGAAATAATAACTCAGGGGGCCCCGTCTCAGCACCAGCTAACTCAGGAATGTTGGGGATTGGTGGAGGTGTTACTTTGCTACCAGCATTTGAATATAGAGGAACTTGGATACCTATTCTGACTATAACAGTACAAGGCAGTGCAAAAGCCACCTAGTAAGTAGTGGTAGTCTTATTTTGTAAGGATTGATGTTATTGGGGTATTTTATCCTAAAATGTTTCTCTTTCATTATAGTTTGAATTTTAAACCTAGTAATTCTAATACAGTTTAGAACTAATTTTTACTAATTTTATTTTGAGATTTTTACTGAGGATTGGATTTTGTTTGTTTTCTTTTGTGTATTTGTAGACATGTTAATAGCATTATGAAATGCAATGTGGTTTCCCTACCTGAGGACCTAGTCAGCTGTCTTATATGGCTTTTTGATTTCAGTATATGACTTGATTTCAGACCCTTTGGACTTAAGTATTCTAATACTAACTGACTTTACCAGCAGCAAATTATTTAACATTTTAAAAATCGCAGTTTCTTCACCTATAAAATGGGAGTAGCGATATATTTATCTTTCAGGATTCTGCAGGTGAGAAAAGTTATTTTAACTGTTTGGCTAATTACATTGTTAGGGTTTAACACACAGTTCTTTTAGTTTAATTAATTTTAAGTGTTTAATGTATATGTGTTATTTGTATTGTCATCAGTCATTTCAGTTTAACAAATACATATTCGGTAGTCAGTTGTTGATTTTTCTTAAGTCGAAGTGCACTACAGTACTACAAAGATAAAGCAGTCAACACCACGTAGATTTAATGCTGCAGCTATTGTGAGGCAGTTAACTCATACATTCTGAATGCTTGGTATGTATAATTAAAACACTATGATGACAGTAAATCAAAACTTAAAATGTGAAGTAGAGTCTCTCACTAGTTTGTTGGTTTGTTTGGTTATTTATTTATTAAAATTTGAGCATGGGGTGCCTGGGTGGCTCAGTCAGTTAAGCATCTGACTTTAGCTCAGATCATGATCTCGTGGTTTGTGAGTTCAAGCCCCGCATCGGGCTCTGTGCTGACAGCTCGGAGCCTGGAGCCCGCTTCGGATTCTGGTGACTCCCTCTCTTTCTGCCGCTCCCTTGGTCACGCTGTCTCTCTCTCTCTCTCTCAAAAATAAGTAAACATTTTTTTTAAAAATTTGAGTATAGTACACACGTTACATTAGTTACAAGTGTACAATACAATACAGTGATTTGACAAGTTTAAGCATTATGTTGTGTTCACCACAAGTGAAGCTGCCATCTGACCTCTTACATCACTGTTTACAATATCATTGACTATATTCTTTATGCTGGGTCTTTTATTCTTGTCACGTATTCATTCCTCGACTGGAAGAACTGGAAGCCTATGTCTCCCATACCCCTTTACTCATTTGCCCAACCCTCTGACCTGTTTAAACGATAAATTTATATGGTGTGTCAGTCTGCATTGTATAATAATGATATTTTGCTGTGCAGCTTTATTTTGCCTAAAATTATAAAAGCATAGAGTCATAGAGGACTGAAATATTTAACTAAAATTCATTGTTATTCTGAGTCATTTAAAAGACAATGTTACCTAGTCTCCTATAAGCTTTGGCTTGTTACAGAGGCTAGTGGTACAAGTATACTAGAGTATCAAATTTAAAAGAATCAGATTTCTAGCACGAAGAAGACATTGATCTCATTCACTTTCCCACCTCGTTTTATAAGTTGAAAAAACCCCGACATGGAACTAAATTGCTGCCCTCATGGAGCTTACGTTTTAGTGAGTGAGATAGTCAGTGAAGGCTCAAATAAACATGTAATATCACCTTGGGTAGTGGTTAATTCTTTGAAGAAAAAAGTTAAGGGGATAGAGAGTGACCAAGGTAAAGATGGGCACAGAAATGATCTCTAAGGATATAAGATTGAGCAAATACATAATTAAAGGAAGAGAGCAAAGATGAGTGCTTGAGGAAGAAAAATTAAAACAAATGACAAAAAAGTAAATACTTTACAAAGTTGTAAGAATTGCTTTTTTATTAATAAAATGGAAGTCTGAAACCAGTGGTTTAATTTTTTTAAGTTTATTTATTTATTTATTTTGAGAGAGAGAGAGGGAGGGAGGGAGAGAGAGAATCCCAAGCCAGCTTCGCGTGTCAATGTAGAGCCTGTTGCGGGGCTTAACCCCGTGAACCATGAGATCATGACCTGAACTGAAACCAAGAGTCAGACGCTCCACCAACTGAGCCACCCAGGAGCCCAGAGCCAATTGTTTATTGATAATTTAATTCTTGTCAATTAAGAGAGTTGGATTTTAACTAGTTCTGCTACTAATTACTGTGATTTCGACTATAGCACATTATTATGTCTTCAATTGAAGACAAAATTAGGACTAAATCTCTAAAGGAACATTTAAAAAATCTTTGTAGTGCGGTAAACACTGAGATTACTCATGTCTGAAATAAAAACTAGCTAAAAAATATTAGGTGCTCTTCTGTACATGGGTTAGCTTGTTTTCATTGAAGCTTCCCTGTTGAATTGGCATCTTTTATTCTGTCATTCGTTTTGAGATTCAGTATAAAGTTATTTTTACTATTTTCTTTGAAGTATACATGTAAATCTTGATTGTGTATTCTGTGCTTGTATTGACTTTTTAAGTATGTAATTATTTGAAAACTTAAAAGTGGTGTACAGACAGAAGTAGTTTTGACATAAGTATTTTTGACTATTCTTTCAGATTAATTACACTGTGGTTTCTTTCAAAGTTGGGCTTGTGACAGTTTTGCAACTTTACCTAAATTTAAAAATATTTAAATAAATTGGTTATATTTTATCTAAAACTGGAATTTATGTAGTGATTTTGATAAAATAGCTTTGAAATATTGAGGTAAGAAAGCGTAGGCTATGTTTTAGGCTGTGGTATAAATAAAAATACATAAATCACCTTTTTCTCCTAACTATTCTGGCACTTAAAGTCTTTGCCATAGATTTTGGGGATTAGAGTTTTGGATATTTAGGATTATTTTATCTGTTTTAGATGCATTTTCACAGTAGATCATTTGTTCTTTGAAAGTAGAGATTTGTCTGAAAAAAAGTTAGTGCTGATAGGCTTAACGTGTGGCTCTATACAGTTGAATCCAGAAACTTTACCCTCCCTGTTTGAGCCTAGATTTACAATGCTCATAGCTGGCACATGCTAGGGGCTAAATTGATAGGCTTTAGAGTCAGACTTGGGTTAAGAACTGCTGATTGGTAGCGGTGTTGTCTTAGTCCTTGGTTTCATCATCTGTATCTTTTAAGGGGTTTTGTGAGGAGTTTAAAAAAGACAAATCCACCAAAAAATCCCTAAGAGTTCCAGGCCAAGAGTAATTGCACAACAAATGATAGCTATTTAGTTTGAGTTTTGCATTTCTTTATAAATTTCCTACCTCCAGTGTTGATTATGATTCAGGGACTTCTAGAATTTGAAGGAGGACATCTGTTTTTTTAACTTTTTTTGAAGTTTTTAAAAATTTTTTTCAAGTTTCTTTATTTATTTTGAGAGAAACAGAGCACAAGCCAGGGAGGGCAGAGAGAGAGAGAGAGAGAGAGAGAGAGAGAGAGAGAGAGAGAAAGAGAGAGAGAGAGAGAGAGAAAATCCCAAGCAGGCTCTGCAGAGTTAGCGCAGAGCCTGATGTGAGGGCTCAAACTCACAAAACCATGAGATCATGACCGGAGCCAAAATCAAGAGTCAGATGCTTAACTGACTGAGCCACACAGGTGCCCCTTTTATTAACTTTTCTTATTGTAATCTTTAATGATTTCAATTTTATGTGATGTAATTCACAAACTATAAAATTTAGCCTTTCACAGTGTATAATTTATGGTTTTATTATATTCAAAAGCTATACAACAATAACTGCCATTTAATTCCAGAACTTTTTCATCACCCCAGAAAGAAACCCATTACCCATTATGGGTCATTCCCCAGTCTCCCTTTCCCCACCCGCGAGCAACCACGAATCTATTTTGTGTCTCTACTGCTTTGCCTATTCTGGATATATCATATAAATGTAATCATACAATAAATATTCTTTTATTCAGGCTTTCACTCAGCATGTTTTGAAGGTTTATCCATGTTGTAGGATATATCAGTACTTCACTTCTTTTTATGGCTAAATAATTCCAGTTTATGGATGTACTGCATTTTGTTTAACCATCATTTGATGGTCATTTGGGTTGTTACCAATTTTTGGCTTTTAGAGATGCTTCTATGAACATTTGTGTGTAACTTTTTTGCTTAGACATACGTTTTCATTTTTCTTGGATATATACCTAGGAATAGAATTGCTGGGTCATATAGTTACTCAATGTTTAACTTTTGAAGAACTGCCAAACTGTTTTCCCAAGAGACTGTACTATTTTACATTCCCACCAACAGTGTATGAGGTTTCGAATTTCTCCACATCCTGAGCAATACTTGTTACTCTTTTTCGATAGTCATAGTCTTTTGATCATAGCCATCCTAGTGGACATTAAATGTTATCTTACCACATTTCAACTTGCATTTCTCTAAAAACTGATGACATTGAGTATCTCATTCATGTGCTTATTGGCCATTCATATATCATCTTGGGAGAAATGTCTTTTCAGATCCTTTGTTCCTTTTTAATTTTTTAAAAATTATTTAGTTATAAGTGTTCTTATATATTCTTAAGTCCCCTATCAGATATATGATTTACAAAAATTTTCTATTCTGTGGATTGCCTTTCATTTTCTTAACAGTATCCTTTGAAGGACAATATTTTTTAATTTTGGTGAATTCAATATATTTTTTCTTCTGTTACTTGTACTTTTGGTATCATGTCTAACCAAGCAGTACTTAATGTAAGGTTATGAAGATTTTTGCCTATGTTTCCTTGTAAGAGTTTTTAGTTTTAGCCCTTACATTTAGGTCATTGATTCATTTTGAGTTAACTTTTGTATATGGTGCACGGTAGAGAGATCCATCATCATTCATTTACATATGAATATCCCGTTGTTCCAGTACCACCAGTTCTTTTTCCAGTGATTTATCTTGACAGATTTCAGTTTTAAGGAACTTAAAACCATATCTCCTTATTTGCTATGATTTAAGACGAAAGATTTATCTTTCCTTTTGAAAGCTTTGTTCTAACTATGGGGTAGAAACTGCTCTAAAATGTGACTTTAACATACTGAAGCTCTGAGTATTATTCTTACCCTGTTGACATACTGTATCTGAGATGATAGCTAAGCTGGATATCTCACAATAATACTCTCTCAGTGGGAAAACATCTTCCTGTTTTAAAGGATTGATTTGTTAGCACCTTATTTTGAAAGCACCCAAGTCAGAGTTTGAGAGGTTTTATAATGCATTTAGCCTTACTCTATTTTGCATGCCTTTATTTTTCTAATGCCAACAATTAATGAAAATAGCGGCACATCTTAGGGGGAGAAGCAAAAAAGTAAATTATTAAACTAATTAGTTACAGAAGTAGTCAGACCTTAATTTTTCTACTCAGTTTCTTAGAATACTGAGAAGGGATCCCTCCTCCAAATGACATAAACTCAGTAATGTCCATCCAGTTTTCCAATTTTGTTCCTTGTAGTTTCTGAAGACTGCAAATTATGGAAGTACTTTCATGTATTTTCATTATTGTGGCTTTTAATTAGTGTTCTGATTTTCTCATAATTTCAGCCTAGAGATGTTGGACAAAGTTGAGCCCCCAACTATACCAGAAGGTTATGCTATGTCTGTGGCATTCCATTGTTTGCTAGACCTTGTACGTGGAATCACTAGTATGATTGAAGGAGAGTTAGGAGAGGTTGAAACAGAATGTCAGACTATCACTGAAGTGGCCTCTTCACCAACACAGTCATCAGAACGGCAAGAATCACAGTCAACGTCAGACCAAATGGATAAAGAAATAGGTATATATGATGTCTGTATTTTTAATTTTTGTCTTGAAATAATTTGAAATTTACCGAAAAGTTGCAAAAATACTAGAAGTCCCATATATCCTTCACCCTGATTTCACAATTGTTAACACACCGTATTTGTATAATCACTGTATTTATATACGTGACTATATTTTTTTACCTTTTTAACCATTGGAGAATAAGTTGTTGCAGACATGATGTCCAATTTCCCCTAATACTTTAGTGTTTTCTAAAAAGTAAGGACAGTTTCCTACATAACTACAGTACAGTCCCATCATAAATTTAGCATTAGCCCAGTATTATCTAATCTCAGACCTCATTCAAATTTTGCCAGTTGCCCCAATGATGTCTTTCTTTTTTTTTTTTTTTAAAGAGAGACAGAGACAATGTGAGCCAGGGAGGGGCAGAGACAGAGAGAGAGATTGAGAGAGAATCCCAAGTAGGCTCTGCACTGTCAGCGCAGAGCCTGATGCGGAGCTTGAACTCACGAACCATGAGATCATGCCCTGAGCTGAAACCAAGAATCAGAGGCTTAACCGATTGAGCCACCCAGGCACCCCCCAATGAGGTCTTTTATGTTCTGGGATCACATGTTGAATTTAATTGCATGTTGCTATACTGTCCTTTAATCTAGAACAGGTCCTTAGTTTTTTCATGTTTTATATGACCTTGACATTTTTGAAGGGCACAGGTTGGTCAGTTTGGGTTTGTCTTTTGCTTCCTCATAATTAGATTCCATTTACTCATTTTTACCATAGAAATGTTGCTGCACTATACTTAGCGTATCAGCACATCAGGAGCATACAGTGTTATGTAAAATATAAACGAGAGCTTTCCATTTTCCCCCGTTTATATTTTAAAAATTTATTCATTTATATTATTTTTTATATAATGGACATTATTCTTTTTCTGTCACCTCCCCCCTTCCTCCTGTTCTTGTCCTGATGTTTTAATGGAAAATACAATCCTTAAATTACAGAATTTTTTTTCACTTCAAGCCTTATTGCTACTGTTACAGTGATGATGATTATCAGTTACTTTGATTTTTTTTTCCCAGAATGGTAGAATGGATTTCTATTGTATTGAAGGGTTACAATCTATGATTATCATTATTTGATTTAACACTCAGATTGTTCCTGACATGGCCAGTGGGACCCCTTTCAAACTAGTCACTGTGTCCTTTTATCGTTTTCTGAGTGCTACCTTACTATCTCATACAACAAAATGTTCTAAACTCATCTTGGGTTTTTCTAGTCAAGCCCAGGAGTCAGTTATTTTTCTAAGGAGCCCTAACTTCTTTCAGTTTAGAATAGTATTTGGAAACTAACACATGGGCACTAGTGTGCGTTTTACTACTTGAAAAGGAAATGCACGCACACACATGCACACAAGCACACATCTCTCTACATTTTAAAAATGGCTGTCTAAAAATATCTGTGTAAATGAGGTTTCTCCAGTTCTAGTTTAATATCACAAGGTTTATTTTCAACTTTCCGTGTTTGTAATTTCCTTCTCCAGCAGTGAGAACTTGGTCCCAGTTTATTCAGTGGATTTACTTTATTTACTCAAATCCCAATATATGTATGTGTGTGTATATATATATATATATACACCAATCTCTTGGCTGAGCCAGCTTGTTAATACTGCCTCACTCTTAGCTGATCACAGAGGCTGAAAGTTTGGCCCAATGAAGGGGAAGGGAAAAGGAACTGACATTACACACACACACACACACACACACACCCACCCACCCACCCACCCACCCACCAGTCAGTTAACTTCTTGAATTTTGAAACTCTGGTGTGGTTTTTAAATTTCATTTATTCAAATGTATTTTAAATATTGGAGCTTTAGTATTTAATAATTGAGTTGTTGATGGAATATGTAATGTATTGTCATATGACCAGAGAGGTTTTAGAATGACATATTGTCAAATACTGTGTTATCACGAAGTATTGTATGTTTTTGTCCTTTAAGTCAGTAGAGCTGTTTGGGAAGAAATGGTGAATGCCTGCTGGTGTGGTTTACTTGCTGCTCTCTCACTCCTTCTTGATGCCAGGTATTAAGTCTTTATAATTTTTATATTGCTTATGGCAGTTACTAAGGAACAAACATTAAAATGGTTACTTCAATTTCTCTTAAGATTTATTTCTTAATATTAGTTTTTTACATATATTGGACATAATTCTTTTTCTGCCACCTCCCACTTCCTCCTATTCTTGCCCTGCTCCCCACCAGAGTAGTTGTCATGATGTTTTAATGGAAAATACAATCCTAAAATTACAGAATATCTTTTTTACTTCAAGCCTTACTACAACTTTTACGGTGATGATGATTATCAGTTACTTTGATTTTTTTTTCCAGAATGGCAGAATTTACTGATTTTAGAATGCCTGATATTTTAAGTTAAATCTTTGGGTGCTTAACCATTTTCTTCAATAATGAATATATGTATTGTATATTGCCTTTACCCAATTCAGATTTTCAGATATTTTGTTGATTAGTTAACATTCCTTAAGTATATTTTGATGTTATTTTTGTACAGATTTTCTTAAAACTCCACAGAATACCTAATTCCACATCCTGTTTGCAGTATAATTAAACATAAATTAATCATATTAAATAAAATACTTTATCTTTTCAGCACAGATGAAGCTGCCACTGAGAATATTTTAAAAGCTGAACTGACTATGGCTGCTCTTTGTGGAAAACTGGGCCTTGTAACTTCAAGAGACGCCTTTATAACTGCAATATGCAAAGGTTCCCTGCCTCCCCATTATGCCCTTACTGTACTGAATACCACCACTGCAGCCACATTTTCCAACAAATGTAAGACTTTAACTTACTCAAAGTTTTTTTAATCTACTGGTGTGACATGATGTAGAGAAAATATTATAAAAATTCCTAGTTTAAGCCTTATCTATTTCATTTACTGACTGACCTCTTCGAGAAGTTAATGACCCAGAGCTTAAATTTTTTCCATCTCTTTAAAACAGTAGGGGTGCAGTGAGAATAATACCAATTTTAAATAATGATAGTGATGATAAAAGAAAAGAAATCTCCGGGGCTCCTGGGTAGCTCAGTTAGTTAAGTGTCCCACCTAACGTCATGGTCTCATGGCTTGTGGGTTCAAGCTCCGCATCGAGATCTGTGCTGACAGCTCAGAGCCTAGAGCCTGCTTTGGATTCTGTGTCTTCATCTCTCTTTGCCCCTTCCCCACTCACACTCTGACTCTCTGTCTCTCTCAAAAATCAATAAACATTAAAAATTTTAAAAAGAAAAGAAATCTGGAAGTCTTTTGTAAACTATGTCATACTATTGAAATGGTGATTTGGGGTGCCTGGCTGGCTCAGTCAGTGGAGTGTGTGACTCTTGATCTTGAGATCATGAGTTTGAGCCCCACATTGGTTCGAGAGATTACTTAAAATAAATAAATAAACATTAAAAAATTAAAAAAAGAAATGGTGGTGTTTTTTTGTTTGTTTTTGTTTTTATTTTTATTTTTTTCAGTGGAAGTAGTAGAACAATAATGCTGCTTTTAACCAAATGTTTTTTTCTTGTTGAATACTTTGAAAACACTCAAGTTTGTTACATGTAATATAAATATGTTTCAAGATGGTATTTAGTTTTCAAACTGAAAATATGAGATTAGGCCTCTAACTTTAACTTTATAGTTAAACTTTTATAAGTTTACTGGGAATATATGTTAAAATACTTAATGTGTCCTAATTTTATTTTGCTTGTGAAAAAGTATACCACAGTTTTATATTTTTAAAAAGTTATATAGAAAATTACTTAAAATTTGCTTAAATCATCTTGGTTTTCATACCTCCTGAGTTTCAAAAATGTTTGCATATTTATAATAGGTAACTATATAAGTGTCATAGTTGAACTTAGTTTAATCAAATTTATGTTTTAAAAAATAACATTACTTTGAATAATGTGAAAAGTATATCTTAATTATTTAAGCTTTCCTTTGTGTTCTAGCATATTCCATTCAGGGCCAAAGTGTTATGATGATAAGTCCATCAAGTGAATCTCACCAGCAAGTTGTGGCAGTGGGTCAACCTCTGGCAGTCCAGCCTCAAGGAACAGTAATGGTGAAATATTTTTTTTGGTTACCAACTAACTATCCAGAAAAACTTTTATACCTTTCTTTTTTAATTTTTTAAATCCCAGTTAATTAACGTATAGTGTAATAATGGGTTTCAGGAGTAGAATTTAGTGATTCATCACTTACATATAACACCTACTACTCATCCCAATAAGTGCTTTTTAATGCCCATCACCCATTTTAGCCCATTCTCCCCACCCAACACCCCTCTGGCAACCCTCAGTTTTTTCTATGTATTTAAGAGTCTCTTAATGGTTTGCCTTTATCTCTGTTTTTATCTTAGTTTTCCTTCCCTACCCCTATATTCTTATGTTTTGTTTCTTAAATTCCACATATGAGTGAAATCATATGATACGTGTCTTTCTCTGTCTGACTCATTTTGCTTAGTACAGTATACTCTCATTCTATCCATGTTGTTGGAAATGGCAAGATTTCATTCTTTTTGATTGTTGGGTAATATTCATTGTACATGTATACCACATCTTCTTTATCCATTCATCAGTCAATGGACATTTGAGCCCTTTCCATAATTTGGCTATTGTTGACAGTGCTGTGGTAAACATTGGGGTACATGTGCCCCTTCAAATCAGCATTTTGTATCCTTTGGATAAATACCTATTATGCAATTGCTGGGTTGTAGGGTAGCTCTGTTTTTAATTTTTTGCAGAATCTCCATACTGTTTTCCAGAGTGGCTGCACCAGTTTGCAGTCTCACCAGCAGTGCAAAAGTGTTCGCTTTTCTCTGCAACCTTGCCAACATCTGTTGTTTATTTTAGCCATTCTGACAGGTGTGAGGTAGTATCTCATTGTGGTTTTGATTTGTATTTCTGTAATGATGAGTGATGTTGAGCATCTTTTCATGTGTCTGTTAGTCATCTGGATGTCTTCTTTGGGAAAAGTGTCTATTCATCTGCCCATTTCTTCACTGGATTATGGTTTTTTTGGGTTTTTAGTTTGATAAGTTCTTTATAGATTGTAGATACTAACCCTTTATCTGATAGGTAATTTGCAAATATCTTCTCCCATACCATCGGTTGCCTTTTAGTTTTGTTGATTGTTTCCTTCTCTGTGCAGACTTTTTATCTTGATGAGGTCCCAACAGTTCATTTTTGCCTTTGTTTCCCTTGCCTCCAGTGACATGTCTAGTAACGAATTGCTGCGGCCAAGGTCAAAGAGGTTTTCGTCTCTAGGATTTTGATGGCTCCCTGTCTTACATTTAGGGGATTTTGCTCACATAAACCTTCAGCCCCTCTTCTCTCTCTTCATTTTCTGGGATACCTACGATATGAATATTATTCCTCCTTAAATAAATCTCTGAGTTCTCTAAGTCTTGTATGGTAATCTTTGCCTTTGTTTCCCTCTTTTTTTCTGCTTAATTATTTTCCATAATTTTATTTTCTATATGCTGATTAACTACTCTGTGTCATCTATCTTTGCTGTCATATCATCCATTTGAGATTGCATCTCAGTAATAGCATTTTAAATTTTGCCCTTACTAGATTTTAGCTCTTTTATTTCTGCAGAAAGAGATTCTCTGGTTTCTTCTATTCTGTTTTCACCCCCAGCTAGTATTCTTATAATCATGGTTTTAAATTCCAGTTTAGACCATCTTACTTTTATCTGTGTTGATTAAATCCTGACCATCATTTCTTCCTCTTCTTTCTTTTGGAGTGAATTCCTCGTCTTGTCATTTTGAAGGAAAAAGAAAGTTAATAGGAAATTAATATTAAAACTAAACTAAACAAATTCAAATAAAGGAAGCCAAATCTTATGTGTGTTTCAGTCTTCTTGTGGGGAGAAGTTTGATAGAAAAAAGAGGAGGAAAAAGTAAAATTTTTTTAATTAAGAAAAATTTTTAAATAATAGAATAAAGAAAATAAGATAAATTGCTCTTTCTGTATCTAAAAAAAGAAAGAAAAGAAAAAAAAGAAAAAAAAACAAAGAAAAGAAGAAAAAAAGAAAAAGAAAGCAAAAACAGAAGCAAAGAAAACAAACAAGCAAACAGAATGAAATTCAAATGAAGTTAAAGCCAGTTTCCCCTAGAAATGAAACTTTGGTGTACTCTATGGTCAGTAGACTATGCAGGTGGAAGGGATTTCTGCAGCTCTTCTGGGGGATGTCTCAGGAGGGCGCAGGTAGATGGGGCTAGGTGTTCTGTTCTTCACTTGATGCTGCCGATTAGCTCAGTGGGGTCAATCCTGGTCTGCGCATGCACGGGCTAGAGGTGAAAATGGCTTCACCCAGCTCTCTAGTCTCTGGTATAGGAATTTCATGCCCTCATAGATACGCGATCAAGCACCCCTCCTTTGTCTCAGTCTGCACCTCCCTTTTACCCTGTTCATGTCCAAGGTGTCTGCCTGCCAGGTAATGCCTCCCTTCACAGTTTACCTCAGATGGGGGTTGTGTTTCAAAACCCCACACTTCACAGACACCTTCATCTTCGACCTGTGCTGATTCTATGGGGGAGGCTCTCGCTGAGCCAGGTGCTGGGTTTTCCCAGAAAATGTTTGTGCGATCATGCAGTGGAAGAGGTTCAGAGTTTTTGGTAAATCACAGCACAGCCGGTTTTGCTGCACTCTGGTGTCTTTGTTCTAATGTCTGTAAACGTGGCAGTTCTCCAGGGTCCACTGAGACTTTTGACCATATAGCCCCTACCAGATGCACTCCAGACAGGGAAACCGCTTCTCCCTGTGTTGCACATGGATCTCTCAGACCACATTGTGTGCTCCTGGGGATTTGCCCTACTTCCTCACTGGAGCACCGCCAGGCACTGATCTCTGAACCTTCAAACCTTGCACTCCACTGTTTATAGAACCCTGGTGGTATTGAAACCCTCTTCCCTGTCTCCATTAATGATTTTGGGGAACAGATTTTTTGTCCAGTTCTCTGCGAGTGTTTTCACTCTTTTTCTCTCTTTTTCTCTCCAGCTCCTTTCAGGGGGAGTGCTTTTCTTGAGTGAACCTGATGCTCTGCACTCTCCCCCTTTCTCTTTCTCTGTCCCGTCTCCGTGAAAATGGCGCCCTACTTTCTGCAGCTCCATGGTTTTTCTCTCCCCTATTTCACCTCTCTGCACCACATACCTGCCAAGTTCTCTGGCTCATATTATGTAGATGGTTGCATTTATCATCAGATCAATTTCTTTGATGTTCAAAATGGTTTGATGCTGTTTTAGCTGTGTTTCAGGGATGAGACAAGCTCAGGGTCCCCGTACTACTCCGCCATCTTAACTCTGTCCGCTGTACCTTTGTTTTTATGTTTACCAAAATTTGTCATTATAGTTATTTATTTTACCTGGATGATTGATACCTTTAGAAGACATAAACAATTGACATTGTCATAACAATTATGATAAAACAACTTTTAAGTAAATTAATTTGTTCTCTGCAAACCATCCAAACCTATTTTCTTAAAATATTTGTTTTTTTTAAAAAATATTTGAATATGACGATTCTGCCTTACCAGAATGAATAATAGTTCTTAGAAATGTATCTTTATTTAAATATAGCTCACTTCCAAAAATATCCAGTGTATGAGGACTTTACTTAACTTGGCACACTGCCATGGAGCTGTTCTTGGAACATCATGGCAACTTGTCTTGGCGACTCTACAGGTATGTTGTAGGCTCTGGGTCAAAGGTCAGTGTTCTTTTTATATCTACCTGCTACCAGTTAAATTAAGCAATGCCTAATGGTGGTTTGGGCAAGCCTAAAGAATAGGCAAGAAGTTTGAAGAAGGAAAAGTTGGAAAGGAAAGAAAATGAGGCTTCTCTTAATGATTTAAGTTCTGGCTATGCTTGGTGTTTTAAGTGTTTTATATGAATAGAAGTTACTGATTTAAATTTAATTATTGGAAACCTACTTCTGATTTTAATTTTAGTTATTAGAGTTTTTGCAGTTTTCATAAATTTACAAATTTAGTAAATTAAATTTAGTTATTTTTTTTTTCTTTAATTTTACAGCATCTTGTATGGATTCTGGGATTAAAGCCTAGTAGTGGTGGTGCCTTGAAACCTGGGAGAGCTGTAGAAGGACCCAGTACAGTAAGCTGTTGTTAGTCTTACTGAATTTGTGCTTCCCAGAATGTTCATATGTTACATTTAATTGTACTCTTCTCTTAGGTTCTAACAACAGCAGTGATGACAGATTTACCAGTGATTTCCAATATACTTTCAAGATTGTTTGAAAGCTCACAGTAAGAATCAGTTTTTGACTCTTAAATATGGAGAACAAACAGAGGGTTGATGGAGGGGTTGTGGGAGAGGGGATGGTCTAAATGGGAAAGGGGCCATTAAGGAATCACTCCTGAAATCATTGTTGTACCATATGCTAACTAACTTGGATATAAATTAAACAATAAATAAATTTTAAAAAAATCAGTTTTTAAAATTGAAAAAAATATTATTAGCTGTATATTTTAGATCAGAATGTCATATTTCTTCATTTTCATTATAGGTATCTTGATGATGTATCATTGCATCATTTAATAAATGCACTTTGCTCCTTATCCCTAGAAGCAATGGATATGGCCTATGGAAATAATAAGGTGTGATATTCTGTCTCTGTTTTAAATATGGTACATTATTGAGTTAAATAAGGTGTAAACTCATAATGATCTTAGTATTTTAGGAGTGGGACTAATACTTACTGCCAGGCTATCTCAACTGTGTTGAACTTTACCATTTAGGGTTGTTATTTGTTGAAGAGGGAGTGAAGAGGACATGATGTGGTTTGTAATATGTCTAATATGTATTATAATTTTAAATTGTGCCCATTTCTCTTGTGTACTGAATATTTTAAGAAACATTTTTAGAAAGAATAAATGTGATACCACATTTATAAATGAGTTCCATAGAATGTCACAATAATATTTGTAATTTCAATTCATGAGTGGGGTAATACAAGATTAAAATCAAGCAATATATATATGTCTCAGTTTCTCTTGCCATCGTTGGGATGGAAAATAAGGAGCTAATCATTTCTTTCTAAAGGTAATGATTCTCCCTACCTTGAAAATTAAATTTTTCCTTTGCTCATTGACTGAATGAATAGAATAGTACTTTTGAGTATTGACATTCAAGAGCATTCCTTTCTATCCTCAAAATATCATTTCCTATTATACTTGGACAGCACAGGAATATATGGATTTATTTATATTTTAGAAATTATGTAAAATAAAATGTCTTCTGTGTTTTAAAATAAATATAGTGTAACCATTTACAAATAAGCGAAGATACCCAGAACATGTTTAAAAATCAGAGAATACAGCTTTGAAACTTGTTTAATATATATCTCTAAGATCCAAAATTATGTTGTCTGCCAAGTCTTAAATTATAATTCTTTGTACTGTGGCTTGTCACCTGTAGGACACATTTAAAGATTAACCAGTGAGGTCTTACTAAGGAGAAGTTTCATACATTACAGCACATAGAGTAATACATAAACATGTAGGTGTTTGAAATCTGTGTCATGTTTTACTCCAAATTAAGGCAAGGGTAATATAAAATATAGTAAAGTAGTAAATTTCTTGATATCTTTAATAATCCTACATCTTTAAGATTAACTCTTAACACACAAATATATTTTTAATAGAGTACCTTAATGAAATCTGAGCAAGTTTCTGTGGTGAGGTCTTGAGAATTTATGTATTAACTCAGTAACCACAGCATGTGTACTGTATACATGATAGTGCTAAGAAATGTAAAGGATATATAAGATTTTTACTTTCTAACAGCATATAAACTACTTGGCTCATGACTAAGTGGCAGTTTAAGTGGTATAAGAGTCTAAATAAACAGTTACAGATACTATGTGATACGAGACATATTTTGTGAATCTTTAGTGTCCTATTATAAAAAATGTTTTTAAGTGCATATTTCTACTAAAAGAATTAAGATTAATCAAGATGAACTAGTTTGTGATTGGAGGTGGATATTGAAGGAATGGTATAATTTAGATAGGAAAGGGCAGGTTCATGGAAATCAAAAGAGAAAAATGTTACAAGAAGTCAAGATCAATGAGAATTGAGAAAAAATAGGGATTTGATTTTACAGTTATCCTGGAAGAACACAATTTCAAGAGAGTGGTTGAAGCAGATAGGATATTTCAGGGAGGCTTAGAAGGAAAAAATGAAAAATTTTAGACAAATATAGCCAGGTTGACCTTTGCTGCATATACTAATGTTGTAATGTTATAAAAATATTAAAAAATGTTTAAATGGAGGCATAAAACAGTTTATTATTCAGTTGTGCTTTTTATAAAAATTATTGTAAATATACAGATGTTAAAATAAGTAGATACTTTTATATTTTTCTTCATTATTACAAAAACTTTATCAGTGTTCTTCTGAGTGGGTTAAATATTCTAGGGATTAAAGATGTATATATCAATGTTCTTTAGTATTTGAGGCTTTAAAGTGGCCAGTCATCTCATTTTTGATCCTCATTTCAGGAGTTTGTGCTAATGTGTTGAGAAGTAGCTTATGGTAAAGCTTGCAAATTCTTCCCTGCAAGAAGGTGTGGTGAATGGTACTTGTGCAGACATATTACCAAACTCAGTATAACAATGACAAAAATGTTCTTTGTAGTTTACTATATGCTGGGCATTTACGTCATTTAATTTAATCATTTAAAACAACTCTGTGAGGTTTGGCAGTAGTTTGCCCTTTTTACAGATGAAATATGAAAATAGAGAGTTTAAGTAATCTGTCTGGGATCACATAATTAGTAATTGTTAGAATTTGGATTTGAACCCACATATGTCTCATTCTAGAGTTTTATTCTTAACCACTTCACTAGTGATTCTAACTTTTGTGTGCATCGAAATCTGCTGTGGAGTTTTTAAAAAAGGCAAACGCCGGGAATACATTCTAGGCTTTCTGAATAAGAGTCTTTGGTTATGAGGTGTGGACATCTGTACATTCTTTTAAATGCCACATGATTCCTGTGTTCATCCTGGTTAGAATAAGCAGAAGGACGGGGTGGCTGGCTGGCTCAGTTGGTAGAGCATCTGACTCTTGATCTCAGGTTTGTGAGTTCAAGGCCCATGTTGGGTGTGGAGTCTACTTAAATAAATAAATAAATAAATAAATAAATAAATAAATAAATAAGGAAGAGGAGGAAGTCATACTACGCAACATTTACGGGGACTCATCTGCCAGATGCTTTCTAACAGTGGGTCTTTCTGTATATTATTACCCCATTCCATGTTGGGTGTGGAGTCTACATAAATAAATAAATAAATAAGAAGGAAGAGGAGGAAGTCATACTAGGCAACATTTATGGGGACTCATCTGCCAGATGCTTTCTAACATGTGGGTCTTTCTGTATATTATTACCCCATTCTATAGATTAAAAAAATTTAGTGAAAATAGTAACTTATTCTTACATAGCTATTAAGTGGTAGAGTTGAAATAAGATCCTAGGCAGTTAAAACTTCACAAATGTCAGTCTAACCACTGTATCATAGTGTTTCTACAATGATATGTTTTTCTACCACACAAATTTTTAGGGTGCCTGTAACATTAGTACATGCAGCAAAGGTCAGCTTGGCCAAATTTGTCTTAGAACAATACTGATTCCCTTTCTGGTTGGTGAAATGCCAGCACCTGAGGAGAGGGGTTTGTCATCTGTCTCTGGTATTTTTTCTGTTATTTCCTAAACGAACAGCCCCAATATCTGCCTTATTCCTGATTTTATGTTTCTCTCCCCTGGTCTCTGTTGTTTCTTTTTGGATTTTTTATACTTCCTGACATTCACACATAAAACCTGGACATTTGAAAACTGCACTAGTAAGAATATGTATTAATCAGCCTGGGCTGCAAGTCTGAGATCAAGCTGCCAGCCTGGTGGTTCTCGAGTGAGGGCTCTTTTCCTGCCATGAAAGACAGCTGTCTTCTCACTTTGTATTCACGTGGTGGGGAGGAGTGCTCAAGAGCACACTAGGAAGCTCTCTGGTGTCTCTTCTTTTAAGACACTAATCTTGCCAGAGTTTCACCTTTTGACTTCATTTAACCTTAATTTCCCCCATAGAGGCCCTATCTCCAGAGACCATCACCTTGGGGGTAAGGTTCAACATAGATATTTTAAGGGGACACAGTTTAGTCTATAGCAGAATGCATCTTTCATTCCAGTCAGATGACTAGCCATTCTGTGTGTCTGGAATAATTTTGAATTTTTCACTTTTTTCTCATGAAAGTACTCTCTTTCTAACCAAAATTTCCAATTAGAAGCTATCCTGGATACCTTGAGGGTGGGTTTCAGAAAGGCTTGTCTCATGATAACTAAGGTTCTATTATAATTATTGCTAACTTCTGCTAATTATATATTAATTATAGTCATGCTTTTCAGAATATAGTCAGTTTTATTTATAGTTGAGATACTAAAAATTTCTTATAATATCAAAATGCAATATGTTTTCTTTCTAGGAACCATCTCTTTTTGCTGTTGCCAAACTGTTAGAAACTGGTCTAGTTAACATGCACCGAATAGAAATTCTTTGGAGACCTCTAACTGGCCATCTACTTGAGGTAACTTCTTTTTCTTAAATGCTGTATTTACTTTTTGTTAAGAATAAAGACGTACACATTGAACTAAGGATTCTGGACAACCATATGAAAAATCAGCTTTAACTTTTTTTCCCTTTGTGCTTACATCTGTGTATTTCATCAGGGACTAAAGTTTTACAATAATTGCCTTGGTGAAGGAATAGGTTGGTGTTTCAGACTGAAAATGGGTGACATATCAGTGAAATCTCTAAAGTCTCCTCCAGCTGTTAGCTTGGGACCTCTTTTTTTTGTTAGTCTCTTGATCCACCTCAGTTTCAGCTAGTTCTGAAACTTCAAGGCATTTGGGGCTGAGAGTTCATTATAAACATTGTTCCTGTATAACTGTTTTCTGTGATTCTGAGATAGCTCTTCTGGGGAGGGAAAAGCCTTTGTGGTATCAGTAATTGTAGATAGTGCCAGGGAATTTCATCTGGATTTGTATACTCTTGTGTAGTTGGAGTGACTGGTAATAATTAGCTGCTTCTCGGTAACAATTGCGTCTGTCAGTATGCATGTTTATGTGAACTTAGGTTTAGGTTACTGCGATTGTTTTGTATTATTTTAGAAAGCTAGGAATGGTATTGCTCTTCATAAGAGAAACAAATGAGCTTGTACTTTTCTTTATTTTTTTCCCCATTTTATTGGGATTACTTTTATGAATTATTATAGAGGAAAAATGCAGGTTTTCCTACCATGGACATTCTCATCAAATGCCACAAAAATAAGTTTTTAAAATTAGCATAGTATTTGATTATGAGGGTTGGCCTAAGTAGGAACCTTAGTATCAGCTTGCTTCTTTTGTTTACTTTGATGTCATAATTTACTTTTTTGAAATCCTTTTTTCTGTGACTTTAGTTTCATCTTTTATCTTCTGTCTCTCTATTGCTTCCTTTGCCCCTTATACAGAAGGTAAGCTACTTCCATTTTAGATAATAATTTTTTATTCAGTCCTTATTGGTGAAATTTCATATAATTTTTAAAATGTGAAAGAATAGAAAATGCCATATTTAAATTTTTCTTTTCTCAAATTGATGTGTGATATATAGCTAAAGTGTACAAATTAAATATTTAATTTTTGTTCAATGTTTTGTCTTCAGGTCTGCCAGCATCCAAACTCTCGAATGAGAGAATGGGGAGCAGAAGCTTTAACTTCACTTATTAAAGCAGGATTAACATTTAGCCATGATCCTCCACTTTCACAAAACCAGGTAAAAAATATTATCATGTTTTTTTAAAAAAAATTTTTAATATAAGATCATCCTTTCCTATATGTAGTTTTTTCCTTAATTTATCAAATGGATGATATTCTGAGAATAGGTTCTGTTGCTTAATATTCTATTTTACATGTAGGCCATGGATATCGTACAGAAGATTGATATGTCTGGATTTTTAGGATTATCTTTATTAAAAATTATGAAAACCTTCTTGTGAATGACACAGAATTAAAGCTGCTAAATTACTTAGAATTAGTCTCCCAGTGTGGAAGTTTTCCTGTTCATGCATTGCTAAAGCTTTATTTTGAGGCCCTACTATATTTGCCTCCTTGCTTTGGTCCTTAACTGTCTCTAATTTTTTTCTCTAATTATCCTTACATGGGGAGAAAAGCAAGTGGGAGAAGAGACAAGTACAATAAAATAGGTTTTTATTTTTAAATAATTTTAGAAGGTCCTTTGTACTTCCTGAATTTATTTTTGTCTTGAGTTCTTTGTCCTGACTACTGTAATCATTTATAGATTTATTATACAGTGTTTTAAAAGTCCACCAAAGTTCTTTGTTTGAAGATTGAGTAGGAATGAAGATGGTGATTGTATTCTATAAATTTACTCAATACATAATTATTAAGTACATAAAAGGTGCCACCCAGTGATTCAGCTCTTGGAATAGAATGATGAACAAGACAGATATATGTTCGTATAGATCTTAAATTTTAGTGATTTCTTATTTTTTTCCTATTACATTTAAGTTTTTTGAAAAGAAAACGCTTATCCAAATTTTTAACATTCAGCGTAATACCTGATACACAGGTGAGAGCTTAAATGTTTTTTCAATCAGTGAACCAAATAAATGAATCCTTGAAGAGAAAAAAGGTAAAAATGATGGAATTGCTTTCAGGTCTTGAAAGGACTAGAAAAGAGTGCTGTCTTTACTCCAGTGGATTCTAATAGTTTGATGCTTTATTAATGTCTACCATACTTACTCACTTTTTAATAGTATTAAGAATTTTAAGTTTAAATACTTGTGATGTATATTAACAGAGTAAATTATGAAAGGTAATTTTAGAAACTGGGGATTATTTCCTCTCTCCAAATATAGTTTGATGACATATTTCCTTTAGTGAGATTAATTTCTGTATGGGTCTTTAATTAGTGTCCTTTAATGCAGGGTCACTCCATTTAATCTGAAATCTAACATGTTAAAGATTGTTTTTTATTTCTCTTATTTTAAAAGAAGATAGATGCCAAATAAACCTCTCATAATTACTTTTAGAGAAATGTTCAGTGTTTGTTTTAGTAAAAAAGTTTCTATTTACTATTACAGTCTTAGTGGAGGTGAATTTAAATTTAAAAAGAAACAGTAAAACCTTCCTGTTTTTGAGCTTCCCTTTCTAATTAATTTTCTGCCCTCTTTTCAGAGACTACAGTTGCTTTTATTGAACCCATTAAAAGAAATGTCCAGTATTAACCATCCAGATATCCGACTTAAGCAATTAGAATGTGTGTTGCAGATTCTTCAGAGTCAGGGAGACAGTCTTGGGCCTGGATGGCCATTAGTGCTTGGAGTCATGGGAGCAATCAGAAATGATCAAGGGTAAGTGTTTAGAACTAACATCCAAAAAGTAATAGAGATAAAGAATGATTTCATCCTAAAATCTTGCAGGAGTGGTAATTTTTTATGTATGCCCTTCTTGTTTTAAGTCTAAGATCTAGAATCATTTTTTCTTTAACCCTACCTCCAGTGGCAGGAGTGAATTATTAGGGCTCACCTTTGTTTCAGAAGGATGGAAAAACTGCTGTTTATTTGACATTTGTACAAGAATACAAGGTTCATAAGATAATTGCACCAAGCTAAAAAATTTTATAACACATCCAAAGATTGGGTTTTGTATTATTAAAATAAATATTTGGTAAGATGTGAATTAACACTTAGTGCTCGACTTCTCTGCATATATTGGGAAATCTAAGAATTTGCTTTTAAGTGACTTTTAAAAATTTATAGTTCATTTATTCTGTGGTTAGCATATTCTCAATACTGTGCTTGCTAGTTTCTCTGATTACACAGATAGATAGCTGTTGCTCTAAAAGTAGAATCTTATGGAAAAGGAGGAACAAGGTCTATGTTAGGATCCTAATAAGAATAGTCTGTTATGCTCCAAAGAATAGGATTCCAGTGGAAGGAGCCTATGTCCCTGGAGTGGGGCAGAACCAAAATTATGAGGGACCTTATTTGCTTTTATGAACTATGTATTTGGATTTGTCCTCAGTACATTTGAGAGACATTTAGGAGTTTTAAGCAGAGAAACATTGTGATGTGCATTTGAGATCTATCACTATAACAGTACCCTGGAGGGGTGGATGGGAAATGAGAGAGCCTGTAGTGCTCTCTAGAAATAGAAAGGAGGAGATGGATTTGAGCTACTTAGCAGATTGACTATAGGGGCAAAGGGTGAAATAGGAAATAGAATGAGGAATGACTCCCACATTTCTGACTTAGGCAGCTTAAAGAATGGTGGTGGTATTAACTAAGTAGTAAATACTGAAGGAAGAGCAAAATGGACTTGTTTAGTTTAAAGTAGAACATTGTAGTGGAGAGGTCTCTCAGATGTTTGGATATATTTGTCTCATTCTGCAGCAGAACTCATACCATGACTAATTGAGGAGTTTTATATGATTGAGATGCTTGAGGCTATCTATTGCGGAAAGTTGTTTTTTTCTTATTTGTAGTAATAAATTTCCATCTCAGTAATAAAAAATACTGAGATGATTAAAGTGGAAAGAGGTCCACCATAGCTTAAATCAAGCTAAAATTTTTTCTCTTAATCTACAATGCAGTTATAAAATAGAATATTGTTGTAAGATGATATTAATTAGTACATGTAAAACACTTAGGAAGTACATGACCTAGTAAACTGTGTTAGCTATTATAATTCATTTTTGTTATTATTTTTCATCACTTGAAGTTCTCTCTAAAGTCAAATGCTTCTTTTTTAAAAATATGTATATTCATTTTTGAGAAAGAGAGAGAGCACAAGCAGGGGAAGGGCAAAGAGAGAGGGACAGAGGATCCGAAGCAGGCTCTGCACTGATAGCAACAAGCCCAGTGTAGGGCTTGAACTCAGGGAACCATGAGATAATGACCTGAGCCAAAGTCAGTCGCTCAAATGACTGAGCCACCCAGGTGCCCCTAAAGCCAAATACTTCTTATTTTCTTCAATTGAAATTCAAAATATACTATTTCCTTTTACAGAGTAGGTGGAGAATTTTAAGTGAGATATAGGTATAAAAGAATGAGGAACTCCTTTTCATTAAGGGCGTATTTGCATGTGCTGCCACCATGCTAGATTTTGGGGATATAGTGGTGAAAAAAGTAGCTATAGTCAATTTCCTTTCTTTGTTAATGTCTAACTTTAGTTTGGCTGGATACAAAATTCTTCATTTTTATTTGTTAATATGCTTAAGTATGAGTATCTCTTTTACATTTATGTAAATGCTGAAATACTTTATAACCTATATTAGGGAAGATTTTTTTGTCCAGAGTTTTAAGTTTATTTATTTTGAGAGAGCGAGCATGAGCAAGGGAGGGGCAGAGAGAGGGAGAGAGAGAATCCCAAGCAGACTGTGCACTGTCAGCACGGAGCCCGACTTGGGGCTTGAACTCAGGAACCTTGAGATCATGGCCTGAGCCGAAATCAAGAATCTAATATCTAACTGACTGAGCCATCTAGACACCCCTCTTGTTCAAATTTTAGAATAGAACTTAACTTGTTCAAATTATTGTAAGGTGTATATTTTTACTTACATTTTTTTTAAATGCATGAATATATATTTATTTTTCTTTTCTTTTTTCAGAGAATCCTTGATACGAACTGCATTCCAGTGTCTTCAGTTGGTTGTGACAGATTTTCTGCCAACAATGCCGTGCACGTGCCTGCAGATTGTTGTAGATGTTGCGGGTAGCTTCGGACTTCATAATCAAGAACTTAATATTAGTTTAACTTCAATAGGTTTATTGGTGAGTATTACTGCCTTCCTTGTGATCATACAATTTAGAAATCATCGTTACCAACTGAGAGTGGACGCGAAGCAAATAGGCTTTTGCATTTGCAAAAGCAAAATTGGTTGTTTAAATGACATTTAAGTACTAAACTTCTATTGTGCATGAAGGATTAAATGACATAATTTAAGAGATAATGTATTAATAGAATATTTGGAATAATTTTGATATATTGAGCTGACATTTAGCTTTAAAAGATTTGTCATGAGAGGCTTTAGTAAACAATTACTAGTACATAAAAGGGAAATACTCCTTTGACTTTCATGTAAGGTTAATTGATTTTTATTATTATTTTAGCAACATTTTTATGTACTACTTATTTAGTGAATAAAGCTCCAGGAAAAGGCTTTACATGGTCCTATAGTTCGTCAACACTGCTTTCTTAGCTAATAGAAGAGCCTTGACTGTGGACACGGATATACTTACATTTTAATTCTCTGTGCCTGTTGTTAAGTGGTTAATTATTGACCTCTTGAGCCTCATTTCACTCACCTTGAATGTAGAAATAAAATCTAAGTTAGGATATTATTGTTACATAAATAGCTGTTTCCAATATAAATGCATTTAAAGGCAATTATTTAGATCCTTTTAAGTTTATTATAAGCCTAAGTTTCTATTTATTTATATATGTATATATATTTTTTAACTTTATTTTTGAGAGCGAGAGCATGAGCAAGAGAGGGGCAGAGAGAGAGGGAGAGAGAGAATCCCAAACAGATTCTGTTCTGTTAGCAAGGAGCCCGACATGGGGCTTGAACTCATGAACCATGAGATCAGGACCTGAGCCGAAATGAAGAGTCAGACACTTTTAGCTGAATGAGCCACCCAGGCACCTCTATAAGCCAGAAATTTTTAAAGTCAAAAATCCCTCACAAGCTAGATAAGTTACTATTAAAAATGTAATCATAGGAAAGAAAATAAGCAGGCGTATGGAATCCTCCCAAAGAGTATTAAATTCATTGTTGATTATATTACTGCTAGGTGTCACCTATTTTATATTTATGTTCATAGGATTCTCTGCATTTTTATTATGGTGTAATTCTCATTTATACATTATAATGTGGTTGAGAATGAAGTCATAAGATATGTTTGGATATAGTCATTCTTTATGAAATTATAAAATACCATTAAATGATGTTAAAGAACTGTTAATAATTTTTTTGGTGTCATGATGCTATCATGGTTAATTTTTTTAAGCTTTTATCTAGTAGAGTTTATAAAATACAGCCATGAAGTAAATATGCCAAAATGTTAATAATAGGTTTTGGGTACATTGATATATTGGTACATTTTCCCTGTTTTTTTTTTTTATGTTCTTGAAATGTTTCATAATAAAAATATTTAAAAATATTAATGTTAGCACAAGATTGTTTCCCTAATTCTCCTGAAATCAGATGCAGACCTGTGACAGAGATGTTTTCAGATCTATTCTGCTAGAAAAGGAATTTCTGAAGTGACTTTTTAAGGTTTTATTCTGAAAAGTAAAGCAACCAGTCATGTATTGAATATTTATTTATGTGTTTAAAATAAAATCTGTAAGTGAAATGGTATTTTTCTACTTTGCTCTTTAGTGGAATATTTCAGATTATTTTTTCCAAAGAGGGGAAACTATTGAAAAAGAATTAAATAAAGAAGAGGCAGCACAACAAAAACAGGCAGAAGAAAAAGGAGTGGTTTTAAATCGGCCCTTCCACCCTGCACCACCGTTTGATTGCTTGTGGTTGTGTCTTTATGCAAAATTGGGTGAGCTCTGTGTGGACCCCCGTCCTGCTGTGAGGAAGAGTGCAGGGCAAACTCTGTTTTCAACAATTGGTGCACATGGAACTTTATTACAGCATTCAACATGGCACACTGTAATTTGGAAGGTATTGTACATTAGCCTGAGTTTCTAGCATTTGAGACAGATTTTTAAATTTTCAATTAAATTTGTTCCTGTTCATTTTTAAAGAGGAATTTCCATGCTTTTGACCAAAATGTTAGTTTTGTTTGAAAGCCTATTCTTTTTCTGTCTTCATCTCTTATTATCTGTCTCTGATTTCTGCCTTTGGCTGTCCCTTTTTTCTCCCTGTTTTCCCAAGTGATAAAACCATATAATTCAAATGTAATCAACTGAGAATTTTATAAATAAAAGAATATCAACAACAGTGAAATTTACTTGCAGACCCACCAAACCAGAAGTAACCTCTAAGTAGTAAATTCTTTATGTTTGTTCATTAAATATACAGTTTCATTTTTTATTTTTCTTTTTTACCTTCCTTTTAAGACTTTCTTACAAAACTAACAACTTATTAGTGAGCATCTCCTCTTTGCTGAAAGGCTCTCCTTTTTGGTTCTGCATTTTAATAAAATTCTTTTCAGGGGCACCTGGGTGGCTTAATCGGGTAAGCATCTGACTCTTGATTTTGGTTTAGGTCATGATCTCACCGTTCATGGGATCGAGCCCTGTGTCGGGCTATATGTTGACAGGAGGAACCTGCCTGTAATCCTTACTTTCCCACTCTCCTTCCCCTATTCTTTCTTGAGTGTGTTTTCTCTCTCTGTCTCTGAAAATAAATAAACTTTAAAAAACCCTGAAAAATAAAATAAGATTCTGTTCATCATCTTTACACTGCTTTGTGAATTTCCGAGATCAGTCAAGTTTGGTAATAGGCAATAATCCTAATTGTATTTAACAATTTGTCTTCAATTTAATAAAAAAGATTCCAGAATGTCATCTTCAGAAATTAATAATGTAGCCATGCTTTGGGCTCTGGGCAGATGATGTGGAGCCTGCTTGGGATTCTCTCTCTCCCTCTCTCTGCTCCTCCTGCTCACGTTCTCTCTCTTTTGCTCTCTCTCTCTGTCTCTCTCAAAATCAGTAAATAAACATTTAAGAAATTAATGTGTATTCACTAATAAAAATAATTAAAATCTCTTCTCCTTCCCCTGTGTTTTGTTTTAGCTCCATCTATCAGCTCGTCTTCAGATCACAAACGTGCATTAGCCTGCCTTACTATTATTTTAAAAAACAAACTGATATTTTCTCTGATTCCTATTTTCCTTTTAGACAAAATTATTGTTAGTCTTGCTGCTTAATTCTAAGTGATTTTTTTTTCCTTCCTCACCTCCTCTGCATTCTCTTGACCTTTTAATATGAGTTCCAGGTTATTCTAATTTAAAGCCTCTTAAACATTAATGTAATAGAATCACCTTGAAGACTTGTTCAAGCATAGACGGCTGAGTCACCACCCCCAGCCCCCCAGAGTTTGTGATTTTTTGATCCCCCTGGTATGGGGCCTGATAATTTGCATATCTGTGAGTTTCCTGGGTGATGCTAATTCTGTTGGTTCTGAGACCATATTTTGAGAACCACAGACATTGTTCATACACTACAGGTGGTCTTCTAATTGCCAAAATGTTCTCCCTAAGTTTAGGTCTTATCCTACTCTTTTTTTTTATTTTTGTAACATTTCATACTGTTGGCTATTTTCTCCTTGAAATTTCTCTTCCCTTGGCTTCTGTTTCACAGAATGCTTCTGCTTGTGTTTTCAGTTTTTATTTTATTTTTTTTCCTTCAACTCCTTCCCCTGAATCTACCCTTTAAATGTAAACATTCTCCAAGTCCCAGACACTTCCTGCTTGATATTTTCAAGCACCCTCATCTAGTCTCGAAACTTGAATTATAATCCCTGCTTAGATGTCTTCCATAATTCTATTTTTTGCCTGGACTGAATTCCTTAGCTTCAGTCCCTTCTTATACATTACCCCATAGATGCTTTATTGATAACTCAACAAGTCTTAGAAAATATCCTATCAAATTAAAAAAATTTTCATATTCCAAAGTTTTAAGGATAAACTTAATATAATCTATTAATTTTTTTCTAGTATACTGGATTGATCTGTCAGGTAGAATTTCTTGTGACAGTTCTTTTTTTTTTTCTTCTTTTGACAGTTCTTAATTGCTATGCTATGATTTAAGCTGTTATTTTTATATGCATTTTTATAAATATTCAGGTTCTCTTTCATCTATTGGACCGAGTTCGGGAATCTTCTACCACTGCAGACAAAGAAAAGATTGAGTCTGGAGGTGGCAATATTCTTATTCATCATTCAAGGGACACAGCAGAAAAGCAGTGGGCAGAGACATGGGTTTTAACATTGGCCGGAGTAGCAAGAATCTTTAACACTAGAAGATATTTACTGCAACCTTTAGGTATATACACATTTTTCCATCTAGTTATACAAGTAATTCATTTTAAAGGAAATTTGGAAAATGTAGAGGATTTAAAAAAAATTTGTATTCAGTGCTCCCAAGAATAATCAGTCTTAATGCCAGTCTTTATGTGTGGTGTGTGCATAAGCATACACGTTGTCATTCATTTCATGAGAAAATGTGTAATTTACCTCATGTGGGCTAGCCTCTAGGGGATACAATGATGAATAAAATACACAACATGTTTGTTGTCATGGGCATAAGGGATTAACTATAATAATAAATAAATGCAAAATTGCTACAGCAATAAATGCTACAAAGGAGTGGTGCTTTGTAAGCTTATAATCGTTATTTGACCAGGCCCATGAGGTTTCCCTAAGAAAGCAGTATTTTACCTGAGGTCTGAATGGTCATCAGGCAAGGGTAAGATGAAATGTGAAGAGTTTTGTAGGCAGAGAGAATGTGTAAATGTCAATAGTATTCAGAAGCCCCAGTTTGTACCTTCAGTTTGATGATAGTGGTGAGGGTGGTAGAGAAAAATGAATAGAACAGAAATACTGGTTTACAAAATTATAAGCATGCTGTACATATTATTGTGTTTTTACAATTTATTATTTTACATTTGGCTTTTTTGTTTCTGTTTATGTTAAAGCATAAGCATATTTCAAAACATCGGCAGTTTTGTGCATTCTTCATGTTCATTTTTTCCCTTTTTTTCCAAAAGCAGTCTATAGTGTTTGATCCATTTTGCACTCTTAGAGCTTAATGTTTAATATATATATATATATAATTCTAATTTTTTGTTTTCATATAAAATTTACATAAAATGAAATGTACCAGTCTTAAGTATATATTTGCTGAGTTTTGACAAAATAAGCATAATTTTATTTTTTTATTTTTTTATTTCTGAGAGACAGAGAGAGACAGCGTGAGCAGGGGAGGGTCAGAGAGAGGGTGACACAGAATCCGAAGACAGGCCCCAGGCTCTGAGCTAGCTGTCAGCACAGAGCCTGACGCGAGGCTCAAACCCACAAACCGTGAGATCATGACCTGAGCCCAAGTTGGCTGCAAAATAAGCATCATTTTTAATACTTCCATGATAGGGCACCTGGATGGCTCAGTTGGTTAAACATCGGATCCTTGATTTTGGTTCAGGTCATGATCTCCATGATCTCACAGTTTGTGAATTTGAGCCCCGCATGTGGAGCCTGCTTGGAATTCTCTCTTACTCCCTCTCTCTTTGCCCCTCCCCTGCTCACACTCTGTCTCTCAAAAATAAATAAATGTTAAAAAAAATTAAAGCTAAAACCTAATGGATAAAGATGTAGTTTTTTAAAAATGAAGGCAGTTTGTGGAGCTTTAATAATTTTTTATAATTTGAATATTGGAAAATGATTTATATTATTTTAGAATAGGTTCATATTTTCAACATAACCATGAACAGTATATACTTCCACCTACTCATTTAGAATGAGTACTTTTTCCCAGACATAGAATATTTTAGTAGAGGAATTGCAGGGTTTTCCCCCTGTGGTATGGAATATTCTAAATATGAGATTAAGTCTCCATTCTGATTTCAGCTCAAGTCATGGATAGTCTCATGCTTCATGATATCGAGCCCCACAAGCAGAGCCTGTTTGGGATTCTCTCTCTTCCTCTTTCTCTGCCCCGTCTCCACTCGCATGCAAGCGCTCTTTCAAAATAAATAAACTTTTAAAAAATCTGTGTTTTTTATTTTATGTAAATTATACCTCAGTTTTTAATTTAAAAAAACGTGGAGAGGAAGAGGCATATAACTGGCCAGGTGTTATTTTTTTGTCCTGTATAGGCAGAGTAGTACCTATTGTTTCATCCCAGAACTACTTCCAGCTTTTCTATTAACTGATTGCTTCCTCAGACATACAGGGAAAAATTTGAAAATTTAGTCATTTATAGCCTTTGTGAAATGACTTTAAACCTTAATTACTTATGTATTTCATAGCCTACTTATGTTGTCCTGCTTTGTAAAATGTCAATTCTTCTGATTTTTATGTTATGTAAATGCAAGTATGTGGGTAATAAGCTCTTCTGTTAACAAAGCCATTGGGCTAAATTGCTCTAGGGACAAAGTCATTTTTGCTGGGCTTCGTAGAAACAAACTGCATGTTGCTATAAAGAGCTTCAACATAAATGTGCTTAGTTGGTCATAGGAGTTAGAACAAGAGATTAGATTGATTAGTGGAAACCAACTGCCACTCAGCCCATGCTCTGCTGCGGGTGGGTCAGCAGACTCAGTTTCACACGAGAGGAACAGATTTAAGACTCTGTAAAAAGACACTCTTCTTTATGGTGCATTTTCTCCTGGTGACTCACTGTAATTGGGAAGAAATGTTTAAGAAAATTCAGCAACTAAAAAACGAGAATTCCACAGCTATGTTATTTAAATGTGAAAAAGTGTGAAGTTAAGATTTCATGAGTATATCCTAGTATATTTTAAAAATTTAGACCTATAAAAGTACATATTATTCTGTTAATAATTTGTAGCTTTTCCAATATGTTTAAGGGTGAGAACATCTTATCTTAATCATTAATAAAGTTAGGTAGATAAATCAAAGTTGTTATTAAAAAGCTTTTGTTTTTTACCCTCTTAAGTTTTATTCTGTTCTTGTTAGGCAGAAATACTAGGAAATAGGGTAAATGTGTACATGCATTTATAGTTTTGTTTTTAATATTTTTTATTTTAACTTTTTTTTTTTTAGAGAGCATAAGTGAGGGAGAGGGGCAGAGGGGCAGAGAGAGAGAATGAGTCTTAAGCAGGCTCCATGCTGAGTGCAGAGTCCCCAGTGCGGGGCTCAATCCAATGAGCTGGGGCTTGATCCCACTACCCTGGGATCGACCTGAGCCTAAATCAAGAACCGGACCCTCAGCCAACTGAACCACACAGGCACCCCTATAGAGTTTTGTTTTTAAGACCAAAACATTGATATATTCACCCTCTTCTTGGTGCCCTTTGTTCCTAGATCTGAAAAAAATTTTTACTTGATTTTTGGGTTTCACTGATTTTATTTAAAAAATTTTTTTTATTTATTTATTTTTGAAAGAGACAGAGTGTGAACTGGGGAAAGGCAGACAGAGAGGGAGACACAGAATCTGAAGTAGGCTACAAGTTCTGAGCTGTCAGCACGGAGCCTGATGCTGGTCTTGAACTCACGATCCATGAAATCATGACTGGAGCCGAAGTTAGATACCTAACCAACTGAGCCACTCAGGCCGCCCCAAGGTTTCATTGATTTTTGTCAGTGTGTTGTTTGTACCTTGGTACTTGAGCATATTTTTTTTTTTAAATTTCTAAGAATTTAAGCAGAAAAATAAAGCAAGCAAATTCTAAAGTTTGCAAGAGTCAGAGAAATTTTGATCACTTTAATAGATTTTGTTTTTTCTCTTCCTAATATAGGAGATTTTTCAAGAGCATGGGATGTTCTTCTTGACCATATACAATCAGCAGCACTCAGCAAAAACAATGAAGTATCTCTGGCTGCCCTGAAAAGCTTCCAGGAAATTTTACAGATTGTGTCCCCCGTCAGAGACTCAGATAAGCCCGAGACGCCACCTGCAGTTAATGTACCTGTGCCTGTCCTGCTAGGGTCCATATCAGGCCCGGGCCTGAGCAGACCATTTGCAAGAACAGACTCCATTGGGGAGAGACTTGGAAGATACAACAGCTCTGAGCCACCCATAGTTACTGATGAGCTTGAAGATTTGAATCTCTGGTGGGCTGCATGGAATACTTGGTATAGAATCGGATCGGAAAGCACTAAGCCTCCTATTACTTTTGACAAACTGACTTTCATTCCCAGCCAGCCTTTCCTTACTGCTTTAATTCAGATATTTCCAGCTCTCTACCAGCACATAAAAACTGGTTTCAACATGGATGACTTGCAAAAGCTGGGAGTCATACTGCACAGTGCTGTGTCAGTCCCAATAAGTTCAGACGCATCCCCTTTCATTCTTCCATCTTACACGGAAGCAGTTTTGACAAGTTTACAAGAAGCTGTACTTACAGCTTTAGATGTTCTCCAAAAGGTAATAGAATTTTAGTGGCTGTCTAAACAATAAAGCCTGTGGTTCTCTGGGAAGTTTTTTAGTTTGCCATAGATTTTTTGAGATAAATTCTGGATCATCAAGATTGTTGTGTATGTATACTTTTGGATAAATTTGAGATTTTAAACACCCAGTTAGTTTAAAAACTTAGGGTTTTCTGATGTATTTGAAAAGGCAATTCAGGTTTATTTTGAGAGTCTTTCAGAAACTCCATGTATCCTCTTGTTTCTGTTCACCAACATTTTTGGTTTGATCATGCAACTCTTCACAAGAGGGTATACTTTTCTGAATAACAGCTTTACTTTAGTGAAGTACTTCTATAATTAGAAAATTAATAAGCTATGGGATTACATATATCTATATTTTCTCATTGTACTTAAATTTAGCTCTGGAATTGTGGGAAGCTTATAAAAGAAGTAAGAATAAATTTAAAAGTATTTCTCTCACAGAAATTTTAAAAAGATATATTTTATCTATGTGTCTTTTGTTACTGTGAAAAAGTTAAACAGATCTAAAAATCATTGAACAAATTCCAATTAGCAGGCAAGACCAGAGAATCAAAGAATTCTTTAAACTATCAAGGTAATTGTTAGCACAATTCACAACAACCAAAATGCTAAACAGAAAAATGCCAGCTGAGGAGTCAGCAAATCCAACAAAGTTGCTCTGACACTCTAACAAAATTAAAACGAAACTAGATTCTGATTACACGTGTTATCAAATTTGTGTATGGCAAATCGTGTTTTCTAATTAGCTGATTGGATTATATCCAACTGGAATGATGAAAACGTTCCCAGTAAAAATAGTGGTTTCTGCTACACCAAAATACCTCCTCATTGGCTTTGGGAGAAGTCTAGCTGCGCAGTAATTCCTTGATCTCTTTTAGCCCCAGTTGTCCTGTGCAGAGAAACAAATTGTGTAGAAACTTAAAACTTAAGAGAATCTGACATTTAAAAACTTTATTGTAGGGTTATCAGTTTTCCACAATTGAAATCAAAATAGCTGTTTTTATTTTCAGTGGAGAAAAAAAGTAGCCTGTTAGTACCTACTTTTCTCCCACTGATCGACCAAGCACATAAGTTACTTACATAGTGCCCTGGAGGGAATTGAAAAGTTATTCTGTCAGCAAAGCAAAGCATAGACCTTATGCGATGTCCATAATCTGGAACACGCATTTAGATGTTTGATTCAAGTTTTTATAAACAAAGAAGAAACAACAAACCTCCGAAATTCTTTTCAAGAAAAAAAAAATATAATTTTATTTTTAAAAGCTCTGCTTTAGCGATGAGAGAATAAATAGAATCACTTACTCCAACACTAGGAATTTGTTCTGAGCTTTTACTGGCTTTGAAAACGATATATACCTTCATTCTGAAACTTAGAAAGCCTTATTGTTGTTCATTTGTATCAACTGATGTCATTTTACATTACTAATTCTCACTCTACCTATTGTTTATTACTTCTATGATTATCTAAATGATATTTCATAACACTTGAATATCATTTAAATATATGGTGTCTTTAATATTTACTAATAGAAAAATTAACATATTTCCCGATCAGTAAAGTGTTTCTGTATTTTCTCGCACAGGTGTCAGAAAAAATTTTTCATAAGCAAAATTTACTTGCTTTGGGACTTTATCATTAAATTAATAAGTTATCCAACAAAAATTTTTATTGGTTAAAGATCATTTCCTTTGTAAAAATTTACTTTTTATTTCACATTTACCCTTACATAGTTTAGGGCTACAGGGTCATAGTCTTCTCTTGGTTTTTAAATCACTAGTTCCCACTAAATTGATTTCGTTATGTATGTTACTTGATTTTTTTTTGGCCAACATATTTTGGCATATGTGGGGCCTGAGAATTTGATTATCTGTTTTCCCTAAGTTCTGAGATCAGGAGACTGTATCTGCCTTATTTATTGCTAAACTTCCTAAAGTCAGATGGCTGGACACTGTGTCTGTCTCCATCATCAAGACTGTTGGAGTGGTACTCCAGGAGACCCCATCACACTCTGTGTGAGCGGTGCCCGTGGAGGTGTGCAGTGAAGCCCCACATGCTACTTAATGGGGCAAGTTTCGAATCTCTTTATTAATGAGCCTCCTAATCTATAAAATGAAAATAATAAATCTACAACTTTTTTTCTTATTAAATGTGATTTGTAAGGCATGTACAGCTTGGCGCAGTTAAACATTGAATAAATGTTAGCTGTTACTGTCTTCATCATCAAGTTCCTGGCATAGAACTTAGTATATGAGGAGAGGGGGCAAAAAATGTCTTTGTATAAGTAGGCACTGAATGAAATATTGTTAAAGGACTTAGTAAGAGAAACCTTGAACCATGGTAGAGGTTGGATATTCATTTTCCGTTCTTGTTTTCACATGCAGTTTTCAAACTGGACTAATAGGAAATGTCCAGACTGCTGACTGATGCTTAGCTTTTGAATGAAAATCTGTTACCAGGCCCATACTATAGTTTTTTTTTTTTTCTGATATACAAACTTAAGAACACTGCAGAAAAACCAATAATCACTTTTTCTTGGAGCTTGTTTTTTAAAAATGTCAATTCCATATTATGCATATTAAGATCCCAGAATTGCTTATTAAATCAACTATAACCGTACAATATGTTTTCTTTTTATAACTAGCCACTGAAAATCAAAATGTGTAGTCAAAGTCATTGGTGCTAAGATATTTCCAGAGAAACTGTAATACTTAGTTTTCTAAGGTAACCACACAGGATTTACTTTTTTTAGTCCTTGAAAATTAAGAATCCACTTAGGATAATTATTTCTTTTCCACAGTAATTACTGCTTATTTACTTCTGAGAATTAAGACTCAGCAAGAGCTTAATGAAGAAAGTGAAACTTAACAGAAGCAGTCAGTAGAGTGATTTTTTTTAGGCTGTATACCTTTCAAGTTCTTTATTCACTATTTACTGAGAAAAATAACGAAATATTGAGAGATAGTATTAGATATATTTATTCTTTTTATTTTTTACATTGTAATTATAGGATGATCTAACTTAGGTATGGGCAGCACTCTGCTTATCTACTTTATATTTCAAGACACTTCTTTCTAAAACTTGAGTTATAACTAAATGGCTACATCTTCTCTGAGGGAAAATAAAACTAATCTTTTATGTGACAGATCAAAAAAGCATGAGTTGCAGAAAAACATAAATGTGTGCATCTTTTTAAAGGAATTCCCTAAAAATTTGAAATGCTTTGAATTTTGATCTACTATTTTGAGAGTACTCAAGTGCAGAATGATCATGCTTTTGTTTTGTAAAGCACAAGTATATTTTAGATACTACATAAATACTATCATTAAATATTTTTAACACAGAAAAAAGGAAACATTAAAACAGGAATATGTGAAAGGAGGAGAGTAGAAAACACCGTTGTTGCTAGAAAAAAAATGAAAATATAAGACTCATTTTAAGTACTGTCAACCTATCTGAAGTAATTAAAATCTGCAGTGTCAGGATATTATTTTATTCTGTTTTATCAAATTATTTATAGTAATAAGTTTAATTTCTATTAAAATTTTTAAAATCTTTTGTTTTAAATCAAGTCCGTATATTCAGATACAATTAGATGTTAAATATACACTGCCCTATCAAAAAATTTACATACACATTTCTTTTAGAAACAAATTTTCACACATGACATTTTCCCAATGATAATATACATGATTATTTGTTAAAGTTAGAAGACTAAGCATAGTGCAGAAATAAGCTGTCATTTCAATGAACTGATGCCACCACTTAAATAGAAGTCAGTATCAGTCAGTATCATCTTGGTCAGTGAAGTGTTCTTGATGATCTAATGGCTGTATTACTGAACAAATGATCGGATAGCGGAATCTCAGGACTGCCTGGGACTCCTCTTCAAGTGCTTGCTCTTTTTTCTAGTCTGTTAAGAAATAGATCATACTTTTTATTAAAAAGCATTTTTTAGCTGATTAACACATTTACACTACATTTTATTCAATAATAGCTTAAAATAGCTTGTAATAGCTGTGTCCTTCAGGGCTTATAAAAGATTGTATAATACTAGATAAAATAAGACAGTCTTTCAGATTCTTTGGTTAAAGGCACATACAGTGAAGAATTTACTGAAGTTTAGATTATGCATTCTACTGTTCATATTTTGTTTTCATAGGCCATCTGTGTAGGGCCAGAAAACATGCAGATAATGTATCCAGCTATATTCGACCAGTTACTGGCATTTGTGGAATTTTCCTGTAAGCCTCCACAGTATGGACAGCTGGAAACAAAGCACATTGCAAATGCAAAATATAATCAGGTAATTTACTCTATATTATATTTTCTCTGTAAGATTTCATGGCTTATAACAGTTCCACTTAAGATGAACTTTGAGTATCTCAGAAATTTGTCATTCACAAGTAAACTTTCATATGTTTGTTAACAGTTCAAGCTGAAAAGAAGCACTGTTTGGAAAACCTTTTTCTTCTTTTTTTTCTTGTTTATGACTTTCCTTTCCCAAGTAGTTCTCTAGAAAGTTTGGCCTTTCATGTTACTTTTTTTCTTCAAAGTTCTTTTCATGGCTGTCCCAACCCATTTTGTAATGGCTCCTATACCCCTAAGCCTAATCTTGTCTAAATATCTGGCATACAAAATGAAGAAATCTGTGTGTACCAAATAAATTGTCCACTGCTGGTGTGAAATGTAGTTGGATTTTACCTAAAAGATTTTTATAACCATAGTTGGCAAATTTTGGCTTAGAGGAAAACTACATTTCTGAATGCATGCACAGGCTGATTTTGTTCACTCAACATAAAATAATTTTACATGGTCCGAAAAGTAGTTTTAATGTGTATTAACTTTTCTCATTCTATTTGTCTTGCAACACAATGGAATCACAATAGATCCAACTATTTGCACCGGTGAGTTAAATTTCCTAAAATTGTCCTAACCTATTGGCAACAAGTAAATACATCCTTCCCAGTACTTGATAGAATGCTCTCTGCTTTTCCTGATCGTTTTAATTTTTGCCTGGCTGAAAATTATTCTTTCATGAAGTATATATCTCTTTGCAAACTTTGCATGTAATATAATCTTGACCTAAAACCAAGGACTGAACTTTAAGACAAAGAAGGTTTCTCTTTGAAAACAACATAATTTAATCTCATGTATTTTTAACTCCATGTGAAAATATTACTTTTTAGGCGGAATGGGTAGCCTTGAATTATGTACCGTTTGCTGAAAGGTCTTTAGAAGTAGTTGTGGATTTATACCAAAAAACAGCCTGTCACAAAGCAGTGGTGAATGAGAAAGTACTCCAGAATATTATTAAGGTATCTTTTTAAAATTTCTATACTTTCACTTATGATGACACTATTATTGAAATTATTGTAAATTATTGAAATTATATTACAGGTAATGATATGTTATCATTATAGGTAATGATATATTATCATATATTGAAATAAATGGAAAATCTGAAAATATACATAATAAAATATTATTATTTATAGAAACTTTTCTCCAACATTCATGAATAGTGTTTAGGAAGCCATTTTTCTACAGTATGAAAATTCTTTTTTTTAATTAAAAATATTTTAAAGTAACTATGCATTAAATTTTTTACACCTCTTAAATTTTGCCACAGGATAACGAAATATCCTGTTTCTTATACTTCAAGGTTGATGAGCATTTAGGGAGAAGTTCACAGCCCATCGACTTAACTAATCATGCATACTTTTTTTTTTAAGCCAGTTTCCTAGTGTATGCACAACCATTTGCAAAAACTCATCTCTAGTGGATTATGTCTGATTCTTCCAAAGTTAATTTCTTGTTTTTTCCTGTGTTTTGAAGGACACACCTAAACCTTGCCTTCTGTAGGCCTCATATGAACTGTCTTCCCTCAAGGAGAAGGTCTTTCTCTGTTCCAAAGCTCATCCTTCTCTCTGTATCCCTCCTTTCCTCTTTCCCTCTTTCCTTGTTATGCTTTCTTTCATTTTCTTTTTAGCCTCCTAAACTGTATCTTGGAAGATGATTAAGCCCTTTATATAAGAACTTTCTCTCCCTTTACTTCCTTCTCAAATGGCCTCTCCCCTTTCAGCTTTTCTTTCCTTCCAGATTCCTTTAAACAGCTTGTGGCCTTCATCTAACCTGCCACTCACTCTCACCCCACTGCATGCTGGCTTACTTTCATATTGTGCTCCAGAAATGACTTAAAAGTTTAGAAGATCAAATTTTCAAATCCTGTGTGCTTTTCTAGTTATCCTCCCTGTCCTATGATACTGCTCTTACCTTCTTTAAACTCCTTCCCCTGACTTTTGTCATACTCTTTCTTCCCCTCCCCACTCAATCCCATCACACCTCTTCTCCCCTCATTCATTAAGAATTGTTTTTAAGCACCTCTGTTGCCAGGTACTAACTAAATACTGGAGATTAAAAACTGAATAAGATAATTCTTACATTTAATAATTCAGTGAAGGGAATATAGAAACGGCAGACAAAGTGTGTTAAGTCCTAAGTGAAGAGCACACAGTGGATTCAGATAGAACTGCCTTAGAATAGTGTGTTGCTGTTTACTTGCTTGCTGTATGATTTTGGGTGAATGGACCTGTCAGAGGGTTTCTCATCTATAAAAGAAGGTTAATACCAGTACCACTTATGTCTTAACTATTGAGAGACTCATTTGAGATATAGCTTATAATGATACTTGCCAAGTAGTCAGTGCTGAATAAAATGTCATGTCCCCCCCTCCCATCCCCCACAGACAAGGAAATAACTAAACTGTCTAGAGGATTTTGGCAAGGATCAACAGAAGTGACACTTGAAGGAGTAATAGATTTGCTAGGGAGAAGGTGAGAGATTAAGCAACCTAAAAGATGGTGGTATTTTTTAAAGAAATTTTGAGAAATTCCATTTAAGGAGATGTCAAGATAGAATAAATCTGAAAAAGTAGCTATGGTTCTTATAAGCCATCATAAGGAATCAGACTTTATTCTTTAACCATTGAAGAGTGAGATGAATCAGTGGGTATTTTTAAAAGAAATAATCTTTTTTCTATACCCCTTCCCCCCCTTTTTAAAAAATGTTTATTTATTTTGAGAGAGAGCTTGTGTGAGCAGGGGAGGGGCAGAGAGAGGGAGAGAGAAAATCCCAAATAGGCTCCACATTCACAGTGTGGGGCTTGAACTCAATGAACCATGAGAGCATGGCCTGAACTGAAATCAAGAGTTGGACGTTTTGGAGCACCTGGGTGGTTCAGTCAGTTGATTGTCCGACTTCAGTTTGGGTCACAGTCTCACAGCTTGTGGGTTTGAGGCCTGCATAGGGCTCTGTGCTGACAGCTCAGAGCCTGGAGCCTGTTTCAGAGTCTGTGTCTCCCTCTCTCTCTGCCCCTCCCCTGCTCATACACTGCCTCTCTCTCTCTCAAAAATAATAAATAAACATTAAAAATAAATAATAAATAAGTAAACATTGAAAAAAAAAAGAGTTGTACCCTTGACTGAGCCACCCAGGTGTGACTATGCTCCCCCTTTCTTGATGCCACTCACTACATGGTATTGTGATTAATTGGACAAGGCTCATTCTTTCTCAAAAATTGTGAGCTTTGTGGCATCAAGAACAGATTTCCTAGTTCCATATAGATTTACTGAGTATACACTATATACGAATCTCCATATTAGTTGCTTACATGTTTTTAAACAAAAAATGTACAAATCACATAAATCTACTGTGTGTTAATTCTCTTGATTTCAGTAAAATATTAATTATAGTAGTTAATTATATTTTTATTTTATCTAACCTTGAGTTATAAAACATTAACTTGAACTGGCTCTTGTATAATTTAGTACTATTTTCTTTGCAAATGGCATACATTCGGGCTCTGATTAGCTTTAACAATAAAAGGAATTTATTGCCATGCTTAGTTGGAAAATTCAGAGATCGAGGGAGGGTTTTAGGATTGGTTTATCCACTGGTTCTGTAGTATCAACAAAAATCAAGGTCTTTTCTCTCCATTCTGCTTTTCCAAAGATTGATTACATCTCATGTTTCTCCTCATAGTTACAGACTAATAAAGGGTTTGATGTCCAGTAGGAGGTGTGTGTATGTGTGTGTTTCTTATATTATTCTTCTTAAGTTCTAAAATTAACCTTAAGTGGACCAGCTTTAGTCCTATGCCCAGTCTTGAACCAGTGATTATGGTCAAGGAAATGGAGTCGATTGATTGGTTAAATGAGCTAATCATCTCTTTACCCTAAATCCCAACTGGAATTGGAGTCAGGTTCCCCCAGAGCACCTGGGGAAAGGAAAGGAATAAATAGATCTGGCTAGGCTAATTACCTCTTAGTGGAGGCCCATTTCGTGCTAACATGTAATGGTTCACTATGTGAGTGAGTAGTCAGTAATAATTTTTATGGAGGATGATATTAAGTTTTATATTCTCTCCATAACCTTGAAATATGAAAATTTATCTCTGCTACTCTTTATCTTTCTGAGACTAGGATTTTAATATAAAAGGATTTTACTCTAATGCACATGGTCTGCTGATATGCTGAAACCGTGGGAGTTTGGTCAGTCTAGCCTCATAGTTGCTGGATAGAACTATGGCCAGAAGACTTCATTTTGAACCACCAAATTAGTTCTTTAATATTTTATAGCGACCTTTCTCAAAAGTTGACCAGTTAAAAAGTAAATCTCAACATCATAGTCACATCACTATGTTTACCTAACCAATAGTGAAATTTCAAACACAAGGTGTTGATCTTTCTTAAATGGGAGAACCCCATCAGTCAAACTCTTTTCTGTTAGAAAAAATATGGCAGAATGTTCTCATTCCTTAATAGTAAATTGAGAGAAACTGTGAAATTTTAAGTTTATTCCTATCTTTTCAGATAACATCCCTATATTTTATGATGCAAAACTGAAGTTCAAAAGGTGGTTACTCATTCAAGCTCATTGTTTATAATAAAATGTAAACAGAGTATCTTTTTAGGCAGTAGGATTTGAGGACCATGTCTGAAAAATTGATTTTTCTAGAAAATAATATCCTTTTTTTAAATAAAAATACTTGTGCTGGCTGTTGTTTTTTCTCTCTGCTATAGTTTTTTTTTTAAGTAAAGTTGTGTTTATATATTTTAATTAATACATATCTTAAATTGTCTTTATTTTCACAGACCCTTAGGGTTCCTCTCAGTTTGAAATATTCCTGCCCTTCTGAAAGCACATGGAAACTAGCAGTATCTTCTCTCCTCAAAGTTCTTTCTATTGGGCTACCTGTTGCCCGGCAGCATGCTTCTTCTGGAAAATTTGACAGTATGTGGCCAGAACTAGCCAGTACTTTTGAAGACTTCCTCTTTACTAAAAGGTCAGCTCATTCAATTTTACAATTTGGACAGTCTCTCAAAAAGTACCTAATACCTGTAATTGATCTACAAACAGTCTCTCTCATTATTCATTAATAAAGTAACTATTAAGATTGCTACATTGTGTACAAAGCACAGCTGAATAGACATTTATCCACTAGGTACATTATCCATGAACAATGGAGATTTTTGCTTTTTACAGTGTTTTTGTTTTTTTAAGCTTATTTATTTTGAGAGAGAGGGAGAGAGAGCCCACATGCAGGAGAGGGGCAGAAAGAGAGGAAGAATCCCAAGCTGGCTCTGCACTGGCAGTGCAGAGCCTGTTGCAGAACTCAGTCCCACAAACTGTGAGATTATGACCTGACCCAAAATCAAGAGTTGAATGCTTAACTGACTGAGCCACCCAGGTGCCCCTACAATGTTTTTTTTTTTTTTTTAATGTTTATTCTTGAGAGACAGAGACAGAGCATTAGTGGGAGAGGGCAGAGCAAGAGAGGGACACAATCCAAAGCAGGTGCAGGCTCTGAGCTGTCAGCACAGTGCGTGACATGTGGCTTGAACTCACTAACCATGAGATCATGACCACAGTCGAAGTCAGACTCTTAACTGACTGAGCCTCCCAGGCGCCCTGTGATTTTGGTTTTAAGACAGGAATCTATAATACTGTATGGATGCATCAAAATTAAAGTTTTAACCTGAGGCAGCTAAGAGGATCTGTTTTTTAAATCTGCTGCCCATTTGGCATTTCAAGAGGAAAACAATTTCAAAACAATCAGTGTTGCACCAGAATAAATATGATTAATGGTAATAATGATTAGCTCTTTAAGATGTTAGGTTTGGCAAAGGAGAGTGGAATTTTCATTGTGTGACATCCATCTGAAGGCTTATATTTATGGATCCTCTTTTGACCTCTCACTGAGAGTAGGATAATTAGAACACATACTAAATTTTATGAATGAGGAATCTGCTGTGGATTAACTTAAATTTTGTATAAAAGCTTATCTGTATTTCAAAATTGAAAGTAATGACATCCTAATTTCTGTTTCTGCAAATGGTCATATTTTGTTTTTTTCTTTTGTTATTTTTTTAATGTTTTATTTGTTTTTGAGAGAGAGAGAGACAGCATGAGCAAGGGAGAGTCAGAGAGAGAGGGAGACACAGGATCTGAAGACAGGCTCCAGGCTGTAAGCTAGCTGTCAGCGCAGAGCCCAACGCAGGGCTCGAACCCACAAACCGTGAGATCATGACCTGAGTCAAAGCCGGACGCTCAACCGACTGAGCCACCCAGGCGCCCTTCTTTCTTTCTTTTTTTAAGTTTATTTATTTTTGAGAGAGAGAGAGAGAGAGCGCGAGAGAGAGCATGAGCAGGGGAGGGGCAGAGAGAGAGGGAGAAAGAGTATCCTCAGCAGGCTCCACACTCAGCGTGGAGCCTGAGGTAGGGCCCAGTCATAAGACCATGAGATCATGACCTGAACCAAGATCAAGAGTTAGACACCTAACTGACTGAGCCACCCAAGTTTTACTTTCTTGAGTGTCTCATCTCTAGAAATTGTGTAAATACCAATGCAAGCATACTCCACATTTGCTGGAAAATTATAAGGACTCAAAGCACATTCAAACAAATTACCTTTTTATCTGTAACCCTGATAAATTTGAGTTTCTTTGTGAACTCCATTGCCCCAAATCACTGTATTAATTTGTATAAATCAAATAGGCTTATTAGAAATTTAAACTTTTCTTTTTCCTTCTCAGTTGTCTGTATGTTAATGTTGCTTTATTAATACGAGGTTTTATTTTTATTTATTTTTTAAAGATTTTATTTTTAAGTAATCTCTACACCTAACATGGGCCTTGAACCCACAACCCCAAGACCAAGAGGTACATGCTACACCAACTGAGCCAGCCAGGTGTCCCATAATAATGTAAGCTTTTAGATCAGGTGTTTTGGCAATGAGTAAAACTTCTTTAGGAATTTGTTTTCCTCTGGCTGGGTCGTTCTGTCATCTTACTAATTCTCAAGTTTCTTATTGAACATTTTTCATTTTCCAGACTTTGTTCTTATTTTATTAAATTCAGTTTTCTTAAATTAATTTTATGCGTTTGTGTGCAATAAAGTAGGCAGTGAAACTAAAGGCCTAATAATAGATACTGTACATTTTATGCCATTTGATATTAATGCAGTTGTACTATATAATTCATTGTAGTCTTTAGCCCAACAGCTGCCCTGCTTACATTAAAGTTCTGGGTGTATCAAGTATGTTGAAAAATTACATTGCTTAAGAAAGCAGCCAGCATAATGGGTAAGAGCACTAACTCAGGAGTGGAGCCATCTGGATTCAAATCCCAGCTGTATTACTTTGTAACTGAGATGTTTTGGACAAGTTACTTAACATCTCAGGAAGTAACCTCTCGTTTCCTCATCTGTTAATGGGAATTATACCTAACTCGTAGGGTTATTATGAGGGTTAAGTCACTTAAAATAAGGGACTGCTTAGAGTAGTACCTGGCATGTAATTGCTTTTAAAATGCTTGGTATCACTATTAATATCCTCATTATTTCTTTTCCTTGAGAGAAAGTGATGTTATCTATGTCCTTTCCCATCAAATAGCCATATTTTAAACCAGAAGTTTAAAGACCAAAACTCTAAAATAACTAGGAGTTGGAAATTTACTTCTAAATTTGGAATTGCATATAATGGCTAGAAAATAATAAAGGTACTGACTTCACCTGTCAGTAACACAGAATCAGTGTTCTAAGTTGTAGTTATTCTGCTTACAGATTTAAGCCTTCTACTACATGAAGTAGTAGAGACCTACCCTCCATTGAAAGTCATGACCTACTTTGGACTCTGTCACCTACTTTCTGTTTACCTTGAACTGGTCATTTTTATTTCATAATTCAAAAATATTTTAAGGCTCAAATTGAAAACCTACATTAGTTAGTTGAAGCTAAAAATGTAGTGCTCCCTAGGAGAACTTAAAGCAATGCACATTTTCAGTTTTGTGAGGTTTTGTTTTTTGTTTTCCAAATAATCGATTACTTAGGAAATCACAAAATATTATTTTGTGTCATATATGTACTTGTTCTATAACTGAAATTCATCAGTAGTATTGTTTCAGAATGTTGCTTGAAATAACAAGGCTTTAGTTTTTAGATAATACTAATATTTAAGCATATTTTATCTTGGAACATTTATAAATCCTTTAACTTAATATATACTTTAAGACTTTGAATAACCATGTCTTTCTCCTATATTGTTTAGCTTTCTTTTGTTCTATAAGCTGTTTTGGCAAGACATTATAATAAAGAAATACAAATAAAATCAAAATTAGCTAGAAGAAAATGAAGGCTTTGGAAATCATTGGGGACTATTATAAGTAAATAGTTTAAGGGAGAAAAGGAAAAAACATGATTAAAGATGAAAAAATAAAGACTGTTATCTGGTAGACACTTGAGGTTTATTAGGAGTTCATTCAGTCATCCTTGGAATATTGAAACATGGTACCTGTCCTCTAGAATACACTTGGGCTGGGGGGAATTCATGCAAATGGTCTGTGGACCTTAAGTTAAAAATCACTAAGTACTACCCAAAAGAATTCAGATGAAACATGTTCACACATTCTTCACTAACATTCATAGTGGTATATTTCATAATAGCTCCAGAATGAAAACAATGCAAATGTTCATAACCTGATGAAGGGGTAAAGTAAATGTGATATGTCCACAGAATGGAATATTCAGCCATAAGAAAGGATAAAATACTGATGCATGCATGCTACAGTATAGATGAATCTTGAAGATGTTATGCTAAGTGAAAGAAACCAGACACCAAAGGCCACATATTGTATGATGTCAATTATGTGGTATACCCTGAATAGGCAAATGCATAGAGGTAAAGTAGATTAATGGTTGCCACTGGTGGAGGAGGAGGAGAGGATGAGGAGTGACTGCTGAAAGTATAGAATGTCTTTCAGGAGTGATGAAAATATTCTAGAACTAGAAGTGGCACAACTTTGTGAATATACTACAAAGCACTGAATTATATACTTTAAAAGGTGAATTTTATAGTATATGAAATCGTATCTCATTACACTTTTTTAATGTACCACACAGAGAGAACTGACAAAAAATACAAATACTTTATCAGTTTGAAGGCTGTTTTATTTCAAATAAAGATTTGTGAAGATAATTTTTAAAATTAACCTCCATCTTAGAGAATTTAAGGATCTTATTTGGCCCATTTCTACCTGCAATATTGACCATCTCTACTTATAATTTATAGGTAAACTGTGGTAATCATCAGTGTTTTTAAAAACTTAACCAATTTTTTTGATATGCTCAAAGTGTTTAGTAAGGATATTAACTATAAGTTAAAGTAAATAACCATTAGTTTGGGTTTTGAGATCAGAATACTTAACCTATGTATAATCGAATAATTTCCCGATTTTTTTGATCACTGGAATTAGGAGTGAACTTTTCAGTTTCTGACTTTGTATGCTACTTTCTTTCTTCATAAGATACTTTAAAATCCTCTTCAGTGTTTGGTACATGATCCCAGTAACATTAATATTATTAGTGTCTGTTCCTAATAAGCTTTTTTCAAATTGGTAGTCACCCCATCCTTAGTTACCTCCACCAGTATCACCATTTTTTTGTATCACTGAACACTTATACTACTTGATTATAAATTAGAATTAAACACAGCTTTTTATCTCTAGAGATACAGATAGGATTGGTGAAGCTACATTAGTTGTAGTGGTTATGAAATTCCCACCATTGGTTCAAGTTTGGATACATGTCATTAAAATTTTTCCTGTAGTTTCCTACTACCAGACCATAGAATTAGTCTAGGACTTGCATACCGGAATGCAAGTTTCATGCAACAGGGACTGAGTCCATCTTGTTCACAGCTGGATCTTGACCACCACCTTGTTCACGCTCAGTGCTGAATAGCGCCTTGATACAAAGTATCTGGTACTCAATAAATATTTGTTGAATGAAAAACCTCTAAATCAAGCAAAGATCAGGTATCCATAACAGACTACATGTGCACGGGTGCTTGTGTGTATTCTAATATTTATAAATAGAAAAACCAAATAATACTAGAGCAAAAATTGCCCTAGATACAAAACTGTCTATTATAACTCTAAATCTAAATAAGATAACACTGCTTTTACGTATACAACATGAAAGAGAAGAATTTAGTCTCAAATACTAGAGAAGTTTAGGGTCAAATTGTGGCCTTGTCATTTGCTTACAGTACATTCTTGGTCATATTACTAGCATTCAAAGCCTCAGTTTCCTCTTCTGTCAATTACGTGAGGATAATACTACTACATGTGGTTACTGTGGGAACATATGAGACAGTACAAATAAAGCTCTTAGTACAGTGGCTGGCTCTGTAATTTTTTGCTGTCATTATTACTGTAACAATCATTAACATCCTATTCTCAGCTGTTTTTAAGTAGTTCTTATTTCACTGCTTCGTAAGTTTAATACCTTTATACTGATGTAACAATCATTAACATCCTATTCTCAGCTGTTTATAAGTAGTTCTTATTTCACTGCTTCGTAAGTTTAATACCTTCTAAGCCACATGATTTAGAATTCACCATGGTTCTCTCAATTATTGATTTCCATTGATCTTGCTGGAATAATTTTCTGCTTTAGAAAGTCTGAATCAGTCCTATTTTTTTAGATGTTCTCTATCTTCAATGTAAAGATTTTTAATACGTTGTGTTTATTACAAAATAGTGATTAATGGCCAGTCTCTGAGTGAATGGTTCAGCAGATGACCAAGACTCTTTTAAGTCACTGGTAATGTAAGTGAATTCAGGTATCCTCACAGTGGTAATTTTTGTTGTAGCTGCAGATGATAGTAATACCCTCACTTTTTATTGTTTTTTTTTATTCATAATACTGAAAGAAATTTAATTTCACAGATTTTATTTAATTCAGGATTGGACAAAGCATTTTTGTAGTTAGAAGTTCATGTTTGTAATTGGTGTAGTCATCATTATACTAATAACTTTAATTAAAAATACTGTTCTTTTAAATAAATGGTAATGTCTAACCTGGGTGAGAAAATACTTTTTGGCATTTGAATACTGTTTATTTCCAGGGACCATTTTACTTTTAAAAATCAAGTGTTTTATTTGTTTATTTTTTAGCATACCTCCAGATAATCTCTCTATTCAAGAATTTCAGAGGAATGAAAGTATTGATGTTGAGGTGAGGAAGCTATTTAAAACATTTTCCTGTAACCATTTGTGCAAACCAAATAGGAGAAATGTTGAAATTATAAAATTGCTAAGAGAACAAATAGGAGTAGTAGGTTAAGATTGAACCTAAAACCTTTAAAACTCTCACAAAAGATTAAAGGTTGGTTTTTAAAGCACGGACATGATTTCCTTTTATTTGTTAGCTTTGTGCTGTGTGTATGTTGTCTAGATCCTTAGTTGTGTCCATTTAATAATTTTAAAAAGTAGTTGATTCAGTAAAATGTCAGTCATTGAGCATGTATTTGAGAGTTTGCGCCACAGTTTGGCAAACCAGATGTTTGTGGTTCAGACTAATCAATAAGTTGTTTAGATTTTTGTTTTTAACCAGCTGTAGATAGAGCTTTTCAAACTCTTAAAGCACATAATAAGGGTTTTTTAAAGAATATATTTTGTTGATTATAAATGGACTTTAGAGAAATAGTTTTTTGGTTATGGATTTTTTGTTTGGGGTGGTGTTTTGATGATTTCCCTTTAAGCAGGATAAAAGAACTTTTAAGTGAATTAAAGTATACAAAAAAGTATAGGTATAAAATATTGCCTTTTGTTCATTACTGTATTAAAACTCTTGTAAACTTTTCTTCTTTTTCATCAAAGGGTAAAATAACACATTATATATTAGAAATAAACTATGTAACAAAAATGAATGTAACTTTCCTTTCTCTTTTGTCTATTTATGGTTAAAAAAGTGATTTAACTCTTATTCTTAATTCTGTGTTTGGATACTTTTTTCTAACATGGATACATTTCATATAAGATCAACATTTATTAAAATGGTTGCATAGTAAACAGTCTATAGTATTGACCATTTTGTAATAAATTTATTATTATTACTAAGATGGATGACAGAAACAGTCTACTCATCCTGTATGTTAACATTAAAATACTTATGTACTTTAAGGAAGATTCTTTAGCTGATTTTCTTTTAAAATAAAATTTAGGTTTTGCTCTAGATATTGTCATTTGAGTTGGTCTCTTTCAAGAAAAAAAATACATTTGAGTTTGCCTCTTTTGTTGTAGGTAGTTCAGCTTATCAGCACTGAGATACTACCTTATGCAAATTTTATTCCTAAGGAATTTGTTGGTCAGATAATGACCATGCTTAATAAGGGCTCAATACATTCTCAGTCATCTTCATTTACAGGTACGTTATTTTAATGATTTATTAAAAATGTTAGTATTGAAGTACTTTGGAAGAAGCTGTATAAATATTTACTCCTGTGATTATGGTAAAATGTAAACTGGAGAATGTTTAAGGTAATTTCTAAGAATGTGATAGAACATTAAGCTTTATGAGGAGAAAATGTGAATATTCTGTGAATTATGTGTTATGAATTAAATTTCAGAGCACTTAAGGAATCTGCCTAAGTCACTGTAGGCTGACACAAGTTAACAGTTTTGTGAAATAAAAATTGGCTAACTTCACTGAGTCTCAGTTTTGTCATCTATAAAATTAAGAAATTAATTATCAGTCACTCAGAACTATAAATTACAGTTAGTTAAAACAAATAGATTCCTTAATATTTGTTAAAGGAACTAAATTTAGTAAATGCTTACTGTATGCAGGGTATTATGCGTTACCACTTTTCTCACAACATTTCTATGAGGATAGTTTCTACCATATTGCAGAGGGAAAATGGGTTTAGGAAGGTTGAAAAAATTATCCATAATCCAGAAGTGGGAAGCCAAAACTCACCTTTAAAAAGAACTCCATGCCAGGGCGCCTAGGTTCCTCAGTTAGTTAGGCATCCGACTTCGGCTCAGGTGGCTCGTGAGTTTGAGTCCCATGTTGGGCTCTGTGCTGACAGCATGGAGCCTGGAGCCTGTTTTCGATTCTGTGTCTCCCTCTCTATCTGCCCCTCCCCTGCTCGTGCTCTGCTCTCTGTCCCTCAAAGATAAATAAACATTTAAAAAATTAAAAAAAAAAACACTCCATGCTTTTCATTTTATCGTGCTTCCTCATTGGAGATGATACTTAAATTGCTTTTTGCTATTTCTTTTTTCTAAACCTGTGCTTAGTTGTTAAGTGGAATTGTGATATCATAACACGAGTTCCTGTGAGATGATTAAAAGACCATAAATTTGTGCCATGCACATCCTTAATCCCCAGAATTTACCAGAGCCATGACGAACTTCTGCTAAACTGTGCTAAGCATTTTAAAGAGCATTTAAATGTGCACAGCTTGGCCACTAGATGTCTCTCATACTGCTTACTTCACCAACTACAGTAGTTCTTTTTCCCAGCCCAGACAACTTTTAAAAGTGATCTGGTAAAGTGCAGATTTAACAAATAAAATAGTCTCAGAAAAAATAATTGCATCCTACTTATATTAATACAGTCAACTTTTTATTATTAAGAATATATGAAAATTTCTAGATACATTTTTATAAAATATGTATTACAAACAATATAATCAGATGTAAACATTTTAAGCTAAATAAGGATTACTGAGTTGCCATGTGTACTTTTTCTAGCAGTTTCTGATGATAGCTCTTGCCATTTATAGTATTAAATATACCAAGATAAGGAAGGTATTTGGACATTTTTCCAATGACTTTGCCATAGGACACAAACTTTTCAGCTTTAACTTGGAGGTTTTTTTTTTTTTTTTTTTTTAAACATATACATAGAAAGCCTTCCGTGCTAAACGGGGCCAACCTCTAAAGACCTAGTTTCAGTGATCATTTTGTCCCCACCATTCTTAAGTGTGACCTGATAGCTAAAGCTTTCAGAGAAAATCTTTCAACATGAAAGAGGAAAGCCAAAACAAATAAAGAGGGAGTAAAAGAAACTGAGAGGAATCAGATAAAATTCAGAGCCATAAAAACATTACCCCCAAAAGGCACAATTATAATTAGGATGTTCAAAGAGGTAAAAGATTTTATATCCATGAAACAAAAAATACTATTAAAAAGGAATCAGAACATGAAAGAACTAAAAATGTGACCGCTGAAATAACAAGTCCAGTGAAGGGTTGCAAGAAAATATAAGGAAATAACCCAGAAAGTAGAGAAAGACAAAAAAGTAGACAATATAAGAAGAAAGAAATAAAATGAATCCAAGGGGTCTAAACATCTGACAGTAGGTCTTCCAGAAAGACAAAATGGAGCAAAGATAACAGAGGAAATTATCAAAGACATAAACTGAAGAAATCAGTCTCCAAATTAAAAATGGTCAGTAACCAGAACACTGAAAGAAAAAAGATCCACAAGAAAGCAGGTTGTTAGGAAATTTCAAAATACCTGGGATAAAGAGAAATTCTACAACATTACAGAAAGAAAAGAAAAAAGTCCAACACAAAAGAATTGTATCGAGATGACATTGGACTTCCCAGTAGCAGCACTGGATGCTAAAAGACATTGATGCAATAGTTTGAGAGTTTAAATGGAAAGGATTTTTAACATGGAGTTTTAAATGTAGGCCCAGTGTTGGCAGAGTATAAGTGTAGAATGGTAATTCTCAAATGTCAGCATGCATTATAATCAGCTGCAAGGGCAAGCTATTGCTGGACTGTACTCGTAGAACTTCTGATTCAGTAGGTCTGGGGTGGGATATGAGAATTTGCATTTCTAACGAGTTTCCTGGTAATGCTGATGCTGCTAAGGAACAACTCTTTGAGTACCACAGTAAAATAATGATATCTTCAGAAATGCAAGTACTCAAAATGTTACTTCCTATTCAGAATAGTCTTCTGAGGTACTCTAGAATGCGCTCCATGAAAATAAAGGAGTAAGCCAAGGAAACAGAAGACATGGATCTAAGAAGTGGGATATAAAATAAGAGAATAAAAACAATTCCCACGCCGTGACAAAGACTAGTTTGAGGATATAGCTGGACAGCAGGTCTAGAGAGCAGGTAGTCCAGACTAGAGCAGAAGTCTGGCTCTGGAAAGATGTTGCTAAGAGGAAGGTAGGAAAGGGAGGGAGGTGGGGGGAGGGAGGAAGAAGTAAGAAAGAAAATCACAAGCTTGACCTTGTGGCAAACCATTGAAAGGTATTTTATAGTGCTGTCAAAGAGTATAAAAAAAAACAAGACAAGAAAAATATTAAGTAGAAATGATTAGACAGTCTTGCCTTGTTTTTGATCTTGCAAGGGGGAAAGTTGTTATATATATGCTGTTAGCCGTAGGTTTTTCATACATGCTCTTCATCAGTTGAAGAATTTCATTCTGTTCCTAGTTTGTTAAATTGTTATCATTAGGATTATTATTTAACCTCTTATTAACCATCAAAAATTGTTAATTTTACAGAAGCAGAGATTGATATTCGTTTGAGAGAGGAATTTTCGAAAATGTGTTTTGAAACATTGCTCCAGTTTTCCTTCAGTAATAAAGTCACAACACCTCAAGAAGGCTATATCTCACGAATGGCACTCTCAGTGCTTTTAAAGAGGTCTCAAGATGTACTCCATCGCTATATAGAGGATGAAAGATTAAGTGGTAAATGCCCTCTTCCAAGGTATAGATTTTATTTTATAGATGAAGGGAATATGCTGTCGTAGTTATTAGTAAAAAAGAAAAAAAGCTCTTAGCACCAAGTTGTTTTTATAAGTGATAGGAGTATAACCTGAAGCTGTTTATAATTTTATTTATTTTACACAGTGTAAATATTTATAAGTTTCGCTGAGATATATTAACGTATTTTATTATGGGGTGCTTTTTCAGACTCATCATTGAGGTTAAGTAATATATATGTATCAAATTTCCTTTTTGGATTTAAAAGAAAATTTTGAATTCTAAAATATGTTTTCTCAAGGATTTCTGGATAAGGAAATCTGTAGGATTTCCTACAAGGATCTGTATGAGCACATCAGTGTGGATCTCTCTAGAGAGTAAATAATCGATAAATCATACTCTGGGAACTTCCTAGTTTGTTTTACAGTTATTTTTATATTTCTCTACAAGTCAGCTAGCATCTTGGATCTTCTTTTCATCTAATTCGCTTAATTAAGCCCTTGTTCCTAAACTAATTTGCTTCCCATTTAGCCAAGCTTTGTCAGTGGAAGAGGCTCTAGGTCTTTCTGCTAAGTCAAAGCTAATCAAAGTTGGGGTAGAAATCAGAATTCATCAAAAAATATAATCATAAATTTGGGTTATGTCGCCAATCTATTTTTTATGTGGGAACTGGAGTTTAAAGCAAAACAAGTGAAACAAACAAAATAATATTGGAAGACAAAGTTATCAAAGTCAGGAGAATTTCAAAAATCATTAGAGGTCCCATCTCTTAAGGTAGTATTGGAGAGGTTACTCATCAGCCTCAAATCTGTGTGCACATTCTTATTTACTTATAATAAAATTTTGGAGTTAGAATTACTTGTCAAAAGATAAAAATATTTTTTTAAATTTCTTTTAATGTTTATTTATTTTTGCGAGATAGAGTACAAGTGGGGGGAGGGGCAGAGAGAGAGGGAGACACAGAATATGAAGGAGGCTCCAGGCTCTGAGCTCACAACATAGAGCCCGATGTAGGGCTTGAAATCATGAACCGTGAGATCATGACCTGAGCTGAAGTCGGAGGCTTAACTGACTGATCCACCCAGGTGCCCTAAACATTTTTAAAGCTTTTGATATGTATTCCAAATTGCCTACCAGAAATTTCTACCAATTTACATTCATCCAGGAGTATATACATGTCCTTTTCTCAGTGTTTAGCATTTTTAAATTATTTGCCATTTTATGATTTATTTTATCTTTAAAAAAATTTTTTTTAGCATTTATTTATTTTTGAGAGACAGAGAGACAGGGCGTGAGCAGGGGAGGGCAGAGAAGAGGGAGACATAGAATGTGAAGCAGGCTTCAGGCTCCGAGCTGTCAGCACAGAGCCCGACGCGGGGCTTGAACTCATGAACCGCAAGATCATGACCTGAGCCGAAGTCGGCCGCTTAATGGACTGAGCCACCCAGGCACCCCTTTTATCTTTGTTTTATTTTATTATTAAAAAAAATTTTTTTTTACATTTATTTATTATTGAGAGATCACGAATGGGGTAGGGGCAGAGAGAGAAGGAGAGACAGAATCTAAAGCAAGCTCCAAGCTCTGAGCAAGCTGTCAGCACAGAGCCTGATGGGGGCCCGAACCCGTGAACCACGAGATAGTGACCTGAGCCGAAGTCAGTCGCTCAACCGACTGAGCCTCCCCAGGCGCCCCTTATCTTTCTTTTTAAATTTGATGAATGAAAAATAGTTACTTAGTAGTTTGTTTTTTTAATTACCAATGCTTAATAGTCATTTATATTTCTATTTTTAAGTTCCACTGTATTTTGAATTTCTAAAATATAAATTATACTTCCTCATATTCAGATTTATATACAAAAACATTCCAAAGACAAGTGTTGGTAATTTGGTTATGGGCATGATTGAAAATTGATTTATCGTAATTGATCTCTGAAGTATATTTGGAAAAGCAGTAATAAAGTTGCTTTGCTTGGAATATTTTTATTTATTAGATTATAACATATTATTTGATTTCAGAAAGCAGCTTTCCCCTCATTTTTTGTGTTTTTAGTGTTTATTGCTTTTAAATTGGGTCTTATTTATAGTTGTCCTATAAAGTGTTAAATTGTATCATCCTGTGTTTGATGCAGCATCATTACATTATTTTCTAAAAAGCTACATTGCAATTCAGTTACTCCTTCTACACTTAAAAAGGGAGACTTGTAATAGTGCTTTGTCATAGTATTAGAAAAATCTTTTCTGTAGAATGAAAACACAGATTTGTATCAGCAATGAGGGGAAAGGGAGGAAACTATGTAGGGATAAAGAAGGGACTCGAGCTACTCTTGTTGATGCTTTACTCCCCAAGTTCATTCTTCATTATTAATGTCTCCAAATAGGAGACACCTTAGGATTAATTTTGAGCATGTTTCTTTTTGTTGTATTAGAAAATCCAATAGGTGCTATTATAATTTTAAAATGTTCTTTTAACAGCATGATAAAATATGTGCCAGGAGGTAATAGTGGTCTTAATTCCCATTTAAGCTTTGGCAAATCTCTTTTGGTACTAATTAGTTAAAAAGAAAAAAAGAACACTTCGGTACAGAAGCCTTAAAAGCGTATATTATAAAATGTCTTAACTTTAAATAATTGTATGAAATATCTTACAAATATCTTACAAACTTAGATTTGCCTAAATCGATTGCCTCCCCCTACCTTTGAAATTGATAACTTATGGTAAGAATAACTGTAAATCTTATTTGCCCACTGAAGTATATGATAATAAAATATTTTTATAAGAATTTAAAACTAACATTAACTTTGTATTGTGTTCAGTATTTTTCCAAAGTATATCTATTTGCATAAACCTAGTAAACACACATGACATATCTTAAAATCCTGGTGGAAGTAATTTCCCATCTCTTTTTTAGGCAACAAGTAACAGAAATCATATTTGTTTTAAAAGCAGTCAGTACTCTCATTGATTCACTTAAGAAAACTCAGCCTGAGAATGGTAAGTGCTTAGAAACTCAGTTATTCTAAACTCATAACATTTATCTTCTATTTCTGATGTACTTTTCTGTTATTATTAAGCTAACTGAATTGTAGGAACATAACAACTTTAGACTTTGTTTTTCCCAGTCCTTATGAGAGCAAAGTATCAAGTCCCATTAGGATGTCAATTAAGTAAAAGTAATTTGTAATGTTTTAGCTTCTTTATGTTAAACAACAGTTTGGCTTTTTTTTTTTTTAACTAAGTTTGTCTGAATTTAGGGAGTTGCACAGACAATTAGTATTTCATATATGATTAAGGTAGAGCTCACCGAGTTTTTGGGTAGGGGTAGGCTTCTGTCCTACCTGTGTACTGAATTATGGTATACGTATAAACTGTACAACTTTGAATCATTTTATAGCCTTAGCTCATTTGTTTCCCCTTTCTGTTACTCATTCCTCTTCTATCCATTTTTACATTATTGCCATAAATGATTTTTCCAGAAGTGCAGCTTTGATCATTCATTTTCCCATCCTTGTAAAACAAAACAAAAATTTTTATTTACCATTACCTACCAAATGCAAAGAGTAATATTGTCAGACTCCATTAGGTTTATGCTTTATTTCCACTGGATTTCATGTATCCTATTTCCCACAAAACTAAAATTTTCAGTCTACCCAAGTTTTCCCAACCTTTTGCTTATTTCATTCTCCTACCTACATCTACCTAGTTCAAATACCACACCACTTTTAAACCTTGTTTTTAATCTTTAATTGTAAGTGATTTCTCTTCGTTGAACTTGTACCTATTTTATGTGTACCTTTGTCTGAAGGCATTCTATATGTATTCCCGTTACACACACAGATGAATCAATCACTTCCCTTAACTTGTAAACTTCTTGAGAGGCTTTTTGGGCCATGTTTTGTTCTATTTTGAATCCTCTACAGCATTGCTACTCCAAGTGGTTTGTTTGAGGACAGGATAAAGAGCTGGCACCAGAATATGAGTTATTTGTGTCACTAACACAGTGGTTCAGTTGACATTTTTTATACAAGCCTTTGTTAAAGAAGGAAGTATGTTGATTTACATTCTGGCCTAAGCACATTAGCAGACTGGCACTTTTAATACCCAAGAAGAAGGTTCCTAATAAATGAATCATAGGATATTTATTCCTGGCAATTATTATGTAATAAAAGTAAATACATATTTTTCTGTTTTCAAAATTTACCAATTAGGACTTTGGCCTAGGAAGAGTGAGTATTATGCTAAACCTTAAGGAGCAATTGAATAGATTCAATCCAAAGGGAGGGGTGGAATTTGTAAGAAAAATTTTGGAACAATATCTTAACTTCATCCCGTCAAATTCAAATTTAAGTTCTCCTCAGAAATGTTCTGGTTGATATTTTAGAGAGGGAAATCATGTATTAACTTCCTAGTGACCAGTAAACTCTTTATTAGATCATAGGATAGAATTGGATTCTTAAAAATATATTTAAGACTTAAACAGGAAATTCCCCAATTCCCATGTTATTGCTATAGTATATTAAATATAACCAGTATATTTCAATGCATAGTGTTTGCATTATTTTGTAGGATTTTTAGACAGCTGTCAAGAATGTAACGAGAATTTGTATAAAGGAAGAAAAGGGAAGGAAAACTCAGTAACTTTTTTTTTTTTTTTTGCGTAGCCAGTGAGCCAAGAATAGGGCAGTGTAGTAATGATAAATGATTTAACTTACTGTTAAAAATTGTCTAAGAGGATTTGAATCGTGGCGCTGCATATATGGAGTGAATTTTTAATTAAATGTAACCATAAATGATGATGATATTGTAACATATTAGAAAGCTATAATAAGCTTCATTAACAGGAAAAAAGAAGATAACTAAGAAAAAGCCAGGCCTTTCCAGTGGAAATATGTTAGATTGCTCATAGCCAGTCCAAAATTATATGAAACATTGGTCATTTGTTTTAGGGTTTTCTACTGAGAGAGGAGGCATTTGGTGGACTTATTTTTAATTTGGGGGAATTTTGTTTTTATCATTTTACTTGATCTTTACTCTAAAATTTGGATAGGTAACCCTCCTACAAAGGTATGTCTGTTCCCTGTCTTTGGACACATGAGAATTGGAGGAAAAGAAAAGTGGATTTGGAGAAGTCTGGGGCCAGCTTGTTCCATGTAGGCTCAAAATCAACAATCCAACAGAGATAGATAGATAGATAGACAGACAGACAGATAAACAAACAAACAAATAAATAAAATAGAATTTTAATAGCTAGTACCTACATACACATGGTTCAAAAATTCAAAAACATAAACATACAGGGGAAAGTTTTAAGATATTTTTATCTTGTTTTATATGTGTCTAGTTCCTACCTTACCATAGGCAACCATTTAATCATTTTTGTTCGTTTTTGGATCTTTCCATAAGTTTATTATGTAAATACAGTATATATATTCCAGTATGCTCCCAGTTTTAAACATAAATATTGCATAATAGCCCCATATCATACCTACTGTCCTGAATCCTCTTTATTTTTCTCCACTTCATAAAGTTTGGAGATTCTTCCATATCAATACAACAGGTGTTTCATTCCTTTTGATAGGTAAGCCCAAAGTGCCCACCAAGATCTGTGGTGGAATTTTTTTTTAAGTTTATTTATTTATTTTGAGAGAGAACACAGGTTGGGGAGGGGCAGGGAGAGAGAGAGAAAGAGAGAGAGAGAGAGAGAGAGAGAGAGAGAGAGAGAGAGAGAGAGAATGAATCCTAAGCATGCTCCACACTGCCAGCACGGAGCCCGATGCATGGCTCCAACCCAGGAACCGTGAGATTATGACCTGAGCTGCAGTTGGATGCTCAATTGACTGAGCCCCCCAGGTGCCCCATATCTATTGTAGGTTTAAAAAATATATATTTTAAGAAATTTGAAGAGCCTTCCCTGAGTTTAGGGTGTGATCTTAAACAGTGTATTTTTTTTTTAATTTTTAGCATTTATTTATTTTTGAGACAGAGATAGAGACAGGGAGACACAGAATCCAAAGCAGGCTCCAGGCTCCAAGCTGTCAGCACAGAGTCCGGTGCAGGGCTTGAACCCACAAACCGTGAGATCATGACCAAAGCTGCAGTCGGATGCCCAGCTGACTGAGCCACCGGGAGCCCCTTAAACATTGTTATTTTTATATTTTTTGGTAATAAACCAAGAATTAATTTCGTCAGTTGACTCTCCATCTGGGGCAATCTAGATAGGTTTCAATCTGTGCAATTATTTTTTCTTTTTCCAGTTTTTTTATTGTTGCAAAATATACATAAAATATTTATCAGCCATTTTTAAGTGTACAGTTCAGTGGTATTAATTTCACAATAGCATGCAATCATCACCACCATCTATCTCCATAACTCTTATCACTGGAGCTCCACACTGATTGGACGATGACTCCTTATCCCCCACTCCTCCTAGCTCTGGCAGCCACCATTCTGTTTTCTCTCACTATGACTTTGACTGTTCTAGGTATCTCATATAAGTTGAATCATAAGATACCTGTCTTTTTGTGACTGGCTTTTTTGCTTAGTGTAATGTCATTGAGGTTCATTCATATCGTAGCACATTGGAGAATTCCCTTTTTAAGGCTGAATAATCCAATGTGGGGTGTGTGTGTGTGTGTGTGTGTGTGTGTGTGTGCGTGTGTGTGCGCGCGCCTGTGTGTGTGTATCTCATATTTACCTTATCCATTCATCCATTGGTAGACATTTGGGTTAATTCCACATTTTAGCTATTGCGAATAATTCTGGTATGAACATGTGTCTACAGAAATCTCTTCAAGACCCTGCTTTGAGTTCTTTTGAGTATATACCCAGAAGTAGAGTTGCTGAATTATATGGTAATTCTGCTTTTTATTTTTTGAGGAACCACTATATTAGTTTCCACAGTGGCTGTACCATTTTACATTATAACCATCAGTGAACAAGGGTTCTCATTTCTGTACATCTGCACGAATACTTGTGTTTTTTTTTAATTTTGTTTCAATTTTGATAGTAGCCATTTTAATGTGTATGAGGTGGTATCTCACTGTAGTTTTGATTTGCATTTACCTGATGTTGGCGATGTTGAGCATCTTTTCATGTACATTACTGGCCATTTGTATATCTCCTTTGGAGAAATGTCTATTCAAATCCTTTGCCCACTTTTTGAATTGAGTTGTTTTTTGTTGTTGTTGAAGCCCCTTTGTCCACACCTCCGTGATCAGAAGCATCAGTCAGAGCACAAATCCTCGACATTTGGAGGATAGGGTCTGTTTGCTCACCGTGACCTTCTGCAGGCAAGCTGCTCCAGGAACACATGCACAGCTGCCTACCACATGGCTAAGGGTGAGGGATGGGGAGCTGCTACTGTGCTAAGAACTGAAATTGACCAAAATTAACCACAATATACTACCCAAGTCTACCTCTGGAAGTTGCAAACCTTCAATAGACTCCAGAGTTCCAGAATAGTTGCATCAAGCAGATTATGCCAATGCAATTGTTGTCTAGGTGGGTAGACAGATTCCTGGTACTTCCTACTCTGCCATTTTTCCAGAATCCTCTCTGTGCAATCTTTTGTTAAATGATTAGTGGAAAGTTTCACAGAAGACAGCAGAAGCAGATTGTTTAAAACTTCTCTTTAAACTGTTTGTTTTCTGTTAAGCCGCAAATTTCTTTTTACAAATGAGATCTCTTATGGATTCCCAAGATATAAAACAGATAAAAACAGTGCTAGCCTGACATTCCCTCCCTCACCATTACCCATCAGCCCCACTTCCTTTTTTTTCTTCCCATTCCCACTCTGAGGAAGCCCCTGTTTGGGTGAAGAAGGGATTATATGAACAGTTCAGCATTTCCCAAGATTTGTACTCAGGAATGAATATTAATGATGATGAGTGATGTCAATAGATATTGAATGTAAAAAAGTTCCATAATCAAATTAATTTTAGAAACCCTGGATTAGATACTTAAACCTCTTTTTTAATTCAAGTTTTTAATAAATTCATCTGAATTATGAATCCCCAAAAGGAAGATAATACATACAACATGTGCCAAACTTCCCTGGCCATAATTTTTTATAAGAAGTATTTTGAAGAATACTAGTTTGAGAAACGCATTCCTTTATTCTCCAACAGAAGCTGAGATAAAGAGAAATTGGAGTGAAAAACAGAATCAGAGTTCCTTATGTATAATATAGTATTATTTCTTTTGTAGTGGACTGCCTCCTGGATTTGAGACTTATTCTACAGAGTGTTGTGTACATATACTCTCTAACAAAATCTGGCAGCTGGTTTTATTGCATATTGCACACTCAGCAATATGCACAGTGTTTGCAGGAAAATAGAAATGCAATATGTAGTCTCAGAGTATAAGGAAATTATAAACTAATTGGAATATAACACTTTTGCCCATTCACCAAATAGCGTTCAACTGTACAACTTGATGATAGTGGAGAGGAACACACACATGTCCCTCCACACTGAAGTTTAAATTAGTGATATCTGTTAAAGATTAGGAAGCAGTACGAGAGAAAAATGGATCTTTGTGTGGTCACTTGAAACTAAAATCAGTATCAGGGACATTACTGGGGAAATCATTTAAATATCTATATTTTTAGCATGCAACTGCAAAAATTGGGTTGTTTTCTAATTCTAATTATTCTTGAAATATGCATTACATTGTCTGGCACTTACACTGAAAATGACAAAGTTTGAATTCCAGGTTACTTTGTTGGCTTCCAAGGCCTTCACATATTGAAGTATCATTTAAAATGGACTTTATCACATTCCTTGGTATGGATGACTCTGCACACAGACCATATGTTTTTCCTTCATATCATATTAAATATTTCAGGAAGTCTTCCAAAGATTAAAAAAAAAGGGTACAAACTTGTGGAGTCTCTATACTCGGGGATTTGTTTCTTTGCCTTGTATTTAAGGGATTGTGTTTATGTTAATTGGATAATCTCTGCTATTTAAATACACACATTTTTGAGATTTTATACTTTTTAATTGCAGTTGATGGAAATACCTGGGCACAAGTGATTGCTTTATACCCAACTCTAGTTGAATGCATCACCTGCTCATCTGCAGAAGTCTGCTCTGCACTTAAAGAGGCACTAGTTCCTTTTAAGGATTTCATGCAACCACCAGCATCCAAAGTTCAAAATGGAGAATCTTGACCAGCTACAGTAATTTTAAAGAAGAAAGATTATCTAAAGAATATATTTGCTCCTCACTGAGTCTTCTATGAGAATGACATCTTACTACCAATAATTCTTGGCAGCTGTTGTTGGCCTCCTTTAAGTTGTACTTACCTGAGTTCAGTAACTCATATTAGAAGCTTACATGTCAACAAAGGCTCCTGAGTGAGTAGCAGGAGAAGCCTTTAGTAAGTTAAACTGATGGAAAGTTAGTTAATACTGCAACATACCTGCTACTGTATCTTCAGTTGGTGATTTAAAAGTGAGCTTATGTACAGTTTGTGGTGTATGTGTTAACGATGTACTTTTTAAAAAGAAAGAAAAGATATTTCATTCAGTCAGATTTAGTAGGCTGGTGTTTTTGCACCCTTTTTCAAGTACAGATTGTACTAAAATTTTATGCAAGATGGTACTGTAACATTCCATGTTCTCTATAACCAGCCTTTGTAAACAAAGGGAACTGATAAACTTGTGTGTATAATAAATGGTACAATTCTGTATAAAATAGTTGCATTTATTATTTAAATTTTTAAAATACTGATAATGTTAAATGCTTGAAGCTGTATTTATTATTAATACAAAATTGTTTGCTTACATTTTTTACTTATAATTTGCCTTCTTAAGCGGCAGGTATGCTTACCATATGATTATGCAGTTATCTCTAGTGCTTACTTTAAATGTATTTACTAGTGGCTATTAAACATCTGACCAGAAAGATCATGTGAACACAGCAGCAAATAGTTTATGATTTGCTGATTTTGCAACTTTGAAGTATAGTTATTAGCTTAATACACTGGGATACACTGTAGCACTCTGACTCCGTCATACCTCATTTCTTTAAATATCTTTCCCAGCTTTCACGTAAGTCTGTCTGTTTTTATATTGGTGTTTGGATTTTAAAGATTTTTCATATTATATTTCTACTGATTTTCTTTTTCTCACTGACTAAGCATTTATCACTGTCTTTGAATTATGATCCAGGCAAGATGATTCCAGATTTCCTAAATTTTGCCTGTGAAATTTTGTTCATTTCAGTGCTTCATTTTGTAATGTTTTCTCAAGAAAAAAATAACTATGCCAACCCATAAATATAAAATGTGTGTATTCTAAAACAATGAGAAGTGTATTTTTGGAGACAGTGAAGCATTTAGAAGTACAGTAAACTTTCTGTCATGGAGTAAATTGCTAATTTTGTTTCACTTTCCTATCCTGAAGAAGAAAAATGCTCTTGAGTACATTACTTGTTTCTTAAAAAACTAACCCAGCTTACTGTATTTTTTATTTAATGGATTATGGTATTATCATATTAGTTACATTTTCATAAACATTTATGTGAAGACACAAAGATATTTAAAATAATGATTAAGAAATCATAATGGTGTCAGTATTATGTCAGTGCTGGAAGACCTTTGATTTTAATAGAATTTATACATTTCAGCCTCTCCAGAATCATAATAAAACTAGAAGAAGATACTAGAATTGAGTGATGGATGAGATACAGTTTTGACGCTATTGTGATTGTGAAATTATTTAATTTGAACTGTTATCTGTAAACATGGTAAGGCTTTTATTGAGGGGATATTATTTTTATTTACATGAATTGATAAATTTCTATTTTATAATTTCACCTAAAATTGGGGTAAATTAATATGGCATTTCCTACATTCTATCTTCTGCATTTTCCTTAAAGTTGTAAAAAAAAAAAATCAAGCTATATATTCAGTTTATTTCCTATATTTGGATATGTTAAATTGGGAATTAGAAAGATCTGTATATCACTGATAAAGTACTGAAATAGACTAACAAGGGTAGTGTACCAGTTAAGTATTATGTTAAAAATATTGCCATGAATTTACGTGAAGTGAAAATGTTTATTCTTGAGAATCGATCAATTGCAATCATAAACATTATTCTCCAGTGAAAGTTAAATATGAGTCAAAGGTATTCAGCATACATTTATATAAATTGAGTAGTTTTAGTTAATATTGTATTAGCCTTCAATACCAGGAACATTCCCTATAGATGAAAGCATGAATGTGTTAATGCCATAGAATATGGTAATCTGCGCCAGTCTTAGTGACAAAGTGGGCTGCCCATTTGGTGGTATAAAATTAGGGTTTTTCCTCCCAGAATATTTCCTGCCACCCCCAGGAGTCACTACCAGCAATTCATTCCCTTGAGTCAAACATTCCTCTTAGTCTGCGTTTTCTAAAATATCCTGGTCCCTCGGGAGGTTAACACAGTGCCCGTGTCTTGCTGGTGTGAATTGGGTTCTTTAGTGACCAGAAGAACTGGCTGTGTGAGATTACTAGATAGTAAGACATTAAAAAAGGTAGTTCTCAAGGCTAAGATCACTTTACAGCATAACTAGTCCTTGAAACATTAGTAATAATGTTCTTTGGAATGTATATTAAAACCATGCCTCTCAATATAGATTGTCAGGGGGCCGGTATAGTCCAACATCAGATTATAGTCCTTTTCTAACTTTTTTCCATTATGAAAGAAACTCCTTTTCAACTTGAATAGCTTACTCTTTATTTTCCTATAATCCTATCACTGCCAAAAAGGAAAAAGATAGGTAATTTTGTAGTGTCTCATTTAGTATTTCTGTATAACTAGTGTAAATTTTGTTAATTTTACTGTATACATTTGTGAGTAACACTTATTAGGAGCCTGCAGGGGCTAAAAGAAAAAGAAAATGCATGAAAGTCTGGCCAAAAGAAAACTTTTCATTTGCTTTCATTAAAAAAAAATTTTTTTTTAATATTTATTTATTTATGAGAGAGAAAGACAGAGTGTGAGCAGGGGAGGAGCAGAGAGAGAGGGAGACACAGAATCTGAAGCAGGCTCCAGGCTCTGAGCTGTCAGCACAGAGCCCGACGTGGGGCTCAAACTCAAGAACCGTGAGGTCATGACCCGAGCCCACGTAGGATGCTCAACTGACTAAGCCACCCAGGCGCCCTGCTTTCACTTTTTAAAACTCTTTTTAATGTTTTTATTTATTTTTGAGAGAGAGAGAGAGCACAAGCAGGGGAGGAGCAGAGAGAGAGGGAGATACAGAATCTGAAGCAGGCTCCAGCCTCCAGCTGTCAGCATAGAGCCCGAAGCAGGGCCCAAAATTGTGAACCACAAGATCATGACTTGAGCCAAAATTGGACGCTTAACCAACTGAGCCACCCAGGTCCCCCATCACTTGCTTTCATTTTTTATTTTATTGTATTAATAGCTATGTTTTTTCTTGCCTGTTTTCCTCCTAGTCTTGCTATAATCCTTAAGTTATATTTAGCACCAGAAGGAAGAGATGAACAGTTTACACATATATTTTATTCTGAAGAATAACACTCATTTAAATTAATTCTATAACAATCCAATAACAACTAGGTTGTATTTTCTCACTGTAACCTTAGAGTAAGTATTTTGCTTATTGTCACAATTTGGTACCACTAGTCCGAGATAATCATAAGGCCAAAGGATCAGTTGTGAAACTGAGGGTGTGGGGCACCTAGCTGGCTCAGTCAGAGGAACATTGAACTCTCAATCTCAGTTGAGTTCAAGTCCCACATTGCGTGTAGAAGTTACTTAAAGTGAGGATGAAACAGCATAGTGTAGAAAACAACTCAAAAGTATTAATGAGGTTGTCATTTTTACACTTGTATTACCGAAAAACAGTTTATTGTACAGTGATCTAATATAGTGTTCCCAAATATAGAGTAATTCAGATAGGCAGCCACATCCTCAAGAGACTACCATAGGTGAAGTCTGAGTAGTACAGGTCAAATGCTCCCAGGAACCCGCTTCCCTGTGATTGCTATACAATTTAATATTGGTGATTTAGAAGCCATAGAATTAATGTCCAGGCCAAGAATGTTGTGAATTACTGGTTTTACTATTTTTTGTTGTTTGTTTGTTAATCGAAAACTACCATGGATGTGTACAAAAATAGTCTTATGAAAGTATTACCAGCAGCCAAGTATATCCTTTAGATATCTACAGATTAGGTTTGACATTATGGCAGATATGCTAATCTTGTATAAACTACCACATGTCACTGTGCTTGGTGTTGCCGAGTTGTATATTAGAGTGGATTTTGCTTTTTTTTTTTCTTAATTACTATTGATGATAACAGGCATTCATACAACAGTGTGTTAGTGATTTGTTGTATTATGGGAAATTTTGAAGTATTCTTAATACTTCAAAATCGCTTAAATTGCATTTTTTGTATCTGACAAGTAGAGTAGTGCTTTCAAATTGAAAAGTGTTTATAGATTGGGAAAGTTGTAATGTCTTTGTATCTTGATTTATTTAAAACCTATTTCAAAGAAGTTAGGTAAATGCCAATTTCTTATAAATCTACTAATTAACTTTGAATGCACTAACAGTGTTGGCTCTCTTTAAAGGAGCTCCCAGTGAGTCCTCTTGTGAGTATAAACACTCAGTAATCTTGACTTAGTTACCTTTAGGCATGTGTAAGGGGCGCCTGGCTGGCTTAGTTTATAGAGCATGTGACTCTTGATCTCGGAGTCCTGAGTCTGTACCCCATGTTGGGCATAAAGTTTACTTCAAAATAAAAAACAACAATAATAAAAAACCCTAGTAAATCATAACTGGAGGCACGTGAACTTTTCAAAGCCTCTATTATTATCTGTAAAGCAGAGATGATAATGAGTGAGTTACTAATTCTTTGGAGAAAAATAATACATGGTTTGAATTTAGATTTGATTTCATAATGACATTGTTGGGTTAACTATTCAAACTGTTTGATAAATTTATTACTCTATCTTGAGAGGTCTGACTATATATTTTTCTTTCCTTTTCTCCTGCATCAACTTTCTTTCCTCTGCCTTCTTTTTTTTTTTTAAACTCTTTACCTTATCTTCTTTTTTTATACATTCTCTTCAGTTTTTCTATTTTTCATTCCTCTTTAATTTTCTGCCTCTTCTGTTCCAGCTCTTTCTTTAATTTCACCTATACTTTGTTCAAAAGAAGCAGAGCTATTAGTGGTAGAACCACTGCCAACTGCCTTTTTCATTAAATGAGATTCTGGAACTACCTTCTGCTTTGGCCACTGTTGCATTTTTGCAAAGGTGAGGCCCCCCTGCTATTTCAAAACAGCTGCACAAGCTCTACTAATGACTGTAGCTTCTACTATCTTTCTGAAACCACAAGATTCAGCAGCCGGGATGCTCACAAATGGAATTGCTATAAATATGATGAATTCAGCAGCTAAACTTGGAACAATCATGTCTTTCCTTTTACATGGATAGAGATGATACCACTTTTCTGGAAGAGAGTCTTTAAAATCTGTTTAAATGAGGTTTTAAACAATTATTTGCTTTCTTTTGGAGAAGGCTTTGTTTTTGGAGGCAAATGCTTTGAACTATTTTAGATTTATGTTATCTAAATATTTATTTACTTTCAGAAAGACTTGAAGCAGCATATTGCCCATGTATTTCAGCTGTTTCTAATTTCTATGGCAAAACAGTATTCTTTGGAGAAGAGCTACAGTGTTACCGTACTCATCTCCAAGTCTTTATAGAGTATATTTGGTATCCCTGTGTTTAGTGCATAGAGTGACACAGAGGTCAGTTGAAACACTCTTAATTACATTGTAGGATTGATTCTAATCCCTCAGGTAAGAAAAAAAATTATTTTACCTTTGAATTCTGAGATCATTTCCAGTTGCTGCAAATGTAGTTACATTAAGTTTTATTTTAAACTAATATTCAAGAGAGTGCATCCTGGGAAGATCTGCTAAACCATGCCATTATTAGGAAACTACTGCAATATAGTAACTCCTTTCTGTGAAGTTTTACTAGATGGGAGAAAAATTCCGAGGCTATAATATTGCAATCTTACTCTTTTTATCTAGAAAAATAAAATAAAATAAAATATGAGGCTTCAGACCCAACTGTGCAAATTGCATTTGCTTTCCAGCTTTTACTACCTCTGTGTCGTAATTTTAACACATAACATACAACTCCTGTCTCTTAAGGCAGTTACCATATGGTGTTTATGTCAGACTGGATATATTTATCTAATTTTGTGAGATTCTTTTTTAGCTCCCAACACAGTTCTTGAAAGTAATACCGCTGTTGTTACACTTCTCCTTACAATTTTTATGTTGTTGAGACGTATCAGTTATGTATTATAATCATGAAAGTCTCTTGGCCTCAAACCCAAGTTTTCTTTGTGGCCTAGGATATATTTTTCACAAAAACTGCTTAGTTATAGCTGTGGTTACATAGATTTTTAATTTGCCTTACAGTTACCTCTCAGAACAATTTTAGGTTTTTTAATTATGTTCCAGCACTACTAGTTTTCTCAGTGTAACTTAAAATCATAACTACTTTGAGAATTTACTTTCAGCTCTTGTAAATGATTCATTTTTTTCTTTAATGTACTTGTGTTTGCTTTCACATCCCCAGTAGGTTCAACACTTTAGAGACACCCCACATAATTGACTCTGGTTACACAGACTTCAATAAGTAATGATTCAAATGTGTTTAGGATGGCTTACATATATGGCCATTTTGGAAAAACTTTTATAAAATAGAATAATGGAGATGTGTTTTGAGAGCTTTGTTAAAACTATTAATATGTAAAATAAAAATTAAAAGAATATAGACTTTCAGAAGAACACTATGAAAGCCACCGCCTGGGTGGCTCAGTCGGTTGAGCGTCCGACTTCAACTCGGGTCATGATCTCATGGTTCGTGGGTTCAAGCCCCGCATCGGGTTCTGTGCTGACAGCTCAGAACCTGGGGCCTGTTTCGGATTCTGTGTCTCCCTTTCTCTCTGCCCCTCCCTTGTTCGTACTCTGTCTCTTTCTGTCTCAAAAATAAATAAACTTTAAAAAAAGAACACTATGAAGTATCTCTCAGCAGTTTGGAAAGAAAATAGATGTAGAACTTGGTGTAAAAATTCTAGGTCAAGTGAAAACCTTTATGTGGTCTAGATTCCTTTAGTCATTTATTTTGTCTTAAAAGCATTCCTATTTTTAATTTAGTGAGGCTAATATTGAAATGGCCTATCTATAGCAATGTCAGACCATTCCTCTACTTCTCAAAGAAAAATAGTTTGTTTTAAAATTTCTTTTTTGAAAATCTGAGTTGTGTAGTAAGTGTATGACACTGAAAAAATACAGTTTCTAATTTCTAATTTTAATCATCATTTCTAGAGTACCTCATATATGTCAGCCAGGGCTTTACCTATAATTCCTTTTAATCCTCACGGCAGTCCTACAAAGAAGGTCTTCTATACTATACTCATTTTACAGAGGAGGAAGTCAGGGTTTGAAGGCTGAAGTGACTTGCCTAGAGACACAGTTAAAGTCTGTGCATTAGCATGTCTTGCTTCAAACGCAGTTTTTTTTTTTCCACTACAACATGCTAGTTCACAAATAACATTCTCCATTAAAATTCAAGCCTTACTAAAATCTTAAACTACTTTTTAGGCGATTACTATTTCTACGAATAAGCGTTGGGACATAACAAAGAACTTCAAATACTGTGAAGAAAATATTTGTCTAATGGCTTTGATCTCCAGAGCTGCATTGGGCTTTTATTATTGGTCCAGGATAGTTTAAAACATCTTACTGATTTGTAATTTGTTATAAGAGGTTTTACTATAGTGATGCAGAGCCCAGAGTGTGGGGTCAGACTCTAGTTAAAATCCCGGCTCTGTTGTTTACTAGTGTGTGACCTGGGGCAAGTTAATTAATCTGTTTTGGTTTTCTCATCTGTAAAATGGATTTAACAGTGGTGTTTAACTCGTAAGAGTTGTTTATTAGGATTTAAAAAGGAGTGTTGTAGGGGCGCCAGGGTGGCTCAATTGGTTGAGTGCCCGACTCTTGGTTTTGGCTTGGGTCACGATCTCAGGGTTTGTGGGCTTGAGCCCTGCATCAGACTCTGCGCTGACAGCACGGGGCCTGCTTGGGATTCTCTCTCTCCCACTCTCTCGCTCTCAAAAATAAATAAACTTTAAAAAAAAGGAGTATTGTAAAGTACTGTCCCTGGCACCTAGGTAAATGTTACATAAATTAAATATACTTTTGATACACATCATCCAAGAAATGAGTAGAAAACCCATGCCTTCTCACAAGACCACATTTTTGCCTTTCATTGGACAACCGTGTGTTAAGAACTACTGTATGCTCATAACTGTGTCCGTGCTATATGCACAAAGTCATTGGGAGCTCTCAGGTGCTTATAGCTACTTGAAACCACATGCATAAAATAATACAACACTGTATATAAGGTACTTGTGTCCTTGATATTTTAGTTCCTAATTTGTTGGGCATTAGGTTAGTCTCTGCCCTAATGGAATTCAGTTTTGCAGGAAATACAGATCTTTAACAAGTGTGCAAAGTACTGTGAAAGACAAGTACAGATTAATATGCAATCATAAAGTATGCAACCTTAGACTAGTCTTGTGTGGCTTAGGGTATTATCACTGTTAGTATGCGAAGGAATGTCAATTAAAAAGGAAAAAAGAAAAGGCTTGATGGTAGAAATAGAATTTTCAGTGGGCCTTGATGGGTAGGTAGATTTTTTTTGCATGGGTCCAAAGAATTTTGGAGGGTATTTAAGGTAAAAACAAATAATGTGAGCAAAGCATATCTGTGAAACATGAGAAAACTGGTAGTACATTTCGGTGTGTTGTGTGAAACAGACTGTGAGGGACTGTGAGGGATTGAGGTCCAGTGATGGACATTCTTTGAAAGCCAGACTAGACTTCAGATGGCAGGAGCTTGGAGTGATTATTTTTAAAAGTAAATTATAAAACTAAGGAAGATAAACTTGCAAGTACAAGCAGGATTGAGCTGAGGGAATACAGAGCAGGGAACGCTAAGGTAGAAACTTGAAATATTCCTGCTATGCGGTCAGGAGGAACGATTGAGAAGCTGAGTGCAGTCACACTGGGAAAGGATGGTAAAATTCGGTGTATTATGGCTGGAGCAAAGAGAGTTGATAACAATACATTGTCTCCGGATGATGAGTACATTGGTGTCAGTACTATCAAAAATGGGTAAGTTGTGGAAAGGAATCAGGTGCAATGACTAAATTTAGTTGGAAACTTGATTGCTCTAATGTATTTGTATACTGTAGACCAACTGATAATTTGAATGTGAAAATCTGTACTATTAGGACATACGTCATTTGCTATGGTGCAGGATAATGTGGTTCACTGTGCACTGAATGAAATGCAGAAGGTGATGCTATGACAGCCCAATCATTGCTTATCAGGACACGGTGGTAGGAATCATAAGGAAACTATTAGTAAAGTTTCTGCAGACTTCCTGGTAACCATCATTGTGATGCATAGTCGAACATCTGCTGGTCAGGTAAAGCATTTAATTGCAAGTGTGTTCTATGTATTTACAGAAACAAATACATAAATACATAAACACACAAAATAAATACATAAATGTTATTAATTGGAAATATTTCACAGTGACATCAGGCAAACTACCTTTAGCAGTTGCTTTAAAAATGCTTTTAAAAATAAGCCTAACATTGAGATCTGTTACTGGACACAGTCAAGTGTATTTTATTTCTTAATTTGCATATTACACACATGTTTTTGAATCATGTTAGGCAGGGTTATAATTTGAAGACTTGTTCTTCATGAAATTGTGTTCTATCACTAATAGCGTAGAGAATAGAAACGAAAAGACCGTGTTATGTAATCTTTACTTTGCAATGAGCCTCTTGGCCGAGAGGATCTTTTATTCAAAATTATATTGTTTTGGGGGGCGGGGAAGAAGCTTACTCTTTCAAAAAGTAATTATACACGTATGTCCGTTACACATTGTTACCGTATTTTAGAATCTGAATCTTTGGCCCCTTGCCGCCACTAAAGGATCCAAGTCTGCACAGCAGTCCCAAGTTTGAAGACACTGTTTAATTACTCCGTTCCTTAGTTTTGTTGTGTGTAGTCTGTATTTGCAGAAGCGTGATTATTAACAGGGTTACCAGATTTAACAAAAATATAGGATGCCTGACTAAATCTGAATTTCAAATAAACTGTTTTTAAGTACAAATATTAATAAATTACTCCTTTACCCGAAATTCGAGTTTAACTGGACGTTCCGTATTGCATTGGACAAACTCCGCTTCATTGTTCTTTCGAGTGATTTAACTTCCTACAAAAATCTCTGTATGTGAGGCAAAAAGTAACTCGCCTGGGCTAACAGCAGAGGAGGTTCACGGCAGGCGGCCTTCTCCCAAACTTGGCCTTTAAAAAAAAAAAAAAAAAAAAAAAAAACCACCCAGAAGTCCCACGAGCGTGCGCATTAAAGCGAGCCGTGCAGCAGCTTTCCCGCCGGTTTTCTGCGAAGTGCAGAACAGTGGCCACCCGCGGGGTGGAGCGCAAATGGCCTTGTCCTTGCGGGATAGGAAAGGAGGTGCCGGAAACTTTGAACCCCGGCCAGACTACAACGTGTCCACTTAGACGGCGGTAAGTGCCGCCATTTTCTTTGCGGGCAAAGACCAGAAGTTACGGGCGCCACCTTGCCCCGTTAAGCGGATTGGGGGGCACGGCTCGCGGCCTCAGTTGGTGACGTGGAACTGGGGTTCCCCCCACTTTGGGGCTGATTTCTAGTGACACGTCGAAACTTGCCAAGGCGGGGAAAGGGGACGCCGCCTCAGTCCCGGATGTAAGATGGCGGCGCGGAGGTCGGCCTGGCGGGGCAGTCACGTGGTGGGGAGTAGCGCGCGAGCCTCCTTAAGTGATCTCTATGGTTCGTCCGGACGCACAGGAGCAGCGGAGCGGGAGACGGGCAGTGTGTCCGCGCGCGCAGAGCCACCACACTGCCACCCAACACGTCGCCCGGCTCGGTTTCAGTTTTACGGGGCTTTTGTTTTATTTTCGTTTCCTGCAGAGGTGTACGGGACATCCCCGAAGGGTGCTGGGGAACGGGTGGCCTCGAGACTTTCGGGCTGTGACTTGGTTACTGTCGCGGCGCCGGAGCCGGTGTCCTCTGCGGGAAGCGCCCCGGGCGTTCGCCCGAGCGAAGAGCCGACCCGGCGCCGACTGTGGGGAGCGTGGCGGCGGCGGGGGCCCAGGCGCCTGGCCCGGCCTCCGCCCAGCCCCCACCGCTGGCTCGGGGCGGGGAGGGCCGCGGGCGGTGCAAGCCGGAGACGTGGCGGGAGCTTGGCGGGGACTGTCCGGAGCTCCTGGCGGGCGTCGGGCAGAGAGCGGGAGCGCGGCTCGCTGCCTCAGGGACCGTCCGGATCGCGCTGGCATCTGGCTGCTCTTTTGCCGCCCATTTCCTGCTTTCGAGTGGCCCAGGGGACGCGCTCTCCTCGGGGCAGCGGAGGAAGCGGCTGTCTCCGTCAGGACTCCTCCGCACCTTTTCTTTTAGCAGAACGGTCGGCCACGCAAAGGACGCGCGGCCCCGGCGCCACCTCTGCCTCAGGTCGCCGGCGCTCTCCGGGCGCGCCCGCAGCGGCCGAGCGGCGCGGCGCTGGGCGGGGTCTCCGAGCGCGGCGCGGCGCGGCGGGGAAGGGCCGGGGCGCCGGCCCGACGTCGCGGCGAAGGACTGAGGAGCGCCGCGGCCGCTTCGCTTGCCCTCGGCGTGGTCCGTTGCCTCCCCGACACCATGGCCCTGGCTGAGGTAGTAGTTTGTGCTGTTGGTCGGGTTGTGACATTGCCCGCTGTGGAGATAACTGCGCAAGCTACTGCCTTGCTAGTGCTGGTGATGCTCAGCGCCGCGGAGGACAATGGCTGGGAATCCCCTTTGTTTTCCGGGACGCGGGGATGGCCCGCGGAGCCCCGGCGCGGCCGGCGCGGAAACCGTTAGTTCTGCGTGGCCCCGGAGGGAGGAAGGAATTGCGGGGAGAGGGGCGGGCGTGCGGGCGGGCGCGTTTTTGTAGAGCTGGGGAAGAGCGCAGCCTTGGACTAGTTCTTTACTCCAGAAGGAATTGTGTAAGACGTTAACATAACTTTTCCACCCTAAATGTCTCGAATGCTTCTTTTAGCAATTGGTGCAGGATTTAGCGTTTACCTGTTTTACTTCATTCTTCAGCTGTTAGGCAGGAGTGGAGTGGGCTGCCCTGTCGGGCACAAGTAGCATCGGGGACAGAATAGTAGACGCGTTAACATAAAGTTTATGTCTTAACCTTTTGAATCTGGTCTTTTGATATGTTCCCTCAGTAAATTTAAGAGTTTTTGAAATGTAAACCTAAGGCAATTAAAAGTTTCTCTTTAAACTTTGTAACTCTTTGAGAAGATTGAATTTATAGTTCAGTGTACTATGGAGATTTTTTTTTTTTTAACGTGTGAGACAAATAAATTTTTTCTACAGTGTGCTGTGGCTTTTATTTCTTTCTCCATTTTCGTTATAGTTTAACTACGGGGGCTACAATTTTGCTGGTGTTGTGATGGGGTTTTGTGTTGTTTCTTGGGTAAGTTTTTGGTGTGTTTTTTTTGTTTTTGTGTTTTTTTTGTTTTTGTGTTTTGATCCTCATACTTTTTAGTTTATGTCGTTGCATTTTACTTTGGGAGGAAAGGATCTCCGTAGGAATAAAAAGGATGGTTTCTGGATACCTTGGGCTTAAAAGGTAATAATGCTCATTTCGTGTGAAGTACAACTACTTCAAATGGGAAGCACAGTGTATGTAGAAAGAAAATGTAGTTTGGATAACTACTGAAATACCTTGATATTTTAAATACCCTGAAGTTAGCAATTGTATTTAAAATTTTTAAATTTACTGAGATAAATCAATGGTAAATTTTAGTATGTGATACTGGTTTTGATTTTTTAGAATCAGCTTTGAATATAATGTAATCACAAAATGCAGTTTTTTTCTGGTTTAATATTTGATGCTTCATTTGGAAAAAGCAATTCTTCACAAGAAAAAAAGTCATATATGGAGAAAAAAATCTAAACCAACTAAATTCTTTTTGTTCCCTTCAATAGGAATTTGATGCTTTTGTAATTCAGAAGTGATCTAATAAATGTGCCTTGATTTTATTTGGTTTAGCTTTGAGAAATAACCTTAAATTTGATCTCATCTGGATGGAGCTGCCTTATTGTGGGAAGGACAGTAAAGAACCTTATGTTGAATCTTAAAATGGAGAAAATACTTGAATGTTGGTTCTTTGAGCTTGTTTTTCTTGATATGAAGGAACAGTGTAAATTCAGGACTTAAGTGCTAGGGTGGTAGGTCGAATCTCGATTTATGGAGAAACTAATAATAAAATTCTAATTGTACTGTGATACTTTTTATTTTCCAAGACACTTCATTCAGCCAGCCAAGCTGGTCCTCACCGAGCAGTGGTCATCATCTTGCCCACTACACCATGTAACCTTTTATAGTGGATCAACAGTTGTTAATCTGTACACCAAAGTATTACAAATTCTGCTGGCAATTTATTGAACTTTAAAATGGGTCAGCAGATAGGAGACTACAATATAGGTACAGTATTCATAGTTTATCCTTTGCTTTAAAAGTAAATTTCACCCAAAACTATGTAGGAACATTTTTGAAGTACTTCCTCCCATATGTTATTCTTGTTTGCTAAATACAGAGAATATACTGCTCCCAGGTGACTTCCTTTTGGACCATAGTCCTATTTATGCTATAATCTCCAATTGAAAAAGCCCTATCAGCCTTTCACTTTTATATTCCTCTGTACACCAGAGAAAATTACCTATTGAATGTTTTGACTGTTGACAGTATCCTACAAGATGAATTTGCCTTATCAAAAGTACAACTTAAAATTTTGGTATTTTTGACATTTACTTGGCACAATTAACTTTTTTGTTAAAGACCTGTTTTCAAGCATTTCAGTAATTTGCATTAGCGAAAACCACTAATGGGAAAGAAGACTAAGGCAGTATTTTGGCTGCCTTTCTCAAGTTTCTGTCAAAGGAAAGCTGGGTTATGGTAATGCCATTTTAATATCCTCAATTACTGGAAATCTAGATGTTACTGTGTATGGGACATCTGGGAAAGATTCTTTGGAAACAGTTTTGCTTCAAATGCCCCAAAGTTAAAAGTTCCTGATTTAGTCTTACTATATAAAAATTGTGTTAATCAGCTGTTTAAAAATATAATTGCCTTGGGGCTCAGTTGGTTAGGCCTAAGACTCTTGATTTGGCTCAGGTTATGATCTTGCAGTATCATGAGTTTGAGTCCTGCGTGGGGCTCTGCACTGATAGCACAGAGCCTGCTTGGTATTCTTCTTCTCTTTCTGCCCCTCCCCCACTTGCTCTGTCTGTCTGTCTCTTTCCCTCAAAATAAATAAACTTTAAAATTGTTTTAAAAATATAATTGCCTTTTGTTACGTAGGCAAGACTGCTCAGCATGGGTGCACTCGAGATATAGTGTGTTTTATGGAGGAACCTCAAAAGAATTGTTGCCAAAGGAACCTGACAGCAGAGATGAGCTCTTCAGTATGTAGGAACAGCGTGCCAAGAAAGCTGTGAGATTTCATCGCAACTATACATTCTCTCTCTGTATTTTTTTTACACCCCACCCTCCCCGTTGTAAAGAAACCTGACCCGGGAGTTGCTTTACTTACGTCACTGAATACTCCTCTATAATTTCTGCAACAAAAGCAAAATCATCATCAAAAGTTAGGCCAGATTAGTTATATCCAAGAGAATTAGGACCATTGTTGTAAAAATCTAAAAAGCCATTGGAATCATTAAGACCTGGATAATCAAGGCAAAACTATTAAAATCATATGAATGGTTGTCGTAATGCAATTCATTAAGTGTTTTTGTTAGATCATTATGGTTGGGCACCATGGGGAAAGCAGAAAAATTGTGTGGCTAGGTCACTGCCCCAAAGGAATATGCAGTTAGAAAAGATAGAACATGAAGTGCTTCATCAGAATGTGGGCAGGTGGGAAAAGCATTCATGACCTAGTTCACTTTTTTTGCAGAAAAGTGAGTGAAAGAGCTGAGGGGAGAGACCTATGGATCACTTAGAATAGATCATGTCAGTTAGGTCTCTTGATTAAGTGTATTGCCATTAGTAAAAGGGTGGAATTGGGATGTTGGAGGTGAGCGATAGAGTTATAGTTGGTATTGAGTGATATTTCGGTGGCTGACACTTCAGTTGTCTGATACTAATATGCTGGGGGTGTTCCTTGAATTAGTTTAAGAGAAATACTAGTTTCACATTGAATATAGTGTGCTTTCTTATGTCAAGTTGAGAGTTACATATTTTTGGTTAAGTTTTTATTTTACAGTTAACCTTTTTAAAAAGTGCAGTTTGGTTGGGATGTAATGGGGTTGTGCCTACCAGACTTCTGGCTACTTAAATATGAATAGGATCCTTTTCAGCTGCACTGTTGACCCCCAACAGTACAAAGTTGCCCTTTTAATTGTATCAGATATGAACAAACCTAAGACAGAAGTTTTGTGTTAGTTTTAAAGGATAAATTCCTAGTTCTTTCTTAACTTCAGACAACACTTTCTGAAAATACACCATTTGCTCTCCCTAGGTTTCAAATTCTTCTACTTATGTCATAATTGAGAATGTTCTATCACAAAGACCCACGTTTCTCAGGAGGCCAAATAGTGTCAAATGTCAGAATAGTCAAGTAAATTAGATACTAAAAAGTGTCCACAGACATTGGCAATTTAGATCATTCATGTAGTTGTAATGCTGTGTTTTATAAATGAGCAATCCCTAACTGCTCTCTGGTTGAATGACAAGCTACAGTTATGTGTGTTTCATACCACTTTGAACACAACTAAGAAAAAAGTATTGCTTCAGGGCTTGCTGTTGATATTCTGCACACAGGGGTGCCTGGATGGCTCAGTCGATTAAGTGTTTGACTTTGGCTTAGGTCATGATCTCACAGTTCATGGGCTCGAGCCTCGTATCAGGCTCTGTGCGGACAGCCTGGAGCCTGCTTTGGATTCTGTCTGTCTGTTGGATTCTGGCTGGCTGGCTGTCTTTCTCTCCCCCCTCTCTCTCTCCCTCTGTCTCCCTCTGTCTCTCTCTCTCTCTGCCCTCCTCTGCTGTGCTCTTTCTCTCAAAAATAAATAAACATTAGGGGCACCTGGGTGGCTCAGTCGGTTAAGCCTCTGACTTTGGCTCAGGTCATGATCCCACAGTTTGTGAATTCAAGCCCCGTATCAGGCTCTGTGCTGACAGCTCAGCCTGGAGCCTACTTCAGATTCTGTGTCTCCCTCTCTCTGCCCCTCCCCTGCTTGCACTGTGTCTATCTCTCTCAAAAATAAATAATTAAAAATAAATAAAATTTTTCTTAAACATATTCTGCACACTGTATATTTAAAAGCACTTTTTAAACCAAGAAGCATTACATAGATACAAGCAATGGGCTAACAGTAGTGAAAACACTGACTTAATATACCTGAATAGGTGGCAGAAAGAACTGACTAAACTCTAAAAAACAGGGGCATCTGGGTGGCACAGTGGGTCGAGCATCTGACTCTTGATTTCAGCCCAGGTCACAGTCCCAGGGTTGTGGCATGGAGCCCCAAGTCAGGCTCTGCATCGAGTGTGGAGCCTGCTTAAGACTTTATCTGTCTGCCCCTCTTAGACCCCACTGGCAAGTGTTCTCTCTCAGATAAATTTAAAAAATAATTACCCCCTCCAAAATATCTAAAAAGGAAATAAGCTAATAGAAATATATTTTCCCACTTAAAACATTTTTGTATACTATTTAATAAGACTTTAGGTGAATTGTCAATAAGAATCCTATCTCCCTTTTATTTCTTCAGTGAATGAAATTCATACAAAATAAGTATGTTCTAGATAAATCCATTCATTTTATTTAACAAGTATGTTCAGTGCTTACTATGTACCAGGAACTAGGGCTACACAGAAGACTAAAACGAGCAAATCTTTGCCCTTAACGGGATGTGTATTCTAATAGGAATACATCTGTATAATAATAACAAATATGTAGAACCCTATCTGTGAGCCACTTGGGTTGTTTGAAAACTGGAGTCCCACTCAGGTACCTACTCTGGAGCCCTTGATCCAGAAACACTAGAGGTATTGTGGTTGCGTTAAAAAAAAAAATAGTGCATGGGGTGCCTGGGCGGCGCAGTTGGTTAACCATCTGACTCTGGATATCAGCTCAAGTCATGATCTCACAGTTTCTTGGGATTGAGTTCCAGTGTCAAGCTCTGCATCGGGCTTCACTGCTGAGAGCTTGCTCGAGATTCTCTCCCTCTCTGCCCCTCCCCTGCTCATGCTTGCTCGCTCGCTTTCAGAACAAAAAAGTTCAGTCCCACCAGAGCAGTACAAAATGTGATGTCTGACTTTGCCATCTTTTATATTTTTCCCAAGCAGGAGTGCACCATGGGTAGGAGTGGGGCTGGCCTCAAGGAATGCACATCTCTGGAGCAGAAGTGTTGTGATGGTACAAGTAATGGGCAGCGGATTATGAGCCTTCCAGGGACTATGTACAGGAGAGAAAGATCAAATATTTATTCTGCCTTATACAAACTACCCCGCAGGGTAACTAAATAGTTGTGAGGAACATTTTCTCATTATAGTATAATTCCAGCTTAAAGATACAGATGGTGTGATAGAAATAGGACGTTAACATTTTACGACAGCTAATGAATCAAGCTAGGATTCTTCAATGGCTGTTAAACCTATTAAGTGAGATGCTGATGGGGAGCTATTTAGTGAATGGATCAGGCTGACAGCACCTGAACCTGCCGATCAGTCTTAACATTGCAGAAACAGACATCTAGACATTCAGTGCCCCCTGAGGTGTTCCAGTAGAAGTAGAGAACCACATCTGTGAAATTCAGATAATTGAACTTGACTCTCCTCAGGCTTCTAGATCTGACTACCGGTTTATTGGAAATTTAAGATAGACGAACATGTTAAATCACCACAGGGTGCAATTAGCAAAATACACACTGGTAAATTCTACATGACAAATGACCTGATCTTTGGAAAAAAAAAAAATTGCAAGAAAAAAGGGAGGAGAAACCTATAGATTAAAACTGACTTTATTCTTGTTGAAATTACAACTTTTGGCTCTCTAATATACATACAATGTAAAAAATACACGATTATTCACATCATGCCACATCAAAACCAAGAAGAGCTTAAACAGTCAAGATGTGGAGGATAACAAGCTTCTATGTACTTTTTTTTTTTTCCTCTGATGGATCTCTTCTGGCCCCTCTGTATCCACACAGACGTTTTTCTTTATAGTTTTAAAAATCTTTGTGAATTTTGGGCACCTGGGTGGCTCAATTAGTTAAGCTGCTGACTCTTGATCTCAGTTCAGGTCACGATCTCACGGTTTGTGAATTAGAGCGCAGAGCCTGCTTGGAATTCTGTCACCCTCTCTCTGCACCTTTCCAGCTCACGCTCCCTCTTTCTCTCCCAAAATAAATAAACTTAAAAAAAATCTTTGTGAATTAAGGGGCATATCTTCAAAGATTCCATGTAAAGAGAAGACAGGTGTCAACATCTGCTTCCTTCATACCCACAACTGATATCTGTTTGGAGAGCACAGAAGATGTTCTGGGCTGAAGTCATTACCGAGTGGACTGACCAGAGATTTCCAGCTTTACTCCTATATAATTTTTCTTAATTATGACTCCATTTTTCTCACCCAGTAGGACTTTTTGTTTTTCTCTGTCCTTCATTTTACTAGCTCATGTATTACTTTAGATACCCAGTCCAGTTTGTTTGCTTTTTTAAAAAATTGAGGTATAATTGATATATAGCATTAGTTTCAGTTGTATAGCATTACGATTCCATATCTGTATATATGATGAAATGAACACTAGGGTAAGTCTAGTTAACATCATTAACATCTGACATTAAAGAATTATTAACGTGTGATAACATTCTTATAGTTCTGTTTTTGAAAAATCGTTATCTTTTAGGATATCCATTTGAAGAATTTACCAGTGAAAGGATATGGCGTACAGAATTTGCTTTATACTTCAGAATAACTCATGGTCTTGGATGGGAGCAGGGGGCATGGACATGGATGGAAGGATATATGAAAGATTGCCCTTGTGTTGGCATTTGTTGAGTCTGGGTGACATGGAAGTCTGTTTTTTACTTAATTTTAAACTGAAGTGTAGTTGACATTAGTTTTAGGTGTATAACATAGTGATTTGGCAGTTCTGTATACATTATGAAATACCACAGTAAGTGTAGTTGCCATCTGTCACCACACAAAGTTACTACAGTATTATTGACCATATTCCCTATGCTGTACTTTTCATTCTTGTGGCTTATTTTACAACTGGAGCTTGTATCTCCTATTCCCCTTCACCTATTTCACCCTTTCCCCATGTCCCCTCCCCTTTGCAACCACTTGTTCCCAGTATTTATGAGTCGGTTTCTTTTTGTTCAGTTTTTTAGATCCCACATATAAGTGAAACCATACTATTTGTCTTTCTCTATGTAACTTATTTCATGTAGCATTATACCCTCTGGGTCCATCCATGTTGTCAGGAATGGCAAGACTTATGGCTGCGAGTACTCCACTGTGTCTGTATACACCATATCTTCATTCACCAATGATGGACACTTAGGCTGCTTCCATATCTTGGCTATTGTGAATAATGCTGCAGTGGACATACTGGTGCATATATCTTTTTGAATCCGTATTTTTATTTTCCTTGAGTACATAACCATAAATGGAATTACTGATTGTTTGGTGTTTCTGTTTTTAATTTTTTGGGAAGTCTCCATACCTTCCCACAGTGGCTATGCCAGTTTTTATTCCCACCAACAATGCATGAAGGCTCCTTTTTCTCTACATCCTCACCAACACTTATTTCTTGTCATTTGGATACTAGCTGTTCTAACAGGTTTGAGCTGTTACCTCATAGTGGTTTTTGATTTGCATTTCCCTGATGATTAGTGATGTGTAGCATCTTTTCATGTGTCTGTTTGGCATCTTTATGTCATCTTTGGAAAAATGTCTCAGCAGGTCCTCTGCCCATTTTTAATTGCATTACTTTTTTTTTTTTTTTAGTGTTGAGTTGTATGGCTTCTTTATATATTTTGGATACTCACCTCTTATCAGATATATCATTTTCAAATATCTTCTCCCATTTGGTAGTTTGCGTTTTTTTTTTTGTTTGTTTGTTTGTTAATGGTTTCCTTTACTGTGTAAAAGCTTTTTAGTTTGATGAAGTCCCAAGAGTTTATTTTTGCTTTGGTTTCCCTTACCTGAGAAGACAGATCCATAAAAATATTGCTAAGGCTGATGTCCAAAAGCTTACTGAAACATGGAAGTTATTTATGCTATTCTATTTTGGGTGTGTTTGAAACGTTCCATTCTAATAACTAAAAAACAACAAGAAAACAAGAGAAAGAATTCTGTAGCTGAGCGAGAACCAAAGGGAAGAATGAGAACCCTACCGAACCACACAAAGATTAATAGGATTGAATTAAGTGTTCTGAGGGTGTCCTCCCAGATTACTTTGAAATATCACCTTGAACACTATCACAGGATCTGTCCATTTTCCTTATAATACAGATTAAAATTGTTGACTTGTACAATGGAAGTTCACATATGTCTACAACAAGAATACTATTGTTTAAACAAATTTATTATAATTAAAACTAAGGATAGAATTAATAAGGGATGTGTTGAAAACTTGCACTATTGGGGCGCCTGGGTGTCTCAGTCGTATGAGTGTCCGGCTTCAGCTCAGGTCATGATCTCACGGTTCGTGGGTTCGAGCCCTGCATCAGGCTCTGTGCTGACAGCTAGCTCATGAGCCTGGAGCCTGTCTTTGGATTCTGTGTCTCCCTCTTTCTGACCCTCCCCTGCTCACGCTGTCTCTCTCTCAAAAATAAATAAAAAACATTTAAAAAAAACCTTGCACTATTAAGTATTTTGTATGTGCAAAATAATTGTTCTAATGTTACCCTATTAATCTTAAAAACTTTCCATTTTAAATATTGGTATTTTGTTGGTTCCATGGTCTTTTTGTAGAAGTATGCTTTGTTTTTATAGTATCCTTTTTTTTTTAAATCTAAAACAGCTATTCTAAGCTAAAATAATTTAGTGAAAATACCTTTTTTTGGCTTGAACTATTTTCATGAAGGTTAGTTTTTTTCATTTTAAATGATCAGCTGTCATAGTTGTTCTAGCAATTTATTAGATTTTTGTGTTTCTACTTAAATTCCTTAATTTTTTCTTAGTTTTTACTAGGTGTATATTTTATCAATATATGATATACAGCATTCCCACTAATACATGCTAACTCTTAGTAATTATAGTTTACCTTTGAACACCACAGGTGTTAGGGGTGCCAACCCCCTATGCAGTTGCAATCCATGTATAACTTTTGACTTGCCAAAACTGAACTACCAATAGCCTACATGGAAGAGTATGCATGGGAGCGGATAACATAGATCAGTTAATGCCTGTTTGTGTGTCATATGTAACATATACTGCATTCGTCCAATATAAAGTAAGTTAGGGATAAGAAAATGTTAAGAAAATCATAAGGAAGAGAAAATATGTTTACAGTATCGTACTGCATTTATATAAAAAAAAAATCCATGTATTAGTGGACCCCTGCAGTTCACACCTGTGTTCAGGGGTCAACTGTAGTTCAGTGTCCTTCTCCCTATACCAGTATTATTTAGCTAATTCTCTGAATATTAATTGAGTGCTGTTCTTTGGATATATTAGTACACTGCAGAGGTTAAAAAGTATGACAATTTGCTTTGGGTCGAAAAGAAACAATCTATTTTACTACCACAGAAATCATCCTGTTACTGAACATCGACCATGTGCCAGAGATACATGTATATAAATAATATAATAATATTGAAGTTCTAATATTAAAGCATTAAGTACAGATAAAAGAGAATTCCTTAGATTTATAAATACTGTCAATATTAAATAGTTTTTATTTCCAAGCATGCATTCTAATGACTTGTTAACTTAGTTCCTCTTTCTCTGTGTATACTTAGGTAACCACTCTCTGGACCCCTTAGTTTTAGATTTTGAAATAAGCCATGACCTTATCTACTACATACATGGGCATTTTCTATGATAACACTGGGACTTCAGTTGTCTTACAGTAATATTAATAATATTACTTGTATAGATGTTACAACTACTAACACCTTTAGTATCTGTTGATGACTCTCCACAAGTCCTCTGTAGTTTATTATGTTTGAAAGGACTATTCCTTAAGCTCTACCTGATTCTGCATATGACCCCCTTCTTGTTACCATGTTATTTTAGAGAATCAAAGCCACCATTTCCACTGTTAGGCATTCTCTAAGAGTCAAGTCATACCATGAACAGAGATTTAAGAAGAAAGGTCCACTGCTCCCAGGAAATCACACACGTTATCCCAGAAGTTAGTGTGCAAGTTCCAAAATGACCTCCGGGCATTTTGGTCCAAGGTTCATCATTTTTCTTTTATCACGCCCCTCCCCCACATTTTTTCTAATGTCTGTGTGACTGTAGCAGAAATAATACTCCCTTTCTCCAAATTAAAAGCGATGGTCAGTTGGAGGTGTAAAGGTGGTTGTGATGTCAGATTTTATGTACATTTTTAATGTAAGAAAAGGTAAGCAAGAAAAATAAGGTAGTGGTCTTATAGGTGTGTCTGTCGTTGGTGCACCATGAAACCGTTGGAAGCAGTTATGATGAAATGCATGCATTCAAGCTGGGCTAAGTGGAAAGTCATGTTGCGGGACAGATGGAGTTTTGAAGTGCTAAGAAAATGATTTAATGAAACTGGGGCCATAAAATTGCTAGAAAGAATGTTGGTTGATTTCTTCCAGAATTTAGGAGCTCTGGAAATAGAAAAGCCGTAAGAGCAAGAACAAGAAAAGATCAACTTGAGAGCACCAGAACTGTACCCCTTGATGAACTTTGGAAAAAGGGTGGATTTTCAGGAAAAATGAAAAAGGATCTAGATCCTTCACTTCCTCATTTTTTTAAATAATTATTTGTATGTTTATGAGATATTAAGATGAGTAAGAAATTATCCCCTGGCCTCAAGGAACCTTTCTATTTGAGGAAATAGACATGGGTATAAATAACTGAAAGCAGAATAAAACAAGTGCTATATAGATCTCCATACAGCAACATTCCATGGAGATACAGAATATTGAGCAGTCAGTTTTGATCAGGATCATGATCAGGGGTCAGTACAAGAGACAGGAATAGCATATTCTTGAGATGATAAGAATGAAGGAATGGGCATTTCTAGATACAAGAACAGTATGAGAAAAGTTACACAAAAAGGCATCGACTTTCAAAGACCATATAGCCTAACATAGATGTTACATAGGAATCTGGGGCCAGGGACATGGATGGTGGTATAAACAAAGAGGCTGGAAATACGGTATGGGCTCCAACATGAGTGATCTGCAAGAGTTTTGACTATTCTCTCTTTTTTTTTCTTTGAGATATAACTGACATATAACATTATATTAGTGTCAGGTGTGTCACACAGCGATCTGTATGTATTATTGCAAAATCATCACCACAATGTGATAGAGTTAACATTTGTCACCCTACATAGTTACATTGTTTTTCTGTGATTTACTCTTTAGCAACTTTCAAATATGCAATACAATATTATTAACTATATTCATCATTCTGTACATTACATTCCCAGGACTTATTTTTATGTTATAACTGGAAGTCTGTTCCTTTTGACGCCCTTCACCCATTTTACCCATTATCCACCCTCTACCTCTAGCAACCACCAATCTGTTCTCTGTAAGTTTATCTCAAAATAATGAATTTATAGATTCCACATTTAAATGAGATCATATGGCATTTGCCTTCCACTTATTTTACTTCTAATGCGTTCAAGGTCTATCCATGTTGTCACAAATGGCACAATTTCATTTTTTATGGCTGAATAATATTCCACTGTAAATATGTACACACACACACACACACACACACACACACCCCACATCTTTCTCCATTCATCTATCCATGGATATTTAGATTGTTTCCATGTCTTGGCTATTATAAGTAATGCTGCAGTGAAAATGAGAGTGCATATATCTTTTTGAATTACTGTTTTATTTTCTTCAGTTAAATACCCAGAAGTGGAATTCCTGGATCATATGGTAGTTCCATATTTAATTTTTCTAGCAACCTCCATACTGTTTCCACAGTGGCTGCACCAATTTATATTCTTACCAGCAGTGTACAAGGGTTCCCCTTTCTCCACATTCTCACCAACACTGGTTATTTCTTGTTTTTTTTGATACTGGCCATTCTGAAGGTGTGAGGTGATGGCTCGCTGTGATTTTGACGTGCATCTCCCTGATGATCGTGGTGTTGAGCACCTTTAATGTACTTGTTGATCATCTGTATGTCTTATTTGGTAAATTGTCTATTTGGATCCTTTGCCTATTTTTATATTCTTAATGCTTTTTTTTAAGTTTATTTATTTATTTTGAGAGAGAGAGAGAGAAAGGGGATGGGGAGAGAATCCCAGGCAGGGTCTGCACTTGTCAGCGTGGGGCCCGACATGGGACTCGAACTCACGGACTGTGAGATCATGACCTGAGCTTAAATCAGTAGTCAGACAGTTAACTGACCAAGCCACCCAAGCACCCCAGATCCTTTGCCCATTTTTTAATTGGCTGGGTTTTTTTGTTTTTGTTTTTTTGCTATTGTATAAGTTTTTTATGTATTTTGGATATTAATACCCTATTAAATATACGATTTATAAATATTCTCTCCCATTTAGTAGGTTGCTTTTTTGACTATTATTAGGAATAGGAAACATGTATGGCTTTTGAAGAGGTAAATTGTACAAGGGGAAAAGAAAATTGCACACACAAAACGAGGCAGGGGGTGATAGGGAAAGGATTGTTTATTATGAGATGAGAATGTTGGCAGGTAGATAGAGAAAAAATTAGGAAATCTGGAGATTCTAGGTTGAACATACAATAGAAAGGGTGATTGATAGGATAAGGTCCTGTGTTACAGTATCTTCCCTGTTTTATGGGGGAAATCTGTATAATATTAAAAGCATCCTATAGATAAACGTTTGCTCTTCTGTCTATGGTAATCATCTGAAAACACATTTGAAAGTGCTTTAGTGAACAGGGATCAACAGATGTTTCTGTAAAGGGCCAGATAGTAAATATTTTAGGTTTTGCTGGTCACATATGGTGTCTATTTGCATATGCTGCTGCTTCTCCTTCTCCTCCTCTTTTCCACTCTTTAAAAATGTAAAATCATTCTTTGCTCCTGGGGCCCCCGCAAAAAGAGGCCGTAGGCCAGATTTGGCCTGCAGGCCATAGTTTGCTGACGCCTGCTTTAGAACAGCTTTCTCAGTGGAACATTTGCTGTTCTCTCTCTCTCTCTCTCTCTCTCACTCTCGGTAAGTGAAGAAAGAAACAGGTGTTTCTTGGAGAATAAGAAGTTGGAATAATTTAATACATTTGAATACATGTGCCCCCTGACCTGTTTTTGACCATCATCTCTCATATTTGTGACTGTAACTGCTATTTGGGACCATAGAATATAGCATGGTTTCAACAACAGTTCTTAAGCCTGCCTTCTTTTCTGTCCTTTTTTTCCCCTTTCTCCAACTGTGGTAGTTTAAAAACATATCTGCAAATTATTTGACACTTCTCATAAAAAAAAAAAATGTCTGTTAAACTATAGAGAACAAACAGATGGTTACCAGAGGGGAAGTGCATAGAGGGGTGGGGAAATAGATGATGGGGATTAAGAGTATTCTTATCCTGGAGCACAGGGTGTGTTGTACGGAAGCGTTCAATCATTCTATTGTACACCTGAAACTAATACAGCACTGTATGTTAACTATACTGCAATTAAAATAAAAAAAAATAAGTATACCATACACTATATTAAGTTAAAAAAAAAAAATCTGTGTTCTACTCCCTTGAACCCAGGTGGCTCTTGTGGCTGCCTCAACAAATAGGATGTGACAGAAATGACACTTTGTGATATCTGAGATAGGATCATAAAAGATGATAGAAATTCTGCCTTCCTTTCTCCCTCTTTCTCACATGACACATACATACATTTTGAAGTTCTAAGCTGCCAAGTAAGAACAGCTATCTGGAAGCTTCCATGCTGCAGAGACCGTGGGAGAGCACATGGAGATACGGAGAGATGTCTGAGGAGCCCCAACTGTTCTTGCCCCCAGCTATATAAGTCTTTCAAGGTCAGGTGCCATGCCTATGAAAGAGCAAACCTTCACATGATTCCAGCACCAGCGAGCATCTGGCTGCAAGCTCATGAGACACCTTAAGCAAGAACCATCTAGGTAAGCTTAGGCCCCAGAACCATAAGAAATAATAAAATGTTTGTGTTGTTTTAAGCCAGAATTTTGCAGTGATTTGTTACATAGCATTGAATAACTAGAAATGATTTTGGGATCTGGAAATAGAGTATTACCATAACACAATCTAAAACATATGGCAATGTCTTTGGAGCTGAGCTGTAGGCAATAAGTTGGAAGGGCCTTCAAGAGATTAGCAGCAGAAGTGTGATGACTCTTGAGGTTGTCAGTAAAGCTTAAAGGAAAGCTAGGGAAAAATGATTAAAGCTGAAGGAAAAGCCATTGTTAATAAAACTGTTGCCTATGATAATGTAGAAATAGAAAATACACCTAATGAACTGATGGATTGGCCCAAAGAGTTTTCAGGCTAGAGGTTGAAAGTTTCACCTGGTTTCTTTTAGTTGTCTACCTGCAAATACAGTCTATCATGTGCCGTAGAACAAACAACTGTTTTCATGCAGACTTTAGAGGAGATATAAAGGAGGCCGGACTTGCTGGGTTAGAAATAAAACCTGTTTCTGATGACCAGTCTCTTCCCACAGAATATACACAAAGTAAAAAAAAAAAAAAAAAAAAGCCCTCAGGAAAAAAAGTCAAATTCATGGCCGTGTCACAAAAACTTCCCAGGGTAAAGATGAGGCTGAGGATTTAACTGTCAAATCTTCTGTTAAGACCCTAGAAAGGTTTAAGTGGTGCCTTCTGAATCCTCGAAAAAAAAGACGAAAGCTTAAGGATCCTTTACATTAAACAATCAGAATTTGAAAGAATATTAGGGACATTGATGCACAGGGACTTTACAGGGAGCGCAAGGTAGACAAGATGGGTTGATGTAGCTTTTGTCCAAGTGTCCAATGAAGCCAACTCCAATAAAATCAATAAGATTCATAGGAAACTTGCAAAGCTTTTAAGGAAATTATACTTGTAGAACTACTACCAGCCTGGACTAGGAAGAAAAATGGCTTCAAAATGAAAAGAAGCTTTTAGATCCAGGAATTTTTATAGGCAGGAAGCAGGCTCATGACTAAACTTAAAATACGGGCTTTGTTTTTTGGAATAGGAAGGATAACTCAGGGCAGAACTAAGAACCCAGAGGATGATGCCAAGAGCTGAGGAGAATCATAGTAGGCAGTGGAAGAGAACCCTACTCTCATGTGCCCATGTTGGATTTGCCATGGACCAAAGACTTCCACATGCCTTTCGTTTTCTCCCTTGTTTGAATGTGAGTGTTGATAGTGGTCAGCCTGTGCCTGCTCCGCCATAGTTATTGAACCTGTGGGGACAGTTACTTGGTTTCCGTAGCTCACAGGTTTCTGACAAAGAGGAAAAGTACCATTCCTCTAGGAAAAGGTAGTTTTCTCACTGGTTTTCTTTTCTTTCTTTTTTCATAACTTTAAATCACATAATAAAACAAGAATGTTTTAGAATGTAGCTAGAATGGCTATAAAATAAGCACAAAAATTCTCCTTCCTCTAGAGTCTCATGTTAGCATATTCTAAGTACCTAATACAGGGGTTATTTAGTATGTAATGATTTTTTTTTGTAAATGTTAGTTTCCTGTATCATTCTTTCTTCCTATCAAGGAAGTTACTTTATTCATGGTATCCAGCTCTTTTATGCTGACTTGTAGTTCACTAGGGCTTTCCACCCCTACAACTCCCCCCCCCCCCCTTAACCTCCTCCCCACCCTTTAACCTCCCCATATGCTCTAGACAATTTCTGGCCTTTTACTATCATGCAGACTCTGAACTTGCCTATCTTAATTTTTCAAAACCATGGAGTGACTAGATAGTTAATATGATGAATGCTAAAGTATTAACACAAAAGTTTTATTTGTGTGATTATAATTGCAACTTTCAGTGTTTACCCTGTGAAAGCAGCAGCAGATTTCAGATGCTTTTGTAGGCCCTCTGACTCTATTTTGGGTGAGGATCCTTAAGTCGATACTCAAGTCATGACATTGATGTTCCTTTCGGGTGGAGAGTTGCCATTTTTAGGGATGTAATACAGTGTTGAAACTGTGCTAAAATCTGTCCTGGCTCCTTTTCATGTTATGGGCCATCTGTGAAGCTTTTGAGTCTAGGTCAGATGTGTCTCTTGTCTCCTTTTCCCCAGCATTTTGTACAGGATTCTGATCGAATTAAAATTCATGTCAATAGCAGTGTTGAAGAGGAAAATCTAAAGGAAGAGGAATTTTGTTTTTTTTTTTTAATTTTTTTTTATAGTTTACTTATTTTTGAGACAGAGAGAGACAGAGTACGAGTGGGGGAGGGGCAGAGAGAGAGGGAAACACAGAATCTGAAATAGGCTCCAGGCTCTGAGCTGTCAGCACAGAACCTGATGCGGGGTTCGAACCCACGAACTGTTGAGATCATGACCTGAGCCGAAGTCGGACGCTTAACCGACTGAGCCACCCAGGCACCCCAGGAAGAGGAATTTTGAAGGAAGGGGTACTGGAAAAGAGGAGGGCCCTTTTACCTGAATTGTTTTGCCTTGGAAAATAAATGTGCTTGTGTAGTTCTGCAAGTCAGTGAATATATATATACACATGAATACACGTTTCTTTATTTAACCAGTTTTGTTGAGTATCACTATGGGGCTTCTTTGGAGAGAAAATAAATCAGAGACCCTTATTCTGAAGGACTGGTTCCGGCAAGGATTTGGTGCTGTGGCCTGCACGGGGCTTGGGTGGTGTGTGGATTTTCCATACCTTAGGGAAGGTTTTTGCCTAATGTTAGACCATGTCTGTTACTGCAGTGCATAGGCATTCTTAGATTTAAAGATCATACTGAGTTCTCAGGAAAGCTGAGTTCCATTACAATAACCTCTTTTTGTAAATTATAAAAAAGAAATCAATCTGACCTCAAGAATGAATTTATTACTAAGTGAATTTAATTCACCAAAGGAATTTTCTCTAATATTTAGGCTATTGTTGGTTTTGGCTTTTAATTAGTTTTTTGGTCAAATACTAAATTTGAGTACAAAGATCCATCTTCTCTGAGGATGTAGTCTAAAGACGACTTGGTAAATAATGGAAAATTAGAGTTTCCAAGTTTTTTGGAGCCATTCTTTCTAGTCTTTCCATGCTAAACAGTATGTGTGGCTTTTTCATTGTTTCTCCAAAATGGAGCTACTCCCTTCCTACGCACATACATGTGCTCTCATTTTTGTCTTGTTTTCTTCTTTGCTCGGTTTCTTCATTTCTTCTTGTTTGCCTCATTTTTTCATTTCTTCTTGAGTTTGGTACAGCCATTTTTGGGGAGAAGTGATGTGGCACCAGAAACAAGGGGGACACTCAGGATGATACTATGATGACTCGTCATGGGACTTTGGGCACGTCACTAACCGGGAAATTGGAGGAGTCAGTGCTGGTTAGGGAGTTAGTTGATGATGGAGGCACGGACAAAATCTGGTGACCTCAGGGCCTCGGCAGTGGCATTTCAATATATTTCCATTGCCACCACTCACTGTATAGGCATTAGGTGGTCCAGCAGTGAGTTATTCTGTGCGCGATGGAGCAAGAGCTTTAGAGTCAGGGAGCCAAGCAGTTATTTCCCCTCTCTGCTATGTAATAGCTATGTGACCTCAGGTGAATTTCTTACACTCATTTATCCTCAGTTTCCTTGTTTGTAATACCTGCCATGAGAGGTCCTTCTGAGAATCACAGATAATATACCTAAAGTGCTCAGCAAAGTCCTAACACAAGGAGGGTGTTCATAAATGGTAGCTGTTTGAGGGAGTCTAAAGTCTCTTTCAAATGCTTAATACACCCATATCATCCCAATTTTAACCTTTCTGTCACATACACACACACAGAGCATTTACCATTCTAAGCTCTTGAAATTGGATATCCACCCTATCATTTTATTTTATTAAAAAAATTTTATTTATTTATTTTTGACAGAGATAGAGTGTGAGCTAGGGAGGGGCATAGAGAGAGGGAGACACAGAATCTGAAGCAGGCTCTAGGCTCCGAGCTGTCAGCACAGAGCCTGACGTGGGGTTTGAACTCACGAACCGTGAGATCATGACCTGAGCCCAAGTCAGATGCTCAACCGACTGAGCCACCCAGGTGCCCCTCCACCCTACCATTTTAGAAGTGGGCTTTTGTCATCACAAAAGTGATCCTGTTGCCAGTTTAAAGTAACACTCATGAGGAATGCCAGGGTGGCTCAGTCAGTTTAGCATCAATTCTTGATTTCAGCTTAGGTCATGATCTCACAGTTCGTGAGTTCAAGCCCCACACTGGGCTCTGTGCTGAAAGCCCAGATTTCTCTTGCCTCTCTCTCTCTCTGCCCCTCCCCGGCTTGCTCACTCTCAAAAAATAAAACTAAACATTAAAAAAAATAAAAATAAATAAGATCTGCTTAAAAAAATAAAGGAGCCCTCGTGAAATAATTCAGAAAAAAAAGTTAAAAAGCAGAAATGTATTATTTTCTTAAATTATTCTCTGGTAATTTCAACTCATTATCTCCCATGTCTAATTGTGATGTCAAAAACAACAGCCAATAGACATCCTTTCTTGTTGACTGTAGCCCAGCCCATCTGGAACCAGAGCACCCTTCAGGCTTGCTAGCAACTGCCCCAGCAACTGTATTACATTGCTTGGATAGATAGATAAATGGTCAGGAGTTATTTTACATGACAGCCTTCCAGCTCTACAGTAACTGAAAAAGATGATCCAGACAAATGGCCAAGTTCCCCAGGACCATGGACCTGTATGTTGCCCCTGCATTAGAGCACCTCCCGACCGCCTTCTGGGGCAAGGATGCAGGGTCACCGGAACTGTGTGTCACTGCCAAGAGGAGGCTGGGGCCTGTCTGCTGAAGGATATAGCATTGCTATTGTGAAAAGTGCCTTTTTAGTCAAAGCAATACATCTTCCCTTGTTTAAATGACAGATGGGTAGGATTGTTACTTCTGTTTCCAGCAAACCCATAAGAGGGAAAACAAATAACTGGCATTCAGAGTTCTTGGTTTTCAAGAATACCACTAGGAAAATTTTGAAACCGTGTAGCTTTAGGGTTTTTTGGTCAACACCAAATGCCCCACTCCAGTGATGTACACATCCTAATCCCTGGACCCGGCAACTATGTTAGGTTACATGGTAAAAGGGAATTAAGATTGCAGATGGTGGCAAGGTTGCTAATCAGACAGCCTTAAAACAGGTGATTATCTTGGATTGTCCAGTGGTCCTAGGTAATCACAGGGGAAGGAGGAGGCCCGAAAGTCGGGAGTCAGAAGAAAGGTTTCAGTGATGTGAGGACTTGACCCGCCTTCACTGGCTTTGAAGAGGAAGAAAGGGGCTGTGAGCCAAGGGAAGCAGTGGCCTGTAGGAGCTGGAAGAGGTAGAGGAACACATTCTGCCCTTGAACCTTCAGAAAGCCCTGCAGATACCTTGATTCTGATCCAATGAGACTCACTCAGACTTCTAACCTGCAGAATTATGAGATCAGAAATTTGTGTTTTAAGCAATTACACCTGCGGTAATTTGGTACAGCAGCAATACAAAACTAACATAGCATTTCATTCTGAACAACTAAAGATCTAAAATTGATGAGCCCAAATTTCATCTCTTCCCTCTTTCTGAGAGAGTGGGATGACAGAGCAAAATCAAGGCAGAGAACGGCGACGCCAGAGGGTCCAGCTGGCCGGCAGGGTCACTGCTGATTGTAGAGGTCTCTATCCACTCCCTGGCTCTCTATTTCCCACGCCCTGCCTTAGACCATGGGGGCTCTTCCCCCTGGCCCCGGACTCATGTTGCCTTTGTTTGCTTCACTCCTTTTGGCTTGCTCTGATCTTCTTCGTCATTTTTCGCATTCTGTTTCCCCAGGTGTCTCCTCTCCACTTCTCCTCTTCGACTCTGATAGGGTCTGGCAGTGGCCCGAGCTGTTAAGGGGAGAGTGGACATTCCTGCATTTCCCTCCCTTCCCCCTCAACGTCTGCAGTCTCTGGGGATAGAACCTTGAATGAAAGCGCAAAGAGTAAAAGGCGCAGACAGGACAAGAGGCTCCTGAAAACAGTAAGGATCCGAACAGAAATGGGAAGGATGACACATAGGAGATGCCACCCCGTCATGCTGACTTAACTATCACCATTTTCCTTACAAAGTCCTTCCAGTTTACACCAGGACCGAGTGTAGATACCATTCCTGTGCTTGTGGTGGCATGGCGGAACCTCCTCCATTTCCCTAAATAGTTCATGGCATACTCCCAGTGGAGTTTAGGATGCAGAGTTAAATGCTCTCAGTGTGCCTAGCCCTGTCACCGTATGTGGTGTGTACAGAATCTGATGGACGCTTCAAGCTAGTCAGGTACTCACTGAGCGTCCACTGTGCACTGGGCAGTGCACCAGGCCCAGGCCGTGGGTGGGACCTCTGTCTGGTGGAGCGTGAGCCGTCTGGGACTTTACACAGTTGCTGTTTTCCTGGCATGGCATCCAAGCAATTTACTGCAGGTGTTGTCCTAAGGACATGAGCTTATCTAATTTAGACAAGAACAACACAATAAAAAATTTCCCCTAAAGGTTAGTCAGTGACTCCGTGTGCTTCCAAAGAACACAGTAATTCTTCTTTTGGAATTGGTGGGGGGTGGGGGCTGCTTCCATGGCACAAGGAAAGAACATTCCAGCCCACTGCCTGTGACGTGATCTCCCAAGTACGCTAAGTAATGCCTGTATCATCTCAACCACCTTTTGCCATTTTACAAGCCTTATCAGATAACTTCACATGCTGGTGGAACTTAAATCTTTAAAAGGGAAGATGCGGCAGCTGTAACATCCCACCACGCCCTAGGCAGACTCCAGTCAGGACTGCATTTCGTGCATCAGAGATGGAGGAGGAGATTTAAACTGTCTGCTTCTAGTTGCCTGAATTGCTACAGCCTCTAACTGCTCTTCTTGGCTTCTGTCTTTCCCTCCTGCAGTCTTGCCCAAAAGCGTCTTAAAGGGCTCTTTTAAAAATAACACCCCTTTCTGTCCCTCCTGCCTCCTTATCTGAGTTGGATGCTTTCATAACACCCCACATTTCCCCCTTTGTTACAGTCATTGACTGTCCACCCAGCTGCATCTCCCACTGATCTCTGATCCGAGGGCTGGCCTGTGCCTGTCTTATGTTTGTATGTGCACCACTCAGGCCTGAAGCCAGGAGCCAAACACTCCATGTGGGTCTTGAGCGAGAGCCACTCTGCTACCTGAGAACTGAGTGATCCCCCACTCTTCCCAATGGTCAGACCCAGACTCTTCATTTCAGTTTTCAGCTACTCTGATTTTCCTTATGTACAAGTTCTCAGATCTCCTGTTGGCCCTCATCTGGTTCTTGCACCTTCATTCTGTGAGTGGTTTCCTCTACCTGCCTATCTGTGGTAACTTGGCTTCCAAAGACAGCCACCACCATTGTCTTCTCTTCTGGGTACACATACCACCCCCCACTGAGAGATGGGGTCTGTTCCTCTGCCCCCTTGAATCTGGGCTGGCCTCTGACTAATTTCACCAATAGAATATGGTAGAAGGGATACTGGGCCAGTTCTGGACCTACTCTTTAAGAGGATGGGCAGTTCCCACTGCCTGTCTCCTGCAGCCCTGAACTGCTATCAATAAGTCCAGGAAACTCTTCTGAGAAGCCACATGGAGCGGGGCCGAGGCACCAGACACGTGATCTGAAGAAGCATCTTAGACAACCAGGCCAGTCAAGCCATGAAGGGAATGCATTTTGTGTGTAGCAAGAGGAGAGATCCCAAGCTGAGTACAGTCAGCCTGCAGAACCATGAGATAACCGTAGTTTTAAGCCACTAAGTCTTGTGGTGGTTTGTTATATAGCAGTAAATAACCTAAATACTATCTTTCGAGGTGCCAAACCTAGATTTTCTGTGAAGCTTTGCCTTGCTGGTTGCTAGTCTAGGTGACCTTGATCTCTAATTTCCTTAATTCTCATGGAACTTACTGATGCCACATATTTTGTTATCCAACTATATATATTATTAGTTTCTTCATGACCAAACTCTATGATCTTTAAGGTACCAAAGAGTGGAAATGTCTTTTGTAATCCCTTCAAGTCCTAGTACTGGACAAAAATGTAAGCAGTAAGACGTTAAACTGAATTCTTGGTCATTACATTCTTGGTCATTTTAGCTCTCTGCCAACTATTTCAATTTTTTTTAATATTTATTTTTGAGAGAAAGACTGTGAGCAGGGAAGGGGCAGAGAGAGACACACAGAATCTGAAGCAGGTTCTAGGCTCTGAGATGTCAGCACAGAGCCCAGTGTGGGGCTCAAACCCACGAACCGTGAGATCATGACCTGAGCCAAAGTCGAACGCTCCACCAGGCGCCCCATCTGCCAACTATTTTGGCGTTGACTCTTCTTCATGGGATCTTTTGGAGCATTCTTTCAAGGCATGGTTATGAAAAACGTGTGGCAGCAGGCAGCCCTTAGGGCTGTCCGCCTGGAGACAGTGTGTTACAGCACAGTGGTTCTTAAAGTGTGGCTCCCCGTGAGCAGATTCAGCATCATCTGGCAGCCTGTTAGAAAGTCAGATACCTGGGCCTACCCCAGACCTATCAGATTAGAAGTTCTGTGCCCCACGTTATCTCTGCTCACTGAATGAGACAGTCCCAGTGTTTTGCCCTCAACTTTCTACCTGTGGATCACATGCCATTATCATGAAACTTTACTAAACTTGAGGAACCCTTTTATTAGAATGGGTTTGTATTAAGGATCAGTTGGTAGCCCACTGAACAGCTTATACACAAGCCCCCGTAAACAGAAAATCACCATAAAATAGAAAAGAGTACAAATTAGAATCATTTGCAGCCCTACCACTTATAGATAATAGCTTATAGCTAATACCATTTCAATGTATTTTCCTCCAAACTTTTCAGTGCCTGCATCTCTTCTCCCCTTAGATATCTGCCATATTCTCTTAGTAGCATGTTGTGACCACTGTAAGTCACTTGTGTCCTGGAACTCACCGTCTGTTGGGGAGATGGAGGCAGCAGGTCACGGTATTTGAGGGCAGTGAGCGTGGCCAGCTGAGGCATGGGTGCGGCGCGGCAGAGCGGAGACCGTTCCTAGCTCCTGTTCTCCCTGGGGTTCATCTTCCCCCTGGGTTTATTGCCTCCTTTCTGATCAACCGCACAGACTCCTTCCTGCCTCTTCTAGGTGTTCTATTTTTCCTCTTTTCACTTAAGGTTTGTTGTCCACCCGTGGCCAGCACTACCTTCCACCCCCCTCCCCTCCTTGACCAATTCCTCTTTGTCCTTCAGGACCCAGTGCAGTGGCCAGCATAAAGGGGAAGCTGTCCCTGGTCCTTTCGGACTCCTAATCATGCTCTCCTCTGGTTTTCCGCTGCTCTCCTTCATGCCTGCATTTCAGTACTTGTCTCTTGTGAGTGTTACACAGTTAGGTGTCTGATGCCCTTGCCCTAGGACAGAGGCTTCTTTTTCATCTCTCCATCCCCTAAGATGTATGAAAGGGTTTGTGTAATGTTTGCAAAATGAATAAATAAAACCCACAGCCCCGTCAGAGTCACCCAGAGCTGCTCTTCACGAGCACGGGACCTGCTGGCGAGCCCCTAGGCTAGACAGGCTTCTGACCTTGATACATCGGCACTGTGATTCCTTCAGGGAAGCCTCTCTGTAGTTTGGATTTGAGCTTTTTGAGAGATTTTGAACGGATTGTTCAAATCAGTGTAGGAGAATAGAGGTCTTGGAAATGCTGTCTGTGATAGCTTAGAATCCTGTTCTAGACTCAGACTCCCCAGACTACAGGAACGTGTATTCTCTAAGATGAGATCGGTACCGTTATGTCTTTATAGAAAAAAACCAGAGCTGCCATGAGACACAGCCAGTGAGGCTGGCTCAAGTGAAGACAAAAGAGGCATTTTTCTTTTTTCTTTAACGGAGGGCAGCAGTCAATTCTGCAGTCATCACTCTGATACTTGACAATGAATGGGTCAGAGGGAGGAGGAGAGGGATTGGGAGGCTGAAGAAAGGCGGAAGAAAGAGCAGTGTCTATGGAGCGGGCTGGGAGGGAGCTTCCCACTGAGCCAATGAACGCAAACAGCTGATTTTGTTTTGATGACAGATGAGTGTCCTGCGGTGTCCTGTGAGCAGCCTCGAGGGAAAGGCGGAGGGGCAGAGCCAGACCGTCCTGCAGATAGGGGATGCTGCTGCTGGCGGCCCGCCCATCCTGGAAGAACAACACCAGGGCTCGGTTGGAGAGCTAGGAAGATGGCGCGTACTACTTGTGTGTCACATTAGTGGGGTAGGACTATTTTTAGCTAAAAACAATTATACTAGGATTTCAGAGTTGAGTTCTCCTCTGTGATTTCGGCCCGCTCTGCCATCATTAGGGCTAGACGTGCCCACAGAAACACATACAGCTTTCCATTATGTTCTTGAGAAAATTAGAGGAGACACCCGACTGCTAATCTGTATCAGGGAGTGAAGTTTCTGGCACTTCCCAAGCCTCAGAGAGAAGTAAGACGCAGCTTGAGCTCACTTAGGGTCCTCACTGGCACTACATAGTGTTGTCCTTCGCCTCCTCTCTTATATGGGCTGGGATCCACCCATGGCCAGCATGCCCTGCACCCTCTCTCCTGGACCTCCTCATCCTTCAGGACCCAGGACAATGGTCAGCATGTGTGGCAAAGCTTCCCTGACTTGTAGAGTCTCCACAGCGTTCCCTTCATACCTTGCTTATGGTTATTTCACGCGAGCATTACATGTGTAGCATTACATGACGACCAGGCCCTGTGTGTCACGTGCACACACCGTGGCTTGTAGCCCAAACAAGTCCCTGCTCCTGACCGCCAAATCATTTCTTCTTGTTTTGGGAGGTAACACTTACTTTCCACTGCACTTTGCTCTTGTAATAGCACTAAACGGGCCACCTTTGTTTCTGCTTGAGCAGGATTTGATGAGACTAGGCAGCGATGACAGGCGGCCCTCATTCCCCCACTGAGCCAATTCTACCCCGCAGGATTGCACGTGCCCGCCTTCATAGGTGGCGGGACAATTACTGGTCGCCTTCTAGACCTGCTTCAGAGCTTCCTGGAACCTGGCAGTGAATGAAATGCACAACCTTCCAACTCAATGACATTTAAGGCAACCACTCATCGGTTCAGGCAGCAAAATAAATTGGTACTCAGCTGCTCCCGGTCTATTTTTCTGGTTAGAGCTATAAATAAAAGAAATGATTGCACCACTGCCGGTGTGACACCAACCTGCGCCCTCCCCAAGCAATCACATTTTCTTGCTTGCTCTCTGGCTTTGTTCTGGACCCCTGAGGAACAGTGTTAAGGATTGTATTTGGAGGTTGTCTGGTGCTGTGTCTACATTTGAGTCTTACACAAATAAATATAATGAATGAACGTGGATACATTTCAATTGCATATCCACCCCCACTGAATTTGTAATTCATTCATATGAAAATATTTTCCACTAAATAGTCTAACTCCTCCAATATTCTTATTTAGTCCTTTTGTTCATGGGACTAAGTTGCATCACTCAGTGGTGACATTTAAATGACAGTTTCTTCAGTCACAGAGTGATGACCTTGTGAAGTGTGGCGCACCGTGTGCTTCTCCAGTAATTTATATATCTCATAAATACTAGTTGTGATGTCTGAAGAGAACTCAGATGGCAAGAAGTATTCCCCCCCACACAAATAATTATAAAATACATTTTTAGAAGCATGTTCTGATACTTATTTGCCCCATGATTCCCCCAAATTCCTTCTCTTCGAAGCCATAAACATTCTAAACATTGCTCCCCCCACTCCAATACCCCAGTACTAGAACATTAAAAACAAAACGCGGTTCCTGCTCTCCTTCCCACCCCCCAAGGCATTGATGTCTGTACAAACACCAAAGGCGGGGGAGGAATCAGACAAATCTTCACCTCTTTCAAACGAAATCTGCTTTAATCAGTATGCTAGCACATTCTGTCAAACTCCCCTGACCTTTGAAACAATACATTATTCCTTAAGTTTGGGCCAAAGCTAAGCCTTTGCCAGCCCCCAACCGGCTCTACATAGGGGCTGTTGCCAAGTTGACTTCCCTGGCTCAGTCGAGAGGCTGCTCCCCAGCTCTGCTCGAAATTAATAAGGCCAATCAGAAATGCACAAAGCCTGCATGACCAATCATTCTCCAGGCGTTTGCCATCTCCTCTGCGGTCAGATAAATCACGTTAAAGCTATTACGCCAATGACCATAAATTAGGGGGCCTGGCGGTGCATCCCTCCCGAGGACACAGCAGGCTGAGAGATGATGGGGGTGGGGGGGACCGCAGGGCGGGTGCAGGTTGGTGCAGGTTCCCGCAGCGGGGGAGGGAGGTGGAGCGCCGGCCCAAGAATCCCCGAGCTGGACGCGCGCCCCCAGCTGCTGACACGGGCTGCTCGGGGCTGGCCTCGATCCCCCAGGTGCGGGGACTCCATCTGCGCCGCTCCGCCAGGCTATTTACAGCCGAGGTTAGGCCGGTGATTGCTGGCATGGAAAACTCATTTCTCAGCCTGGCTTTTATTTACACTCTTATTAAGGAGCCCTTCACTCACGGCGGAATGGCAACGAGTGGCTGCAGCGCGCGCTTGGCCCCGGGCCAGGTAGCCAGAGGGGCGGTGGGTGAGCAACGGTGCGCGCGGGGACAAAGGTGCCCTGGAGGCCGGGGGCTGCAGCGGGCGAGAGCCTCGGCGTTAAGACCACCCTGCAAGAGCTCGAGGTCTTTGTGTCCGGATCTCCCCTCTCAGTGTCCGCCTCCTTGCTCGCCGCACTCTTGGTAAATGATGAACAAGAGAAAACAAGAGTGAAGTGCTTTGTCTTCCATCCAAAACCCTAGGTAAAGATTCCTTACTTCTGCAGGCCCTCCCCACCAGCCTCCCCGCCGGGTGTAGTTCCCTTCCCCTGCGTCCAGCGGGGTGGACTCAGCAGTAACGACTCCGGAGGGGGGAACTTCCCGGCTGTTCTTTCCATTGGTAGCACGTAAAACCGGAGCAGGCCTGCGTGTGTGCGTGTGAGCCTGCATGTCCTGAAAACCCTCCAGCAGCCCCTGCACGTCTGGGGCTCCCAAGCATGCATATTCATGCCCAGAGCAGTAAAACCCAGGTCAGCTGCTTGGAGACCCTCAACTGTGATCCTGAAGCCTGACAAGCTGGAGAATTCAATAAAATGAAGGCAGTATGAGTCCTGTTCAAAGAGGACTTAAGGCATTTTAGGCGATGTTTTATTTATTTATTTTTCCCCCTAAAAGGGACATAGGAAAGAGGAATAAGTTTTCCTGGGGGATGGTTTCTGCAGCCCTTTCCTTTGCCGTGGACATCGTGATTTCTTTCTTGTATCCCACCCACTCCCTTTCCTAGGGTCCTCAACCGCTGAAGGAGTGGCTATCACCTTATTCCTTTTTTCTGCACATGGTTTCTCTTGGTTGAACATGTTCTTCCTCTATCCTTCTCCTATCTGATGACACCACTCTTCCCCCTTCCTTTTCTCCCCAGAAAAGAGTGGGTTCCTTTTCTGTCCTCCTGACCCTCATTTCCATCACTCTCTTCATAAATGCCCCTTTTCTCTTTCCTGGTAGCTCAGGACATTTTTTTTTTTTTTGGGCTAGGGTGGAGCTGGGGAGAGTGAAGACATCAGAGCAATAATGCTTAGCACACGGTACTGCCCCACAGCCCTCCAAGACTGCAGTCCAGCAGGAAGCAATATTATGGGGCTGCATTGTGTCTCCCAAAATTTATTTGTTGAAGACGGAACCTGTAGTGCCTCAGAATGTGACTGGAGACAGGCCCTTTAAAAAGAGGTAATGAAGGTAAAATGAGGTCTTTTGGGCAGGGCCAATTCCAATAGGACAGGTGTCCTAAGAAACTTGGACACACAGGGTAGACACCAGGGATGCATGAACACAGACGAAAGACTATGTGAGCACACAGCAAGAAGGCCAAGCCAGGCAAACCATGCAGAAAGGCCTCGGGAGAAACCAAACCTGCCAACACCTTGATCTTGGACTTCTGGCCTCCAGAGCTTTAGAAAGTAAAATTCTGTTGTTTAAGCCACCCCGTATATGGTGCTTTCTCATGGTGGCCCTAACAAACTAACACAGGTACTAAGGAAGGCTGCCTGGAACATTTGTCTGGCATTCCCTCTGCCTCCAGGACTTGGAAACTCTCCCTCAGGATGGCTTTGACCTGGCTTTTGTTATGTTCCAGGTGATCTTCTTTGTTTAAGATAAGGACCTACCAACCAGTGAAATTTCTCTGCTGAAAGAGCCTGATTTTTATGCCTTCTAATTTTCAGTTTTGTCCTGTGTAGGGTTCCCAGATTAAATACAGGATACCCATTTAAGTTTGACTTTCAGATGAACAGCAAATAATTTAAGTATGTCCCAAATATACTGCTGTTTAAAAATTTTTTTTAAACTTTTTAACGTTTATTATTTTTGAAAGAGACAGATTGTGAGTAGGGGAGTGGCAGAGAGAAGGAAACACAGAATCTGAATCTGAACAGGCTTTAGGCTCTGAGTGGTCAACACAGAGCCTGACTCGGGGCTTGAACTCAAAGAGACAGATTGTGAGTAGGGGAGTGGCAGAGAGAAGGAAACACAGAATCTGAATCTGAACAGGCTTTAGGCTCTGAGTGGTCAACACAGAGCCTGACTCGGGGCTTGAACTCAAGGACTGCGAGATCATGACCTGCGCCGAAGTCAGATGCCTAACCAACTGAGCTTTTGGTTTTTAAAACTTCCTTGTTTGAAATTGAGATTTAACTAGGTAGCCTGTAGTTTTTATTTGCTAAATCTGCACTAGTTCAGGGGTGTGTGTCTTTAATAACTTTACACTGTGGTTCTCACAGTCACTTGAAGAACATTTTGAAAATACTGATGGCGGGGCGCCTGGGTGGCTTAGTTGGTTAAGCGTCTGACTTCGGCTCAGGTTATGATCTCATGGTTCGTGGAGTTGGGCTCCGTGTCTGGCTTTGTGCTGACAGTTTAGAGCCTGGAGCCTGCTTTGGATTCTGTGTCTCCCTCTCTGCCCTACCCCACTCATGCTCTCTCAAAAATAAAAACATTAAAAAAAAGAAAAGAAAAGAAAATACTGATGGCTGGGCTCCTCCCTGTCGGGGGGTGGGGGGGCTTCTGATTCTGGTTTAATTAGTCCTGAGGTGGGGCCTTGTCAATAGGAGTTTTTTATTTTTAAGCCCCCAGATGATTTTAATGTGCAGCCAGGGCATAGAATCCCTGCAGGAGATAGATATTAGCTAATTAAATGCTCATGGTGACTGCATTGTTGGATTTAGGCTCCTTTGAGCTTGAATTCTTTGGGTTTTATTCAGTGAAAAAATGTCATCTTACCACTGTTCTTATTGCCAAGCCCAGAGGCAAAGGTCAAGTAGATCACCAAAAAATGCCTTGTTGCTGTGTGAAATGGTTTTCTTACTTCAGGTCAACTGAGCCCATAAAGAGAGATGTCAAGAGCTGTAATATTGACACCACTGTAGCAAATGACTCTCCATCCCGACACTTCAGGTTTTATAATAAATAGTGCAGCTGGGCCCCCTGGTAAAAGATTTACTTTCTACCATTACTTTTATTACAGGTCAGTGCTCAGGATTGTAGGATCTGTTTTAAGCACACGTCTAGTTCAAGAGGAACTTGAACATAATTTTGTTCTGTTCTTCCTGACCCCGAGTATCTGTTCTTCAACTGTGAATTGGCATGTAGGGAGAAATTCATAGAAAGTTTAGGTATTGTGGCTAATACCCCTGGGGTAGCACACCATTTGCTGTGCTTGGGGATGGGCCTTCTATTTGAGCCTGGTACTCACTTTCATCCTGAAAATAACCCTTGCCGAAGGAAACCTTTCCACTGAGTGCTAAGGAGACGCTGGCACAGAGCTCCAGCTGTGTTAGAGTCAGAACTAGAGTGAGAGGGAAATAAAATGCCTGCGACAGAAACACATTTTATAGAAAATGATATTGGTGGGTCAGCAGATGACACTGCTTGATGGCTCTGTGCGAAGTTCAGGAATGGAGATTTGATGTGAAAGAGGTTTGTGGGGCACCTGGGTGATTCAATCAGCCAAACATCTGACTCTTGGTTTCAGCTCAGGTCATGATCTCCTAGTTTGTGAGATCAAGCCCCATGTCGGGGCTTGGGATTCCTTCTCTCTGACCTTCCCCCACTTGTCACACGCTAGCACGCTCTCTCTCAAAATAAACTTTTAAAAAAGAGCATTAGTTAAAATGTCAGCTAAATAATCATATATATGATGGAGGTTTTGCACCTACTGCTTATCAAATAAGAAATTCCAGCAACTTTTACAGTGGGAGGTAGCGGAGTGTAGAATTTGAGTTTTGGATTTGAAAAATCCAGGGTTTGATGCTCCTTGGCTCTTGTGTCCTTGGGCAACTACTTAACCTACCCTGAACTTTTATTTCTTCATCTGCAGAAATGGTTCTGGAATAGTAGGATAAGGACTTTGGACATTCCATTCTCCCATACAGTCAAAGAGAAAACTGGTCAAAACTGTTAAAATCATCTTTTTCAAAACTCTGGAAATTAACCAAAGGATTGCAACAATCCAAGGAGTGTTTATTCAAGGAAAACAGCTGAATCTCAGTAAGAACAGGCTCTCAGTAAGAACAGGGAGCTTCATGGCTTTTTAACTTAACCAGTTTCCTTACCCTCACTCCAGATATTTGGTAGCCTTGAACAATAATAGCCTCACAACCAGAGTAGCTCTTAAACTCAAAAGACTAACAGCCAATGAAGGGGGCAGACTGGGTTTGTAGCTCCCCCAGAAGCCACAGCCGCAGAGAATTGCCACAGCCTGACTGTCCTGAACCAAGCAGTTCCCTGGAAAGACCCCATTCTCAGGGCTTGTCTTAACTTGACCAGTTCTGTGTGAACAGTCCTATCCCCAATGCATTAGTCAAAAACAATTAGCAACAACTGTTTAACATCATAGCTGTCTAAGGAAGTCATACCACTTGAGACTAACAAGAGACTGATCCAAAGTTTTAACTGAAAAAGCTAAAACTGGTCAGTGAGATGTCCACAGAGGGCACTGAAAGTCTCCAGCATATTCCTGGAGACCAGAAGTTCTTGCACATCTGCAGGTCAATGCACATGCCCAGGAGATCTGACTAGGCCTGCTCTCTATCACTGGCTGCCTTTAAGGTTCTTTAAAATAAGAAGTAGGGGCGCCTGGGTGGCTCAGTCAGTTAAGCCTCCGACTTCGGCTCAGGTCATGATCTCATGGATCGTGGGTTCGAGCCCCGCATCAGGCTCTGTGCTGACAGTTAGCTCAGAGCCTGGAGCCTGTCTTCAGATTCTGTATCTCCTCCTCTCTCTCTGACCCTCCCCTGCTCACACTGTCTCTGTCTCTCAAAAATTAATAAAAAAAACATTAAAAATTAAAAAAAAATAAGAAGTAAAGGCTAAGGTAGGATTGTCAGTTACTTTCCACAGCACTGAATGTGTGCTCCGACTTTGATGAAAAACATTAACCCACATATCCAAGGAGTTCGATGAACTCCAAGTAGGATAAACCCAGAAGTCACACATAATACAACATAATCAACTTCTTGGAAGCAGCAAGAGAAAGGTAACTCATCACAAAGGATCCTTAGTAAGTTTAATGTCCCAACAGAAACCATGAAGGCCAGAGGTGGTAGGAGGACATATTCAAAGTGCCAAAAGAAAAAAAAAACAAAAAACACCCTATTAGCCAGGAACTTAATAGCCAGCAAAACTATTCTTCAGAAAATAAAAATTAAGACATTCCAAGATAAACAACTGAGAGAATATGTCACAAACAGATCTGTTTTACATGAAATACTAAAGGGAATCCTTTAGACTAAAATAAAAGGATACTAGATAGTAACTAGAATTCACATGAAGAAATAGAGAACACCAGTAAAAATAAATATATGAGAATTATAAAAGAGTATAAATTTGTATTTATACCTCTTTGATATAATTTAAAAGACAGCTGCATAAGACAATAATTATTAAACTTAGGTTTACATTGTATACAGATCTAATTTGTACGACAGTACAAAAAAGAGGAAAGGAATGTAAGTATATATTGGAGAAATGTTTTCATTTAACTATTGCAATTAATCTGGTATTAATCTAACCTAGATTGTTTTAAGATGCTAATTGTAACCTTTAGGAAAACCACTAAGAAAATAACTTTAAAAAATACAGTAGAGAAACAACAAAGAAACTAAAATGGTGTACTCGTATTTATTTAATGCAAAAGAAGGCAAAAGTGAAAAAACAACAAAAAAAGACACAAGACACATAGAAAACAAATAATACAATGGCAGACATAAATCCTACCTTTTCAATAATTACATTAAATGTATATGGATTAAACATTCTTATCAGGGGAGTGTGGGTAGCTCAGTCCATAGGGCATCCAATTCTTGATTTCGGCTCAGGTCATGACCTTTTGGCTAGTGGGTTCTAGCCCTGCATTGAGTTCTACACTGACAGTCTGGAGCCTGCTTGGTTGGGATTCTCTCTCCCTCTCTCTCTGCCCTTCCCTGGCTCATGCTCTCTGCTTCTCAAAATAAACTTTAAAAAATAAATAAATAATTGCAATCAAAAGGCAGGGAGTACCAGAATGAATTTATAAGTCTGCTGTAATTATATTTTCTCTGTAACAGACACTCTTTAGATTCAAAGATACACATAGGCTCACAATAAAAGGATGGAAAAAGATGTCCTATGCAAGACGTAATCAGATAAGAGAACAGCTCTACAAATAACAAAGTTGACTTTCAGATAAAATCTTTACCAGAGACAAGAGAGGACATTTTATAATGATAAAAGGGTCAATCCAACAGGAAAAGATGACATATATATACACCTAACAACAGAGTCCCAGAATACACAAACACTAATAAAACTGAAGAGGGAAGCAGACAATTCAACAATCATAGTTGGAGACTTTTACACCCCATTTTAATAATGGAGAGAATTAGGCAGAAGGATCAACAATGAAATAGAAAAGTTGAACAACAGATAACTAACTATATCCAATAGACAGCTAAAGAACACACCCAACAGCAGCCAAACTTACATTCTTCTCATGTGCATAAGGAACATTCTCCAGAAAGACTACAGGTATTCCCTGCTTTTCAAAAGCTTGCTTGAAGCCACTTTGCTTTTATGATAGACCTCCTGTTTTTGCTCACTGAATGAAATGCAAAGAGGATTTTCTCTTGTACAAAGAAAAGGTAAAAATAGTGTTCAGCGTTGGTTTTGTAGCAAGCCATTATAGATGAGTGCACACCCTGAACAACAGGAGTGGCGCCACCAAGCTCCTTCCCCGGGAAATACACCCAGCATTTTAGCATCAAGCTGCCAAAGCTTTGAACTGTGTCTGTGAGCATCTGTTCTTCAGCTTGATTTATTTTGTGCATCCATTAGCAAGATGTGTTACAAAGTATCAGAAAAGCCTAAAAGAGGTCTGGGAATGCTCAAGAATCTTTCTGTATAAATTAATGGTAATTGCTTCTTCACTTTATGTCATTTCAGCTCACAAAAGGTTTCATAGGAACACTCCACTGTTGGGTGGTGGGAAACCTGTTTGTTGGGTCATAAAACAAACCTCAGTAAATTTTAAAGGACTGAAATTGAACAGAGTATATTCCTGAATTATTTCCTCATTTGTAAAATGTGATAATATTTACCTGAAAAGGGGATAAAAGAAATCAGCTCTCAAGTAACTGGCACAGGGGCTAATAAATAGTAAGAATATAAGACACAGTGTTTTATCTCATGCTAGAGCATGGTAAATGCTAGGGTAACTTCTTCCTTAAAAGTTAAAAAAAATGTTTAACAGCTTTGAATTGGTGGTGGCTTATATAATTGATGGTGTCTCAGTATTGAAGAAATACAGTGTCACAATGCTGATGCTTCTACCACCACTGTGGCTAAAAGATGAATATAAAACTATCTTAGCAGTAAAGTGGCAAATTTCTAAATTATCCTGTGTGTAACTAAATAAGATAAATGATTATTGATCTTAACCTGGTTTTTATTTTATTTTTTTTTAATGTTTTTATTTTTGAGAGGAAAGAAATGACAGTGTGAATGGGAGAGGGGCAGAGGGAGAGGGAGAGGGAGACATAGAATCTGAAGCAGGCTCCAGGCTCTGAGCTGTCAGCACAGAGCCTGACGCAGGGCTCAAACCCACAAACCGAGATCATGACCTGAGCTGAAGTCGGACACTTAACCAACTGAGCCACCCCAGGTGCCCCTACCTGGTTTTTCTTAATGATAGGCCATTAGTGTTCCTTAATATGTTTGACTCTTTCATTCATTTTCCACCAGAGAAGATCAGACCATGTTCTCCTGAGTTAATTCTTCTGATCAAGATCTAACGTTTGAATTTTTACTTTGGAACAGAACCTAGTTCATATTGTCTGTGGCTACCTTCATGCAACAAAGCAGAGTTGAATAGTTGTGAGAGAATCCAAATGGCCCATAAAATCTAAACTATTTATTAGCTATCCCTTCACAGAAAAAGTTTGCTGAAGCCTAACCTAAGAACTAAATAATTCTTAGGTGGGCCTGGTAGATGATATTCCAGGAAGACACTGAAAAGGCACACAGGCATCCACTTATTTCCAAGTTTGTATAACTTTTTTCAATATGGCCAATCTTGTCCCATTCTGAATGCCCATCAACTTCCCCTACTCAGTGTTTGAAGCGATTCCCAGATATACATTGTAACATCATTTATAAATATTTGAGTCTATCTGAATCGTATTATAAGACACATAATAGGGATAATGATAGCACTTTTTCAAAAGTGTGCGCACAACCAAACTACACTGTTAATTTCCAAATTCTATGCATTTAAGATTGGCCAGATGGCCTTGACTTATATTTAGGGCTTCCAGGGTTTGGACACTTCCATGTTTTCACCTAGGACAACAAGAGTAGAGATTTCATAGTTCTCCAGAATCTCCCCTGAACTTTTTGTCTCACTGACCAAACTCCCCAAGGAAGCAATCTCGGATTCAGAACTGCTAAAATTACTCCTTTCAGGTTCCACAATTGCTTTATTTACACTAGAGATGCCTGGTCACTGATATACTAGTAGTGCTTAGGTGTGAAATGGCTTGGTTTGGGACATTTTGCTATGGTGACTTCACTTTTCTCTCATGTCAAACATTTCCCCAGCCCCACTCCCACCTCACAACAGTGCCTTCTGAATGCCTTTTTGGTGACTATGTTTGGAAATTACAATTTTTAAAAAAATGGGTAAAAGGGGGCACCTGGGTAGCTCAGTCGGTTGAGCATCCAACCCATGATTACAGCTCAGGTCATGAGCTCAGGTCATGGTTTGTGACTTCAAACCTGGCATCAGGCTCTGTGCTGACAGCAGAGAGCCTGCTTCGAATTCTTTCTCTCCCCCTCATTCTCTTCCCCTCCCCCAGCTCATGCTTTCTGTCTCAAATTAAAAAAAATAAATAAAGGGTAGAAGAGAAAATGAGATTTATATTCCCCTTTTAGCGAAGTGCTATCCTCCAGGTTGGCATCTGACCTTCCAAAGACCTATCCATGGTCCCTCCGACCAGCACAGGGTCAGATCTGGTGTCTGAGAGAAAATCAGCAAGCACCCTGCCCCCACCTTGTACTCATTCACACTGAATCTCTTGCAGTCAGCTCAGGTGGAATCAATAAAGCAAAAGAAGTTAGCTGGCTGGAAAATGGCATCACAAGTGAAAGACAAGAGACTAAAAATGGAGAGTTGCACCAAGAGAGCAGTGGCCTGTTCGGGGCTCTAACAATAGAACAAGCAATTAAAAAGGCAGACTAATGGCTATGGTGCATAACTCACTCTTTGGCCTGACATTTGAGGGGAAAAAGCTGGGATGGCAACAACTTTGAAGTAATCAGTACATGGGGATTTAAAAAAAAAAAAACACGTACATACAATTCAAATATGGTCTTGTTTTTGCTCAGATATAACTTACCACTCTCAAACAACAGTCCTGGGAGCAAAAGAAGCCTGTGACTCCCCCAAGGGTCACAAATGATACATCATGGGATGGTCTTAGCATTAAGTGAGGGGTTAAAGACCTTCCTTTCCCCCTTGTAGTCATCATTTTCCCAACTTAGTGATGATCACTGTAAGCTGCACAGAGACTCAGAAACACAGATGTGGAGGAGAGTTCTTGCTGGGACCCCAATCAGCCATCAGATTCTCCACATGATTGCTGTGAGTTGGTTTTCCTCATTTCAGTAACTCTGCCAGGTTCCATATGGAGGATTCATTGCCCAGTTACACATGTATTTTCCCAATGCCTTTTTCTTCTCTTTTTAATTTACATTTTAAAACACTTTACCCCAGGTTCTCTAGACCTTGTTTCAGTTATCTATTGCTGTGTAATAAAGCATCCAAATCTCAAGTGGCTTAAACAAAACCACTGATTTGTTCATGTTTCTGGGGGTTAGGAATTCAGGCAGGGCTCAGTGTAGATGGCCCCTCTCTGCTCTGTGTGTCTGTGGCCCCAGCTGGAATGGCCTGAACAGCTGAGAGCTGGCTAGGCCTGTCTCTTCTTAGGGTATCACCTGGAGTGACTCCAGAGGGATTTGGAGATGAAAGATGGCCTCACTTCCAATGTCTGGGCACTCTGGTTATCTCCCTGGTGACCTCTCATCACTTGGTAATCTAGTCTGACATTTGCAGTGTGGCTGGCTTCCAAGAGTGAAAGCAGGTGCTACAAGGCCTCTAGAGACATAAATTTGGAATTCTCAGAATGTCACTTCTGCATTCTATTAATCAAAGTAAGTCACCATCCAAACCAGATTCAAGGGCTGGGGAAACAAATGTCACCTCATGATGGGAAAAGGAGCATTTGTGAACTGACACAGGAGGCAGGTGGCAGCCATCTTTGGAGACAACCTACCACAGCTTTCAAGAGCTGATCTGAGAAGCTAACCGCTGCTCATGAGAGAATGCTAGAAGACTCCTCCATCTTCCACAGAGGCTCCTCCATCTCAACCTTCAGGCATCTAATCCTGGAATTGACTCTTAATGACTTTCTACTACTGAGTGGGGAGGAAGAGGCATGATATGCATTAGGGTACAAGTGAAATGAAAAAAGCTGGGTAGGTTTTACAATAAAACCATTCTGAGTGTTTTCTGACTAGTCTGCTCTTCCAAACTAAGCTTCAGACAAGCTACAGCCTACTTTTAGCTTTCTTTTGTGAATCAATACCTAGTTATTTTTATCACTGTGTTATTTTCTAGATTACTTTTAACTTCCTGGACTCTAGAACTAAGCAGAATTAGCATTCTTTGCTATGTTGTCCCATCTGTTAACTTTCCTCTGTAAGACAGAACATTTTACTAACACTTTGTAACCACTTAAAATATTTAAGTGACTAAGGAGAGTCTTGACTTTTATAATCTTAGGCAAGTATATAACTCACTAGCCCTCTCAAAAATATCTCTTGGGATGAAGGGGTCAATCAACAAGAGGATATAACACTTGTAAATATTTATGCATCCAATGTAGGAGCAACTAAATAAAGCAAATATTGAAAGACTGAAAGGGAGAAATAGTGATACAATAAGGAGTTTAATACCTCACTTACATCAATGGATAGCTCATCTAGAAAGAAAATCAATAAGGAAACATTGGCCTTAAGTGATGGGTTAAATCAGATGGATTTAAGAGATCTACATATAGAATATTCCATGCACATATAGTTCTTTGCAAGAGCACATGGAACATTCTCCAGGACAAATCATATGTTAGGTCACAAAACAAGTCTTAACAAAATTAAGACTGAAATCATATCAGCCATATTTTCTGACTACAATGGTATGAAACTAGAAATCGATTAGAAGAAAACTAGAAAATTCACAAATATGTAGAGATTAAACAATCTATTTAACAATCAATATGTCAATGAAAAAATCAAAGAGGAAATAAAAAAATACCTTAAGAAAATGGAAATACAACATACCAAAACCTATAGGATGCAGCAAAAGGAGATCAAGAGAGAGGTTCAAAGTGATAAATGCCTACCCTCAAGAAACAAGAAAAACCTCAACGTAAGTACATATCTCAAGGAATTAGAAGATGAACAATGTTCAAAGTTAGTAGAAGGAAATAACAAAGATGAAAGCAGAAAAGAATGAAATAGGGACAAATAGAAAATGGAAGAGATCAATGAAACCAAGAACTGGTTCCTTGAAAAGATAAAATTGACAAACCTGTACCTAGACTCACCAAGAAAAAATAGCCAGGACTCAATAAAATTAGAAACAAAAGAGGAGACATCACAAGTGATATTACAGAAATACAAAGGATCATAAGAGACTACTACAAACAATTTTATGCCAACAAATTGGATAACCTAGAAGAAATGGATACGTTCCTAGAAATATACAACCTGAATCATAAAGAAATAGGAAATGTGAACAGACTGATTACTAGTAAGGAAAACCTTCCAACAAACAAAAGTTTAGGACCAGATGGCTTCACAGGTAAATTTTGCCCAAGATCCAAATAAGAATTAATACCAACCCTTCTCAAATTCTTCCATAAAAGAGGACATAATACTTGCAAACTAATTGTATGAGGCCAGCATTACCTGATACCAAAAACAGATAAGGATACCACAAGAAAAGAAAATTACAAACAAGTATCCTTGTTTATCCTTGATAAATATAGATGCAAAAGTCCTCCAAAAAATATCAGCAAACCAAATTCAACAGTACATTAAAAGCACCATTCACCCCAATCATGTAGGATTTATTCCAGAGGTAAAAGGATAGTTTAATTTCCACAAACAGTGTGATACACCACATTAACAAAATAAAGGATAAACATATGATCATCTCAATAAATGCAGAAAAAGCATTTGGCAAAATTCAACATCTATTTTGATAGAAACTCTCAACAAAGAGGTTACAGAGGGAACATACCCCAACACAATAAAATAATAATAAAATAAAACAATATAGGATAAGCCCACAGATAACATCATACTGAGTGGTAAAAAGCTGAAATCTTTTCTTCTAAGATTATAAATAAGAAAGTGATGTGTACTCCTGTAACTTTTATTCAGCATAGTACTGGAAGACCTAGCCAGAGCAATTAGGTAAGAAAAAGAAATAAAAGGCATTCAAATCATAAAGGAAAAGGTAAAACGGGCACTATTTGCAGATGACATATTATATATTAAAAAACTCCAAAGAATCCCTCACAAAACTGCTAGAGCTCATAAGTGAATTCAGTTAAACTGTAGGATGCAAAAGCAATATATAGAAATCTCTTGCATGTCAATATACAGATGACAGACTATCAGAAAAAAGAAATTAAGAAAACTATCCTGTTTATAATAAGGTCAAAAAAAAATAATATTCCTAGCAATAAATTTAACCAAGGAGGTAAAAGAGTGTATACTAAAAATTATAAGACCCCGATGAAAGAAACTGAATATGACACAAAGAAATTGAAAAGTGTACTGTGTTCATGGATTGGAAGACTTAATATTATTGAAATGACCATACTACCTAAAGCTTTTTACAGATTAATTGCAATTCCTATCAAAATTCTAATGGCATTTTTCACAGAAATGAACAAACAATCCTAAAATTTGTAAGGAACCACAAAAGACCCCAAACAGTTAAAATAATGTTGAGAAAGAAGAACAAAGCTGGAGGCATCATACTCCCTGATTTTAAACTATAATACAAAGCTATCATAAAACAGGATAGTATTTACATAAAAATAGACACATAGATTAACGGAACAGAATAGAGAACCCTGAAACAAACCCACACATATATAGTCAATTAATTTATGACAAAGGAGCCAAGGATATAGAAAGGACAGTCTCTTCAACAACAAAAAAATGGTGTTGGGAAAACTGGACAGCCACATGCAAAAGAATGAAACTAGATTATTTATACCATACACAAAAATTAACTCAAAGTGGATTAAAGCCGTAAAACTGCTAAAAGAAAACATAGGCAGTAAGCTTGATATGGGTCTTGGCAATGTTTTTTGTTTGTTTTGTTTTGTTTTTACCTGGAACCAAAAGCAAAGGCATCCACAGCAAAAATAAATAAATGTAATTACATCAAACTGAAAAGCTCTAAACAGCAAAGGAAACCATCAACAAAATGAAAAAGCAGCCTACTGAATGGGAGAAAATATTTGCGAATCATTTATCTGATAAGAGGTTAATATCCAAAATATATAAAGAACTCCAACAATTCAATAAAAAACCCAAAGCACCCAATTAAAAAAATAGGCAGATTATCTGTATAGGCATTTTTCCAAAGAAGACCTACAGATGGCCAACAGACACAAGAATCAAAACCGCAAGATACCACCTCACACTTGTTAGAATGGTTATTATAAAAAAGACAAGAAATAACAAGTGTTGGCAAAGACATGGTGAAAAGGAGACTCTGCGCTGTTGGTGGGACTGTAAACTGCCACAGCCACTAGGTAAAACAGTATGGAGGTTCATCAAAAAATTAAAGATAGATCTACCATATGATCTAGCAATTCCACTTCTGGGTATTTATCCACAGAAAATGAAAACACTAACTCAAAAAGATATATGCACCCCCGTGATGACTGCAACATTATTTACAATATCCAAGATGTGGAAAAACCGAAGTCTCCATCAATGAATGAATAGGTAAGGAAAACACACACACACACACACACAATATTATTCAGTCGTCATAATGAAATATTGCCATTTGTGACAACATGGATGGACCTTAAGGACATTATGATAAGTGAAATAAGAGAAAGATAAATACCATATGATCTCACTTATATGCAGAATCTAAAAAATAAATAAATAAAAATTAACAAAAAATATTCACAGGCACAGAGAACAGATGGGTGGTTGGGAGAGGCAGGTGGTGAGGAGTAGGAGAAATGCGTGATGAGGGTCAAAAGATACAAACTTGTAGTTATAAAATAGGTCATGGAGATGTAATATACAACATGGTGACTATCAATGATACTGCATTGTATATTTGAAAATCTCTGAGTGAAAAGTTCTCATCACAAGAAAAAAACGTTTTGTTAATATGAATGCGATGGATGTTAACCAGATTTTTTGTGATGATTATGTTGCAATATAAAATATATATCAAATCATTATGTTGAACACTGGAAGCTAATGTAATGTATATCGATTATACCTCAATAAGAAAAAAAAAGAATACCTCTTGGGAGCAATTCTTGGGAGTAATATCCAAGGGGCTTCTTCTGGATGCACTGTTGAAATACATAGTCTTTACTGCTATTCCTGTGAAGGTTTAGGGTGTTGGCATCCATTCCCTTTTGATTTTCTTTGGAGTCTGTTCACAGTTTGAAACTTCACATGAGGTCATGACACTCCTCATTCCATTACCTGATATGAAGAAACTTCATAGCGAATTAAAAGAAGTAACACAAAACCTTTTCTAAAGGTGTCCTATATACATATATATAATACTTTATTTTAAAATGTCATTGAGCATATACATTTCCTTAGCTTTTTCCAGGGAACGTCGCACCTAAGTTTCAAAACACACAAAATAGATCCCTTTTACTAAACAGTGTTCATTTTTGGGGTTACAAAAGTCAAGGTTTCACAATCACAAAGCATATAGGTACTTGGTTCTGAAACCATTTTCAGGCAGATTCCTCTCATTCACTGTACATAGGATATTTTGGAAACCCAGACCATGATACATTTCTTACAAATGATCTCCACTGTGGGCCTCCCTGGGTCTCCAGAAGAAACAAAGAAAATGGAGGCAAAACAAATGGAGAATAACCTCAGGATTCCCCAAACACAAAATACTATGGAAGATTGAAAGATTGGGGGACACAAGGCTTTCCTTCAAGTACATCACAGTAGAAAACAACAGCACATTTTACAGCCTCATTTATTTGGTCACTGTCTCTACCTGGTTGCTACGTGAACAGAACTTCATCTTAAGACGCAATTAAGGAACAATTAAAGCTATTTACATAAAACATCATGGATGAGAAAGAGCAGTAGTCTGCAGATGGGTACTCAGCTCTCATGAAGAGCTGCCTCGGTGCTCACACAAGAGGCAAGTCCAGCTGCTCAGGGAATGTCCTTTGAAACATCCTAGTGTGCACACAGATGCCACATCACCCACAGAACCAAAGTTTGTTCAGCATGGTGGGCCACGGGATGAAGACTCCCAACGTTTCTCTGTGATTGTAAAGCCCTCAAAAACCCAAGTTTCTAACCTAAAATGCTGTCCTGTGGCCAGATACAGTTTTACTTTTTTCTTCTATCTGGTAAATTTTAGGGTCAGCCTGGTTGTTCTTTGCATAGACAATGACTCTCACTGCTTTAAGTGTCCCCGAAGCAATAATTTACTGAAAATAGAATGTCATAAAAGCTTAACATATTCCCTCTGAGAGTGTGGGGCTGCTGGGTCACTTAAGGAAAGGTTAGATCCTCAAACTGTGGTGGAAAGAAACCACTGACCATTCTCGGCTTTGTTTAAAAAAAAATGATTGGCAGACAAGGAAGGAGGTGCAGTCAAGAGGAGAGTCAGAATTTTCAAGATGTGGGAGTCTTTTTCCAAGTGTTTCCATGCTAGTGCTCAGAGTAAACAAAATCCTGCCTGAATGGCGAAGATCCGAGGCCAAATGCAGGTACCAGGATGCTCATCCCTGCCCACCAATATCTACCTACAGCTGTAGTTGTTCCCAAGAAGTATATAGATACTCAGGAGTAAGAAAAAGGTGAGCACACAGCCCCATAGAGGCAAAGTTGCTAGAATTAAAAAACACCCCCAATTCCTCAAAGCTGTATACTATGGAAAGTAACAAATTGCCACTTTCTGTGGCTTTTCCTAGTACACAACTGAGTACCTGGCCTTGCCCGATTTTCACCCCTCCCTCCCTACCCTGAGAACCGAAGTTAGGTGAACGCAACCACTGCAGAACCCAGTCCATCTCTGACTGCAGGTGTCATGAGAACAAAGGTTTGGCTGTTGCCTGGCAAAACGCCACAGGGCGTGGATGGAGGGTGAGTTTGTTCTCTTCCAGGAAAACACTGTCCCCAAATATTCCAAAGAGGAGGGTCCAGCCCAACAAAGAGATTTAGGACTCAAAGAGCCTTTCATTAGAGGAAGTGGCCACACACACCCCATGGCAACCATAAAGACTTGACTAGGAAATCGAAAGCTTTTTATTAAACAAGATTTCCTCTGAGGCTATTAGGACAAGCAGATTTGGCTGTAAGTCAGAAACACAAGATTTCAGAACCGCTTATAAATATGTTCTTCAGAATTTTGAGTGTGCTGCCTTTTGGCCTTTCCAGGAATGCTCCAACAGCCGGCCCCGTTATGCAGACACAGTTAGTTACTGCTGTGGGGTGGGATGGCATGGGGCCTGGGTGAAAAATAAGGCCAAACAGAGTAAGCTCAATTCACAGAGCAATATCAGCACTGGGCAGATCTGCTATGGGCATTAACAAATCACTTTTTCCACATATGATTTATTCACCTCATTTGTAATTTTCCTTCCATCCCCCAAACAGAAACAGGGCTTCAGCCTTTTACTAAGATCTTTCCACCAGGGAGGCTATGAAAAGAATTCCTGGATACCTTTCTAACTAAAACCAGCAGGACTAGGTGCTCAAGACTTCAGGATAAATTGAAAAGTTGGGGGGGGAGGGTTCTAGAATTTTTCCTGAGACATTTCTTGGCAGTAAATGAATTGGTGAATTGAATAGAAGGCTATCATGACATCTACACCCAAAGTTAGACTCTGGTGGCTCCAATAAACCTAGAAAAGTTCCAGGTAGGACCAGCAGAGAAGCTCAGGAGAGAAAACAGATGAAAGGCAATGGGAACATGAGAAAGAGGTGACTGCTTGTGAGGGCGGCTTCCCAAAGGCCGTTCAGAGTCCTCCACAGAAAAACTTTGTTTCCAATTTGTACCGAGACTTTGAGTCAGGGCCAGAAGAGAAAGTGGATGACACTGCTGTAGGGTGCCTGCATGTTGTCTCACAGCATCACATTCTGCCAGAGAAGCAGATGGTTTACCACCAACGTGTCCCCAGAGAGACATCTGGGGTAGCTAAGATCTACTGGAGGAGGAGGGAGGCTGTCAGATGAAGATGACCCCCTGACAAGGTAGTAATCCAATTCTCCCTGGTCAACATTTTGGCAAACAGCTGGTGGGTGAATTCCCATAGTACCTCACCTGCCAGACAGGGCATCCTTTCCACATGGTGGAATGAGTTCATTCCTGAGTAGAGAGGCTCTAGGCCTTGCCTAGTAAAATATCTACAACTCCAGGAAGGTGATTAACTATCCTGGAGGAAAGGTTCCTGTCCTGTCCTCTGGGGAAGGGATTCAACAACCATGCGAACCGGAAGTGGCTCTCCAGCAGTTCGGGGAATCACATCAATGATGTTTTTCTTTATGGGGTGGGAAGAATGTTATAATGACATAGAACTGTCGAGATGGTGATGATACCACAGGAGGTGTGCAAGAAGAAGACTCAGTAATGGGACGTCGCTCTCCAGGGTCCCTCAGTGCGGAGCAGGAGTCTGCCTAAGAGAGAAGTGAGTTCTAAAACACTACTTTGTGATTCCTCCCAGCAGGGAAGCAACAGGTAGATCTGCTGTCCACTGCTTCTTCAGCTCTTGTGAGGAACACTCGGAAGTGGATCAACAGTGGGAACTGGGGGCCTCAGCTGCTGGGATGTGATTGCAAGGAGAAGGAATGGGGCACAAAGCATGAGGATGACCAGTCAACTCAATTCAAATTCACTTTTAGCAAATGGCTGTTCTGAGTGGGTCTTGCCCAAAGATGAGGGGGAAGCAGGACTGCTACTCCTTGATGGTACACGGATACTTACTGATGTGGAGTGGCCTTGCGGACAGTCACAGCCCACAGAACCTGGATCCAAAATGGAGGAATAGTCATCACATGAGGTATGGTGAACTGACCGATACATGGAGTTTCCTGTACTGCTCTCTTAAACACTGCTTTACATGTGTCCCTGGGGCACAGCCGGTGGGGAGGACCAACCATCCCAGAAATGAAAACCTAGATTCTCAGAGAAATCTCTAGCCACAAAAGGGGGACCCTTGAAAACAACAGAGAAACTGTTGGTTTAAAGAAACACCCATATTTTCATGAAAACACACTGATTTGGTGAGAAAATGCAACTCGGGAACAAACTGTTACACAACAAAGACAGTGCTCTGTCAGCCAGGGCACTGCTCCAGAAGGCTGCCTGGGTGGTGTGGGCTACGGGATATGGGGACAGCCTGGGCTGGACTTTGACACACAAATTCCTCAGCAAGGAGCTGGAAAGTCCCAGGCCTGTTTTATGGGAGGGAAACAATTAAGATTCAAGGAATATCAAACAGAAAAAAACCCCTGCTTCACCCCACCATAACCATGAAAGAATAAAGAGAGAGAGAGAGACAGAGATACACACACACAGTGTTCCCTGAAATAAATCTCAGGCTTACTAGAAGGTGGGTGCTTACACTTTCTGAGACCTGATCACTAGCTTTCCAAATGCAGCACGTTTAACCCGTAGAGAAGCTGGCAGCTTGATAGGCTGAAGAGTCTCCTGCCAGTTACACCTGAAAATGGCTGCCCCAGCTACTCCAAATAAATATGATGTGTGTGCCCAAAACTAGGCAGTAGCCACCTAGGAGGCCTAGTAAAGGAACCAAAAGAAACATAATACTCGGTAGCAGCCTTTATGTTTTGCTTTTGTTGAGTATCCAGACCTGTTACTAAAGAGGCAACTGAAATCTAAGGGTCCCCCAGAAGTACAGCCAGTGGTCTTTTGGCAGCAAATCCCCCACCTGGCCTGGGAAGAGGTTGAGTCACTTGGAACTCTGCTGGGGCACTTCCCAGTTCTGCCCTGCCAGGAGGTGTCCCAGTTTTCTCCCCTCCTGTCTTCCCAACCCCCTGGGCCATTTTCATGAAAGTTTGTTTCCATGTATTAAAGGAATGACATATACAGAAATGTCGTCTCCTGAGCCCAGTCGGTCATTAGATATCCTCCATCCTCTGTCTTTCAGGACACCTCGGGCACGCATCACCAGGTCCTGAGCTGCCAGTGTGTACCTGTGCAGGGAGAAGCAGGAATGAGACCATCAATGTGGCATCAGGCAGAGTCTGGAGTCAAGTGAGACTGGGAAGGAGGCATCACTACAGCTGTATAAACGATTTTGAAACATTCCTAAAGTCTTAAAAAGTCTAGGCCATCTTTTCCAGAAACATGTGATGCCTAACACGAGGTTCTTCTTTTGGGTGGGAGATGGACAAGGCACCACATATATTAAATAATCCCCTAAATTGGTTCTGCTGTGGAATCCTCCTTTGAGGTGTTTGATGATGTCAAAGAGAGAGTCTCAGTTTGGTGTGAGTCAATCTTTTAACGTCTGCTCAGACTGATAAACCCTGGTGTGGATCAGTATAAGTATAGCAGGGGATACCCCGAGAATTTGAAAATAAGATTTCTCAGGGAGATTTAAACTTAAGGAAAAAGAATAACTATGCTATTAGTCAATGGAAAGTATTAACATCTAAAGACCAGTGTGGGAGGGGATTTTGGTGGGTGTGGGCCTGGGTTGGCCTTGAGGCATTAAAAAACAAGGCATAGCATTGGCAGGTGTCTATCCAAATAGTGATCAGAGCAGAGGGAGTCTTAGCTGACAGACTTCAAAGAGATTCAGTTCCACTGGTAGGACCATATTTAGTGTGGATGAATTACTCTCTTAGCCTATGCCATTAAACATGATTCACCGTTAACTCTGATTTCACATTCACCAAATAGCCTGATTATGATCTGGCTCCTTGTGTAGGCCTGCCTACAGGGAAAGAACGAGCTAGTCATTGTACTTTGAGAAGATCAGTTATGTTTCTCCATATAAATGTCAACTGGAATTTCGGTTTCCAGATCAATCTTGTGAGCTTGGTTAGGGTGAGCCCAGCTCTGGCAATGAATCTGTTCTTTGTATGTTGATTAAACCAGTTTCTGAACCTGAAAAGCTAAAAGCCAGACTCTGATAAATCACCAGGATAATAAATGTCACCCCATAAGGAAGACTTCTTGGAAGCCGGCCTGTGGACCTTTCTTTAACAGCAGACCACCCTGATATTACTAGTGGTTTTTCCCTTTTCCCTACTTTGCAATGTCTCTGTCTTGCCCTCAGGACTGTGATTTTACAGAACTCAGAACACCAAAAGGCTCTTCTGTTTCTTAAGATCTCTTATGGATTTACTGAGTCTTTTATTAAAAGAGACCGCCATCTCGCCCATCATTACAATTTTTAAGACTAAGGTCTGTAGCAAATTATCTCAGGATTAAGATTCTAGGACATAAAGTCGTTCAGACTCAAGTCTGTTTGGAGTCTAGGTAGCAGAGAAAAGTCTAGCATACCCTACAGGTAGCAGAGGAGAGGCTGTTTTAGTTAATACAAAATAAGTACTTTTCCTTCTGGAGGATGGGTGGTAGGTGGGTAGGAGAGACACCTTTTACTATTGAGAAGATTATCATCTTTGAGACAAATCCCTTTTTAAAAAATATATATTTTATAGTTTATTCAAAGAAAGAACGAGCATGAGTGGAGGACCGGCAAAGAGAGAGGGGGTGAGAAGAGAGAATCTCAAGCAGGCTCCATGCTGTCAGCATGGAGCCCGATGTGGGGCTTGAACTCATGAACTGCGAGATCATGACCTTAGCCAAAGTCAGACACTTAACAGACTGAGCCACCCGGGCACCCAGAGACCGAGATCTCTTAAGTTGCACCTGAGGGAAGATGCAGCCAGTTAGCCCTCTCTGAGGGTTCTCCTGTTGATATCAGGAAATAATCAGAAAGGAGTCCAGAGAGGCCTTTGGCTAAAGAGCCAAATAAATACCCCAAAATCCATATATTGGAACTTATGCTATATTCAAAAGAGGCTCTGATATGCTCACCCCAGGTTACTCTTGGTTGTATATTAAATTGTGTATCAGACACAACCACGTGGGGAAAGGCTACCAATGAGATCAGAGTGATGTTTACTATCCTGCTGGGTGACCAGGGGCCAAACATTAGCCTTTCAAGAAGCCTGGTTGAGTCAATACAGAGTAGATGCATTGGTCAGAGCTGAACACACCAGCTCACGAGCATGCCAGACATAGAAAATTCTGGCAAGTTATGATAAAAGGTGGCTGACAGGAAAAGAAAGATGCTCAAAGATCTCAAAAAAAAAAAAAAAACAGATAAAAGAACTCTCAATGACGCTCTGTGGTTAGTCTAGAGGGAAATACTTCTGTAGGCCTTGGCAGGTCCTGATGCCATGGAGGCAACCAACAGAGAGAGCTCAAAACAAGGTTAAATGAAGTCACAAAGGAGTATCACCCTTGGTTAAAGGCCAGAGACCACCCTGATATTGTTATTGCTGATAACTCTGGGTATTTAAAAAATGGCCAAAATTAGTAATGGTATTTTAAAAAGCAGCATCAGGTCACCTAGAAAAGCTGGTTACCCAGGAAAGTCATTTCCCCAAGGACTCTAGATAATTAAGGTTTTATTCGTAAAAATGGCTATTGCCTATTCCAAGATAACTTCCCTCGAGCCTGAATTTCTCTTTACCATCCATTCTGTCTTCCCTTAGGTGCTGAACTTCTTGAGAGAGAAATCCATTTCTGCTTCTTCAATGTCTTCCCTTTTTCCTCCTTAATCTTACTGGTAGGCCCACTTACTAACCTGGACCTAAAGCTTCTTCTCAGGACTCGTTCAGCTCAAGCTTTCTCCAGCACAGACACTGGTGACCATCTTCTTTACCTGTGATGTCTCCTGTCTTCCTGAAGTCTCTTTATTTTTGGGGTAGGGGTTTCCACCCCATTACATACTCCAAGTTCTCCTGTGTCTGGGCTTTCATGACACACAGCACAAATTCTTCTCTTTGATGCTCCTGAAGTTCCTTGGTAGGCCCCAGTTAAGACTTAGGAAATCATGGGGCACCTGGGTGGCTCAGTCGGTTAAGCGTCCGACTTTGGCTCAGGTCATGATCTCACCGCTCGTGGGTTAGAGCCCCGAGTTGGGCTCTGTGCTGACAGCTAGCTCAGAGCCTGGAGCCTGTCTTAGGATTCTGTATCTCCCTCTCTCTCTGACCTTCCCCTGCTCACGCTCTGTCTCTCAAAAATAAATAAAAAACATTAAAAAAAAAAAGACTTAAGAAGTCAATAAATGTTTACTTATTTTCACTTCCAAGGTGGGACTTCCCCATCTATCATCCTTAGTTACTGCGATTCCCCGTCTCTTAGGCAAGAAATCATAGTCATTTTCAATGCCACCTCCTAACCCTGATATTTTTCAATGATAGCATCTACAAAGCAGAGTAGGACTTCTCAACATTGAATTTTAAAGTGTATTTCGTTCATGGTACGTGGCTAATTAAAATAAAATGTAACCTCATAATTATTAAGATGCAAGCTGAATTTTTTATTGTAAAAAACTGATACATTGAAGCTTATTTCTGCCATCGCTAACATATACATATTAATATATATTAAACTTCCTATGTATTTTCTGTTTATTCTTTTTTCTTCATTCTTGCTTTCTGTGAGGTTGATTGCTTTAACACCTTTTCCCTCCCTCAATGGTTTAGAAGTGATAGTTTATCTCCATCATTTTAGCAGTTGTGCTAAGTTTGTAATATGTAGGTTAATCAGTATTTATATCCTCCTCCAGAAAATAAAGCTATCTTAGAATGCCTTCTTTCATCTTCCATGTTACTGCCTGGTAGTTGAATTTTGTCTTGTTTTTAAGCCTCTATTAGTCATTTTTACCATTTATAATCTACAATTGTATAAATAAACTAACATACTAACTTCTGTGCTCTTTGAAATCCATTCCTTCTTTCTTTTTTCCCTGTTGATGTCTATTTTTAGTAAACAGTGGTCTGTAAGGGATAAACTCACCAGTCTTTGGACCACAAAAATCTTTATTTTTGCTTTTAATCTTGCATGAAAGCTTTATTGGGTATAGGTTTCTAGATTGACCATATTTTCCCTCAGCAGTTTAGAAATAATATTTCATTTTGAGAAAGTCTGTCTTGTATCATTTCTTTGCAAGTAACAGTCTTCTCGTTGGTACCTTTTAAATTTTTACTGTTGTTTTGTTAGGATATTATGAAGTTACTCTAAGACAATGAGGATTCCTTTTTATCTATCATGGTTGGAAATTTATTTTACTCCTTCAAATGAGAAGGTATTTCTTTGATTTTGAAAAACTCTCAACTGTGAACTTTTTGAATATTGCTTGCCTTCTATTTTTTATATTTTCTCCCATTAGACCTTTTCATTTTACCTTCCAGATTTCCACTTATTTCCTGTTCTTTTTTCCTCTCTCTGTGATTTCTTTAAATTCACTAATTCCTGCTTTAGCAGTGTACTCTAATCCATTCAGCACAGTTAACCCTTCAACAACACAGAGGTTAGGGGCACTGACCCCTGCACAGTCAAAAATCCAAGTAGAACTCTTGATCCTCCCCAAACTTAACTATTAATAGTCTATTGTTCCCTGGAAACTTTACTGGTAACATAAACAGTTAACATATATTTTATATGTTATACTTATTATATTACTGTATTCTTACAATAAAGCTAGAAAAAATATTAAAAATGATAAGGAAGAGAAAATATATTTACACTGTTGTGTCAAAAAAAATCCACAGATAAGTGGACTCATGAAGTTTAAACCTATGTTATTCAAAGGTCCACTATAGTAACTTTATTTAAATGACATACTTTCACCATTGTGAATTTCCATTTGGTTGTTTACTAGATCTACCTTTTCTTACCTCGTGGTTCTGTGTGTACATGTTTGAAGTTTCAACCTGTTCTGTTGGGTTTCCTCTGGGGGGTTAAAAGGAAGACTCCATTGTATCTAGTTATTCTTTCTCATAATAGGTTTGAAGGTAACATAGAAGTTTCTCTTCAGTATGGTTGTTTATGCCCTCAGTTACAGAGAGAGTTTTGAAAATGCCTATACTGGGAGACACTCTGGGTTTTTCTAGCTGTAGAACATATAATTTCTTGGTTTAGGATTCCCATACCACCGAAGTAGTGTGAGGTTTAACTTCACACTTTTCCTATGTGGTAAGCCTACCCAACCGTATCCCTCCTCACAGAGCTTCAGTTTCATTGGGTTCTTGCCATCACCAACATATCTGTGTGTCTCAGCAAAGGACGGCCCCAACCTGAGCGGGAGGCTTGGGGAGAATGCCTAGGATCACTTCTTCCGACACTTCTGCCAGGAGCTCAGATTCCTCCACATGACTTCTCTTTGCCAGACTTCTCTGGTGAGTATCCCCCTCTCTGAAAGAGCAGTCTGTGTGGACAACTGAAGGGGACTGACTAGATGCTGTATTCAGGGACTTAATGGTACAGCTGAACTCCAGGACCAATTTCCTAACATTTCCTTCAGGCTACAGGAGACCCAGTACTGAAATGAAGTGAGTTACATTCAGGTAAACTGAGGTGACTTGCAGGATGCTTTCCTCATAAATGATCAACTCAACACAACCCCAGAAACCAGCTCTTGGGAGAAGATTGTTTGCCCCAACTCCAGTATTCACCAAGGCTGGTGGCCATTTCAGAACACAGAGACATCCATATTCAAGAGCCAATTTGCCTCGGGCATGAAATCATTTGTAAGGTTGTGTCATATCAAAACTGGTAGGAGAAAAACACTGGTCTCCTCGCTCCCATTTGGTTTTCCTCCAATTTCTACCTGACAAGGGCAGCCTGGTTTGGGGACTCAGAAAGAAACTGCTAAATGTTGGTACTGAGGCTGCTAGATGTTGGTAGTGAGGCTGAACACAGGGGCATACACGTGCCACAGACGGAGTCAAAACATGAAATGTAAGTACAAAATACCCAGGAGAGTAACAAAGAATATGGTGCAGCCGAAGACGGTGACAGGGAAGTGGATTCCAGTACACCCAGGCCAGGGCTGTGAGACAGGCTTGAGCAGCCTGGTGATTCTGGAAGCTGATGTGGAGCAGAGGAAGGGCCATTCCTGAACGCCTTTATTCAGAATGCTCAAGTCAGACTGCAGGAGAGAACTGCTGGAGCAGTTTGCAGGATTCGCTCTCCTCTAAGAAAGAATCTCCCTGGGAGACAAGTTTTGTATTTTGAGAACATGTTTCTTCTCTGGCCGAAGCTTTCAATATTGATCAGCAAAGCTCTGCTCAAAGAAATGGCTGCTAGGGAGGGAACTGACTTGGCACGAGGCACAGGGCTTGGCTCAGAGGCTTCCTCAGGCTCTGAGGGGGAGGGAGCAGAGAAAGGACAGCAGGGGAGGGAAGAAAACAAAGAAAGGAAAAGGGCCAAACAACTATGGGAAGGCCAGAAGCTCTTTTCACTAACAGGGTGGAAGGAGACCGATAAATCCTCAGTTGTCTCTGTCCAGCCATTTCGGTGGCACTTCTTAGTTTTTTCACCTCTTCAGCAGAGCGCACAAAGGGCTCAGGGTGTGGGTGCAGGTTGCCTAGATGGACACTCTGGAAAAATTCCTTAGCCTCTTGGAGCCCCTCTTTTCTTACTTATAAATCTGGAATGATGATAGTGCAGACCTCAAAGGCTCCTTCAAGGAACGAACGAGATCCTTCCACAAAGCATTCAGCACAGTCTTGGCACTTGGTCAGAGGTCAGTAAACGTTAGCTATAGTTTTCCTCATTAAATGTAAAATGCCTTTCTCTTCCCCCAAGAGATTTGCCTTCAGTCATCCACCTCTTACAGAGCCTGCTTCTCCGGGAGACCACATTTGAATCAGCACTGGTGTCAAAAATACTGTCCATTTCAGGCCTCAGGCTATAACGGAGCCTTAAAGGCTTTAATAGTTCTAGCTGGGTGGGAACTGCTATTTGCCATTTAGATGGTACAGATCAGGGGCTTACTAGAGGGAGGGTAGGTGGCAGGAACTGGGGGATTAATGGGTTCCAAATATTTGCATATAAAAGGCAGCCTCTCCATCTGCTGAAGCCTAGCAGTAATAGAGTGTGATGGGAACAGGAGGAAGAATCTTCTTTGCATTCTGAGCAGGCCTCTGAAATTTAAGAGGTAGAAAAGCTCTCCCAAGCTTTGGAACATTGGCAGGGATCTATGGTGACTGGGTGGGTGGGGGTGAGTGGTGGCTTGGAGAGAGCTCTTTATTGTACTTGGAACCAGGCAACTCATCCCGGGAGGAGGCATGACTTAGGCTCACTGCTGGGAGCTGACCCACATGTGTCCCTTGTCTAGCTCTGAAGTCACTGAAGCCACTCGTGACAGCTTCTGTCCCTTGCCTAGGGCATGGGGATCCCACTCAGGCGGAATACCCTGACACACTGGAATAATGACAGCTACTGTCCGTTGACACGGCCACTGTGTACATCAGGGGTGTAGGTGGCAGCAGGTACAAGGCCACAGTCTGGGGAGAGCTGCCCACCCCCACGGGAGAGGAGGAGAACACTTGTCAGGCCTCCTCTAAGCCCTCTGCCCCTGACATCAACATCCTGGTTCCTCAGGTGGTGGGTGTGTGTTTCAGTCTGTATCCCAAACAGCAATATTTCACTGCAAGTGGGGGCAGTAGACCATTTCCTTCTCAGTCTTCCCTGGCAAGCACTTTAAAATGCCTGATGTTCCAGCTAAGTGGCCACACAGCTCTGCTCCAGCACCCACATACACAGCAGTGAGGAAGGTGAGAGGGGCCTGGCCGTGTGCTGTTCAGAGCCCATTACAGGCAAGATCGCAGGCTGACTTCCAAGTTCCCATGGGTCTAAATACACGCAGCATTGCAAAAGAAACAAAAATGCTGATTTTATCTAGTCTTCAAACAGCACATCAGGCACTCACAAATTTGTTCCTAAAACATGTCATTGATATTGGGGGGTGGAGGTGGTAGTGAGGGGAACCCTTCTTTTTTGCATTTGAGGCATAGTTTTTCAAAAGCATGTGGTGCTGCTAGAAATTATTTCAGCTGATTCAAGGAAAGATTTCACAAAAAGAACTGTAGTCTTTTGCCAAAATAAATTTCGTATTATCGAGGAAATACAAACTAGCACTTAATAGCTGCATTAGTGTACTGCTGTCAGTGTTGATGGTGTTTTGCTACTAACTTCCCACTGATTAATCTCTTCCTCATCAAGGCACACAGATCTGAGTCTTCGAGAGCATGGACGTGAAGAATGACATTTGAAGGATAACCATCAAGAAGGCTTCTCTTGTTAGGGAAGTGCTCTGTGGATTCTACATTATATGAGTACTTACAGATTTAATACTCCATAATAAGCACCCTGAGTGTCATGGCAGGAAGACTGAGGATCATTAGGTCCAAGTTACAAAGACGAGGTTTCCACAGACAGCTTCTGGGCAATCAAGGACTGGCAAAGCCTTGCAAAATTCTGCTTTGGCCTTTGGAATATGACTACATACCATGCTTCTATGTTTGGTTAACTCTTCTGTTTCCCCTTGGCCTAACCCATGCCTTTACCCCTCAGTAATACTGACAATTCGTTACTTTCTAACAAAATATTAAGCATCCCCTTTGAATGTTTACACACTTGCCTCCATTTTGAATATTCTTCACAGGAGACCTACCACTAAACCTTCTGCCCGACAGAGGGGATAAGTCAATCCTAGATATTTTGCCTCAGAAAAGTCCTTCCAGGCCTTTCTTTGAGCACCCTCTCCAAATTGTGCAGGATGTTTCGGCCTCAAAAGAGAAGATTACTGGTATTATAGAGAACTACAGGGTGTGTAGCCCAACCCGTGACTTCCAACCATCCAACTCCAGTGTTAGCTTGATAGATTTCCTATCCATGGTCCAATTCATAACCCACTGAAGACTCCCAGAACTGCCAGCCCTGCTCTACTTCAGGGAATACTCCAATCAAAAGAAAAGAAGAAGGGAAGGAAGATGGGAAGGAAAGACAAGACAGAGGGATGAAGGAATCCCACCACATTCCTTCTGACTTGTCCATAAAGCCTCCTTTTAATTATCTGCTTCCTTTTTGGAGACAGTTCAAAACAGCTAAAGGACTTCGTAAGATACCTTAGAGTCAAGAAGATCATACAGCTTATTTTTACTCCATATCTGCCTGAGAGGATGGTGTGAGGGTCACAAATTCGCAAACATATCTTTATGCTAATCATCTCTTCCCTCACTCTGTACTGTGGTACTGTGGAGGGGGAGATGCTATTTTAAATTCCTTGTTGGGAAGGATATCATCACGGGAAGACAATGGTGGCAATTTGTTGAGAATGGCAGTCACTAGGAAGAAAACAAAGACAAAGGAGACAATCTGCATGTAACATTAAAAGCCAAGTCATCCAAAGGCAAACCCCCAACGTCCTGCCTGTCACTGGGCTAATGGTCGGCCTCTGTTGTGCTATATTCTAGACACAACTGTGTTAACTGAGCAGAACTCAAACAGCCCCATTCAAAACCTCAAATGCCAAAACATTTTGTTGTTCTTCTCACTTGTTATGTTGCCTTCCCTCCCTGTCAGGCCACCTGCCCTGGGGGTACACCTTTCCTCTCTCATTTTCTATCAAACAGTAGGCTGACCTCATTTGGTCAGTGCCTCAGGTTTGGACCTTCCTCCCTTCTCCCCCTGGATCATATAGACAAAACTTTGATCCTGGGCTACATTTGGGGAGAAATAAATCCTGGCCAAGAAGAGCCCACAGAGCCTCTGGAATTATAAAGTGAGTCTTTCCTCCTCACAGAAATTATAACTTAAGCTAAACTTATTAGGATGATTTTCACTCATATCTGTACTGCACAGGAAGATGAGGACAGCTCCCCGGTGGAGCAAACCCCTGCCATGGCTTTTGGGACTGAGATCTCCGTGGGCCACACAAGGAAAACACTCACAGGGCAGGAGCGTGTCACACATGAGAGAGAAGATTTTACACAACTTCAAAGCCATGAGTGTGAAATAAATTCAGTTTTTCTGATTTCCCAGTATTGTTTAAATTACAAAGGAGCACACAGGGGTAGAGCAACAATCCACATCTCATGTTTTCACCATCAGATGGCACAGAATGTTTGCTGATTATGGACCAGGATGAATAAGTTACACAAATTCCCTGTCATTATTACAGACTTCCTTTCCTACAACTAATTTTCACATTCATTAATCTTGTGTGTTCATAAGGGCGGCCATAACCTGGCCACTTTACCTGTCACACCTCGTCTATGGACAGCATCCCACACTAAGCCAGGTCAGCCCTCCGGACTGTGTGCTTCCTTGACCGCGCCTTGTTCTCCCTCCCCAGCTGCCCCTCGCCCTACATTGCCTGGCTCACACTTGTTTGTTCTTTAGGTTTAAATTTAGATACCCCTTCCTGTGGAAAGCTTTCTTGGGTATCCCTTGCTCCTGGTTAGGCTCCCCTCTTTATCACTTATAATGTAACTCCCTTATGTTTCCATAATCCCCTCCAGACTCTAACCTCCAAGAGGGCAGGGGCCAGGTCTGTTTGCTTCACAAATTTCTTTCCTGGTATCTAGCAGGCCTTGGCTAATAAAATAGGTTTCCTACTACTATTCCCAAATGAATGAATCTGAAGTGGAGTTATCTGGCAGAGAATAAACCTTTGCCTCTTAGGTCTTAAAAACCAAGCAGCATTTTTCTTATCTCCAGCCTGATATTCTCTTACTAATAAAACTGTGCTCATCTTACAACTTTCCCTTCCACACATCCATCTATCTGATACAGGATTCTTTCTTAGGCTTTGGTTTGCCATCTTCCCCAAAAAGGAGACAAAAACATCTTTTTCCTCCCTGCCCTGTTTGTTCCATGGAAATCCCTATAAGCCCTGCTTCTGGAGGCAGCAGTTCTTCTGAACCCAGGAGCCCGCTCTGACCTGGCGTGCACCTGCCCAGCGACAACACTGTCCATGGGCTACCACTCCCTGGAGGGCAGATTTGTTGCCATGGAGAGCGATGGGCTGGTAAGCAAAGCCACGCCAGCTTGGAGAGATTAAAAAAAAAAAAGTATTTGGTGCCTTTGCACTCATACCTGTCAGTTGGCTTTGCAAAGCTTTATAAAAAAAAATCACAGTAGAGAAAATCAACGAGAATGTTGCTAACAAGCAGGTTATAAAACACATATTAAAGATAAAAGCTCAACAGGAGAAAAATACATATAAGTTCAAATAAAAGAAGCCAAACAACTGGATACCAAACAAGTCTAAGAAGAGAGAGACAGTCTAGCTTCACTTTTTTCCTAAAGGATGATTTTTTGTTGTGAAATATATGGAACATAGAAAAATAGCATCAAACATAGAATAAACACAACAAACAACAACAACAAACATTACCGCTATATGAGGTCAGTACTATCAGAACCCCCATTTTACAAATGAGGAATCTGAGGCACTGAGAAGTCAGGAAACTTCCCCAGGCACACAGTGTAGAAGGGGCAGAACCTGGATTTGAACTCAGGCAGTCTGACTAGATTCCATGCTAGTAAGCACTAGCTAACACTGCCTGTCATAGTTTATGTACAAATACGACACATACATAGTTTCAAAATAACATGCATAATCATGTACCTGCCATCTAGCTAAAGGAAGAGAACATTACCAGGAGTATCTTAGAAGCTCCCTGTGGGCCCATCCTCAAGCTCGTACATTCCCCTGCCGCCCACCACCTCTCCTACCAGAGAGGAGTAGGAGTAACTATTACCCTGAATTTTGGGTTAATTCTCTTGCTTTTTGTTATACTTTTATTATCTATATGCCTAAATGATACATTGTTAGTTTTCTACTTCATGTAAACAGAATCATAATATGTGTATCATCTGTGACTTGCTTATTAAACTCGACATTTTGTTTTGGAGATTCTTCCCTGCTAATGAGCCCGTTTGGTTCATTCCCTTTTTTGAGCTGTGAAACATTCTGTCCTTAGTTTATCCATCCTATGACTGGACATGGACATGTGTGTGGAATCAACAAGCTTTTATAATAAAAACAATTCTGTGGATCTCTTTTTGTAGGACTCAAATTGTAGCAGCACCAGATCACCTGGATGGTCTGTTAAAACACAAACTGCTGGGTCCCATCAATGGAGTTTTATTTGGTAGCTGGGGGGTGGGGCCTGAGAAACTGCATTTGTAACACACGCTCAGAGGATGCTGATGCCCATGTGAGCCAAGGACCACACATTCAGAACCACTGCTCCAGGGCACAGACCTAGGAGCAGAACTTCTGAGTCACAGTATATAGAAACTTCCAACTTCACCAGGGATGCCAAGGTGTGACCAGTCCTGCCTACAAATTCACAAAACCATCTACTCCATGTCTTTAATTTGTACCTCTCTGCTTACTGTAGTTGAGTGTGTTATTTTGTTTTATTTTGTTTTTCAAGCAGACTTCACACCCAGCATGGGGCCCAACACGGGGCTCGAAGTCAAGACCATGAGACAAGACCTGAATCTGGATCAAGAGTCAAATGCTTAACTGATTGATTCACCCAGGTGCCTCTGCAGTTGAGTGTTTTTTAAATATATTTATTGACGCGCCTGTGTGGCTCAGTCAGTGGACACTGACTCTTGACTTTGGCTCAGGTCATGATCTCACAGTTCATGGGATCGAGTCCTGAGTTGGACTCTGCACTGACAGGGTGGAGCCTGCTTGGGATTCTCTCTCTTTCTCTTTCTCTCTCTCTCTCTCTGCCCCTCTCCTGCTCTCTCTCAAAATAAATAAACTTAAATATATATATATTTACTGGCCATTAATGTTCTTCTGGGTCATGGGTATATGGTTCTTGATCATTTTTCTACTGGGTTGCTGAGCTGTCTACACCGAGGCCCAATGCGGGGCTCAAACCCACAACCACGAGATCATGACCTGAGCCGAAGCTGGACGCTTAACTGAATGAGCCACCCAGGTGCCCCAATTATGTTCAGTTTTTTAAGGAGCCACCATATTGCTTTTCATAGCAGTTGTACCATTTTATATCCTTAACAGTAGTGCACAAGGGTTCCAATTTCATCACATTCTCAACAACACTTGTTATTTTCTGGTTTTTCTTTTTTGTTTTTTTAAATAGCTATCCTAATGGGTAGGGTGATAGCTCATTGTGGTTTTGATTTACACCAATTTACATTCCCATCAATAGTGCAAGAGGGTTTCCTTTTCTCCAAATCCTTGCCAAACTTGTTATCTTTCTGATATTAGCAATTCTGACTGGTAGGAGGTGGTATTTCACTGTGCTTTTGATTTGCATTTCCTTGATTATTAGTGATGTTCAACATCTTTTCATATGTCTGTTGGCCATCTGTAAGTCTTCTTTGGAAAAAGGTTTATTATTCAGGTCCTCTGCTCAGTTCTTGTGTTTTTTTCACCTGGGCTGCTGAGTTACACTTTATTGGATATATCAAACATTGCAAAAATCTTCTCCCACTCAGTAGGTTGCCTTCTCATTTTGTTGATGGTTTCCTTCACTGTGCAAAAGCTTTTTAGTTTAATGTAGCCCCAGTTATTTATTTTTGCTTTTGTTTCCCCTGCGTGGGGAAACACATCCAGAAAAATACTGCTAAGGCCAAGAGTTTATGGCCTAAGTTTTCTTTTAGGAGTTTTATCATTTCAGGTCTTTAATCTTTGAGTTTGCTTTTGTGTATGATGTAAGAAAGTGGTCCAGTTTAATTCTTTTGCATGTAGCTGACAGTTTTTCCCAACACCATTTGCTGAAGAGATTTTCTTATCCCCACTGTATATTCTTGCCTCCTTTGTAGGTTAAGTGACCATTAAAAGGTGGCCTTGTTTCTGGACTCTCTATTCTGTTCCATTGATGTATGTGTCTATTTTTGTGCCAGGACAGTACTGTTTTGATTACTACAGATTTGTAGTATATCTTGAAATCTGGGATTGTGATACCTCCAGCTTTGTTCTTTCTCAACACTGCTTTGGCAATTCAGGGTCTTTTGCAGTTCCATACAAATTTTATGATTATTTTATTCTAGTTTTATGAAAAATGCTTTTATTTATTTATTTATTTATTTATTGCTTTTGGTATTTTAATTGAGTTTGAATCTGTAGATTGCTTTGGGTAGTATGGACATTTTAATATTAATTCTTCTAATCCATGAACATGGGATATCTTTCCATTTCTTTTTTTCTTCTTTAGTTTCTTTCATCAATGTCTTACAGTTCTCAGAGTACAGGTCTTCACCTCCTTGGTTAAATGTATTCCTAGGTATTTTATTCTTTTTGATGCAATTGTAAATGGAACTGTTTCCTCATATTCTCTTTCTGATAGTTTGTTATTAGTGTAGAGAAATTCAACAGATTTCTGTATATTGATTTTGTATGCTGCAACTTTACAATTCACTGATCATTTTTTATTATATATTTGTTCTCTATTTTCTTATCTATAATTTGTCCTTTCATTACTTCTCCTGTGTTTATTCCGCTTTCACTTCTTAAATTAGATACTATTGTTGAAATAAGGACCACAGATCTAAATTTTAAAATTAGGACAGGTATTGTGGTGCCTGGGTGGCTCAGTCAGTTAAACATCTGACTTCGGCTTGTCACGATCTCACAGTTTGTGAGTTCGAGCCCTGCGTCAAGCTCTGTGCTGACAGCTCAGAGCCTGGAGCCTGCTTTGGATTCTGTGTCTCCCTCTCTGCCCCTCCCCCACTTGCACTGTTTGTAACTCTCAAAAAAATAAACATTAAAAAAAAAAAAAAGAAAAAGTTGAACAGGTATTTACTAAAAGCCTGCACTCAGGAAAAGAACATATGATTTACAAGTAGTTAGCTCTACTCCTTTGGCTCCTAGCACCTAAAAGTATACGAAGTCTTTAGGTGCATGTTTATGTGAATAATATAGGCAGAAATATCCCCATAAAACAAGTCGGCCCTCAAGGTCCTACTCAGAAAATCTTTCTCTGTGGTAAAGAGTCTAGAGCTTGTGGCTAGGGGTTCCTTATGATATAGTGGGGAGTTCTGGAAAAAGCTATCTTATGACATGAGGGGATGTGGGTACTTCTGGCAGGTCAAGGGTAAGTATAGTCTTCATCTATGCATAGCTCATTAGACAAAAAAAAAAAAAAAAAAAAAAAAAAAAGGCTCAAAATCCAGCCTTTAAAGTTTTGATATGTGGTCTTCTTCCCATTATTTTAACCCCTAGTTATTTATAATGTTTATTATGATTTTTTGATTTGTAAATTGTTTAAAAGTTTGTTTTCTGATTCCCTGTAAGTGTTCTCTCCCTTGATTAGTCTCAAAGTTATACATTCTATTTGTTTTGAAGTTTTCTTTGCTATTAAAACACATTTAAAGTCTAAAGCTAAACACTTTTAAAAGAACCTCTTTTCAGATAGAATTATAGTATACTGTAGCTGATTACCACTCCCCCGTTACCAATTTATTGTGCAGTTTTTATTCAGTATTTTAATTCTATCATTTTTAGTACCACACATTAGACATTCTTGTTTCTGTTTTACAGAGTCAATATATCTACAAATTAAATAAGATCCTAACTTAATCCATTCTACTTCTCTGATCTTCCATCTGGGACCACCTCCTTTTCTTATCTGAGTATATCCTTTAGAATTTTCTTCAGAGCAGTTTGGTTGGTATTAAAATTCCTCATATTGTGTTTTGCCTGAAAGTGTTCTCAATTTATCCTCTTCAATGATGTTTTTACTACGTAAGAAAATTCTTTCATATATGTTAAAGAAAAATGTTCACATTAATAAAATATTCTTTTCTGAGACAACTGAAGCTGTAACTCACTGTCTTTGGGCTCCTATTGTTGTTTCTGAAAATTCAGCTTTCGGTCTAAATGCTATTTATATATATATATCTGTTTTGTCTTTCTTTCTGGGTGCTTTTAGTATTTTGTTTGTTTAAAGTTCTTCAGTTTCACTATGACATACCTACTTAAAATTTTCATTTCTTCTGCTTGAGATTTGTTGGGCTTTCTGGATCTTCAGTTCATTATCAGTCAACAATTCTGGAACTTTTTCTTCTCCTCTATAGTATTTCCTTTCAGAACTCTATTGAGAGCATCTTAGATCATACCCCTAGTCTCATAATCTCATTTTACAATTTCCCTCCTGTTTATCTGAGCCATATTATGGATTATTCAGCTCCATTTTCTCTTCAACTGTCTCTAATCTGTTTAATGCATTGGGTTTTTTAATTCTTATTTTTATATTTGTCATCTCCAGAAGTTCTATTTTCTTATTTTTAAAATCTACGCAATCAATTTACAGTCTCTGGTCCATGTTCCTATTTTCAATGCTTTAAAATTTTTCTGAAATTTTAAAATATTCATTTGTATTTGTGACTGATAAAATTCAAGAATGAAGTATTTATAGGTCCCACTCCACTGTCTGCTGTTTTTACTGGCTTTTACGCACGGTGAATTGTTTCCTTGTGTTCTAAATGAAAGCTGCCTTTCTCCTGAGAGGAATTTCTATTTATTTCTGAGGGTCACCTAGAGCTGTTGAGGATATTTACACTGCCATTAGGCTACAAAGGAAAACCTACTTTAATCTTTCTCTCTTTCCCCAATGTTTCTCAAAAGAAATAATTTCCCAACAGATAAAAATCACTGCTGGGAGCATCTGGTATTGCTCTCGTCAGGAGGATCACAAATTGGATTATTCCCACTTTGGAATTATGAGGGAAGAATGTGAGAAGCATATGCTGCTGAAATATCTTACAAATCAAATTCTTTATACCACTTGCATCTAGCTTCAACTTAAGGAGGGTTTTTATTTGGCTGTGAAAGTACTTCTAATAAGAAATGTTATCCCTTTTGCAGTTTGGTTCCTAATCCATCCATATCAGCTCTACTACAGATCATGAATGATGAAAAGTGCATGATTATTATTTATTTTAGTCCCACCATGTAAAACTGGCTGGAGGTATAACCCTACAACCACAGCAATACACAAACCTGTGAGGGTCATCTGGATCACAGTTAGGAAGAAACTGAGTGATGGCTTCTGCCACTTCTTCGTTTGATAAAACATCCCAGAGTCCATCGGTGGCCAAGATCAGCACATCATCTGCTCCATGCTCATATTTGGAGAGATCGTAGACTCTTACCTGAAAAGAAAGGGAATATTCCTGCTTAAGAAATTGGGAGCACATTATTTCCCATAACAAATTGGTTTCGGAATTCCTTCCTTTTCCCACCTTGCCGAGGGGTTTTTAGGTATGCGCTACGAAGTACTTGGTTGTGCAACAAGCTTTGTGGCCACAGGTAGTAGCCTCCTTTGGAGACTTGCTCTATAGACATATGGGACTCAACAGGTGGGCTTAAAAGTTGACAAGGAAGAATTAATTCAAAATTAATGCCTGAGACATAACTGGAACAATACCTAACAGTAGATACTGCGCGAGCCAGAAAAGGAGCCAGAGGCTTGCTTCCTTCCTTCCTTTGCACATCCATTCCACAAATACTCAGTAAGGGCCTGCTCTGTGCCAGGTGCTCTATGCATAAAGATGAATAACAGGGGCCCCTGGGTGGCTCAGTCGGTTAAGCCTCCACTTCGGCCCAGGTCATGATCTCACTCATGGTTTGTGGGTTCAAGCCCCGTGTCAGGTCTGTGCTGGCAGCTCAGAACCTGGAGCCTGCTTCAGATTCTATTTCCCTCTTTCTCTGCCCCTCCCTCTCACACTCTGTCTCTGTCTCTCAGAAATAAATAAAATGTTAAAAAAAATTTTTTTTAAATAACAGGAAATAACAGATTTCCCTGCTTCTTAGCTCTGTCTGTTGGAGAGATAAGGCCAGCCTTGGATCTTCAGTAGTTACTCTGTATTTATTTTGGACTGAAGAGACATTTTATTTAATGGGCTCACTTGAATCACCTTTTGGCTTACCTGTTTGAGCCCCAAGGGGCAGGATTTCTCTCCTGTCAGGATGGGGTTCAGACGCTACACTCAGGTTTAAGGGGCCTCGATCTAGCCTAAATTACAAAGGACATATACTAAATCTGAATCTCCAAAGGGGATCTTGGCAAACTTTAAGTCTTTCCTCATCTCTAGGCCCTGGAATGACTTGAGATATTTCAATATCCACCTATACTCTTTGTGAAGAACAGAATAACCTTGATGAAACTAGTAAGAATACAAATCCAGCAGTATTGGGGCTAGGCCACAACTCTATTTTCACCCACCTCTGGCAGGAAAGGGGTCTAGGATTTCATTGCCGTTCCCTCCTCAGTGGGCAGAACCAGTCCATGTATACTGCCTCACCAACTAAGGACACATGCAGGTCAATTTCATCAACCTTCCAGCTCCTCCAACCCCTCTCATTTTTCCTATCTTCTGAAAGCACGTCTGAGTGAAAGCTGTAGGCCAGCAGCGGGCGGGACAGGGAGAAGAAGGAGTTTGGAGTTGAAGCAGCCGTGTCCCCCATCAGAGACACTCACTGCTAGGTCATCTCAGACCTAGAGAGAATTCAATTCTAAGAGGGCTACACACTGTTCAAATCCACATCTTTGAAAGCCCAGCCTCCTAGTTTTAGAGAGGTTTGCCGGGGCCCGTGACCCTCTGACACAGGGCTGGTCCTGTAGACGAACAGCCTACACCCAGCAGCACAGAACAACAAAATACCACACGCCTACCCACAGGGCCCTGGGAAAATGAGCTCAAATGAAAAGCTGCCTCCAGGTACCAGGCCTCTGTGCCTGCTAACTGCGTGGTAACAATCAGCTAATGGCCCAGTGCATGGCCCACAGTTAGGAGAAGAGAACCCACAGTCAGGGGTATACTGGACTGGCTTTTAACATTTTCTCAAAAGGCATATTCACTTTGAGGGTAGAAATTTACATTCTAGAGAAGGCAGCGTGCCTTATGAGGTCAAATTAAGGAAAACAACAGGGGGAATCTTAAGCTTACAGCAGCCTGGAAAGTCCCAAATGCCAAAATTCAATCCTCAGGCCACTCACTGAATTCATGTGGTCTGTCTGGTTTCCACTCTCAGAGGCAACCAAATCCCTTTTGGGTTTCCTTGTGACCCCTGGGCGCTGCAAATGTTAGAGCAGTGCTTCTCAAATGTTAATGTGCCTGGGAATCAGCTGAGGATCCTGCTAAAAGGCAGATTCTAATTCAGTTCTGGGGTGTGGCCGGAGGCTGCCCTTCTAGCTTACTTCTACGTGATGCTGATGCTGTGGGTCCTTGGGCCACACTCTGAGTAGCGAGGCTGAAGAGAATGCCTACTGGCCCCTGTTGGCAAACAAGGAAATGCAGGGCTTGGTGGCCTCTGTGATGCCTACACAGCCTATCCTCTAGGGCAGGCTTTGGAGAGGACAGCAAATGTTGGCTCTGGGCTCCCAACTTCAAGTCCTGGCTCACTGTGTCATTATTTCCAGTATGCAATGACTTTGCCTAAGAGAGACTAGCTTACTCTGGGGTAGGTCTACAGTACATTTCTGTGACAACCTGAACTCCACAGAATAAGAGATGTTCCGGGCGGTGGGGAGATGATGTCAGGTGCTCCAGTTCCAATCTTGCGCTTGTAGCTAAATAGGAGATTCCATCTGCCTTCTAGCGCCTTCTAAAAGAAAGATTTCTAGGTCTGAAGATAACATCCATTTAATTTCAGGACTACCCTGGGTTTAGGGTGCCAGAATCTCTTCAAGTGCTTTCTGCTGGCCAAAAACATGTAGAGATTTGAGCTGTTTAAGCTTAAGTTATCCTGCCCGCTACTCAACTGGAGATCTAGCCAACAGAATGGGAGTGGGATGATAAACAGAAACATGTTAGAAAATGCTCTCTTCAATTCCATCAGTAAATTGAATCCTTCCCTAATTCCACTATTCACATTTCCACACACAGTTCTCTAATGCTGTTTCATTAGCCAACATGAAAATCCTTTCAAAACCATTCTCAAAGTATTTTTAATGTAAATAATAAAAAGCTGGTCTCAACCCTGTTCCCTGAGGCACTCCCCAATTAACATCCTTTTAGGTTTTTATTGCTACCCTTTATTTCCTGCCCTTTAGCCAATTTCCAAAGGACTCTGCCAACTTTCCACTTACAACTCGTGTCTTGTACATTAACCTGTAATGCAGGACATTTTGTGAAAATGCTCTCAGAAAAACTGGGCTGCGGCACAAGACGACCCGCTTCCCGCCCATCCTCCCCAGCAGCAAGGGCTTCAAAGGATTCTGGCGGGCTCTGGAGTCCTGACCTCCTCTCCCTGCAGCTGTTGTTGGCTCTCCTCAGTCAGACCACACTCACCTCTCCAAAGTTCCCTCTTCAATTCCGTAAATAGCTTCTTGATGTTCCAGGAAGCCTCACATTAAACTAATGGGCTCTGAGGTTCCCCAGACTCAGACACCAGGAAGAGAGTATCCTGGGCCCCAGGAGGGGAGAGGTGCACTATGCAAACACCTTGGTCTGCAGGAGAGCTGGGGAACAGGGTCAGAGCTTTGTGTGGCTCCTTCCTGTGTTCCCAGCTGCCGAGAAAGGGAGAGAAAGGCCCCAGGCATCCTTGAGATTCTTGCAGTTTTTGAGAGCGATAGAATTTGAGCCGCTGAGAGACGGATGGGGCCTGTGTGGATCCATCTGCCCCTCCTCCAGCCGCCTGTATGTGTTGACTGAGCACTTACTATGTGCCAGCTACTTTTCTAGGCCCTGCGGATACAGCCGTGAACAGAAGTGACAAAGTCCCTCAGAGCATCTACACTAGTAGAGAGACAGACCCACAAACTGCAATGTGAGAAGCGGACGGGTGCTTTGAAGAAGAGTCGGAGTAAGAAGAGTGACAAGACCGTTCTTGTAGAGGACCCAGTTATGGCAGACCTCTCTGGAAAGGCACCGTGTGAACAAAGATCTGAACAAGGGAGGTGATTTCCCAAAGGTCCCTTCTTGTGCTCCCCCTTCCTTCCCTGAGGGACCTGCCAGTCTTCTGGGCCTGGGGTTGGATTGGGGGGTGCAGTGCCACCTGCTGCTGCCACAGCAATCCTGAGGAAAAGCAACCAACAAGGAGCATCTCTTTCTGTTCCCTGGTCGGCGCAGTCACAGTCCTCCACGTCCATGAGCACAGCATTTACCGATTTATACCTGCCAGGTCCACTTGTCTGTCTCTTGCACAAGACTGGTTATTGTCAGATTTTAACGTGCTGAAAAATCACTTGGGGTGCTAACTGAACAAGTTTAGATTCAAACGTCCACTCTTTAAACGTTCTGATTGTGTAGAGCTGTGCCCGAGCATCAGCTTATTTAGACAAGGGCCAGGTCATTCCAACAAAGTGGTGGGGGGGGGGGCCTCGCCTTGAAAACAGGGTCACTGGCAATGAACCCCTCAAGGAGCAGGGTCTGAGCCATCCTGTTTCCGTCCCCAGAGTGCAGAGCTTACCATTCGGTGACCACTCAATAAATAACCAAGAGAAGCATTTGCCTCAAGGGACATTCACCCCTTGTTCTGCTTACAGTGAACACCACCGTCAGTTGGTCATCTTCTCTTCCTTCTCAAGACTCAACTTCTGGAGGCCAGAGATCCCACTTTGCATTTCTTCTGTGGGCTTGGCAGTATTTTCCATAGTAAATAACAACAGATCTTCAGGCCACACTTGCTGAGACAGAATAAATGAGAGGAAGGGAGGAAGAAAAATAATCCAACGTATGAGATCTAGTCTGAGGACGCTCTGGTGACCGGGCAGATTTAGTTTGTCACCTCAGACACTTCCAAGCGGTCACCCAAATGCAAAGTGCTGATATTGAACAGAAGTAGCAGACTCTTTCCTTTCCTTCCCCTGTCCTCACTGGAGCTGCTAACAAACAAACAACTCAGCGTAAGGAAGGGGGCAGGAAAGAGTTTGGGGGCACACAAGAGCCTTGACTAATGTGCCCTGAATGAGCCAAGCACTGACTGCTCTCGCAGGGCCCTCAGCTTCAGAGCACTTAGATACGTCCTTAATGTCATCACCGGACATCTATGTACATAGGAGCTTGTGATGAGTGAGTCTTTAATCCAGTACTTCCACTCAGGGCTCGGTCCTAGGCTGCTGCTTCAGCATTTGTGTAATGTGCGTTCACCTCTTTGCTCTATTACTGATGAGATTTCGGTGGCACATTGAGAAAGCTCACGCTAGTGTAAGCTGATGCCAGCTTCCGGAAGCTACTTTTAAAAAGAATCCATCAATTCTTCCATTTGCCCAATCGCGGCAGCTTCTCTATGATGCCCTCACAGCTTTTACAGCTTTATCAACTCAGCAAATTCTCCCAACCCTTTTTCCCTCTGAAGTACTCAGGGGAGGCCCAGGAGCCCCCATAGCTGAGGCCTGGCTTTCTGAAGGAACAAGAGCCTCCGGCCTTGGTTATTAGAAGCCCTCACTTCAGGACTCTGCGTCTAACTGGCTTTGGGACCCGAGATAAATCATTTATTGCCTTTTGCTCTTAATTTTCTCATCTCTGAAATCATTGTTTAAAAATTGTAAACAAAAATACGAGGACACCTGCTGTACCTGTTACAGGTAGAGCTACTATAAAGATCAAATGAGATCATATGGAAGGAAACCACGAATTCTAATGTACCACATGGTATTTTTTTTTTTTTTATGGCACTGATCTCAGGGCAGTAGACCTGAAAGTAAACCAGCTGGCAGAAGGAGAGGAGTAAGAGTCAGGGCCTGGGGGTTCAATTACAAGTCTCATTTCAAATAACAGGGATTGGGACTCTCACGAGTGTTCTTGCCAGAAAAGCCGGATGGTTCCCAAGATAAAGGATGCCAAGAGGTAGTAGAAAATAAGGAGAGTACAAAGTCTTATCCTCTCTACCCCATGTAGCCAACCCCCAAGCTCAACCTATAGAACTCTGAATATGGCACCCATGCCAGGAAAAAGAAAACTCCAGCATATTCCTTGTGGTCCTACAAACCAAGCCAATTATTTCAATGTTGCCATTGGAACAAGCCACCAAAATTGCATTCAGAGTCTGTGTTGCTGCGATTCTACCTACACTATGCCATGAAACACACACTGAACTTGGTGGCAAAAGCCTTGGGTTTGAAACCACTTCTCCATAAAATTTAGGCAAAACCACTTTGGTCATTCATGTTTTCAAAGTCTATTGACCACCTGCTGGGAATATGGAAAGAAGCAGTGATTCATCACCGGGAGTGTCGGGGAGGAGTCGGATCATATGCCTTACACCTAGTGGGAACTGCGAGGGCCAAACCCTGGTGTGCTTGGTGACTTTTTATAGCTTAATTTGGCTACAGAACTAGATTTTCACTGGGGATTGTTGAGGGATGAGGCATGACCTTTTAAATCTTCAGTGTCTCACTTTGTGAAATGAAAGGTTAGGATTAGGTGGCCACTGTGGATGCTGGCGGCACTAATGTTCTCAGACTCTTTCATCACACGATGAGTTAGGGCTGGACGTGACTGGCCACGTGACCTCAGAGCATCTGACTGCAAATGCGTCAAGGAACATTTAAGTATTATAAATATGCTGGCTATTGGGGCTGTGGGTATAATTTTTATTTGAAATATACCACAGATATTCTTGAGGGTTTGCTTTCTCTTTTGCAGTCTACAGACAAAATAAACATTTGACTTTTGAGGGTGGATACCACCTAATAGCTAAAATGTTTCTAAACCAGCTAAAATAGTAGGTAGCAAATAGAGAGGCTGAAACTGTACCCGATGCCTGGCTGCTATAGCATAAGGCTTCCATTTTCTCATGAGGCCAGTACTTTGCAGCTCTGTGAGGTAAGCTATGGGAAGGAATTTTTTTTTTAATGTTTTATTTTTTTATTTTTGAGAAAGAGAGAGGGACAGCATGAGCAGGGAGGGGTCAGAGAGAGAGGGAGACACAGAATCCGAAGCAGGCTCCAGGCTCTGAGCTGGCAGCACAGAGCCCGACGCGGGGCCGGAACCCACGAACCGCGAGTTCATGACCTGAGCTGAAGTCGGATGCTTAATCAACTGAGCCACCCAAGCGCCCCGGGAAGGAATTTTTTTTACATGCTGGCTGCTCTCATGATCCAGTCCTTTCTCTGGGCTTCCAATGGCTTATGCACCACTGAATCAAAGGCTCACTGAATGAATCAGTGAATGAATGGGCTTGAATCTAGCTTATCAATCATTTGAGGAATAAGCTTCTGTTCATTAAAATGTCCATTTATAGAGATAAAGGCCAGAGGAAAGTCCAGCCTGTGAGTGAAACTACGCGGGTGCTGTGTAGGTGGATTGAGTCGTGTCTAATCCAGTGAAGAGGCACACACAGAGTGACCGTATGTCCCTGTTTGCCTGGGCTAGTTTGGGTTCGTGCTGTTTTCCCAGCATAATTATTAATATGTCCACACTGACAGTAAGTTATATATGATCACCTAACAAATAAATAGTGAAATGACTGCTATTTTTTATATGTGTAATTGTTACTTCTGGACATTGAGGACTCAACCACATCACCAGTGTGTTCTTACTTCACAGGAGTTTGCTCACAACGGCAGGATTTCAGAGAGCTCAAGTGAGCAAGAGACCAAGTTACTATGGACCTTGCCTTAGGAGAGGAGACACAGTCATGCCTGGTGGGCTGAGGGACACCTAGGGGGGGGCAAAGGCAATCCCACTGATTGCAGTTATTCTGAAGCAAGTAGCCCAGGTCTCAGCAGACCTCTGTGCACGTGGAGAATGAGGTGTGAAGTATCTCTCACCTACCAGTCCGGCACGGAGACGCGTGCATTATAAGACTGAATCACGCAGTCCAGGACTAGAACATGGATGTATAACGAACCCATGCGGGGATTATAAAACTGAAGTTCCTGAAGCCCAGTGAAGAATGGCTTATGACAGTATTATTCAAACAGCGGTCTTTGGATCACCTGCTTCAGAATGGTCTAAACATGTGAAAACTCCTAGGACCTATTCTAGACCTAGCGCCTTAGATTTTCAGGAAGTGGATTCCAGGGATTTGCTTTTTGGGGGGGATGCATGATCTTATTTTATTCAAATACCAGTCTTATCACGCATGGTCCAAGAACACTCAAATAATAAACCAAATATACACAGATCTTAAAGAGTGGTCCTTAAACATTATAGTCAGCGATGCCATTCTTGCCTATCTGCTGAATGGTTTGGTGGCCACCGAGGTGTGGATGTTGTTTTATGCTGGCAAGATCATAGGCATGCATTTTTAAATACGTAATAAAATCTGTTTTATTTTTTCATTTTTATTTTTTAAATTAAACTCTATACCCAGCATGGGGCTCGAACGCATGACCCCAAGATTATGACTGAGCCAGTCAGGCACCCCGGGGTTTGCATTTTTAAACAAACTTCTCAAATTCTTCTGTGTGTAATGCAATAAATTAATGCAAAAAAAGGATACTGCATGTTTAACTGAAACAGTCAAGTGAAATTATTATTTTTCAGAAGGGGCTCACAGGGAAACAATTTCTAATGGGAAGAAATATTTGACACAATATAGAGGTTAGCTCCCCTGTGTGACCGTAAATTTTATGAGTTGCCAGGCAAGATTTTTTGGTGTCAAAGTAAATGTCAAATTCTGGTTTTATTCAAATAGCTGGTTACCTCCCAAGTCACTTCCCAATGGAAACAAGCCATGAAAATGTCACACACATGCGTACAAGTGATTTTTACAACTAGAGAGTTAGAGATGCAGATGGAGGGCAGGCGAAGTCATGAAGTCCTCCCTGTATGTAGGCTCAGATGGCACTGCAGACAAAAGCTTCTCTACATTCTTAATACCATCTCCCCCCCCACCTTCTCAAGGCAGTGGTGGTTGTGGGAGGGGAGCATACAGCCTCCAAGAGTACATCACTCTGAGAAGAAAGATGCACAAGATAGTGGTTGAAGGGTACAAACTTTCAGTTAGAAGACTAGGGATCTGAAGTACAGCACTGTGACTATAGTTCTCTATAACCTGTATTTGCTGTATAATATATATACACTAGATACATAAAATTTATATACATTATATATAATAAGGTACTTATTATATACTTAAAAGAGAGTAGAGCTGCAGTGTTCTCACCACAAAACAGGAATGGTAGTTATGTGATAGAGCTATAGTGGTAATCATTTGGCAATATACAAATATAAATGCATCAAATCAACACACTGTACAGCTTAAACTTATATCATGTTACATGTCGGTTATATCTTTAATAAAACTGGAAAAAGAAAACTGTCAAATACCACTGTTCTAGACTGCCAGAGTATCCTTAGATAGAACTCCTCATTTTTCTTTTGTAGGAGCATCCGTGGTTTGTGAGGCCTGAAATTTACAAAAATCTTAGAAGCTCTTTTAAAAAAAGAATACGGAAATAATTATGAATACAAACATAGATACTAAGAGAGAGGAAATGGTGACAAATTACTAAACCATGGAAAATGAGGTCTCTTTCTTTTGAGAAATGTTTACAAAGAAATGATTCCTGACTCTAACCTTGCTTCTGCCCCCTACCTAGAACATTCTTCATTTCGTAGAAACAACCAAACACAGTAAGGACTGGTCCAAGTGAAGAGCCCTGATAACTCACGTTTAATTAGCTTCTTTGTAAATCTGCCTCCATACTGCAAACTAGATTACCTCTATAGACTAATGAGCTAAACAGTTAACTCATCAACTTATATTAGTTTGCACTGGAAGAAAGATGATTGTTTCTCTAATCCTCAAGATTTCACAGCAGGGAGGGCACTGTTTTTCCCCTTAAAATCTATTTATTTATTTGAGAGAGAGAGAGAGAGAGAGAGAGAGAGAGAAAGAGAGAGAAAGAGAGAGAATCCCAAGCAGACTCTGCATTGTCAGTGCTGAGCCTGATGCAGGGCTCGATCCCATGAACCGCAAGATTATGACCTGAGCCAAAATCACAAGTTAGACACTTAACTGACTGAGCCACCCAGGTGCCCCAGTAGGGGGAACTTGTACAGGCAGGGTGTGGTACAGAGCCTCCAAGATGGGCGCTGTCAATCCCTGTCCTCCCTGTATAAGCACACTGCTCCTCCTTCAAGAGGTGATTCCAATTCCCCTCCCCTGAAGTATAGACCAGCCGTAGTGATTTCCTTGACCACTAGCATGTGGCAGAGCTGATGGGTCTAGGCCTTCGGAGGCCAGGTCCTACAGTCCTACAGCTTCTGCTTGGCACTCTTGAACCACTCACTCTGGAGATGTTTTCTCTCAGAATCCAGTTGCCACGCTATGAAAAGCTGAAACCCCATGGAGAAGCCATGTGTAGCTGCCTCAGCTCAACTCCTCAGCTGGTAGCCGACCTCACCTGCCAGCTATGGGAGTGAGCGGCTTTGGACTTGCAGCCCAGCTAGTCTTCGGATCACTCTAGCCCCAGGGTGCCCCAGGGGACATCCAGTTGTGACGTGAGACACTCCCAGAGGGAACTCCCTAGCTGAAGCCAGTCAATTCACAGAACTATGAAAGGTAATAACATAAATAATACAGACAGTACACTGTTCCGTCACGGCTCCAAGTCCTGGGGTGGCTGGTTTTGCAGTCCCCAAGGGCACAAAGGCATTGTATTGGAATATGCCACGTGTAGGCCCTCTTCCTCTGTGGGGCTGGGGAGATGGATGGGGCACTGAGCCCCCTGGAGTTTTCTTCTTGGTCTCACCTTGTCCATCTGCAGCACTTGTTCCCTTGGCTCCTGTCCTCTAGCAGGTAGATATTGGGCAGACCACCTTCTGTGGGGTGGTGAGAGGACAGCCCATAGCTAGCCAGTCCTTAAATTTAATCTTGGGGGGGAGTGGTGGAGGACAAGAATAAGAAGTCCATTTTGGTCTGAAATCTAAACCATGGTTTCTGGTCTAACTTTACACTAGCTATAAAGTTATTTTCATCCCAGGCACCTGTGTCTATGTTTTTGATTGTTCAGAAAACTCAGAGAGGAAAAAAAAAAAAAGCATAAAATTAGTTTTCCTCTCCAGATCTCCACAAACAGCATTTTTCCCTTTTCTTAGGCTGGAGAGCAGTTTATTCTTAAGTTTTAGAAAATTTCACACCGCTTCATCCACTAAATCCAGTCTGCCATCAGTTTTTGTTACCTTGGTTTTTTTTTTTTTTTTTTTTTGAAACGTCACTCACAAGTACCTCCTTTTCATTTTCCTGGTCCCTTCCCTAGTGTTTGTCCTCCTGTTACAGTTTCAGTTTTACAGCGGTCACCCTGTCTGCCTCTCGACACTCTGCACCCCCATCTACATGCTGTTACAGGCCCCCACCCCAACATTTATCATGCTGCTCCCTTGCTGAAGCCCTTACCTACTGCCTTGGGTCCCGTTCCAGGCCCTCCGTAATCATTAGCTTCGTTACTGCTGATAGCCCTACAAGCTATCTTCCAAACCCAGTGACCTCAAAGGGCAGATTTTACTTCATCCCAGACTCACTCCTGCTTCCTTCTTATCCTTGTCCTCCTTCTCGAATTATATAGTCCTCTCTCCTTCTTGTGAATCCCCTTGTCTCTCAGGGAGCAGGAATCACAGGATTTATAGGTGATCATTCTTTCACTAGTCCCCCATTCCAACTTGTCCCAAAATTCTAATGCTCTTGAGGACATGTTCCCTAGTGTGCTGGTCAGTAAACACTACTGGACTCAGGATCTCTATGTAAAGAGCCAGTGAAATCTTGTGGTCTTGATAGAATTGAAAGAAGAGCTAGGAGCTAATATTTATTATGCCAGGTTCTGGCTAAACACTTTACATAGGTCATTTAGTTTGTTCCTTAAGTTCCCGGGTCTCACTACCCTACTGTCTTCTCTTTATTGAAAAGGAAGCTGAGATTTAGATAAAGTACCTTTTTCAAGGTCACCCAGCTAATAACTGAAGAGACAGAGCTTGAGACAGAGCTTGAAGTCAACACTGATTACCGGTCTGAGTTTTTAAGTACTACATCACACCACCTCCTAAGGTATTTTTGAGGGGAATTTTTAAAACAAGTTTACCCTACTCTATCACCTAAAGATAATTACTGTTACCATTTTATTAAATTTCCTTCACGTGTTTATATACACATGCATATACCTTCTTACCAACTTACGATCACACTCTTTGTAATACAATCATATTCTGTTTCACTTAATATAGTACAGCTTTTCCCCCCATGTCATTATGCATCCATATTGTTTTTTATGAATTGTTCAGACTGCAGAAAGTAGACAATACAATAAAACAGGCTCTTTCCCAAAATGGGACTTTGGCTGGGGTATGAAAAGCTACCAAGAATAAGAAGACTTTAAATGTTAAGTTGTCAACCAAGAGCTTTTGTAAAATTTTTTTAAGGTTTATTTTTATTTTTGAGAGAGACAGAGACAGAGTGCAAGTGGCGGGGGTGGGGGGGGGGGCGCTGAGAGAGAGCAGGAGACACAGAATCCGAAACAGGCTCCGGGCTCTGAGCTGTCAGCACAGAGCCCCACGTGGGGCTCGAACTGATGAACCGTGAGATCATGACCTGAGCCAAAGTGGGACACTTAACCAACTGAGCCACCCAGGTGCCCCTCCACAGATGTTCTTACTTACTTTTCCTAGCACCTTGTGAATACAGGCATTTTCACCTCACCTGAGGGAAGGGGAAAGCAGGCTAAAATAGAGCAGGTCACGTGGGCATTCAGACACTGGAGTCTAGGGTCTTCCTTCTCTTGGAGAAGGCAGTTTCACATGAAAGAAAAAAAAATATCTAGATGAAGAAAAGAATGAGCTAAATGAGTCATCTGCAATTATGAAAAACAGCTGACAGGAATCTTGAACACCAGGGAAAAGAATAAGGAAGCAGAGAGAACACCAGGCTCCTTGTGGTTCAGTCTGGCAGGGGTGGGGAGGGGGGAGGGGATGCAGAGTCAAGGAGGGGGAGTTGACTTTGCAAACTGGCCTCCACTTGGGAAAAGACATTGTCTTCCAAGAGCCCAAAAGGGGGCTCAGGGCAGTCCTGGCGTGCAAGCCGGAGAGCAGACAACATGAAGAGGAAGGCTAGCTCTAAGGAGGCCACAGGTCAGAAAGGGCCACGGAGCAGAGAACATCTGCAGGTTTAGGCTGCAGGCCTGTGCCAAGGTGCCCAAGGAACTGACGCAGCAGGAAGTGTACTGGACTGGGGTGGGGAGGAGAAATGCTGGAAAAGAGGCGCGGTGAGGCTGGGCTCTAGCGCCTGAGTTCCCGGACCCTTTCCTTCTCCGCTTGAACTCTGTCAGGAGAGTATAGGGAAGGTGAATATTGATGAGCTTCATTGAGCAAGAAGATGGGAGACCTGGCTGAGGGTGTTTCTCTTCCACGAGAAAGGCTGCCCCTTACACTGGGACACAGAGAAAACACGGTGCTGTGGACCAGATGCGAGTCAACACGTCTCCACATCCAATGGTCAGGCCAAGGCCCGGTTGGCGGGGGCCTCTGGTGGAATTCAGTTCCTGGCCAGAAATCCCTGCCTTAGACCTTGGAAGACAGGAGGGAGGCTCAGCAAACCTGGCGGCTGCTCTTTGGGTTTGGCAAACTCGAGATTTTTCCAGCGCCTTGTGTTTCAGTGAAACCGAAAATGTGTTTGGCTAGGAACCCTTCTCTAATTTTTAAACCCCTGAGCGTTTTTTTTACGTAAATTTGATACACATGTTTTTGTCTTATTTTTATTTAGCTCATCAAATCAAATTAGGAGCTACAATGATGAAGGGAACAATGCTGATTTCCAAGAAGATTTTGGAGACTTTCTACTTAGAACTAAATCACATTTTCTCCCCAACTGTTAAAATTACCAGACTGAGCTGGATTTGAAATTTAGAAACCAAATGTGAAATAAAGACCCATGCTTGGCAAAGATGGAGCCTAGCAGGGGAATGTTCTTAGGAAGTCACAGTTAGAGAGCCAGGGTGGGCGTGGGGTGGGGGTGAGGGGATGCAGGCAGGAAAGGAGGCACGGATTCTTCAGGCCATGGCTTACATACATTTACCTGGCTTCCCACACTCCCCCAAAGAAGCCCGCTAGCCACTGTCTGGTGTCTGATTTTATCACTACCACCCAAGAAAGAGGAGTTTCTTCCCCAAGAACGGGAATGAGGGGGTCCCCTCCATTGGTCTTCCACACTCCTCGTGGTAGGCAATTCCAGCTGCTCCTCCCCTTCCCTCTAACCTCCCCCTCCCCGTTCCTGGTTCTGGCTAAGGCCTCTCCATCTGGAAGCATTTAAAATGTACAACGATTTTAATCTCGTGCAAAGGAATCTTGGGATCTACACTACATACCCATTAAGCTAAATTATACGTGCACAATCTTATTTTGCACAATTCTGTCTGGCCCAGGTTGGCACACACTAAAGGCTATTACTGTCTAGCCCAATTACTTTCTCTACTACGCCATCATTTTCTACAACTTCAGTCCAAGGCCAGCAGTATTTCTCTGAGAAACTTGAACCCCTTAGGTCCCAGGACAAAGATCCTCTCAGAGCCCCCTCGAACCTGTACTGAGAGCCCCTCGAACCTCTTGGACACTGTCCAAAGAAATTTCTTTGCACTCAGCTTCTCTCCACTACAGACCCTAATCAAATTACACTGACCTGGGTATAGGTACCATCTTGTTACTTAGTATTTGTACAACCTTGGGGGAGTTATTTTGCTTCCTTGCATCTCAATTTACCAATCTGTAAAATGGGCATAATAATCATGTGTACCTCATAGGGTTGTTGTGAGGATTAAGTGAGATACTGTGTGTAAGACACACAGTAAGTTGTCTGGCCCAGACTAAGAAGTTAATAGATGTTACTGTTATTATAAAAACTACGCTTTAGTGAGCTCTACAACTTTTCTAAGAGCACTTACATTTTTCCAGAGGTGGCCGATTTCCTTTCAAACATGCTCACCCGCCCAATCCCTCACCAATGCCGAACCACCCAACCCAATTCCCTGCGAACCAGCATCACTCTAGACGGGGAACATGAGGTTTCTGATCAAACACCTGGGATTTTTCATGAGTCCCCAGGCAGTCTTCCATGCACGCCCAAGTTTTAAATGTACAGTCTCCTCTTTGGAGCCATGGTAACAGAGCAATCAGAGATCTACAGTCTGCATAGAAATCATTCTCCTTCAAACCAAACCAAACTTCTCACTTTATCTAGAAAGCATAGCTATGTGTGGAAGAGGGTGAGAAGGAGGTTTTCACTCTGCTTTCAGGAGCAAAGTGATTAGTTAGTGTTCCCTGAGGACCCCCCCCCCCCACCACCAAGAACATGAGTCATACTTCATCTGTCCCTTTTGCAAAGAAGAATGGTGATGGCACCATTTAATGTGTTTGATGAATGGCTTTCTCTCAAGGGGGAAAATATAGAATCTATGAGTCTAGTATTTATTGTTTTCCTCTGGCCAGGGGTAGTTTCACCAATAATTCATTGATCCTGATGTTGGCCAGAATAGAGGGGTCAGGGATCCACCTTGGACCCTTTATGTAGTACTGGTCCTAATCATGCAGAATTGCTCTGAGGACTAAAAGAGAGACATCTATGGGCTCTTGACAAATGGTAATTAGTATTTCCACCAAGCTGGCCTCACTTGAAATCCTGCGTGATATCAGGAAATGTGTGTCTTCCATGCCTTATATTTATTAGAGATGTCCCCCCTGTGGCTTCCTAGCCTCCTGTGGCTAGATGTATTTTGAAGGCCAGCCTCAGCAATGAAGACTCTAAAAGAACCACCCCCTTGCTTATAGCCCTGCCAAAGGATGGACCTCGGTGGCTGTTTGTGCCTATGGCTCTGGGGAAGACAATGTGAAGGGGCGATTTATAGGCTGGGAAGTCACTTGCGGCCTGGTATAAAAAGCGAGTCGACGGGGCGCCTGGGTGGCTCACTCCGTTGAGTGTCTGACTCTTGGTTTAAGCTCAGGTCATAGTCTCACAGTTTGTGGATTTGAGTCCCGTGTCAGGCTCTGCACTGACAGTGAGAAGCCTGCTTGGGATTCTCTGTCTCTTTTTCTCTCTGCCCCTCCCCCCTCACGCACACTCGCGTGCGCTTGCTCGCTCGCTCTCTCTCTCTCAAAAAAAAAAAAAAAAACATTAAAAAAAATTAGTCAAGTCAATGAGATTCCTCTCTGGTAATCTGGAATCAAGAGTGAGAAACTGGGTTGGCTGGTGGCAGAGACACATGGAACATGACTGGTCACATTAAGGGCAGAACACGCTCATGAAGGTGACAGACTCTCGTTGCTGAGGCTTGCCAGGGGGGCCTTGATTCCAGAACCACTCTCCCATAAAGGCTGGCTTTTCAGGGTTCTTCCTGTGGACACTACAAACCTCTCTTCCAATATTAGTGTAACAAACACCTCTTCTTTTGAGTTAGCTTGAGTGGGTTTTGGTTTCTTCCAACAAAAAAAGCCTTCAATAAAACAGCACCCACGAGGGCACCTGGGTAGCTCAGTTGGTTGAGTATCTGACTTTGGCTCAGGTCATGATCTCACAGTTCGTGGGTTCGAGCCCCCATGTCAGGCTCTGTGCTGACAGCTAGGAGCCTGAAGCCTGCTTCAGATTCTGTGTCTCCCCCTCTCTCTCTACCCCTCCCCATGCTTGTGCTCTCTCTTGCTCTCTCTCTCTCTCAAAAATAGATAGATGTTAAAAAATTAAAAATAAAAATAAATTAAAAAATAAAACAACAAAAATAAAAATAAATAAAACAATACCTACTCTTGGGAAGAACATGCAGATGGAGCTATATCTAAATATTCTGGGCATTTCTGATGCAAGGCATTGCTTTAACAGGTAGTTACACAGAATGCAAACACCACTGGTTCCTGACTCACCTCTCCCTGGCTCCCCTGTACTGTAAAAATTGGAAAAGTTAAAGCTCTCTCTTTCAACCTTCCTTGCAGCTGGGGAGGTCATGTGACACAGTTCTGGCCAATGAGACACAAGTGAGTATCTGCCGGGACAGACAGGCTGCTGCCCCCTCCCTTCCTGCCTTGCCTGAGGATGTTATGCATAAAGCTGCTGTCACCATCTTGCAACCACGAAGGAAAAGTCAGACCAGCAGAGATGCTGGCCCTGGTGCATGGGAGGTGACGCACCGACAGGAGCAGCCACCAAACTCCAGCCTCCTAGTTAGGTGAAAAGAATAGAGCCTTAACCTACTATTACTTAGATTTCTCTGTAACTTAGAAAAGCAAAATGTTTTCTAAAGATGTCCCTGAAACAGAACTTGATGTTTCCCGTATCATAAGAAAAATGTGTTGTTGGTTTTTTTAACATTAGTTTCAGGTGAGGGAAAAAAATTTTTTTAATGTTATTTTTGAGAGAGAGAGAGAGAGAGAGAGAGAGAGAGAGAGAGAGACATAGAGTATGGGGTGGGGGGAAGGTCAGAGAGAGAGGGAGACACAGAATCTGAAGCAGTCTCCAGGCTGTGAGCTGTCAGCACAGAGCCTGCTGCGTGGATCCAACTCAGGAACCTTGAGATCATGACCGGAGCTGAAGTTGGAGGCTTACCTGACGAGCGAGCCACCCAGGTGCCCCAGAAAAAAAAAAAAAAAGTTTTTAACCAAAGATATGACAACCTGTTTTTCAGTTAACTTCTCTAAATATCAGCTGAATGATACAAGCTCTGCAGGCAATTAAAGTCTGCAAGGGGATAAATGTGAACAAGTATGATATAAGGCAGAGAATGCAAGTGCTCTCAAAGGTAGCTACTTTACGTGTATCAGTGTAGAGAGAGACATTATTTCTGTATGGGGGAGGGAGAAATGGGAAGTCTATACAGGAGACGCATGTGAGTTAAACCCTAGAGAAAAAAAGAATTTGGATGTTTGCAGACAGGGAGGAAAGGCATTCTAGTCAGAAGGAATAGTTTAAGCAACTGTGGGAAACTGAAGGCCATGTGCAGGAAGGACACAGCAAATTCTTTTTGGCAAGTTTGGGAGGAACAAAGAGCAAATTTTTGGTCTAGAAAGTCAGACAAATTATAAGAAGCCTTGAATGCCAACCAAAGGAGTCTGGGCTTTATTTTCATAGCCCTGGGATATGGTTTCTGGGCAAAGGGGGAGAGTGTCTGTTTAGGAACACTTGGCCTGATGACAATATGTGGGATGGATCAAGGAGGCAGGAAATGCCACTCGGGGGCTACGCAGCAGCCTCCTGGGCAGGAAGTGAGGAGGGTATGAAGCAGGACAGCCAGAGTGAGGATGGAGTGGGACAAAGAAACAAGGCAGAAGCACATGTGACGAAAGGGGGCTACTGTCTGGGTATGGGGTGCAAGCCATGGGAGGAATCATGTAGAAAATATTTGATTGAACAAAATAGAAACAAAAACCTCATGTAGTACCTCTGGAGCTGAAGACAGGAATGGTTTTATGTAGATGTTGGAGTCATGCACCTTCAGGTCATGGTCCCCAAGTCCCCGGGTCACTCCAATAGTTGCCATTACTCGGGCCTAGGAGTATAAGCAGAGGGTCATCAGAAACACTCATACAGAGAAAGCATTCCTGTCACAATGTGGCTGCCACACGCCAAGAGAGATGCATTGATTTTCCAGTTCCTTCTGTCCGTCTCCAAGCCCCCTGCTCCTAACTTAACGTGGGTAGCTGTTTCCAAAGAAGGGCTCACCAAGATCACTTATGTCCTTAAGGAGCGGTTTTTCTACCGATCATCTTAAGTTTCATGGGTTGCTGCTGTCTCTTTTCGGCTTTCTTTTGTAGAGACTGGAAGGAAGGGCAGCCAGTAAACTAAATCAACACATGGGTGATGTCTACAGCCCCTGAAATCAGTTCAAATCAAATCCAACATAGTCCGTCCATCCATCCATGATACACCCACCCTACAATTATTTGTTTAACACACCTGCCATGTCTCTAGTTCCTGACAGGCACTAGTAAAAAGATTAAGATAAAACAAAACAAAAACAAAGGCAGAGGCAGAGGCAGGTCTCACCCTCCTCAAGCTTATATATTACACTTTATGGTAGAGAAAAGAAACTCTTTGCAACTCTGTTACCTGTCCTGCTAACATCCCCACCAACTCCCTCTGGTGGAAAGGAACAAAATGTCACTTTCTTATAGTGACACAGAGACCTCAGGGTTGAGACCTCATCATCTGTGCTTTCCAGATAATAAATGAACAGTTTTCTGAATGCTTTAAGGAAATACTACTATTATACTAAAGTCTGCACAGTCAGCCTTCTTTTTCCTGGGATGCGACAGATCTGAGCTACCCAAACATTTACCAAGCACCTACTATGTGCAGACACCACACTGTGGGGGACAAATATCTAAGGACTTGTACCTACTATAAAGGACTTTGCTAAGGGAGATCAGAGGCGCGTACCTGACTAACAATATGTAAAATACAGCCAAATGCTGAAAGACACACAAGCCATGGGTTATATGAGTTCAGAGAAGGTAAAAATTCTGCTGAGATTTCCTGAATGTGGTGGCACTACATTTTCGAGCAGAAGGATGGGCAGCATTGGGATGGGTAAACACAGAGGGATGGAGTGAAAGTCTTTCTCGGTAGAATGGAGCCCAGTGGCCTAACGCTTGGGTCTTCAATAATATATCCAGTGTAGTTTCATGGGGAGACCCGGGCTTGAACAGACCTGGGCTTGAATCCTTACTCTAGTGTTTGGGTCATAAGAGTAACTTACAAACGCTAAGAAACATTAAAATCTAACACATTACTGTCATCTTCATCCTGTTTTCTCAAACAGGGGTTTTGGAGTAGGTTTTAGAAGATGGGAAGGTTTACATTAGAGTGGAAATGAAACCATAATTTATTTTTTTAAAGGCACGCATCAGAGGGGGTAAAATGCAGATGCGTGATGAGAAGCCTGGGGACCTCTGGTCAGGTGGGCTGCAGAAGCTTTCTGCTCTTCGGGGGAGCTGGATCGGCTGGCTCCCTACTAGCTAAGAAGTGTCCAACCCTAAATGTGAAAATTTGGAGTCCCTTGCCCTTCTGCCTTCCCCACTGCAATGGCAGCTTCTCTGGCTGGAAAAGCACAGGTGGGCATTTTAGTCTAAAGAAATCTAATGTTTCTGCTAGTTACGGAAATTGTTGACAAAGTATGTAGGTGTTACCCACACAAATCTTTAAAAGCACTGGCAGAAATAACATGAAAAGTTACTGCAGTGAAAGTATTCTGGAGCTTCTGGGTGGGTGTATGCAGACGGCAAAGACAAAACCCCTGCCAAGGATCTAGATGGAACTGACAGGTTACAGTTGTAACGATTTCTCAAGAGTCCACTGACAGGGATCTTGTGCCTCTTTACTATGGGGCAAGTCTGGAATAGATTGGAGCCATGGCAGCCTTTAAAGAGGCCATCAAGGCACAATGACAGAACTTGCCAGCTGCCTGTCACACAACTGTCAAGCCTTAATTAACTGAAACGCTTGAGGAACATATGTCCTGGTGAAAGGAACACTGGCTTACCGGGAAAAGCCCCTGCTCCCTTAAATCTTATTCTATCTTCTAAGAACACATTAGTCCATTTTCCTTCGGTATGGAGAACAGTATACTGTACATAACTGAAAACTTTATTTAATCCTGATGTGTTTACTGCCAGGTACCGGGCTGGGCAGATACTAGGGATGCAAAGATAATAGGAGGTGGCTCTGAGCTTCCTGGAACTCACTGGGTGTAGCAGGGTCATACTGAGAACCTCGTATGGTTCTGGGCTGAGAGATGTGCATTCACAGTACCCATCATACTGAAAGGTACACGCAGCTCTGTTAGGAACAGAATGCTTTCCTGTTATGATTCTCAACCAGGGATGGTGAGGTGGAAGGTGGTCCATTTCCATGAACAGGGAAAGTTTGTTTGAAAAATGATCCCTGTATGATTCAATGTTCATGTTTCACTCCCCTGCATGAAACGTTTCCTTGTACTGAAATCACTCCTACCCTGAGCTGCAAACCTAAACCTGTGTGCTCTCACATGTGTATGGCTGGATGCCCGTGCACACACATGCACACATGCTCACACCTGCCTGTGAAGGCATCCTTCGGTTTTATGAGAAGTCACTTCCTCCTCCTCAAAAAAAAAAAAAAAAAAAAAAAAATCCCATCAAATACTGGAAACATTCGGTGGAAGATTCTTTTTAATGTGAGCCCATTTTTCACATCTAATTGGAGCTCTTGGCACAGAGGTGAAGTGTATTCGTGCTCAGAGGAAGAAGGCAGTGGCTCAGAAGCAGTTTGTTCTCACTGGGAAACCGTTTCAAAGCTTCCTCATCCCCAGTCCGGGATGACCACCTCCTCCAGCCTCTCTCTGTTCATGGACCAAGACGGACAGCCTTCCTTTGCTCCAAGTGTGCCTGCTACTGAGGGTGTGGTTTGACTGGGGCCCTGGGAACGCGTGACCAATGCTCCTTGTGAGCTCGGCCTGGGCTCTGGTCCCTGAGCTCCATCATAGGGAAGCTTTGGGTCCCCTTGGGGCAAGTGGAGAAGCAGACCTGCAGAGTCTGAACTTCCATGGTGGCATGGGAGAGCTCTAGAAGCGGGTAGACGGCCATGGCTCCACATGTCCTACAACCCTGGGCTGGCTGTGTGGCTGCCTGAGCAGCTTTCACCTCTGACTCTCAGCTGCCTCCGCTACCAAATGGACAGACTACTGCCAGATCGGCCTGCCTCGTGGCTTGGTGTCAGCGATACAGTGAGATGATGCATGTGGATGTGGTCGTTTCAACACAGTAAAAAGCTATGGAAAATAGATTTGAGCAGGAGAATGTTATCTTCACAAAATAGACTTCAGTCCCTGTGCTTACCGCTGCCCTCTCCCTCCCCAGCCCTGCCACTCCTTGGACTCTCAAGACAGGAGGCCTGCAGGATGATGGAAGGTGATATTCTTCCAAGCCGTCACAGGCTGCTGAGTGGAACACAGAGACTGCCATGGGCTATGCAGAGAGAGAGCCTTGTTCTCTCAGTCCGGGGGAAGGGCACATGCCTACCTTCTTGCCTTCTCCATATATAAGGGGAAACTTCAAGTCATCATCCTCAATGGTTTTGTATGCCCTGTAGGGGGATAAACAACATTTAAAAAAAAGGTTTGCACTCAAATCAGCGACCCGCTGCCCTGACACAGGCGGCTAGGTACTTCAATCTCCCGGACACTCCATCCGTCACTCACCGCACTGCCAATCTCTTTGTGCACGGAGTTCTTCTTATGGAATCGCACGTGTGCATATGTAATTAACAAATCAGAAAATATCCATTCTGTATTTACTCCCAGAGGGAGAGAATAAGGTGGTGTGTTCATAACTGGCAAGAAGGGGAGGTGGGTTTCTGCCCTACGTGTTTCATGCCTATATGATAACGAAGTGACCCAGCAGCAGTGACAAGGGTCTTGTCCTTAATCCAGAGCTGGAAAACAGCAGAGCTCAGAGGCGGATGGAGTGTGAAACTCCTCCAGGAGCTGGTTCTGACCTTCAAGGGTTGTTTATACCAAAGCAGACTCGTACTGGGATGGCTGAGAAGGAATATTTAGAGCCTGTTTGACCTCGGTGTGATATTCAAGGTTGGCAGAAAATTCTTTGTTTCACAATAGCTATTAAATGGCCATTCGACACACGGAAAGAAAAGCCAGTTGATGCTTCAGTGGTTTATTCCAGACATGGTTGTCCAAATGCCATTACCTACACAGCAGAGGCTGGCCAGGCTAACACAGGAGAGAAAATAAAGTCTGTGTCTTGCAATTTTGCTCATAAGTTAAAAAACAAACAAACAGCAAAGGAATGTGGCACTTGATTACTAACTGTACCTACCCTGGGCAAGTGGCTCCACATTTTTTGGTCTCAGTTTCCTTATCTATAAAATGAGGATAATCATAGAGGATGTAAAGAGCTTAGTACAGAGCCTGGCACTTGGGAAGTACTCATTTAGTGCCAGCTATTACTAATATTTCATAGATAACTCATACTTGGCACCTCAGTTCCCCTTTCTGCAAAATGGGGAAAGCACTGCCTGTTCACCACCTCAAAGAAGTATTAGGGACACTAAGTAAAAACTGGGGTAGCTACTGGGTTAGGTGCTAGAAACAAAACGCTTCTCAGAAATAATGTTTCCTGAGTGCAGGAAGAAAACTAATTTGTGAAATGGTCTCCTAGTCTTGGATATATACAGGCGTCTTGGGAGTGAGCACGAAACCAAATTATGGGAGCTCTTGATACACGAAAGAATGCAATCCAATTCAAAAACAGGTCAACCCCAAAGCTAATGCCGGGACACCCCTATTTCCTGAGAAGTTATTTAGGTAAGTTGCTCCTTCCCAAGGGATCAGCTCTGGCACCAGATGTGCCCGGGCTTCCTGTCCAGCCTTGGGCAAATAAGTGAGCCTCTCTGGACATCAGAACTCTCATTAATCAGAGAGGGGGAAACTGAAACTTACTGGTGGGGTTGAGATGAAGACGGGTTAATAACCGGGCTGAGATTAGGAAGTATTTAGCACAGTGCCCGGCATATGCTGAGACCTTGATAAATGCCAGTTGCTAGTACAGCCATCAAGTGAGCCCAGAGGTACTCTAGGAATTCAATTTTCAAAAAAACTGTACTATATCCTTTCCCCAAATCTATCAAATTAACACGAGGTGGAAATAGCTACTCTGATGTTTTTATACTCACAAGAACTATTTAAAACACTGTGGTATACAAGTCACTTGGGGAACAAATAGAGCTATTATTAGAATACACTCAGCTTGGGGATTGAATGAGTTCTTAGCGCAGTGGTTCTCAACCCTGGCTGCACATGGAATCACCCTGGGAGGGCTTTAAAAAATCCAGATGCCCATGGGATGCCTAGGTGGCTCCGTCAGTTAAGCGTCCAACTGCGGCTCAGGTCAAGAACTCGCTGTTTGTGAGTGAGACCCCTGCATCGGGCTCTGTGCTGACAGCTCAGAGCCTGGAACCTGCTTCTGATTCTGTGTCTCCCATTCTCTCTGTTCCTCCCCCACTTGCTCACTCTCTCTTTCAAAAAAAAATATTTTTTAATCCAGATGCCCAGGTCACAGCTCATAGCAATTAAATCTACACCTCCGGGGATGAGAACCAGGGATTGGGATTTTTCTTTTTTCAAGCTACCAGATGATTCTAATTTGCAGCCAAAGTTGAGAACCACCACTACAGAGCAAGTGTCATTAGCTCATATTCAAAATCAGTTGAGCCATTAGCTTGACCCTAAAGATGATAGACTATATGGCTGAAGGGACAGGAGGGAAATGGCCTGGGATAGGCTCTAAAGTGGGCGTGAGCAGGGCTTGGGGACAAGGCCAGGAGAGGGGGACTGGGGCCTGAAGACTAAGGTCCAGGAGTCGGAGATTAAAAAGGAGGCAGAATGCAGCAGCTCCAGCACCAGTGACTGGAAATTACTTCAAGTTCAGTACAGAGAGGCTAAGAGCACTCTTAAACAGGCTTGAAAAGGCAGCCACAGAGCTGTTCTCAGATCCCCCAAAAGCCCAGGCAACTGAATTCACTCAGGGCAGAGACCTTCAGGAACATGAAGTCTGTGTTACCACAGCTCCAAAAGACAAACACTCACCTTGGAGTTGTCACCCACAGGGTCAAGTGCAAATTCTAGTATTTTAGTTGCTATATTTTTATCTTCGAAAACAACAAAAATAGTAAAAATAGAAATGAAATTTTGAAAAAGGCTTATTCTGTTCCTGCCATTACTGGTTTTCAATCACCTAAGAGCCCTCTCCCCTGCTGTCACCAACCAACGAGAAGGGTAAATAATGACAAATAAAGAAGTACAACACCCTCCCCACCTCAACTTTTCTGGGTCCTAAGCACAGGTCATCATATACAGGCAGGTGGACTTCCTTTTTCACAGTGAAAGTCTGGTATGATACAGAATAAGAGTTCAAACTGGCAACTTGATTAAAGTCTGTATAAATTAGTGATAGCTAACAATCATGACAGCAGCTATGACTGACGGAACGCCTCTCCCACGCTGGGCTTGGCGCTAGCTTACTGTGTCTGACATGTCTCCTAGGTTCTGCAATGTCCTATTTGAGGGGACTGAGGCTCAGAGAGGTTACGTCACTCTCCCAGGATCACACACCATCTTAGTGGCCTGAACCTAGACTCCAACTTTCCCAAAAAACACACCAAAGAAAGGGGACTTCAGGGCTCAGCTCTGGGGATTTCTCATTCTAGCTGAAAACTCTGAGACGAGAACATTATTGTCTGCCTGTCAGTGGGAGAAAAGCAGACACTGGATGAAGAAATGGGTCTTTTTGGCAAAAGGGGAAAGGGGATTTTCTGTGTGAGGCAAAAGAACAAAAGGTGCCCACGTGGGGACAAAACTGGTGGCTGTTTCGCTACACGGTCCACAGGGAAGACAGCGGGAAGCCAGGGAAACACCAGGCTGTGTCCTCAGACCTGCCACTACTTACCAGGCATTTCACTGCGGCTGAAGAGCCTGGCAGAGGCCTCTCCCATGGACAGCCGGCCTCCCTTAAACATGTGTTTGGGGTTGAAGGGGGCCACTCCTGTTCCTACCCATTTGGAAGGCCTGTCTCCTATTCATATCACATGGTAGTTCACGTCCAGGCTATAGACTCTGTTTCCAGCTCGGCCCTGGATTCCACCCTTCTCAGCTGGAGGACACAAGATAAGGACAATGGTTTGAAGTTTGAGCTCCAAGGGAGGGAGTTACTTGGGACCTACGACAAATAGAAAGTGTCCAGAAATAGAAATAGAAATTAATAGAAAATGGGTGGTTCAGTCAGTTAGTGTCGAACTCTTGGGTTTCGGTTCTCGGGTCATGATCACAGAGTTCCTGGAATCGAGCCCTGGGTCGGACTCTGTGCTGACTGCTTGGAATTCTGTCTCTCCCTCCTCTCTCTGCCCCTCTTTTTGTTGTGCTCTCTCTCTCTCTCTCTCTCTCTCTCTCAAAATAAATAAACATAAAAAAAAAAAAGAAAAGAAAATGTCTATTCCTGGGGCGCCTGGGTGGCTTAGTCAGTTGAGCGTCTGACTTTAGCTCAGGTCATGATCTCATAGTTTGTGACTTCGAGCCCCACATCTGGCTCGCTGCTATCAGCATCCCTCTCTGCCCCTTCCCTGGTTTTGCTCTCTCAAAAATATATTAATCAACAAATTATTTTTGTAAAAGAAAATTTCTATTTCTTCCTATCAGATCCCATGATTTCTCAAATCCTGATTAAATTTAAAGATTCCAAATACCAATTTCTCACTAGTTTCTACCATAATATAACTGACCAGAGATGATATTCAAATAATTACTTGTTACAAGAAAGCAAAACTGAAAGGCTTAGGAAAGATTTTCAGAATAACTCTTATTTTGGGTCAGTCCCTAATGAATAGTTATGAGGCCAATTGACAGAAAGATGAGGAAAAAAAAAATCAAGGCTTCAAAAGGGCTAAATTAAAGGGCTTTCCCTAAGTGGAGACAAGTTTCATTAAGCAAAGAAGTTTCCATTAAACATTTTTTTTTAAGGTAATGGTTTCCCTTGTAATGTTGATTTAGCAAAGCTGAACAGACAAGGCACCACTGGTCCCGACACACTGGAAAGAAAAGCACCACAAAGTCAGCTATACCTCAAGTGCAGGAGTCCCTGCTATAACAGTATACTTCATACTGGTCCCTGGACTCTGTCATGGAATGGACTGCTCTGGACAGTCACTGTCCTGGGAGCTGTGCCATAGACAGCATCAGCCCATTCCACTGGAGAGCAGCTGGGGGAAATTCTTCCTTTAACCACCCAGTCAGCCACTGATGCACTTCTTTTTTTTTGTTTGTTTTTTAATGTTTATTTATTTTGACAGAGGGAGAGTGAGAGAGTGGGGGAGGGGCAGAGAGAAGGAGAGAATCCCAAGCAGGATCAGCGCCGTCAGTGCTGAGCCCGACACGGGGCTTGATCTCATGAACCGTGAGGTCAGGACCTGAGCCAAAATCAAGAGTCGGACGCTTAACCGACTAAGGCACCCAGGTGCCCCACCATTGGTGTATTTCAACGCCCTCTGACTCCTAAGACAAGAGGGAGGCACTGACTGTTCCCACCTCACTCGCCCTTCCAGACTGAGGCTGGCTGCCACTGAGTCAGCCCCTCTACCTGCTCACACACTCCTGGCCTCGCCGTCAGGATGCTCTCCCATCCTCTCTGATGACCTCAGCCTAGGTTCACAGGTGGCTTCCCTCTCCTTTCCCTGCTGTTATGCTCAGGAATTTTACCTGTGTGAATGATGCTTCTGGAATCCTGGCTTCGTAACTCCCAACCTACTTCCTGATGATCTTCCTTAAGGCTCCCCAGCACCAAGGACATCCTTTCCTCAGAGACTCCCACTGTGAGCTGCCTCTCCTCTCTCGCCAGGGCTCTCAGGCCACTTCTCCTCCATGGTCCCACCACTCTAACGACCTCCTGGCCACACGTGCTCATCATTCAGCCTCCACCTGTGAATAGTCTTTTGCCTGCTTTTCTTGCTGGCAGCTTAGAATTCCTCCCCCACTTGATCTAGTAAGAGGCAAATACAATAGCAATGAATTGAGGGCTTCGTCTGTTGACACTCTACCAAATGCTGTCAGCTCTACCTTCCCAACAAACAGGTCCAGTACCTTCTCTTGCCCACGCTATTGCAATCCCCTCACCAGACCTCCCTGCAACTATCTAGGTAAGGGCAGACAGTGCCAGGACTAGGTGATGGCGGCGAAGGTGCTGAAAAAATGCTCAGTTTTGTCCTTTATCTCTATTCTCAGAGCACCCAGAGTAATTATTTTAAAATGTCAGATAGCGTCATTACCCTGCTCAAACCCCCCAATGATTTCCCCATCATACTCTAAATAAAAGCCAAGTAATGAAATGACCTTCTTTAACATTGCTCCCTTCCCCCAATTTTCTTATTCCCCTTCTATTTTTGTCTTTGTCATCCACCCCCATCTAACATTTTAAGTATTTTACCTCCTGATGTTTATTTTCTCTACTGCTCCCCTGCACCCCTCCCCTTCCCCCATTAAGTTCTGTGAGGACAGAGGTGTTCATCTTGCCACCTGTGGTATCCCTGCTATTTAAGAGAGTGCCCGATGCATAACGAGTGCCCAAGAAATAGTTGACGAAGTGAGCAAATCAATGAATACTATCTACCTCAGGCAGTGGCTTTACTCTGTTCTATACATATTTACAAAACAAAAGCAAAGAGCTCTCTTGTTTTCCCTGACTGCTTTCTGGGTCGATGCCTCACCCACAGGCATGTCCTTCGCCTCGCCTGCCTCTGGTCTTAGCTGGCTGTGCGCTGTTCTGTGCATTCTCTGAACATCTGAACTCAAGAGGTCCCTGCACAGGTACACTGGTTTCCTTCCACCCTTCTGATGAGTAGCAACCAGGACTCCTCCAGGATGAACACATCTCATCCCAGGGTCAGTTTTGTGATTTTTTTTTTTTGATTGAGAGGTTTGCTTGTATTTACAGACTGGCCAACCAGCCAGCTAGCCAATCTCCCACAACCATTTCTTTTAACTGTCAGTCTTCACTCCTCAGCTTAAAATTCCCCACTGGCTTTCCATATAAAATATTACACAACGACAAGGCCCCATGTGATCTGATCTTTACACGCCGCTCTGACATCTGTTATCACGCCACTGTGCTCTCCTCACGCTAGCTCTCTCGCTGGCTCTTTAACACGCCACAGGGCCTTGCTGTCCCTTCTGCCTGGGCCATTCTTCCCCCAGATCCTCCCAGCCTTCTCTGAGTACTCAAGCTTATCAGGCTGTAGCTCTTCGTGTTGCTTACATAAGACAATCTGAAACTACCTATTATTAATTTTGTTTACTTGCCCTGGAAGTATTAGCTCAATACTATTCCACCCCCGCCCTGGAACATTAGCTCAATGAAGGCAGGGACTTGGGTCTTATTCCCTCCTATCTACAACTGTGCACACTGTGGACATAAAGTAGATAAAGTAGATACTAGCTAAATGGATGAACAGATGGACGAAGGCTAGAACTTAGCTAGTCCTTAGCATGCATGCTTCCCTCTAAAGACATAATGAAGTCTTGGCTTTCCCATTCATTTTGCTTTAATGGGACACTTTTTTATGGCTGAAATTCAGGGCTGAGTCCTTCCTATCAGTGATACCTTGGACTTCTTTTTACCTCTTTACGTTAACATTTTAGGTTCACTTTTATTACCAGTATATATTTGTAAATAATAAAGGTATAAAAAATAGCACTTATGATTGATCTTCTTGTCTATTGCTTTCTCCTGATAATTCCCAAGTTCTACCTCCAGAATGGTAGTTTTTTGTTATGTGCTTCTCTAGGGTATAGAGTGTTACCTAGACATATTTCTTCCAGGATAACTTGCTAAGGCAAGTCTCCCACTAAGAAAGTTCTGTGTCTTTGCCAGATTCCTCCATTCCCAGCCACAGTCCCCACTTGGACATCTTAACCCACAGTCCAGGAACCCAAAGTTCACACTGTGGCATTGTCCACCTCGATCACTTCCCATGATCTTCTTCCTCTCCCATATCAGGACTTTTAATTAGAAAGAGAGACAGAAATGCCACTCGTGTCCCTAAGTCTTGATTCCATCAGCAATACTTCAAAGTCTTTTAAGAAGAATGTGACCCTTCTAGGACTGCCTAATCCCATCAATCCACTCATCAGATTCCAATGACACACACCAGTGAGTCACATTCTTCCACTCACTGACCTCTCAGTGTGGCTCAGGATGCTTATCCTCCCCTGGGAAGCTTTCCTCCTACTGTGGTATCATCAGGGCTGGTAACATCAGGCCTGGAGTCAGAGGTTTTGAAGTCACAGCTCAGTCCACAAACGAACCAGTCGTGTGACCTTGGGAGAGTCCCTCAACCTCACTGAACGTGCTTCTGCAGCTGGGCTCCTCATGGGAGGCTGCAAGGATTAAATGCAAAAATGCCTGACAAGTCCTTTGGGAAGGATAGGGTGCTATTTAACAAACTGTGGTCACTAAGGTCTTAGGAGCCCCATTCTTTCCTCACTGCAGAAGTAGAGCACAGATAACGCGGTGAGCACAGACGGGAACACAGCACATCCCCACAGGAAAACCGCTTCTTGCTGAACGCCCAAAACACCCCAATTCATACTCTTTATACTGCTGCTAATGGTAACAAAGCCTGAAGGATAGCACCTGTGCAACTTGCTTCAGGAAAGTCCATTTTTCTGCTCTAAAGTGAAGAATCAGAGACTCAGAAAGATACCTCAGAGCTAATAATCTGAAGGGGAAGCCTTGGGGTTGGTCTAAAATAGGCATAAAAGGAGAATTTTCCCCCCTCAGCTAGAAGCTGGGTGCCCCTTCTGGGAGGAAGGTAAAAGCCACAGGAAGTCTCATTTTGCTCATAGCAGAACCCAAGTCTTAGACAGACAGGGGCTCATAGCATGGGGCCTAAGCAAGTGTGGATGGAGGCTGGTGGGCAGAAGCTGCATCCAGGTCTTTGGTTCCCACTCCTGCTTCCTACCATGAAATCTCAACAAAGCTTGAATCCCAGGAGGCTGGGATGAAAAGCCACCTGGGCCTGACTGGTCAGGAGTAGACGCATGACTGCAGCCCAAATGCCACTCATGGCTTTTAAGAGCTTGGCACCACCCCAACTCAGCAATTCACTGAATCCACAGAGGCTCTCCCCTGCCTTGCCTTTCTCCATACCCACCCTGCCCAGACCTTCCTGGAAAAAAGCAACCCAAAGTTGGCAGTCACCTCATGCTTCCTTCTTCCTGCCAGCCATCTGTATTTCCAAAGGAATCAAATCCAAAGCCACAGAGCAGTAAATGGAGGCTGCTTTCTGCCCCTTGAGGTGGCCCTTCAACGGGCAACCCGCTCTCCCCCTTCACTGCATGAATATCTACCTACGAGTGTGTGCATTTCCTTTAAAGTAAAACAAGGATATTTTGTGTTTTACTCGATCTTACTCTTATTTTTTAATATCTTTCAAGTGTCCTTTTTTCCTGGTTTCAAAGACTCATAGTTAAGAAATCCCTAGAAATTTCTTAAATTTGTCTTTGGATAAAATCTCAATATGCTGTGAAAATGTCACTGACCTGTTACAGGGAGGGGGAATCTGAGCTAAGTCTAATGACACCCGGCTCAAACCAGAGTTCTGGAATAGGAAGGAGAGGCAGCTGTTGTGGCCCCAGGGTGAGGTGAAGAGGCTGAGAAACATCCCATATCCAGCAGGTAGTTAGAGGGTTTAGGAGCATCTTTTAAGATATTTCTGGGCAAAGCCAACGTTTCTGCCACAGCTTGCTATTGTATAGCAGGCTTTAGTTCTTTGTAAGTCTAAATTTGGGGGGATGGAGTCATATTTTGATGCCTTGGGTCCCTGGATTCTGTGCTAGGAGTTATTGTCGAGTGGAATCTTGATTACATGATTCCTGGGAAAGCTCCCTGTGGGGCCAAAACTCTACAAACAAATGCTAACTTGTTTTCTCCTTTTGATTCTCAGAGCATCATTTAAATTACTTGAGGCCTGTAGGCCCGGAGCCATATACAAGCTGATGTTCTTGTGCTAATACAGTACAACAGTCTGGATTCAGGCTCAAACAGTATGCTTAAGTTGTAAAAGTGTGATTAGTATTTGGTGATATAATTTGGAGGTGCAATGCCGCCTAGCTTGTGAATGTCTGATGTCTCTGAGAGAAATAAATGAAAGGGAGAACCTTGTAGTTATCCTTCCAGAAAACCTTTTTCCATAATGGGGCCCAAGCTCTGTTCCCTGACATTGCAGATGCTCTTGAGGAAATCCTCCAATTAATAGGGCTGACCCACATTACTGGAGGGGGCGTGGGAGGGGAGATGGGCTAAATGGGTAAGGGACATTAAGGAATCTCTCCTGAAATCATTGTTGCACTATATGCTAACTAACTTGGATGTTAACTTAAAAAATAAATAAAAATAAATAAAATAATGCTGGAACAAAAAAATAAATAAATAGGGCTGACCCACTAGCCCTGCAAAAATGCCTACCTTGCCCCTTCTTACCAACAGCATGCCTGAACCAGATCCTGCCTGGACTTCTGGGAGTGGTAACTGTTCTAATTTAGCCTAAAGACTCCTCTTCCTAAACTGGGCAGGTGGGTGATAGCAAGAGGCATCAGAGCTCGCTTTCACTGCATCGGCCCATGTTCTTGGGGAGAGTCCACTGGCTTAGAGCAGATCCTGATAACCCAGTGTACACACAAACATATTTGGAAAGCGATATTTACCCTTACCATGTGATACACACCGAGATGTCCTTTTCTCCCTGCCCTGGTTAATTTAAAATGCTCATCTCCATACACTAAATTGCTTTCATACCCCACTAATGGGTCCCTAGCCACAGCTGAAAATTTGGGTAGAGGAAAAGAACCTGATCCTAGTAGCCCCAAATCAGGAGCTCAGGTTCTGACCATATGAGAGCAATGGGTTGTACTAGAACCATTCATGAATATTTACTAGCACAAGTGCTGGGAATGTGGAGTTAAATAATATAAAGGTCATCCCTTAACTCACGGGCCCAAGGTTAGCCGTGGAAAAAGAGTCAAACAGAAGAAAATGCTTTCAATCGGTCTTTTGAAAGTGTAATTCGTCACATGTGTATGAAAAACAGAACCAATCATATTCCAGGATAAAACATTCTGGATGACTTTTGGGGAGATTTCAGATTTAGAAATTTCTGATTCACTACCCACTTGGTGTGCATGAGCATGTGGTGAGGAGAGCTTCGTATTCTAATCAATAACATTTAGATCTCCCACAGGTATGAATCACAAATCCTTATGTGATGAGCACACAAATATGGAATGATTTCTGCCTTCTCAGGGACCATTTATTCTGAAACAAACATGAATTTCATTGACACTGGCCTTTACACTGTATGAAACCAAGTCAACGTATACACATCGGGAGATAACCACAACTGACCCCATAGCCAGGAACGGTGGGGAGACAATAGCAAATAAATTGTTCCCTACAAAGTGGCTTTTACTGCAGAGCCTGGTTCCTCAAGCTGGTCTTGGAGCCCTGACTCACAAAGCTTCTCTCTCTTTGGACACACTGGTATTTGTACACAGGAGCACCAAGTCCTACAGTGTCCCCTCGGGGAAGCCCCTTGTGCACTGGGGACTCTACTCGATGCTACAGGATTTCAGTATTTCCATTCGAGTCTTTGAAACTGGTAACATCACCTGGGGCAGAGCTCAAGGATCTCAAAGTAGGCATCAATGCTTTTTTGGCTTTATCCTAAAAAGCAAGAATTTTGCATAATAATCATACATATAACATTTATTTCAACACACAAAAATATCCTCCCTGACCCCCCAAATCTTCAGTTGAAACCCACAGTCTTCTGGAATCTTCTGATGATCCTAACATTACTTGAGCCTTAAGGTAAGAAGCACAGGCCTGGGCAATGGCTGCCAATCTTTACCAAAGGTAAGAACACAACGCTCTGGGCTCCTGTATCCAGGTGGCCCCACTGTTTCAGACAATGGATGGTAAAGGAAACAACTGTCAAATCTGCTGCCACCTCAGCCATAACACTCCCAGAGTTCCAACACACCCATCACTGATTGGATGCTTGCTTTCTTCTGGGGACTATTTCTTTTTAATTAAAAATTTTTTTTACATTTATTTTTGGGAGACAGAGTGAGACAGAGCATGAGCAAGGAAAGGCAGAGAGAAAAGGAGACACAGAATCAGAAGCAGGCTCCAGGCTCTGAGCACAGAGCCCGACTCGGGGCTCAAACCCATGAACCGTGAGATCATGACCGGAGCCGAAATCAGACGCTTAACTGACTGAGCCACCCAGGCGCCCCTTCTGGGGACTGTTCTAACCATTTAGATTTTTAAAACACATGTAATTCTGTTTTTAATTTTTTAAATGTTATTTTTTAGAGAGAGAGAGAGAGAGAGAGAGAGAGAGAGCAAGAGGGGGAGGGACAGAGAGGGAGACACAGAATCTAAAGCAGGCTCTGAGCTCTGATCTATCAGTACAGAGCCAGACACGGGGCTCAAACACACGAACGTGAGATCATGACCGTAGCCGAAGTCAGGCGCTTAATTGACTGAGCCGCCCAGGTGCCCCAAAACATATAGAATTCTTATAACAACTTTGCATGACAGATATTAACATTAACCCAAACAAGAAAATGGGGGTCATACAACTAGGAAATAGAGGTCAAGCTCACTTCCAGGTCCATCCCAAAGTGCATTGTGCTCTCACCCATGGTTCTCTGCCATCCTTGAGGAGCTATGAATCTATGTAAATGCCATAAAATGTGATTTCCAACAAGATTGCTTAATTACTAATCCTCCTCCTCATCATAAACAAATCATACACTTTTCATAAAGTTTTTATTTAAGTAATCTCTACACCCAAAATAGGGCTCAAACTCATGACCCCAAGATCAAGAGTCACGTGCTCTTCTGAATGAGCCAGCCAGGTGCCCCTCATACAAATTTTCTAAAAGCCTACCTCCCATCTCCCCTCCCCCCCACCAATTTAGAAGTTTAAACATACCACCTTTTTAGGCTTTTTCTTCTCTTGCCAATAGGGTGGATATTCAAGATCACCATAGAATTAAATTTAACCTGAGGTTTGGCTTTCAAATTGTTCTGTTGATAAAAAATTGCAGACTCTAAATCTTCACACTTACATGCCCAGTTTCTCGGAGGGTGATCCAAGACCATTCGAAAGGATTAGGCAAATCTGGGGAGGGAGGATCATCTACTCAGGATGAATAGGAAGGAGAAACCAGCAAGTTAGATGCCCTGGGAGCATGGTCTCCTAACTACTCTGTGTATTTATACATGCCTGGGGCCTGGACTATGCAGGTTATGGGCATAAACATCAATAAGGGGAAAAGAGGCTCAGCTCAACTCTGACCCACTGTAGGCACAAATGCGCTTGATACCACTTCTCATCTTTCACAGTCCAGTCCAGGACCCCTCCTGACATACTCCTGGGCCCACACAGGTGTACAAGGAAGTTCCCAAACAACAGCCGGAAGAAAACCAGGGCCAAGGAGTCGCAAATCTGCCAGAGTCCAGGCTGCCCAGCGTTCTTTAAGCAACCATTTCTGCAAGCTGCTGCTCATGGCCACAAGAAGAATCTAGGGCTGCCCAAAGCCAATGCTTAAGGACATACAGGAATCATCTGAGAGGTTTAAAAAAAAAAAAAAAAGTACAGGGGTGTCTGGGTGGCTCAGTTGATTAAGCAGCCGACTTTGGCTCAGGTCATGATCTCGAGGTTCATGAGTTCAAGCCCCACATCAGGCTCTGTGCTGACAGCTCAGAGCCTGGAGTCTGCTTCGGATTCTGTGTCTCCCTCTCTCTCTGCCCCTCCCCTACTCACGCTCTCTCTGCCTCTCAAAAATAAACAAACATTAAGAAAAATAAAAAAAATATATACAGATTCCAAGACCTCAGGGATTCTGGAATGTCTTTAATAATCACTCCCGATGAAAAAGCTTCACTGTGGGGAAATACTCCTCTGCCACTTTCAGTATGGGTTTGTCCTATACTTGACTAGAAGCACCATGAGGGTGAAGACTGTTTTCATCTGCTTTGTATCTACAGTGCCCAACACAACACCCATGTCATCGAATGAGGAATGGCTAAAACAGACCATGGCCCAGAGATGAAGCCCTGTGCTCTAAGTTCCTGAGCATGGGATATTGCATTTGACTTAACCTGGGTAACTGACAAAGCTGATTTAATCCTCATAGAAGCTGAACCTAGAATTGGTAGAGTATTACTGCTTTGACTACAACAAGGTGAAAAGGTGAATGTAGTATCAGCATTTCTAGTTCTTATAGAAAGATGTATGTTTAGTTCTTCAAGGGACAAACCTTACCCTTGCTCTGAATCAGTCTTTGATTTACTTGTCTGAAGATAAGATGAACATGGAGGTAGGATGAAATCATTCAGGGTTCGGAGTGGTAGTTCTCCAATTCTGCTATGTGGATTCCTGAGTTAAGTCCAGAACCTAGGGGCTTTAAACTAGCACTTGAACTGCAGCTGATGAAGATGTCCCCTACCCACGGTGGGTTAGCACCTTCATGGGACTGTCAGCTTTAAACCAGCAATGCTGCCTTCCTGCTCTAAAACCTTGTGGGCAGGTAAGGGGTTGCAGGGAAAAGAAAACACTTTATCAAGCTCTGCTTAAGAGTGAAATTTTATGGGGCACCGGGGTGGCTCAGTCGGTTGAGCATCCAACTTCAGCTCAGGCCATGATCTCGCGGTTGTCGAGTTCGAGCCCCACGTCAGGCTCTGCGCTGACAGCTCAGAGCCTGGAGCCTGCTTCGGATTCCGTGTCTCCTTCTCTCTCTGCCCCTCCCCCATTCATGCTCGGTCTCTCTCTGTCTCAAAAGTAAACAAACATTAAAAAATTTTTTAAAAAAGAGTGAAATTTTATAACTGGAGGAATGTAGGCTGGGCACAGGGAAGTGTTTCCTTGGCAGGGTGGCTAAGTACCTGGAAATTTGGTGAAGTGTTGTAGCACACACTTCTCTGGAATTTCCTTAAAAACAGGATCTTATAAATAGGCTGAGGATTGGACCATATGTCTTTCTAAATATACCACCAGCTCCATATTTCTGCCATGCTGTGTGTCATTTTCATACTTTACAGAGGTGCAGAGCTCTTAAGGGTGAGAAAATGTTACTTCTCCCCACCCTTAGCACTGCATTCAAAGTTCCCCATGAGCTGATCTGAAGCTACTTACCTAGATCGCGGGGTTACTGGGCTACCCACCACTGCCCCACACCCTCTCTATTGCTTCTATAGGTCACTTACATTAGGCGACCACCAGCAATGTTCTCTAGCTGATAACATACCAACATAAGTACACATGGAGCTTTAAGACGTTGAAATACTTCTGTACTGCTTGGCAAATAATGACTGTCCCAAGCCCCCAGTTGCCGTTGTCTGGTATTCTGGACCCTCCCCTGGAATCTCCATAGTGTGGTAAACAAAGAATTAATGCCAGGGGTTCCTGGGTGGCTCAGTCAGTTAAGCATCTGACTCTTGATTTTGGCTCAGGTCATGATCTCATGGTTAGTGGGATCGAGCCCCATTTCAGTCTGTGCACTGACAGCATGGAACCTGCTTGGGATTCTCTCCTTCCCTCCCTCCTTCTCTCTCAGAATAAATAAAATAAAAAAAAGATGCCTGGCACAGCAGGGGGCTTCTAGGACCCACATGGAGCCTATTCCTCCATGCTGACTCCTGAAACTATGTTGACTATTACTTCCGGCTTCCACATTCCCAAAATGCACATCTTATTTTACCTCTGGGCTTCCACTTGTATTGTGCCCTCTGTCCAGAAGGTCTTTCCCTTTGGCCCTTGACCCTCTTAAAACTCCTCTCATATTTCAAACTTCTGGTTCAAACACAGCCTTCTCCACGAAGTCTTTCCTAGTCCCAATTACCCCTCTTAAAAACCACCACTGCCTGGAACACAGTCACAAGCGTTTCTTTAAACCCCCTTTTTATAAATAAGCTCTGCATTCTGTCTTGCTCTGGTTATTTGTACACAAATTCCCAAAGATCTAATTCCCTCATTCTTGAGAATTTAATAGATTTATAGGTAAAATGGTATTGTTCGATCAATTTCCAGAAAGCCAGTCCCTGAGTCAGCTGGTCATCCCTATGAAGTGACGCAGTCCTATCTGACAAGATCCTACATAAGGGCTACTGAGGGGCGTGGTCTCCCAGCACCTTGGAAACGGCTGAGGGCTGCAGTGGGACCCTAAAAAGTCCGGCATCTAGGACTCAAAAACAAAAAACAAAAAACAAGAAATGGTAGAGTCAATGTATGGACCAAAAAAACCCATAAAAACAAACAAACAAAATGACCTACAAACAAAACACCCTATCCATCAGCACTCAGGGATAGAGAGGATTCCTAATTGTACTGAGTGTGCCACTGTCGCAGATAACGGCCCCACCTTAGCCACGATCAGCCGGCACAGCAGCTGTGGGACAGACCTGCCAGGTACAAGTAGCCAGCGCATCTGACCTTCCTCAGTCTCTTGTTTCTCTAAACTGCCTTCCTTTCACCTGTTGGTCTTTAGCCTCCCATTACCTCAAGAAACCAGCAACTCAACACCTATTAGACTGTGACCCTCCTTGCTGACCACCTCAGTCCCCATAATATCTACTGATTATATTATTGGGCACACAGAGCACTTATTACATGCCAGACTTTGTTGAATGCACACGACCACACTAACTCATGACGTCCTATTATTAGGTACCATCATCAATCCTCTTTACATGTGGGAAAACCAAAGTGCCATGTTTGTCCAAGCCACACCTGGGGACTGCTCCAGTCAGAGAGTCTGACTCCACATCCCTGTTCTTAACTACTGCTCAATGCTTAATATGCCCCAGGTATATAATAAAGGTTTGCCAAATATAAAGACACGTGCCTCCCTGCCCTGGGAGTGGGGCTGGGTTAAAATGACACTGGCTATTTTAACAGGGATTTATGCAAGCACTTGACATGGTAAAACTTCCCCAGAGGACCTGGAGCTAAGTCCCCACCACGCCTGTACTGCAGAGCCCCAAACAATGGTCACTGGGGTAGAGCAGGGGGTACAGACAAATGCTTAGGGGCATATGAATGGGAACAGACAAATGCTGGAACTGTTCAAAGGGTCTCAGGGGAAAGAAAGGCTTGGGAGTAGTTTGGCCACTTTAGGAACGATGAATTTACACCTATCACAGGAGCAGAAAGGTGTGTGTGTGTGGACGATCAACAGGGAGGAAGCCAGTCGGGTATCTCTTTCCTTTCCCCTTCCTGTGGGCTGACAATGCCTGTCTGTCTTGGCTTCCAACCATTTGTGAATACCTCATAGCTTCCTCTGGCCGCATGGGCAGAGCGGCGGGGAAGGGGGAGGGGGACAGGGAGCAAGGAGTCATTTATCACTGTCAGGAGATGTGCTGCACACAGCAGGGCAGGCTTTCTTCCCTGCTGCTCCTGAAGCCAGAGCTGCAAATCCCGAAAAGATGCAGAACATGCACATGGCAAATAACCATTCATCATCTTGGCTCTGGGAGCCCCCACAACGGCCCCTCCCCACGTGAGGCTGACCCACTCGGACTTCGGCTCTAGGCTCCACCAGAACTTGGAACGCAAGGACTTTTCGGGTGCCTCTTCCCTGCCCCAGCCAACACCCATCCTGGCCAATCTATAGCGTTAAAATTCTCTGAAATTCAAGCCCCTCCTTCCTTGGCAAAGTCAGATTTCCAGACTGCTGCCAAGGTGGCCCATGATCATTAAGTTACGAGAATACAAGTTGCTAGGAGGAAATTAATACCAGGTTTAACTAGGGGGAGGCCTGCTTTCTTGTGAAGTAATTATAAAATCAAAATGTGATATTTCTCTGGTGGGTTTAAAAAGCCTCCCCGTGAGGTCTGTGGCACAACCGTAGTGTTAGGATTTGCACCAAGATGGGACTGAGAAATCCTTTGGTGCTCCAACAATGCTTGCTAGTCAAGAGACACCTGCAGGTAGGTTTCCTACGACTGGGTTAAAAGTAATTAAAAACAAAAAGAGGGAAAAGGACAGGGTTTGAAATTTCCAATTACTCTTTAAAACTCAAGAGTCAAACTGTTACAGAAAACGCAGGCTTTCCAAGTAAGATTAATATTGCTAAGCTAATTAGACCCATAGGCATGGCCAACATATAAATTCAGGCCCCAAAGAGGGACACTGTCCCTTTAAAAACTGCCCGGGGATCAGTGGAAAAGCTAATGAGGACTGTCAGTTGGGGCTGCTTTAATAGGTGGTCCTCCAGAGGATGAAGCCTGGGGTTTTGGTAACAGGGCTTCTGTGCTTGATTCAATAAATCAATTTATATTATATGCGGGTGCAGCTCCGGAGTTGGCTTCATAAAGCATTCTGTGGCATTTCTCAATGTGCTTATCCACTTCGCTGTCAGCCTGCCTGAATGCGCTGTCAGAGGGCACTGAAAAGAGCAGTAAAGAATAAGATAGAAGCCATATCTACAACAGTTGTGAAACTCGACCCAGAAGCTCCAGACCACGCTTGGGGCTGCCTCCAGTGAGTTTCTCTCCAGAACATGTTTGGATTATTTATTGGTAAGAAGCCCAATGGTGTGGAGCTGTGGCTCTCATCCTTGAGCTGGGTTCCAGGCTGCAGATGGAAAATAAAGTTCACCCGAAACAGAATGGAAAGGGTTGGAAGCGAAGTTGCTTTTTAATCAGCTCCTCGGGGTCTGAAATACTCCCCAAGAAGTAAAAGGAAAAGCAAGAGAAACAAAAGTGTCAGTGGCTGGCACCGGTCCAGCAGGCAGTGGGCAGAGGTGGGTGAGGGATGTAGGCTACCAACCAGGGCAAAGGACATAGGTCTTCCTTCAGGCTGGCCAACAGACTTGCCAAGTAGTGACCACTAGAGATAAGCTGTCCCTAAACACAATGACCGTTGCCTCTGAACATCTGCAAAGTGGAGGGACGCCCATCCCCCAGCCAACTCAGAGGCTAGCAGCAGGGAGGCCAGAAGCCATAGAACATGGCCATGGCATTTGACTAGCTCAGCTGTTGTTTTGTTTTGTTTTGTTTTACACTCTCTGCCATTGGGATGTCCAGTTACGGACTGCTCCTTGCATGTCCTCCACCCTGGCTAGACCCATGCCCTTACATTACCCAGGCTGCAGGGTCATCTGGTACAACTTTTCATGATGATGGCAATGTTCTGTGTCTGCACTGTCCAGTGCAGGAGTTACTAGCCACATCTGGCTACTGAGCAACTGACATGTGGCTAGTGTGACCTGGGAAAGAAAATCTTCATTTAATTTAATGTTAACTAATATAAATTTAAACAGCCACATGTGGCTAGTGGCTACTGTACTGGAGAGCCCTTGGAATGGAAAAATATTTCCTTTGCTGTAATAAAAGCAGTGAATACTACAAGGAGAAAATGGTGGCTGACCCCACTCGCTTCCTGTGGAAAAACCCCAGATTGTAAAGGAAATACAGGAGACGAAAATGGCCCTGATGTGTCAAGTTAGAATCATAAAGAGTTAAGGGCTGCAAGAGATTAATATGAAAAGTTGCCATCGCTAGAATATTTCTAATGGAATTGGTCTTTTCCAGAAGCTCTGAAAAGCAGAGCAAAGTCCATCCCCCACCAGACACAGAGGTTGGCAGCAAGGGGCAAAGGAAGCATTTTACAAATTAGAGACCCAGGTTCAAGATTTGCCCAAGGCTCCAGAGTCTCGGCAGAATGAGGCCCAGGGCCCATGGAGCCCATCTCCCAAAGCCATAAACTCTGTACTAAGCCAGGCCGTCTCAAGTTATGGGTCTGGCCTGTCCTCGGATATGAGACCATCATAAATGTTAGAAAGGCTTTGCTTAAGGAAAGAATTCTGGTGTACTTTACTCATAACTAGAACCATCTGGAAGTAATCTCGCATTCACACGATGGACTTCTCTTCCTCTTTGGCCCTTGCTCTCTCTACAAATCCCATCAGGCCAGCAACAGCTGCTGGAGAGCCTGGCTGGCCTCCAGGGGTGTAGCTACAGACCCCCTTCCACACGGATGTCCTCCTGGGCCCCCGGCTTGCCCAGACCCAGCGCACGATGAACACGCATCCCATGTGAGAAAGCTAAATCACCAGCAGGCCCAGGAGCAGGGACCCGGTGCCACAAAGGCAGCTGTGAGAAACTGTCTTTCCAACTTGGTAACACAGATGCTTGCCAGCAAATTACAGCCCGAGATGGCTCAGAGGGCTGCGGGTCGAGATACAGAGCTCACACTGCCAGCTATGTGCATCATGCAACAGCAGCTCGACACAAAGGGCTGGGGAGGAGGGGCACCAGCCCGTACTGGGGGCAAGGCCAGGATCCTGGCACTAGGACCATTGACACCAGGCACAGAAGGTGAGGGCTGGGCTGCGTCAGGGACCAACTCAGTGCTGGGGGTGCTATGAAGAAAATGCCTTTGTAAATTGCTACTGGGCAAGCGATCCCTGAGGCGGGTGGGGGGGCAGGGGGGGAGCCAGCGAAGAGACCGGTTTCATTATGAAGGTCCTGGTGACAATAACCTTTTGTCCTCTATACAATCTGGGCCTGCCAAGCTGCTCCACAGTCTCCGAGAAAGCACGAGGCGGGGAGAAAAAGGCTCCCTGTCAGGAGGCCACAAGCTCATCCTTGATGATGAGACAAGCGCCCCCCCCGCCCCGCCCCCCGGGCGGACATCCTCTCCCACACCTTCCCCCCTGCTGCAGACACACCACGGAGGGCTGGCATGATGCTCCTCTAGGACGAGAGCAGGCAATTTTCCTCAGCACAGGAGACCTGGTTCTCTGGGGATCCTCCCGTCAGCACCCCCAAATCGCACACAGACTCTTAGTGACAAGTGTGAAGCAGCCCAGTTTAATTTGGCCGGCAGTCTAGTAGGTCAGACTGGGAACCAGAAAAGTTAGTACCTCAGCTGCTCCTGCAATGCTTCACCCCGTCCTTTTGTTTAGAGGACTGTCACGGAGATATTAACCCTGGTGGATAGGGACCCCCCCTGGGCCCCTGCTTCACTTTGCGCCACAGCTCAAAACTGAGTAATTATGTCTAATTACTTAGTTATCTTACCCTGTAAGTACTAATCTTGCCCTGAAGAAAAATGGACTGTTGCACTTGTATCACAAAGAGCTCTAGGCCTCAGAAATCTGGGATCTAGGCCTTATTCTGACACTGACACTTTTGCGTCAGTAGAAGCTGAGCAAACCACCTAATCCCTCTCCGTCTCAATCTGCTCAACTGCAAAATGGGAACAAGAAGGAGGAGTCCTTCAGCATTGGGCAGCTGGGCGCAGTAAACAGTGTGTACCCTGGAGTGACGCTGTCTGGACTCATGTCCCAGCTGCTCCCACTTACTATTATGTAACCCTGAAACTTAGCCTCTGTGCCTCAGTTTCCTCATCTGTGAAACAGATCTAGTTCACAGGACTGTGAAATAGAAGGAATCATGTACAGCTCTCATCACAACTCCTGGCCCTTAGCTCTTCCAGTAACTGTCAGGTAGGCCCACTGCCATCATGCTTAGTGGGAGCCTGCAGGGCCCATGTCCACCACAACTAGGTATTTGCTATAAGGATTAAAGGGTTTTGAATTAAGTGAACTCTTGATTTGTGGAAGTGTTCCAGAAGAACAAGTTCACAGGCCAAGGCTGACTCTGAAGCCAAGAAACATAAAGGGACACGGTCAGGACCTGTCTCCTTGAGCATGACTCATTCCAAATCCTTACCAAACCACCTTCAACCAATTCCAACAACTTGGTAGTCATTTAAGGCATTTGTGGGAAAAGAGCCACAGACCTTCGTCTCCCTTTCTATAGAATTAATTTGCCAGTTCTTTTCTTTCTAGAGACAACTCAGAAGGGCAGCAACATGTGATCGCATGTTTTGTTTTGTTTTTTTAAGTCCTAAACAATAACTGGTAGATCTGAGGTTTCTCAGGGGAGGTTAAAACATTTAAAAAAGGAATTTACCCAATTTAAATTCATTAACATTTATACAGTCAATGGTCTGAGTCTTTAACTCCCCCACTTACTCCAACAAAGGTATAAAGAACTCTCCTTTTCCCGAAGCATCAATTTCAAGTCAAAAGAACAGGTAGGAAATACACAAAGATGTACATCAATCTCTGTTCACAGGCAAACTGGAGCCAACAGCCACACAGGGAACCGTGCTGAAACAACTCAGCAAATCATGTCTGACTGAAGCCATTCTCAGTCTTGGCTCCTCAATTATTTGGTACTTTCTGTGAAGTTCCATATATTACATACAGCCTGTTTATGGACCGGTTATTTTTTTAAGATCATGCTAATTAATACCATGTGTGTGTGAGTGTGTGTAAGAGAGAAAGCAAGAGACTGAGTGTGGGTGTATGAAGTTGGATGAAATCTAGTCCCTGAACATATCTACATTTTAAAAATTATAAAGTGGGGGTAATCTTTAGCCACGTGTTTACCAAGTGTGTTTTGACTGCTTAGCTCTAATTTGCCTTTCTGGCATAGGAAGAACACACAAACAGCCTTGCCTCAAGCTTAACGTATCTCAGATGCAAGCAAGCTCCTTATTCCCACCCTTCCCACCCACCATCCACAACTACCTGGCTCCCAACTGCAGTCAGTCACACCGTTTCCTGAAATCCAATAATCAATCATGGCTATTGGGTGTCCCGCACCAGGCAGGGCACTGCCCGCTCCTGGAGGATTACAGACTAGTCAAAGAGACATATTTAAACAGGTAATTGGAATAATTAATGACTTAACCCTTACACTTATCCCTTGGCCTAAATCATCTATTTTCTTGTTCATTTCCTTCCTTCTCTGTTTTCTGCTTCCATCCCTCCATTTGGCCCTGGAGACCTCACATATATAGTTCTATGTTGTTTCCCCCCACCCCCCACCGGGTACCTAAACTTGCTTTCTCTCATCATTCTCCTTCAAACTCCTTAGGACTGCCATCCTAAAACCTTGCTTTCATCATTTCTCCTTCTCAGAAACAGCAGCACAACCCACAGCCTCCCACAGTAAATGTATCTCTCTGCGTGGCTTCCCTCATTCTTGATTACATTCCCTTGATACTGACTCAGTCTGATTTCCCATAGACAATCTCTTTCTTTTTGGCCATGTTCCCCACTCTCTCTCAGATCCACTCTTTTTGTTTATGCGTTTGCAATTATGGGGATTTCTGACCTGGGACACTGTTCCCTCCATTATTCTAAATTCTGCAAAACCTAGGCCAAACCCGACCACGCTTTTCTAAACTAATGGTATCCCTCACCTTCAACTTCTCTGTGAGAGGGCTGATTTTTGCTAACTGGATAAAAATGAACTTATAAAGAAAACCCAGTCGGGGCAGGGTAATGATTCTAGGGCACCAAAAACTCCAGAACCTCAGAGCTGCAAATAGGATGAACCCTTTCTGCCAAATCCATTCATGTTCTAGAACAGGGGTAAATAGCTTGAGCTTTGTTGGTCATACAGTCTCTCTGCCAAGTACTCAACCACCTTGTTGTAGAGTGAAGGTAACCAAAGATGAACTGTATACAAAGGAATGTGGCTGTACTAAAAAAAAAAAATTATTTATGGAAAGGGGCCTAGGTGGAATTTGGTTTCTGGGCTATGTTTGCTGACCTTACTCTAGAAGAAGAGTGGATAGTAGTGAAAATCTTCTCTTTTAGATGATAAAGGATAAGAGGAAGTGTCTAAGATCAGCCCCTTACTTTCCCTAGGCAGCTCAACTGTTCCTTTAACATAGCTTGTATTTTAGGAGTAGAGAGATTTCCAGCCTAGAAGTTACTACCATGAGACTTTGGGCTGTGACCACGTGTTACAGCTATTTTGGTCAACATGAGAAGAGATAATGGAATCCACTCTCTTGCCTATGTTGGAGATACGGCAAGGAATGAGTCTACTGTCTCATGCTCCTCCTCTCCTCCACACTGGCAGCAGGCTCCCTGGCCAGTACCTCAGGGCTAAGAGCAAATCTTCACCCCCAATACTACATGCCAGGCCCAGCGCTCTTTCATTTAGTCTTTACGTCAATCCTATGGTGGATGCATACTTTGTACATCTGTCTTTCATATGGAAGAAACAGACGAGGTCTTGGTCAATGTTAGCCACTGATCCATCACAGAAGTGATCTTGGTGCTGACACAGGTGTGTTGTGGGAAGAAGACGCTCCCTGCCAAGATTCTTATTTCAATGTAAATGTGAAAAACTAATGTAGACTGCTCATTATCTCTAGTCCTTACAACAATCCCTTCAAAGAGCCTATTTTTTTCACTTTATCCATAGAAAATTAAGCTCATGGGGGTTAAGCACTTTACCTAATTTTGCCTATTTAGAAAGCTCAGAATTCAGATTCAAATCCAGGCCAGTTTGGCTCAATAAACTGTTAGTCCATTCCTTTGAGCCCTGACTTAAAAAACCCAACTTATATGTGTTTTAAAAGCCTCAAAAATGCTTGCTCATGTGAAGTGAGGAATTATGTCAGCTTCATGGGGTCTAGTGTCCCCAAGGAGGACCTCAGGGAAGCACAGAGGTAAACCAACACTGTGATTTAAGAACTGGCACCCAGGCAAAAGGAGCAGAAGCAGACAGAGCCCCCTAGGCCTTTGCCACCATCCCAGGTCTCTGGCCGCACTACCTGATCCAAACTGCGTACGTGGCTTTTTAGGACGGTGACGATTCCTTCACACACACTGTGGCAGTGCTGAGGCAGAGGGAGGCATGTTCTTACCAGCCTGTCATATTAAAGTCCCTGTAGAGCATCTTCTTTCCAAGTTCCTTTCTCTGTACTCTCCTTGGAAACTCCAAATGTGTGAATTCATTTCCCAGCAAGTGAGGCTGCATGAATGCCTAATAGCAAAAGAAAGGGAAAAAAAACCCCACATATTTAGAAGAAAAAATAAGACTCCATAATGTTTTGCAAATCAAGACATATTTAAAAAACCAGAAAACTGTTCTATTTTAAAGGGAAAAAATAGGTGTATTCAACAAACAGAAAAAACATTTCTATTCTACAAGTAGAATATCAGCAAATAAAAATCACCAACTAAACTTATAAAGGGATGTAACTTTTTCATTTAATATAAATTAATTATAATCAGAGACACAGATTGCAAAAGTCAAAAGGAAAAGAACCTGAGTTTCTCCAAAAGTTCACTTTTTAATTCAAATCCAAGATCTTGTCATCTTCCTGAACAGCATGATGATGCAGCGTGAAAGCTCTCCCTGATTCCCCTCTTTGGCTTTCTCTGCTCCTCTCCTGCTCACACTCTCAGCGATCATGGCCATGCCTTTGAAATCTCCACATCGACACAATGGCCCAAGAGAGCGGGTTGGGGCTGGATACACCAGACAGGAACTTTCTGTTGGACTCCCTCCATTTTGCTCTGCAGTAATTTGATCATGTAATTGGAAGACTATTCCAGAGCAGATGGCTTCTTCCCCTCCCCCAAATCTCTGTTCACACTACAAAAGTCTTGAGCAAACAGCCACTTAGGGAATTGCTTTGAAACAACAAACAGTCTCATTGTCACGTTCAAAATTCAAATCTGCTATCCAAGAGATGAAATGTTTAAGTATTAACTTCCCTGCTCGAAGGCCACACACTATAAGCAAACTTGCCCTGAAGCTTCCCCATACCAACCCGTACGCCTGCTTACTAGCAGCGTGGTGGAATGGATCTTTTCTCTCCCTCCCTCCATTATTTAAAAAAAAATTTTTTTTAATTTTTTGGCAGGGAAGAGTGGGCAGAGCAAATCATGACCTGGCACTGCAGGAAAGCAAGGGATCCCTGCCACAGGACAGATGGCCATGTCCTCAGTCTCCTGGAAATAGGCATCTCCCACAGCCTCTTTCCCAAGATCTGACACCAGCAGATCTCCCGCTGATTCTCATGGTGGTTTGGTTTAGTTGGACATTGGTCATCCTAAGTATATGAGGAGTGAAAGGACGCATCTGAACTGTCCCCAGGTTGGCTAGATTGGGCCACATAATGGACCTCTGAGCAGGCAGGGAGACACGGCAGGACAGTACTGAGAAGGGAAACTGTCTACTGTCTTGTGTAGCTTCCAAATTTCCCAGGTCTGACAGGAATTCTGGAACATTCTGAGGGGCTCTGAAACCTTTGCCGGAGATGATGGCTGGGCTGCTGATGAGCATCAAGGACCCTTAAACACGGAGCTTTACTGAGAGGTTCCCTGGGATAGAAGGAAGAGAATACTTCATAGGGCAGGTCTGTGGTGTGGCTTTGGGTGAGCCGGACCTGGGTCTGAATCCAAGTTCTGTATGTATAAGCTATGCGACTTTAGTTGGTGATTTTGCTTCTGGAGCCTCAGTTTCTCAATCTGAGATTAATTATATATCTCACAATTAAATGAACGCACTTATTGTAGTGGTCTCAGCTCATTAAAAAAATGATTATGTCCATCTAATGATTACCGATCCCTATGACATCCTGGGCACTATGATGTGTGCTTTGCGAGCTCTCCTATCACACTGCCAACAGCCTTACAAGGTGGAACGGGCTACACAATCTGTGGGGCCCAGTGCAAAATGAAAATACGGAGACTCTGTTCAAAACTAAGAATTTCTGAACCACATACAGAGCCCTGTGCAGCTGTAGGTGTCACACACCCAGGAAGCCAGCTGGACTGAGCGAAGGAGCAGAGACATAATTAGTCCATGAATAGCAGCACCTACTACGTACCCTTTATCATCTCCTAGAGCTTTGGGACTCCATCGGCACGACATTTTTGTCTATGCCCCACCGCCCCCAAGCTGGCTTAACACTGACATAGGGGTTACCACATACCAGGCGCTTGATACGCTTGTTACAACCTCAACAATCCTACAAATCACATGTCAGAGACTCAATTTACACATGAGGAAACTAAGGCCCAGAGAACTTATGACACCTAGCCCAAGGTTATCAGCCAGGGCTGGGTGGTCTCAGGGCCTAAGCCTAATATCATGTTCATAAATGCCCATCCCAACCCTTTAATCTACACACACACACTTACAAAAAAAAAAAAAAAAAAAAAAAAAAAAAAAAAAAAAAAAAGGGTGGGCAAAAGGCCTAGGATCCTGTTGCTCCCAGGCCATACAAAGTCCAAATGGCCAATAGGTACCTGTGAGGATCCAGTCAACAAAAAATTACAGATCAGCACACAATCTGGCCACAAGAACGCTCCTGCAGAAGCTGAAAAAAAATCCGTTAATAATATGAGGGACTAAATAAATTAGTAAAAATCTATACAAAGGAATCCTATGGTGTCATTTACAATGATACTACAGAGAAGAGGTAATGACACGGAAAGAGCGGATATAGATATAAAAAACAGGTTATCAAACATGTGTGTGTGCACGTAGGTGTATGAGGTCATGCAAGTTGTGTCATATACACACAGATCTAGATATAAGACATATAGGTACATACCAATGAATGTGTGTGTATAAATGTAGGTAAATGCCCCACATACATATCATTAACGAACAGGTTAGGATCCGACCCTAACCTATGTACATTTCTTTGCAGACCCAAGAGCCTCAGACGGATCAATGTGCAGTGTTCCAGGCACTTGGCCTCATTCCCAGGACAGTGAGTAGCCCTCTGATGGTGCTCTACCCGGGTACCTTCATACCCTTCTTGCTAGTACACGTTTGTCGGGGCAGTTGTAAGGGAAGAGCTGCTGAGGAAGACATCTGCAAAGTAGCTAGGAACTCGTGAGCAGCTTGCTCTCTGCAGGGGTCACCTCACCTCTCCCTCTGAGTGGCCTTAAATCCCATGTTCCTGTCACATCTGTAGCTCCTTCACTTGCAATGGCTTTCAGGGTCTCACACTGCTTGCTTTCTCCCCATTATAGCAAAAGGCTACTGTGTTTCATCAGTTCTAAGATGCCCTTTATTAGAGGTGTTATTGTTTTCTTACCTCTAAGAAAGGGGGGAAAGCTGCCCGTTAAACTAAGTGCAATACTTTCTTACCACTTTGAATTTTTATTTTATTCTTTTTGAAAGGGCTCCTTTGGACTTAGACAAATTTTTATATATCACTTTGGGGTATATTTAAGATTATATAGGTGAAGTATATTGGCTAGGGATTTCCAAAACAGCTTCACATTTAGAATTCAACTGCCCATCAGTTTCCAACTCTGAATCACTAAGGGTCATGACTTCCCACGCAATAGTGACCCGTGTTTCATGGGAGTGTTGGTGATGCAGCATTTCTTAAATAATTCACCCAAGAACTAGGAGCCTCAGAACCAGGGGTGCAAAGTTCCTAAGTCAGCTCTGCAATGATCCAGAGCCAGCTTACTTCGGACTCCCACTTCTGGAATGTGGCTGAACAAGTCAGATTCACGCCTCCAAGTCCCTCTGTACAGCTGGGCAATTCCACAAAGGCTTTAAGAGAGCTTCATTTTTGTCTTCAGGGTTTTTTTCTAAGCTGCCGGATGCCCATCCTGCAGGTTCGGTGCTGTTCTTTTGATGTTTTCACATGCCCAGGAGGGGACACCTCCCCTCCTGCCACTTGGCTGACAGCAACAATCGGCTGTAAAATATCCCAACTTCAGATATGTCAAAAGGTGAAAAAAAAATTGCCTCAGCTCTTAAGAAATATGGCAATATTCGTACTCCATTGATACATTAGATTTCTCTACCTTTATGGTTATTTTCCTTCCCCTCTTACTGCCACAGCACATTTCATATGATGCAAGACATATTTTCTGTCACAATTATGCCCACCGTAGAATTCACCTGTATTCCATGTGTACCGATGACATTTTTTAAAATACTTTTAAAAATCGCCTCCATGTCCTAATAGTAGGCTCCCTTCTTACCAGCACTTTCAACACTATTGTATTTGTCAGACCTGATGTAGTTCCTGGTGTTAAAGAAAAAACAACTCAGAAACTAAGTACAAGTAGAGCAAATAGATGGTTGCTTAAAGAAAAATGAGATGCTAAAATACAATGGGACACATATCTGTTGGTTTTTAGAGGAAAAGATACTTCTCATTTGTGTATCTTTTTCTGCAATACTCATGAAAGTTTTCGGATTTCATCTTAGGTGGGCTGTTATATGGAAACACCACAGACGGGGGGTTTGAACAGCAAACACTTATGTCTTGCAGTTCTGGACGCTGGGAAGTCCAAGGTTAAGATGCCAGCAGATTCGCTGCCTGACTTGCAGACTGCCCTCTCTGACTGCATCTCATATGGGCTTTCCTCCGTTTCTCTCGGGGTGAGAAATCGAGCTCTCTGGGGTCTATTCTTATTAGGACATTAATTCTATCTGATGAAGGCCCTACTCTTATGGCCTCATTTAACCTTAATCATTTCTAAAAAGGTCCTGTTTCCAAATCCGGCACACTGGGACATAGGGCTTCAACAGAAGGGTTTTTTTGGGGGTTGGGGTGGGGAGGATGGCAGTGCAAGCACTCAGTCCACAACATGGTCTTCTAGGTATACATGTTTATAGAAGTACATATGCTAAGTCATCTCAATATTGTAAAATGTTATCTGATGGTTTCCTTTTTGATTTACCTGTATTTATGATTATTTTTTACTATAGAACATGGATTGCTTTTGTTTGAAAAAACTAAAAATTTTTTTGAGAATGGTTTTTATTTATTTTTAATTAAGTTTTTATTTTAATTCCAATATAGTTAAAATACAGTGTTATATTCATTTCAGGTGTACAATATAGTGATTCAATAATTTCATACATTACTCAGTGCTCATTACGGTAAGTGTGCTCTTCATCCCCTTCACCTATTTTACCCATCCCCCTACCAACCTTCCCTCTGGTGATCCTCTGTTCTCTATAGTTAAGAATCTGTTTCTTGGTTTGTTTCTCTTTTTTGTTGTTTGCTTGTTTGCTTGTTTTTTAAGAGAGAGAGCATGAGCAGGGGAGGGGCAGAGAGGGAGAATCCCAAGTAGCCTCCATGCTGACGGTGGAGGGTGGAACTCATGAACTGTGAGATCATGACCTGAACCAAAATCAAGAGTTGGATGCTTAATTGACTGACTCACCCAGGCACCCACACTTTTTATTTCATTTTAGTGAGGAAGTGCAAGCAAGCAAGGGAGAAGGGCGGCGGGGGCGGGGGGGGGGGAGACAGAGAGAGGAGAGGAGAGGAGAGGAGAAGAGAGGACAGAGAGAATCTTAAACAGGTTCCACACTCAGCACGGAACCCAATGTGGAGCTCAATCTCAAGACCCTGTGATCATGACCCGAGCCAAAATCAAGAGTCGGACACTTAACCAAATGAGCTACCCAGGCACCCCTCTTTTTCCTACACTCAATTGTTTCTTAAATTCCATATATGAGTGAAATCATACGGTATTTACCTTTCTCTGACTTATTTTGCTTAGCATAGTACTCTCTAGCTCCACCCATGTCACTGGAAATGGCAAGATTTCATTCTTTTTCGAGGCTGAATAATATTCCTGTGTGTGTGTGTGTGTGTGTGTGTGGGTGTGTGTGTATCACATCTTCTTTAACCATTCATCTATCGATGGACACTTGGGCTGCTTCCATAATCTGGCTACTATAAAAAATGTTGCTATAAATGTTGAAGTGCATATATTCCTCTGGATTAGTGTCCTTGTATTGTCTGGGTAAATACCCAGTAGTATGATTACTAGATCATAGGGTAGTTCCATTTTCAACTTTTTGAGGAACCTCCATGCTGTTTTCCAGAGTGGCTGCACAAGTTTGCCTTCCCACCAACAGTGCAAGAGTGTTCTTCTTTCTCCACATCCTCACCAACACTTCTTCCTTCGGTTGTTGATTTTGGCCATTCTGACGGGTGGGAGGTGGTATCTCATTGTGGTTTTGATCTGCATTTCCCTGATGATCAGGGCTACTGAACATCTTTTCACGGGTCTGTTGGCCAGCACAGAGACATTTATTCTCAGAAGCAGAGTGGGCCACAACTTGGCAACTCAGAACCAATTTCTCAGAGCCTGTGCAGCATTTGGGTAACACAAGGGTTACTTTGTTAGAGCTGGCCTGCCCTGCCAGAAGCACTGCTCACACATCAGTGTTCTAGAACCTTGAGCATCAAAAGTATTTTATGCTGAATTCAATGTAAGCAACACACCCAAAGTTTAAAGACTGTAAAATGCGAGTATAAGAATTTGTTAGGTTCCTCTCAGCAATACAACCTCATGATTTCTTGAGTCCAAACTTATAAGATTCATGCACAATTTTGGCATGTTTTACTCTACTGCTCATATCTGGGCCACTCATCAATAGGTATACATGACTACTGTTCCTTCCCAAGGCACTTTTCACAGGGATGCTGACCTGTTAAAAATGTGGATCTTAATGGGATAAAAACCCAAGACAGGAGAGCAAGCACACATTAAGATCCCTACAAAATAAAAATTCTAGACACTCTCCTAAACATTCCGTATTTTTCTGATATGCTGGATATATTTTAGCTTTTTCTCCTGATGCTGCTATTTGGACATATGTATGTCAGAACATCTGCATGGTGATGCAAGTAATACCAGCCACACTTAAATATGTTCATTATTTTTAAACCTTAGCTATACGTCAGGGCCAAACATAGCACCCAACACTGTAAAGACTCCAAGTAAGTATGTGCTGGAAGAATGAATACAGAACATTCTGACCTCCTTTACACAGTTACACCTGGTGAGTAAACTTCACAAAATAATACAATACAGCTTTCAATCTTTTGAAAAAGTTAAAACTAAGATCTGTGGCACATAAAAACAATCGTGGACACATATTACTATATTTTGGATTCAGTTAACTTTGTATAATTCAATAGATACCTTCCTGTAAAACCACATGTGTGTGGGTGCAATTTTACTGTTTAAAACCTCATGATATTTCACGTTCCTAAGAACGTCTAAATAATGTCATGTCTCTTCTCTACTTAATAATCATGCTGATTAGAAATCCAGAAATGTATTCTACATTAAAATCCAATTTAAAGTGTGCTGGCCTGCTCCATGTAAAAAAATGGACCACTTTTTGTGCCTCCATTTTTATCCTAAAATTTGAGGCTTTCCTACAAGGAAGCATAACATAATGCCCTTAACCGAGGAAAGGGGGTGGAGGTACACTGGAGTTCGCGTGTGTGCCTCAAATGGCCCTTGGAAAGAAAGCTTGGTAACCCCTGCCCCGACACAACCAAAGATAGGTTGCCAGTCATCTTTTAAGGAGTGTGGAGAATGCAGGTTTGTTAAAGAGAGGGCAGGCCATAGCCTTGCCACTTAGTATCTGGACAACTAATGAGAATAAACTTGCAGACATGGTTGAATTTGGCCAGGGAAAGAAGAGACAGCTCATCTAGGGAAATGATGCTGGAGTAACCTGGTGTGCCAAGAAGTGGCAGGACACCAGAGATGGGGAAGGAGGATCAGATGTCCTCTTCTGGCTACTTTCCTTTCTAGTCCTGGGCAGAAACCAGCTGCAAAGGGACTTACTGTGATGAAACACAATCTCCCCATCCTAGTGAGAATCTCTGAGTTCAGTCACAACAGGAAGGGACAAGCCTGAAAAAGAGATGTTGTCTAGAACCTTCTAGGAAGCCTCTCATTAGAGCAGAGTGGGTGAGTAACTTGATCCCAGGTCGGTCTCACTCTGGAACACATGGATCTGAGCTCCACCCTCCTGGGCTGGGGAGAGCTTTGAGCACCTTGGCAGGGGAGGGCAAAAATAGGGAGTGGAAGTAGGAACCCAAATCTAGAGAGTGGCATGTCTATAGTGGTTATGGCAGGAGACCGGGCACCAAGCTTCCTGTGGACACTGAGATAGTGAGTCCTAAGGTTACTGAAAACTGCCTGCTGGGAAACACAAAATGCTTACTCCCTTTAATAATGAAATTTCCTTCTGGTACCCGGTGGTCACACTGCGAGTGACCCGTGACAGCTACCAAGAAGACTGTCACAGGTTTGGGGGTATCCAGCCAGAGGAATGCATGCAACTAACACATGAACTCCTGCATGTGCCAATATCAGGGGCTGGACCTCAACAAAAAAGGAAATCCCTCTGTTCAGAGCTCACACACTAGTGGGGGAGACTAAGGAAGGCTTATGAGTGGAAATAGAAATATCCCCAGGGGCTAAGGAACAAAGAGTGGGGCACTCACTGGGTGGGTTGGACAGAATCTGAAAAATAGCTGAAGAGCTGATCAGGCAAGGCCTCTGGGCCCAGAGCAGCAAGAACAGATGCAAAGAAGTGCAAAGCAGCATGGTTAGCAGGGCCTTTGGAGCTGCCCTCAGGAGAGAACAGATAGGTGGCAGAAGGGTGCCTTTCTGGGCAACTTGCCAAGCCCCTTCACCTTGCCCTCCTGGAGAGCCCCAAAGAAGGTCCCTCCCCCAAATGGTAATAATCAGTTAAATAAAGTGAACATAACTTTTTGTAAAAAACAAAAAACAAAAAACAACTTTTCAACCAAGTAGCATATATACACAGTAAAGTTACTGTATCATAAGTAAATGGGTCAATATATTTTCATAAATTCGACACACACGTGTAACTGGCATCTAGATCAAGAAACAATACATGATCAGCACCTAGGCTCAGGACCCCATCCAATTACTGCTCTCCCCAGTGGAAGAACTATCCCAACCTGTGCGTTGGTTTCACCTGTTTCTATACTTACTATGGGATCCTATAAGTTGTCCCCAGTGCTGGGTGTTAAGTCGGTGTGATTCAGTCACGTTGTTGCATGTGGTTAAAACGTGTTCATTCTCAGTACTGCATGGCATTCTAGCCTGTGACTATGACTGACAATTGTCTTACCCATTCTACTCTCCATGGACATTTGGACAGTTTCCAGTTTGGGCTAGTACATGCTGAGCTACTGTGCACACTCTGGTTAGGTGCACACCTAGGAGAGGAAAGGCTGTGCCAAACCCTTTTTCCCTGAGCCAAACCCTTTTTCAAAGGTAGTTGTTCCAACTTCCACTCCCATAAGCAGAATATGCAAAGTGAAAATACTCATGTGTTAAATGTGAGGGCAGATTCCACAACAGGAAATAGTTTATGAAGTCCTTTTAGTAGGAAACTTTTATATGAGCTCATTTTTTTAAGTTTGTTTATTTACCTGAAACAGAGAGAGAGAGAGAGAGAGAGAGAGAGAGAGAGAAAGAAAGAGAGAGAGAGAGAAAGAGGAGAGAGAAAGAGACAGAGAAAGAGAGAGAAGGAGAGAGAGAAAAAGAGAGAGAAAGAGAGAGAGAAAGAGGAGAGAGAAAGAGAGAAAGAAAGAGGAGAGAGAAAGAGAGAGAGAGAAGGAGAGAGAAAGAGAAAGAAAGAGAAAGAGAGAGAAAGAGAGAGAGAAGGAGAGAGAAAGAAAGAGAAAGAGAGAGAGAGAGTGCGAGTGAGCATACACATGAGCTGGGAAGGGGCAGAGAGAGAGGGAGAGAGAGAATCCCAATGAGGGTCCATGCAGCTAGCACAGAGCCCAACTTGGGGCTCGATCTCATGAATCATAAGATCATGACCTGAGCTGAAATCAAGAGTTGGACACTCAACAGACTGAAACACCCAGGCACCTTGCCCCACTTTTGTTTTTTGAGCTCATTTTTTTTATTTCAGAAAAAAAAAAAAGTTCAGACCTCTCAGTATTTGAAAGAAAGTTATCAGAATGAGGATTTTCAGTGTTTAAGACAAATCTTAATAAAAAATTGAGTAATATCTCCTCTTTGTTGCCCTTAGGAGGGAAAAAAACCCTCATCAGGTTATAGGAGGGGAGGACTGGAAGCTTTACATTTCAAGATGATTTACCATGATAAAGTCTACGGTCACAAGTGAAATGAAATGAGTAACATTAACTAAGCCCACTGATGGTCACACTAACGGTCAAATGAGACGGCTCTTCCAGAGACAAAGCTGACTGTCTGATTTGGAGTGCAGGAAAAGAGTATTCTAGTTTGGGTTAAACAAAAATGAAGGGAAAATGTTAAATGGCTGAGATCTAAATATGTATGTGTCGGAGTCTTTCATAAAGAATTCTCTCAGTCTTAATTTATCCTTAAAAATCTCAGAGTAACAAGAACCAAGCTTATGTATATATGCTATTATAAAATTGAATATTGATAAGATTCTGTCTGGCTTACATGGATGTCAAGAAAGATTCACATTTAAATTTCTACATGGGACTGTACTGATCAACCAGAGAAAAGCATGCCCCTAAAATAACTTTAAAATTGTAAAATTTATAGCTTATGATAAAGGAGCCACATGGATACTGGTATGCAAATGGACATATTAAACAAAATTGCCTAGATTTGTCAACTCTACAACAGTTTAATGTATAGAATAAGGGCTAAAAAGTATTCATTTACATAAAACATATAAAGTTTCCATATTCATATGCTTAATGCTTTTTCCTCCCAAGTAAAGTCTGAGAAAGGAATTCATTTGAAGAGACAACAACTCATGTCAGCAAAAAGGACGTGCCTGCATATCTTCAATTCCTTTGCATATGCAAATGGAATTTATAAATTTTATAAAAGGCCACAGAAGTAGTCCCAATGGCAGGGCAGCCATAAAAAAAAGTTCTTCATATATAGTTAGATTGGAAACCAGGAGATTTTATTTTGTCTCTGATCTAGGCACAGTTGTAAGCATGGTATGAATATTAACTCCTTCGTGCTCGTACCAGTCTTGAGAGGGTCCTGTAATTACCCGATTTCACGATCAAGCAAGTGGAGCAGAGAAAACTTTTTATCGACAGCTAAACTTTTGCCCTGATAAACCTCAGTGAATGCTATCTACTTCTTTCAAAGCATATTTAACTTTCAGATATTTAATGGACGAATGACACTATCTTGGTTTTTTACACTAAGACAAATTTTTAAGGGACCCTATGGACAGAGCTCTATGTGCCCAACTTTTTATTCAAAATGTTGGAGGGGAAAGGGCTTTTAGAGAGTCTAAAGATGATATATGTGTAGCAACTGTGCAGAAAGACTGAGTTTTTCCAAGAATAAAAGTAGTTAGGGATCCATTCTCATGGTTATTTGTTTAGCTGTGTGGAATTCATTTTCTTAGCTCTGCAGAGTAGGTACAGAAGGCCTCAGTATCAGGCCTCTGACTTCTCCCAATCTGGAACACACAAAACATCCATTTATACGCATTTTCAAAATCAAGGCTCTGGAAGCAGTGAGGTTCAATTACAAGTGCTAATGTCTTTAGAGTCTTCCCTGACACCAAGCAGTGATCCTAGGGCAGCCAAATATAAGCTCTGCTTCTACAACTCTGGGCAGTGCCAAGTTTTGTGCTCTAAAAATGTCCTGGCTGGCACCTGGGTGGCTCAGTTGTTGAGCGTGGGCTCTTGATTCCAGCTCAGGTCTTGGTCCCAGGGTCGTGGGATCAAGCTCTGCATTGGGCTCTGAGCTGAGCATAGAGCCTGCTTATGATTCTCTCTCTCTCTCTCTCTCTCTCTCTCTCTCTCTCCCCTCCCACCCCCCCACCCCGAAATAAAATAAAATAAAAATCGCCTGGCTTCTCTATAACACCTGTGTGATCAGTTGAACCTAAGCACATATGAAAAATACCAACCATTTTTGCTTGCCACTTTTTGATTAGAAGTTCTCAAACTCACAGGCAATTTTGTGAAAAAAGGGCTAAAAGGGGAAAAAGGGAGGATTAGTGTGGATTTCTCCATGACTCAGTCATCAAGCCAAGCAGAATGGTGGTGAAGTTGCCACCTATGACTAAAGAAAGGCCTCCTGGGTTTCACAACCTGCTCTCAAGGTTAAATGTGATATGGCAGTGATGGGTCTGTCATTTTTACTCACTAGCACACTTGACCCTCCGAAATTAAAGTATCCTATCTTAAAAGCAGGCTCAGGGTTAAGGAATATATTTTTCAGGAGATAACTATTGAGCATGAGAAAGCCCAAAAAGCCAGAGGCACACCAATGTCCACCTTGAAATCTTTCCAAATCCAGCACCAGAGAAATGGCAGACAAACAGAATTGGACTCGGCACAGAAGGCTGGGGGTAGTTCCGAGGACACTGCAAGAAATCGCCTCAGATAATGTTGCACTTGTATGTATCAGATATGTATTTGAAACCCACTTTCATCTCTTCTGTACATTGCCCTTGATGAAAAACAGCTGCAGACTTGGATTATCCACAAGGACACAAGGACGTTATTTGAAGGTCTGGTGATACCAGCACATCTTAATGTAATCAAATCAGAATTTATAAATATGTCTAGGCAGAATCGAGGGGAAGCCATCTCTCTCACGCCTCGGGGCTATGGAGGTCCCCCTGGGGGCGATTCCTTTCTGGCTGTCACCTGAAGCAGAGGTGGGGTGGTTTTCTGGAGGCCACAGCATCAGGGAGGTCGATTCTGCTGAGACACATCCACAACCAGACTGCTTTCCCTCCTGCCTGAGCCCCGACTCCATCCAAGCCTTCTGTTTAGCTTGGTGGACCTCCTTAACTATTTTGTTTCCATCACCCTGGAAATATTAAAAAGAAAAAAAAAAGCACAGTGACATAAGAGCAAGGCTTATTGGTGACTCTAGGACCAGAAGCATTCCCTGGCTTCCAGGACAGAAATGGATGGCCCCTGACCCCTTCCTCACGCACCTGCCACATTCTGTGTGAACACATCAAACCCTCAAGCCCGCTTGATTAATCACCCTGCCCAAGAATCTACGGAACAAACTTCACATGACCTGAGAGCCGCGTGCAGGGCCCTCTGAGGTCAGGAGGCAAGACCAAACAAAATTAACATGCCTGCCACAGCCATCATCGTAACTGCTTCTAGTTCTGTAAGCCCCAAACGTCCAGCCCGCGTATCCCAAGAACCTTCCTTTTCAATGTGTATTCAAAACATTCATGTGCAATGGGCTCTGAATCTTTCCCGCCTCTAAGAATATCATGAACTGTTTCTACAAGTCAAACAGCCTTGGGACTGCAGAATCATGCTCCAAACAAGTCTCTAGGAATTTAGAAGTTTTAATGATTCAGTCATAAATGTTTCTTCACACATCATAAAAAGAAATTTTAATTTGACCTCAGAGTAAGGAATACATTGTTAACTTTCCAGTGATGTTCTAACTTGTTTAGATCATGTAAAAGGTACCACAACCCCCACTGCACTGAAGTGTTTCATAATTAGTTCTAAGGAACTGATGTTCTAAAAAAAAAAAAAAAAATGAACTGGTAGGATTAAATGCACATAAAATTATAAGGTATATACTGTATTTTAAATTACCGCGGGATCACTTTCCATTCTGATTTCAGAACCTACAGTGAAGATCTCAAGGGAGGTATCCTACACATTTCACTTGGGAGAGTTTCAGAGACATCATGTGAGGAGCTTGGGATCACACAGCTCATGCCTGGGCTGGGCTGAGAGAAGTCATCACACCACTCTTTCCCTCTCATAATTGATACTATTTTTAAGCTTTTACGCTATACACCTCCTAATTCTCACAAATACTTTACCACAAAGGCTTCACCACAAGGTTATTTTATACTCTCGACCCCTTAATTCTCTCAAAAACTTTACCACGAAGATCTGTATCACAGATCATGTAACTATTATTACTGGCTTTATTCATTTCAAAGCATACATTTTTAGACTCCTGGCAGTATAGGAAGTTGGACAACTGGGATATTTTACGTTCTGACCATTTACACTCCTGTTGTCTGGGAAGAACAGTTATAAACCAGAGAAACGCATGTGATTCGGGAGTAAGGATTAAAAAGAATGGGGACAGTATTTCCACCTTTTGGAAATTCAGCTGTTAGGCTCAGTTCTATGGGCTAAAAGTGTCCACACTGATTGTTCAAGAGTACAAAAATACATGTTAATCTTTGGAACATTAGCAGTGATTCTTAAATTAAAAATAAGAAAATAAATCACTGTGGTTCGCAGGCCAGTAGGATGTGAAGAAGACTGATTCATCAAACAATAACCAAATGAGTACTATGTAGCAATAAAGAATTCTGATTATATAGTTTTCATTTAATCCTTCCACCTGCCTTCTGAGGCTTCCTAAGCCTGTTCCTGGTGATGAAGCGGGGACAATAGGAACCACAGGCACCGTTACACGACAAAGCTGAGATCAAAGACAACACACGTCTCATTCCAAACATCGGAAAATAGACCACCAGTATTTAGGAACCTGGTAAATGTCAGCATTCCTGTCCCTCCTTAAAAGTTAATGTTTTGAGCTCTCTATGCCATTCTTGTAACATGAAAATATGAAAATGTGAAACTATCTCAAAATTTTAAAAAGTTAACCTGCTATTTCTCATTGCCTTTAGTGGGAAAACAGGAAATAGTTTTCTCTAAAGGGGAAGGAGGTGATGAAGGCAGGGTGTAAGGCAAAGGGCTGTGAAGGGCTTCAAGGGAAGCAGGAGGGGAAAGTACTGTGTGGTAATGATCCAGACATCAACACAAATTTTTGTTCTTTCTTTTACTGAGCCAACAAGTGCCGCTTCAGTATCTCCTCTGTGCTGGATACTGGCAACACGAAGTGACTAAGAAGACTGCCCTCCAGGACTCAGTCTGGAAGGGGAGAGAGAGAGATCACAACCAGCAATACAATACCATATGCCGAGAGCCATGCTAGAGGCTCCTACAGGGCTGTGCAAGCACTGGGGACTGACCCCCTCCCAGGAGAGTTAGGGGACACTTCCTAGCGGAAATGACATTTATGTTGGAGTCTCAAAGGATGGGAAGCAATTTTCCTGACATAGGACAGGGGAAGGGTCACCTGGGGAGAGCATATTTCCAAAGGCATGGAGGTCGGGGAGATCAAGGTGTGTCCCAAATATGGAAGGTAGGTCTCTGCTTGCAGCCTGAAACACACGGTGGCATTGGTAGAGGCAACAGAGGTAGACGGGGACCATGATTCTGGCTTTGTCACGTGTGGCCTACATTCTGTACACTATGAGGAGCCAAAGGATTTTAGGCAGCGAAGTGATACAGTCCATGATCAGATCACTTGGGTGGCTTGGTGGCAGATGGATTAGCGAAAGCCAGATAGGTGACGAGGAGGCCAGCTGCTATGAACTCTACTCGAAAGGATGACCCTTGCAGCCTGTGGGTCCTTGGTGACCCCCTCGCTTGGCTCCCCACTGTAAAGTGACAAACCGAGGTCTGGAAAGGTTCAGAGACGTGGCACAAAGATACCCAGCCAGCAAGTAACAGAGCTAGGACGTGCTGTAGGATCCCTTCCCCCTGCCTAGACTGCCAAAGAAAATGACAGCTCTCAAGGCTGGGCCTCCTAGGAGTGGCGACAAGTTTACCCACTTGAAAAAGACAACAGAAAGGTTAGAGAACAACAGTCGGTGAAAGAGTGAAGAAATGTTTTTACACTGGGCTTGGATTCCTGCTGTCATTCTGTACCAGAGCAATACAGCTTAGCCGTTGAGTAAAACAAACGAAACAGACAAGGGAATTGAGGGGAAAGTGCACAGCCACTTTCTAAAATGACCAGTAATCAAATCCTGATTGTTCACACACGTCGAAATTCAGAGCCATGAGCAAAGTCCTTTTTGAGTAGCCTGGATCAATTTTTTTCCTAAGAGCAGAGGATCACTAGCTACGTTGCCTAGAAAGAAAGCCAGCTGGCAAGACAATATTTCATCTACAGATGAAAATTTACTAATAACTACAGATGAATCTACTAATTCACGCTCAGTCCCCCAAAATATCCAAAGTAACCCAGCGTGATTGCCACTGTTGCTCAACTGAGGTTCTAAGCCAAATACCCTGGCCCTGGAACTTGAGGACAGGGAATTAAGTCTAGTCTCTGATTTTGAGAAAACTCAAATCTCTAGGTGAAGCTAAAATGCTCAAGATCTGAAAAACCCAAATGCCCCCTCCTCTAGCCCACTCATAATTTCATTCCAAAGAGGGTGATTTAAACTGGGAACTTGTTTTCTGTAGAAACAGATTTTCAGACACCTGCATGCTTTCCCAAAGGGCGCTTGAGACTTCCTATCTGTGTGTGAAGTGGTGGGGGGTCAGCAGGATCCAGGGCTGCCATCCTCCTCAGCACTGGGCCCCCATTGTGAGTTAAAGTGAGTAGCAGGCCAACGAAGAAAGGTATCTGCATTATTCAACACCCCATTTCATATTGTACGTACCAAACCATTAAAAGAAACAGAGCACATCATGTCTTCAATTGGTTACAGACGGGAGAGAAACAGCCACAATAATAAATTCACGGAGGTGGAGTGTGTCGTCACATACGTTGCCAGGATGTGTGATCCAGAAGGTGTGTGTGGGGGAGTTAATACCATATGTCGTTTTACTGCTGTGGGCCTGCTCCCATGTCAATAGCATCATGTTCCTCCAAAACAGCGCCGACACCATCCCTGATGCCACGGCACTCCGCCAAACTGACATGAATCTTACCAGGTACTGAAGTCGCTGGCGCTCAGTCTCAGGGGTAAATTCTGAAGACATGGGGATGATTTCTCCATTTCTGATGATTATGGCCCTAAAATGGTTAAAAAATATGCATTGTTAGTAGCCAATCTCATAAGTACTTGAATTTTATGATAACTCCACAGCTTGGTTTAGAAGACCCACGAAATGCCCAAGGGACCAACTCTGGATTCCTCACCAAAGTAAATATATGGCTATGTTTACTTCTTCTGCTAGCTGGAACCGTGCCTTAATGCCCAGTACTAACCTTCCTACTTGGCACATAATAGATGCTCAGGAAATAAGTAGATGAAATGAATGATGTAAACTGAGGCTTACTCTAGACTAGTGCTCTCGAATAGAACTTTCTGTGATAATGGAAATATTTTAATCTGTGCAGTCTAACAGGACAGCCACTAGCCACAGAGGGGCCATGAGCATCTAAATTATGGTTAGTGCAGCTGAGAAACTGAATGTTTAATTTTACCTAATTTTAACTAATTTATCTTTAAGTTTAGGTAGTCACAAAGTGGCAAGTGTTTCACGTAGTAGACAGCACAGCTCCAGATCCTTATTACACCAAGTGTCTGTGCGCCAGTAGCACTGGCCTCACCTGGGAGCTTATTAGAAATGTAGACTCCCAGGTCCACCCCAGACTTACTGTATCAGAATCTCGTTGTGATTCATAGGCACATTAAAATCTGAGACCACCTGACTTAGACTCCTGAGTTTCTAGGTAGTATCCTGGGTCCAGGAAAAAACACTCTCATCACATCCTGAAGCTTAGGAAATTCACATACTTCCAAAAATTTGCCCAAGAGCTACTGTTGATTCAAGAATTTGAGAGAACACAGATCCCTGAGAACAGAGATCCTCTCCCTAGCTACAGAAGAGGCTATAGCACAGATAACCATGGAGCAACCTTTCCTAGGGCTATTCCAGACGGAGCTTCCTGTTCCTAGAATTTCTTTTTCCAAAGTAGTTTCTGACAGTCACTTTCTAGCTTGGGAATTGCATTCTGTATGAACCCAACAGCTCCAAGTACCAGGAAGCCAGAGACTTGGAGACCGAACACACTTCTCTGTGAAGAGCCACAGGCACGGGAAGTGCCTTTGATGAGCTCAGCTCTGGGCAGATGCCTCATTAACTCTAGGGTCAGCTGCATTCTTTGTGCCAAGAGGCCCCAGGCACCCCTCCCTCCCGCCATAAAGGTAGTCTCCAGGGGCACCTGGATGGCTCAGTTGGTTAAGTGTCTGACTTTGGCTCAGGCCATGATCTCACGGTTCATGAGTTCAAGCTCTGCACTGGGCTCTCTGCGGTCAGCACAGAGCCTACTTCCAATGCTCTGTCCCCTCCTCTCTCTCTGCCCCTCCCCTGCTTGCACTCTCTCTCAAAATAAACATAAAAAAAAAAAAACTAAAAAAAAAAAAGTCTCCAACACTGAAGGGATCCCTCTAAATGGCTGCAGCTTTCCCCTAACCCCTCACCACCTGTGCCCAGCTGTTACTGTCTTAGAGACTGGGAGGGCAGGTAAGGGAGAGGATGACAACAAAAATCATGGGGGCTTTAGAGAAGTATTTGGTCTAAAAGAAAAACCGGTGGAAACTATGAGAAGACTGAACATTTGAGGGGCGCTGACCCAGAAGAAGACGTAGTATTTGTATCACTTTATTATGATGCCAAAAATATGACAAATTAAAAGTTCCTTCTTATAAATCTGGAGTCACTTGTAAAATGCAATTCCCCCTTCCAAGAAAGGTAATATCCACCATTCACAAATCAAATGGTCATTGTCGTAATGTACCAGCTAAGACTAACTTCCAGAATAAGGGAGTAAGGGTTTTGATAGAAGATGGAGAGACTTAGAGAGCTTGAAAGGAAGATCTACGTTAGGGTCTAATCTCAAAGAAGGACCCTGAGATCTGGGAGGATAAGAGAGAAAGTCATTAGGTAATAAATTTCAAAGGCAACCTTCTGTTTCAACATTTTGCTTAACACTAATCTTAACTCTTGCTCATCCCTTTTTTCTACATGGTCCCTGAATTCCAGCTTCCAGACTCAGACTAGGAAAGCTGGCTATCTGGGGGGAAGTAAAAGATAATGAGTAAAAGGGGGCACCTGGTGGTTCAGTTAAGCGTCCAACTCTTGATTTCAGCTCAGGTCACAATCTCATGGTTTGTAAGACTGAGCCCCGCATCAGGCTCTGTGCGGACAGTAGGGAGTCTGCTTGGGACTGACTCTCTTCCTCTTTCTCTGGCCCTCCCCCACTCATGCTTGCTCTCTCTCTCTCAAAATAAATAAATAAATAACTTTAAAAAAAGGGAGTTACACTTAGGTGGATGAAAGATGTATCCAGAGCAATGGCCTCAAATAAAACTTTTCTTAGTAACAACATTATCTTTAATTGTCTAATTGTATACAGTCTGGGCCCTCAAGAATCCATATGCCTTTTCACTGGTTTTTACAAAAACAGAATGGATGTAAAAGGATGTCATTTTGGCTGGGTCACCACTAAAAAAAGCGACTTAAAAGATTAAGGCAAACTAGGCAGAAGCCTTGGCCTTAGTGGGCAGGGAGAGAGAACACAGCAAAGGCATCAGCCACCACGATGTTTACTCTATTTTTAAAATTTCAAATTCACACACAGGATCAGCATTCAATTCCAACGTTCACTGCTGGGCTAACCCTAGCTAATTACTTTCTTAAATAGATCTTTATATCCAAATCCATTTATGTACAGAGCGTTCTTCATTTCTGTTTGAACTACCAAGTTCTTCCTTTATGAGACACCCATGGATTAAAGCTGACAGCATGTTTGGCAGTCAGACTTTCCAGTCCCTAAACTATGATGCCTCTTCCTATGCTTCCTGGCTTCCTTTTGATCTTTCTCTCTTTCATCCCTCTGATCTTGGGATGAATGTGTCAGAGTGCTGGTCTCCAATCTGGAGTAGGGCACCAAGAGAAAATGGGTTTCAAAGGGAACAGAGTGCGTGTGAAGGCTGACAAATCTTGCACTAAACAACCAATAAACTAGAGAAATGCTTTAAAGCTACATTCTGTCATCAGAGGATCCCTGTATACTTTGTATCTTCTACTTCAGTATTTTATGAACTATTTTTCCTAAGGAAAATTATTTACAACAAACAGGAAGAAGCTGTGGCTTAGTGAGAATCAAGGAGAATTAGGCATATGCCCTGGCCTTTCTTCTGGGCCCTCAGATCTGGACCTATAGATAAGACTATGGTCAGATTTTAAATGACATTCCATTTACTTATTCAGAGATTGGTCAGAGATTAAGTGAGGAAGCTTCTAGGGGCTGGGGTAATTTAACCAACTGGCAACCACTTCCTACCTGGTATCCTCTTACCATAGGGCCAGGGGGAGAGGGGGTTCTAAGCATATTCCCCAAAGTTAAAGTTAGCCTTTCATTCATAGAGACTGAAACTGAAATTTACATGCTTTAATTTCTTGTCCAGTATCATAGACCGAGCATTACTGTAACATGGTGAATGGTAAGGTCTAATGTGTTCTTTGGAGCCAACTGCAAGAATGAGAGAAGAGGAGGTAAACAGAGATATTAATAGTTTTTTAAATGTCCTCTCACCCTCTGCAAACATTAGCCACACGAGAGAATAAAAGCAATTTATTGCTAACTGATGAGAATTTTTAGTTCAGTGAGCAATTTCTTGAAAACCTTGCTACTTCTGTCCTCTAATGTTACAGTTTGGAGTCAAAAATACCTACCTTATGTCCCCCAAGTTAGTCAAATCGTTAACTGATCAAGAGAAAAATAAGGGGTCAAATAAGATGCTCATTTCAAATATCCACTCAATTTTACAACTTTTCTTACAGGGATCACACCAACTCCCATTAAATCCCACCTTCAAGCAGGATTGGCACTCTCCAGGAGCATTTGACAAACAAGCAAAGGGAAAAAAAAGGGTAAAAGATATGAAAATGCAAATGTTCAATAAACACGTGAAAAGATGCTCAATCTCACTAGTCCAGAGAAATGCAAATTAAAGTAAAAATAGCGTATAACTTTTGCTCATCAGATTGGCAAATGTTTGTTGAAGAAAATGAGGAATGTGTAGTAGTTCTTACAGGGCAAGAAGAAAAAGCCATTCTCATAATTAATGGGAATGTAAATTGCTATACTTTCTAAATCTATTATAATCATGTAGTCAATGGTTCAATCATCCTACTTTGGAGACTATATTCTACAAAAACAGAAGATTCCGTCCATAGGATACATGGACAAAAATTCACACTTGACATTATGTGTTGTGGCAAAGATTGGAAATAGTCTCAGTGTCTCTCAAAAGGGGAAATACTGAATGGATTCATTTATAACAGTAAGATATTACACAGTCATTAAAAAAAAAAGTTAAGTATGCTTTGTGACCTGGAGATATTCACGATGAAGTGTTATGTGAGAAAAGCAAGTTGCAGAATAGTCTGTGGAATAATCCCGTTTTTGTAAAAACAAAACCTATATGCAGACACCGCATATATGAGGATTCTGATCCCCGACCCAAACCCGTGAGTGCTCCTATAGGCTCCAGAGAAGACGAAGGTGGCAGCGGGCAGGCACCCCTGCCCCACTCCCACCCCCGCAGGGAACCTGTGCTGCCTCCACAGACCCGGTGCACAGCCAGGGCACTACAGTGTCTGCAGGAGCTGCAGGTAACCGCTCTCCCCTCCCCCCTCCCCACCGGCCACGTCTCGGAGCAAATCTGCATTCCCAGCCTGGGCAGCCCCAAGGGAGGAGTCCTGGCTCCAGGCACTTTTCTCCATTCTGACTTGGTACTTTTCCACTCGGAATCCTTCCCCTTCTCCGTCCCCCACACCACTGACCCCTGGTTTAAAAGGCAGAGGCCTTTTGTCCAGAGCTCCTCAGCAGTGAGAACCTTCCCTCCTGTCCATACCCCATGTCAACTGACTCTCGTCTGCCCAGATGCCCTTTGGTGAGGAAAATGGAACACTGGGGAGCTGGCACTTTCCTTTTCCTTTGCCTCTTGGCTGTAGGATCACAGTAGTTGAGTCAAGGTTGACTGCTACCTTCAGTTTGGCTCATTGCCCTAATTGGACCACCTTGACACCTGGCTGCTTGACAGGGTAAAAGTATGTTTGATTGAGTAGGGAGAAAAGTGTTCATTTTTCTTCAGTTCTCTCTTTGTTATTTGACTGCTGCAGGAAATGTGTGTTCCTTTGGTAAAGTTTAAAGAGGAATTTATTTGCCCAGATTTGGCCACATATTCACAGCAGCCCTGAAGTCCTACTAAATGCAGATTCATTTTTGTTCCACTGCCAGTATTTGTGAACCCTGTGTGCCCCATGCTCTAGTCCACAGAATCCCACCCAGTGGCCCAATCACATGTCAGAGGTCATCAGTCAGAGCTCAGGCATGACCGCAGAAACATCCTGAAGCTCTGTCAGGAGCTGCTAACTGAGAAGCCAGGGGCTACAGTGTGTTATAAAAATAAGAATGGGTTAAGTCCTAGAATATCTTTATTATACACATTGTTTTAAGAAGGAGATGACGTTGGGAGAATCACAGGGCAAATGCAGGAAAATTTTTGTAGCACACCCTTTCTGTGACCCTTGGGAAACCTAAAAGCCTGTGCTCGGCCAGGCACACGCCAGAGCAGATTACCTTTCAGCCCTACTGCACCCCCTCCCCTTTCAAGGTAAAAACCTTTGGCCTTAAAACCAAAGAAAATCCCCAAATTCACAGTTAAATGATTTTACAAATAGGTGCCACATTAGACATGGTATAGAATGTTCACCCTCAAAAGAAGGCCTTACTCAAGTGGCACAAAGAGTAGGGGGAAAAATGGATACATACTTTTATTTATCAATATAGACTTTCTATGTATGTGTATACACACGCACAAGTCCATATGCAAGCACACACACAGGTACACACACCTCTAAGTTTAACACTGGTACACTCTCTAGAGTAGAAATGGAAAAGAAATACAAAATTGCCAGGCTGCTGCACTTAAAAAATCAGGCAATGGTGTCTAGCAGCCTGGTTTCCTTGGAATAAGAGATGTGAAAAGTCTTCCAAGCGAAACAAAAGTTAGGGATCAAGCTCACTCCTGAAGTCAGAATTGAAATGAAGTTGCTTCATTTTACCACCCCTTGATTTCTTCTCTCTGAGGCACAGGAATCATGGACCAGCAAAGAAAGTGATTAGAAGCTCACGTCTGAAAGAGCGCTGATGGCACAGAACTGCATCCCAGTCTCTCCTCGTTAAGAGGTCGGCCAGTCGTGCAGCATGGAACCCATTAAATACGTGTACATGTATGACACACAAATACGCAGGAGGAAGGTCCTACACAATCTACCCTTTGTAGGTGGCTCTAAGTTCTGACAGTTGACCCAGGAGGGGATAACGTGAAAACCAAAGCACTAAATGACTAATACGGAGGGGCAGTGGCTAATTGCTGAACTCCCTCCCAGCTCAGAAAGGCCGTGGCATGGGAGAGGGGCACGGACATGGGCACTATGAGAGGCAGAAGCGGAACTGGCCTGTGGACAAGCGTCTGTGGGTGCCAGCCCCGCCTTGAGCTTGTCTTTAGCTCTGGGCCTCCGTGTCCTTGCCTCGAAAAAGAAGACAGGGGCCCAGCTCATTTCTCAGGTACCTTTCAAGTCTAAATTTAAACGATTCTGAAAATAAGCCTGAGGTAGGTGGGGGACAGAAAGGGGGACAACTGTTCCAGTTACTGCTTCTCTTCTCAGGAGGGGGCCATCGCCACAATTTAGATTCGAATAAATATAAACCAGCAACAGAAGTGCCAGGATGGGGAAAGTCACCCTCAGTGCAGCTCTTAAATCATAAAGGACAGGGAGCCCATTATCGAGCAAGCCCCCCAATGTCATTTCACTGTTGTTGTCACCCGTCCCCCTTGGAGTGCAGGGCTGCAAACAAAAGGTATCTTCGACACCGTTAAGAGTATTCATAGGATGCCCTGATTCCATTACACACTTTTTCAGCTGAAAGTGATTCGAAACGCAACATTAAACTGCACATTTCCAGAATGGAGGAGAAAATCTGATACAAGGTGACAAAGAGAAACCATTCGGAAAACCCTTTTTGACAGTGTATATCAATTCCCAAGTACAGGGAGGAGGCATCCATTTTGTCAAGAAGCATCAGACCTTGGGAGTTCTGTTCAGATGCAGCAGGAGTGTCTGTCTCCTTCAGAAGTATTAGAAATGTGTCGATGGAAAAGAAAGCAGGGCAGCTGACGGAACAAGCTGGGGTTACCGCTGTCAGAGGACAGCCAGGCTGTCGATGCTAATTAGAGGTGTCAGAAAATAGCTGAAGGGAAAAAGTAATCCCATGAGCCTGGAATTAGTTTGGGTGTGTTTCTAGTCATTCCATTTTCAGAATGGATACTAAAGAAAAAAGTTTGCAAACACGATGATTCATTTAACAGAACCCCAAATACGCAGTTAAGTTTCTCAGCAAAAATATTCACTAAAAAAAATGGCCGGGAGAAAAAAAAATTCCGATCTTTAAGTAGCAGCAAAAAATAAGGGACCATTCGTAGAGCAGTAACTGAATCAGATGTTCCTTGTTTTTCTCACAACCAGCCCAGTCTGTATTCCTACCACTCAGAGTAACTTCTCAATGTCATAATCCTGCCACTTTCTGCAAACATCTTGCCTTACCAGCAACCTTCATGAAACCCAATACACTGGTACAACATTTTCCAGACAAAGTAAAAGCCTCATAGTCATTAAAGAAAACTTTTTGAGGGGCTTATTATTTCTAAAAAAAAAATGACATGGGGTCCATCTATAAATTAACAGTGGGGTTCTTTGTTCTACTTAAAAAAAAAAAAACCTATGATCCACACTCCATAAAATTCATCCTTTTAAAATGTGCCATTCAGTGGTTTTTAGTACATTCACAAGGTTGTTCAACCATCACTGCTACCTACCTCTGGGATATTTTCATCACATCAGAAAAACCCCTCATTCTACTGGTACCCATTAGCAGTCACACCTCGCTCCCCCACATACTCTCAGGTCCTGGCAACCACTAATCTACTTTGTTTCTATGGATTTGCATATTCTGATATCATTTGCCTATGATATCACATAAATGAGATCATGTAATGTACAGCCTTTTGTGCCTGGTATTCTTTCACTTAACATAATGTTTTCAAGGTTTATCCTTGTTGTAGCACAAATCAGTACTTTATTCCTTCTTACGGCTACACGAATATCCACTGTATAGATATACCACATTTTGTTTATCCATTCATCAATTGATGGGACATTTGAGCTGTTTCTACTCCTTGAGTATTGTGATTAACACTGCTATAACACCCATTTACAAGTTTTTGTGTGATTATGTTTTTAATTCTCTTGGCTATATGCCTGGGAGTGGAATTGCTGAGTCACATGGTAACTCTATGTTTACTCTTTTGAGGAACTGCCGCTTGGTTTCCCAAAGTGGCTATGCCATTGTACATTGCCAATGGTGGGTTTTAAAATTTTCTCTTCAACTACCTCAGAGTTCAAACTAAATTTATTTCTGAAAATCCCACAGTCACTTCTCATTTTACACAGTTTTAAAGTACTCTGCTGGAAAGTTTTGCCTGTATGCTTGGATTTCAGTGCACACACTCAACACTTAATGGTTCATTTTCCATTTACCTCAGAGGATATGTATTTATATACAAAACAGAACACATATTCTGTTCTTCTCAAGTGCAGGGTCAATACCTATAACCCACAGCAATGCCCAGCTCCCCATCACAAATGTGAACACTTTTCGAGCTTCAATGCGAGTACATTTTTCTCCCTGTAGCAAGTAGCCAGACTGGGGGAGGCCACCAAAGGCATTTATTTTTTTCTCTACTGTAGTCATTTTTGGAGTAAGATGGATCACCCCCCATTTTTAAAAAATAAATGATGACTACATAGCTCACTGTTTGTGTGCCAAGGCAGGTAGGACACGCGGAGTCGGGGAAGCCATCTCTTCTTTACTAACGCTCTGCATCAGTTCACACCCAGGTTAAAGTCCTGTCCAATTCCGACCTCTTCACTTTAAAAAGGCAATGCAGTAGAGCAACGGGACAGAATCCCAGGAAGAGAAATAAAAACAGTTCAAGGGGGTGGAAAATAGACACTTTGAAGGAAATTAAAGCAACTGTGGCATTGTAGCCTGAAGGAAAGAATGAGGAACGATTTGATCATACTCTCCTTCACGCAATTTGAAATGGTTTTATTCAAAGAATGGTGGGTGACCAGTTCTTCATGCTCAGACTAAAACAAACAAGAGGAAATTCTATTTAAATCAAATCAGTAAGATTCTATGGTTGCAAACGGGAAAAGAGTTTTCAGATCTTCACATTACGGATTGATCCAGAGCTCATGGATTTCTGTCCCCGGAATTCAAAAGGGCATGAGGGGGCTTTGTCTATATTTGTCTGCCAAGAGTCTGGAGGCTTCCTTCACTATTCTTCTTTATGGTGCTAGAAATCAAGAACTGCATCTGCTCTGTGAGGGCAAAGGCCGATCTATGAACATTCACTCTAGACTGTGTAAGAAGGTCTTGCAACCTACACAGCGTAAGTGAACAGGGCATCCTCAGGGATGCATGGAAGCTGCATGACTTCACCTCATGGGGCAGGTGGGCTTACTTGTGGCCCATGATAGGAAGAGGCTAGATGCCTTCCCTGTAAGGCCTCTCTGTTTCTACCTGCTCATAGTTACCCCATGTCAGTTCCTCACACAACAAAGGCTTGGGAAGCCCAGCTCTCCTTCACTGAACAGAACCATCAGTTGCGTTTGGGGAGCCAGCGGAAGTGTAGTAGAAAGCAATCAGGACTTGGAGTCCAAAGTCTAGTTCAAGCTATGAACTAGCTATGCTAGGAAAATCAGCCACTCTGAGACTTGATTTTTCCCATGTGAAAGATGGGGCAGTACCACTTTCTTCAGATTAGATGAGTTGAATAATGATGCTGATTGAATCATTAAAGGAAATTCACATATCCCAAAGTCAAACTAAAAGTAACTTGAAACTTTGTCATTTTGTACAATAACTGTCCACATGTGTGACCCTAAGGAACTATATAAAAGAAAAAATAAACTGTACTCACTTAGTAAGTGGCCTCACTTAGGCTTTAATGATAAAATGGTATGATTTCCCATTGTCATTTCCAGTCATGTGTTCAGGTAACTCCAGAATTCCATAGAAAAGAAGAGAGATTGACCATGTAGCATTGGTGCATTTCTGTTTCTCTTGATCACTAGCTTTGAACTCCACTCTCTGCATTAGTATTAATGTCATAATATACTTAATATTTTTCTAAGCATATGTGACACTTACGATTTCATCTTGACTAAGATATATAAAAGGTTCCCATGCCAAATTCCCTCCTTACAAAAATTCTTCTTAACCTATAATTTACCAGAGGCTATTGCAATTGTCCAAATGAAAAACAAGAGTCTGGACTATGTCTATAGGAATAGAAAGAAGTCTTAGAGATAAAATACATTACAATTTTTTATTCGATCTGTGTTTATTATATGCACATAATTTTTAAATATACTCTCCCAGGTAAAGGAAATGAAAGTCTGGGAATCCGCTGACATGCCCAACTTTGTCACTGGAGGGTGATGACATTACTAATGTCAGGGAGGCAGGAGAGAAGCCAATCTGGTGAAGATGATACTGCATTTTGATTATGCATGTGGAATTTGGGGCATGTGTCTGATGCCCAGGTAAAAGGACTAGGGAGCACACAGCTGGAAATGTGGGTGTGCTGCTCAAGAATGCGGTCAGCACTAGAAAAAAAGACTTGAGAATAGGTTTACATGGTAGTCAAAACTAGGGAATTGGAATAAGTGTTCCAGGAAATGTATACAGAAAAGGTGGGTATAGATATGAACTGAGAACACAGAAAGATGGGTCTATTCCTTCATTTTCCTGATGAACTCTTCACAAAGTAAGTCAATGAATTGAAGTTGCCCTCTACAGTGTTCTCCAGAGAATATCCTTCTGAGTGATCACAGTAAACGACCAAACAAAAACAAAACAAAAAACATTCATGCTCCAAAGAGTCTGGGAAACACTTTGCCACAGGACCTGTCTGAGCCTTTTGTATACTAATATGGATTGTTGTTTTCCAAGAGTAGATATCTGTACAATAATCCCAAATGTGCCTAGGGGAGGAAGCTCTTAACCTCTCCCTCACTTCTCTGTCAGGTGTGGGTCAGATTCAGGGACAGATGCACTTGACTGAGCTGCAGCCTAGGGACACAGTAGCCTTCACTAATGGTGGCCTCACATCCTACTCATAGAAGCCTTGTCAGGAGAAAGTAAGGGGCTGCTCTTCTGGGGAAAAAGCCACACCATGCATCTCTATCTCTATCGCTCTCGCTCTTGCTCTCTCTAACTGACTCTATTTTCTTTCCTGAGATGTGCTTCATTCACAGTCCTGCAGGAGTAAACAGGGTAGAAACTAGGGTGGAGGTTACCTTGAAGAAAGGTAAGCTCTCTCCCACCCCACTCTTTGCCTTTCTCCATTCTGGCTCTTTTCTAAATAGTTTGCCAAGTGAGAGAACTTGGGGTGTGGTCTAGCTGCTCTGACTTCAACTGGTTCTGACTGGAAGCTTGAGGGCTTTCTTGTTCTGGTTCTCATTTTATTTCTATATTTGCTGCCTCGCCAGAATGACTTTCCCTCAACACCAGGGTTAGGGGGAAAGAGGCTGTTCTGGTCCTAAGCCCTGCACCTGACTCCAGCTTAAACAAAAGAAGACTTCGACAGCATGCCTCAGGAAGGAACTGTAGTGCGATCAAAGGCCAACATTTGTTACTTATAAAATGTGCTCCCCTGTCCATAGATTTCTTTATTCATCATTTTTGGGATTGATAAGTCCAGAATAGGACCTGAGAATTAAGAGTTTTGAGGTCTTGGCCACACAGCTTCTTCTTCCTCCCTGGACCTTCCACAAAAACCAGACTGAGTTTTAACTCACCTCTACAGAACGGTGTCGCACCTGTCCAGCTTCCTTAATGGCTCTCATTGAACAGATAAGAAATCTCTCCGACATTTACAGGTGAAGAAACATATTTTGGAATTTATGTTTTTGCCCTTTTGCAAACACTCAGCCCTTCAGTATGGAGTTAAGATTCCATTACTTCTGAAGGGAAGGCCAAGGGTGGATAGTACCACCAACCTATCAAAAGTGTCCACAAAACTAAAGCCCAAAATAGATTTATGCTTATATAACATGGTGAAGACAACAGAACTGGCCTGCCTTCTGTTTTTTTGAAAAATGGAGGTGACTGAGGAAGAAACTAATTGGCTGCCTGAGAGCAAAGGTGGGATGCTGACAGATGACAAAACAAAAAGACATACTATGTTATTGTTATTTTATCTGTTAGACTGAGAAGGGAAAATAGCCTTGAGTAAAACAAACAAACAAAAAACCACAAAAAAAAACTAAATTCTGAGATAGAGGAAACCATTTCAGAAGAGGCTCTGCCATAATAAATGGGATCAAGTCCTCTGGCTTCAACAGATTTACATCGTGGGGCCCTAAAGTCCTCAAAAATGAAGCTGTCACAGTTCTGTGCCTGAAGATTAAAGATAGGCAAGATCCGAGTTTCAGTGAGACAATGGATTTGGTCAGCTAAGGAGGAGGGGCTTGGTATCAGTCTGGAGTAAGATTCTAGAGCAGGCCAATAAAGAAAAGGCATGTGAGGGCTAATAAAGGAAAGCCCTGGTCCCTGGCCCTCTGCCCAGATCCTTACAGAGAATAAATAATGTCATGTCCAACCCTCCCCCCCCATCCCTTTTTTGGTCCAAGTAAAAGAAATACTCCTGGTAGCGTATCGATTTGGACTTCAGAAACCAACACAATCTTTCACGATCTTTTGATGGACAATGAAGAATAGGAACTAATCTAAGTAAAAGCAAGTGAAAAATGGTTGAAATGGCTGCAAAATGTAATGAGTTTCAGTCCATTAGACAGTCACTGTGACTGGGGGATCAGGAAAGTCAGAGTGGGCTTAAGGATGCGGTCTTTACAGAGCATAGCCAGCAGCTCTACACTGCATGGATCAGTTCAGCTCTGAGTACTGCCATGTGTGAAAAGGGAAAAATCACATAAACAGGGCCAAGGCCAGAGACCTGGATGATGAGGGGCTCAAACCAGCTCGCTGAAGAATGTGTGAAGAAAACCAGGGATGCTCATTCTGAACAAGATTTGTGGAGGATTACAACAGGTGCCTTTTAAGATCTGAAGGACCAACAAAGTATAAGAGTAAATGATCATCCCTGGGTGGTAGGATTGGCCTTTTCTTTCTTAACCTTACTTATTTTTATTTTTAAAAGCTGTACACAAGTAACACATACTGCTTATGTAATAACAAAGTTTTGTTGTTTTTACATGTTTCATAAAGTAAACATACATATACAGATGCCTGAAGAAGAAGGTTGTCATAACAAAGAGGAAGTCCAGGCCAGGGAGTGCAGAAATAATGCTGAGCTGGCAACACCGAAGAGTATTTATTGAGAAATAGAGGAAAAGTAGAGGGGGTATGAGAGAAATTTGCATAACTGATTTTCAGAGAAGCTGACTGAGAGAGCTAAGGAAGAGATGACGACACATGAAAAACTAAAAAGCTGTGGAATCATCTCTTCCAGGAATAGTAGCAATGAGAGGGAGAGAGAAAACAAGACTTCCTAACCATGAACCAGGGGGACCTAGTTAAGCTAACTGGAAAGGTGGCTGGGATGTCAGTAAAGGTTTAACCAAAGCCAAAGCCAATCTCCAAGGGGTCAAAGAAGAAAAATCTCCTCTTACAGACTTCACAAGGAGCACTGGATGCTGTGATTGGTCCAGCTGGAAAATGAGGTTGGGGAGAGGGTGGGTGACCTGAAAAAGCACTCCCAGTAGCAAGGCCCAGAAGAGAGACCGATGGCCCCATTTCAACCAATGGGCGCTGGTTGGTTCTCTTGTGTACTTAGGCAACTGAGTCATTCCAACCATGTGAGGTGCATCAGCCGTAATGCCTACTATCCCCACTCTCCTTTGCACTCTAAGGTTCAGTTACAAATTTGAATTATCAGAGCATGGATGGTAGGGTGAAGGAAAAGAGAAAGAACATCACCAACAAAATAAGGAGCATTAATTTTCAACGGAGAAACCATTTCCCATTTTCGCTGGGATCAGTGGTGTCCAAAGTAGAAACTTAGCCACTTGGCTTCCATGAAAAAGTGGGGATGCCATTCCCATTTTTGACACAAGAATGTACAGGAAATATTTACACTATGGGCTAGTACAGTTTAACAAATAAAAATCTTCAGGTAAATAAAAAAAATCTTAAGTTCTCTACAAACTAGTTACTTAGAGTTTAGCTTCTTCCTTCGAACTGTAAAAGAAAAATACACCAGTTCACTCCCATAGATCTCACAGGAATGAAGGAAAAAAAAAAAAAGCTGAGGAAGAGGTAAATTCACTGGAAGAAAAACACACTTGAGTAAATCCACCAGAAATGTGTCATCAGAGATACAGCATTTTCAAATGTTCTTCTCGGGACAAGGTTCAAGTTGTAAGCTTGTTCTTATAATAACCCTGTTCGAGAGCCACTTCCTACGACAACAGCACTCTACAAAACACTCAGGAGAACACAATCCATCAAATCCCATGTTTCTGTGTCCCAATTTCTATGGCCCTATTCAGCTTTACATTTTGAATGTCTGGCATCAGTCGGCAAGTCCCACACTCCACAGAACAAGAGGCTCTTGGAGCACAATCACCCTAGTCCTATTGGCTGGTCCCATTCACAACTACCTCTCAAAGGAGAAACACAGATGGACACTTTCCCCAAGCAAACCTTTAAAGCCTCAGCCTGGTGCAGTTTAAGAGTGAGGTTCAGAAGCAATCAGAGAGAGCATTAATAGAGCTGTTTGTTATCATTCGATACATGAGCTTGCTATTCAAGAGGCTGTGTGCATGAAGCTGAGTGCTTAACACTGGCCTGAACCCCTAAAGTTATATATCCTAATTACAATCACATTCCTTCAGTCCCAGATGAAAAAGTTCACACTTTCTCATGTTTGGCTGGGATCACTTAGAGTCGCCTGTTGTAGTTATGAGTCCTCTTTCATGAGAATCAACATCTTCATTTGGTTCCCACATGAATAACTTTTGGAAGCTACAAAGTCTTTGAAGACCATCTATTTTTGCCTTGACGTCTGGAGGCATCAGTGTTCACATGAACCTCGCAGATGAAGACTATCTGAGCATGATTTCATCTGTGCCTACAGCGTTCTCACCAAAGGGAGGTCTCTGCATGTCTGGCGTTTCTGTATCTATATGGCTGATATGTTTATTTGTAGTTAAAAGTGTTTTCACCAGTTTCCAAGGAGTAAGGAATTTAAAGATGATCTACGATGCATGTTCACCAGAGAATGAATGTGGGAGAATTCACTGGGACAGTTGACCCCAAACACAGCTTTTGACCGCATCAATGTTTGCTCTACTTCAGCAGCGGGACATGGCTTTACCAAAGCTTCAAACTTATCTATGTTCACAACTGAAATCTTTCTTCCCTTGCTGGATACATTTTATTTATACCTTTAAACTGTGGATGGGACACCTGGGTGGCTTAGTCAGTTAAGCGCCCAACGTCTCCTCAGGTCATGATCTTGCAGTTCGTGAGTTGAGCCCTGCATCAGGCTCTGTGCCTGCACAGAGCCTGCTTCAGATTCTGTGTCTTCCTCTCTCTCTCTCTCTACCCCTCCCCTGTTCTCTCCCTCTCTCTCTCTCTCTCTCAAAAATAAGCATTAAAAACATTTTTTTAAACAGTGGAAAAAAGAAAAGGGTGTCTGACCCACAAAGGGTTTCACACGGTCAGAAACCATCTGGCAGTGAAGTGGGTTCTTCTTTTCTATGACGGGTTGTGGCAGCCAGACCACTTCCCAGGATGACTAAAAAAATTGTTTGTCCTGTAAACAGTGATAAAATGGCCAAATGACCTGGAGTTGTTCTGAGGGGTAAGCACGGAGTCCCAGGTTGAAGATTACGCTCTAGGCACAGGCCACTTGGACTCTGCTATACAAAACTCTTAAAGCATCACTGCATGGGGTACCATGGCAATGAACACTGGAGCACCTACCAAGGGCCGAGCACTGAATCCACATGGGGTAAGCACTCCCGTGTGGGACCGGATTTCAGACCGCCTGCTTCATGAGCAGTGGACTGCTCTTCAGCAGAAGCTGAGGCGGTCTGTTCACTACTTGACAAAGCAGGAGAAAGTATGACATCAGCTGGCAGAACCTCTTGTGAGCCTCTCATTGCCTCCAAGGCTGCTCTCTCGGGGGATAATTAAGAACCCTGTCAAATATAAAAAGTTGAAATCACTACCGCGATGCTAACACTTATTGCAGATCATTAAACATTTACTAGAGGTGCATAATGCAGAGATGCAGTAAATGACATTACTTCACAGAAATTTCTGAGCTCAGGAGCACCTGGGTGGCTTAGTTGGTTAAGCATCCGGGTTCAGATCGGGTCTTGATCTCACTGTTCGTGGGTTTGAGCCCTGCGTTGCGCTCCACCCTGTTAGTGTGGAGCCTGTTTAGGATTCTCTCTCTTTTTCTTTCTCTGCCACCCCCGCAACTTGCTTGCTCTCTCTCTCGAAATAAATAAATAAACTTAAAAAAATTTTTTGAGCTTAAAAATCCTATTAGTTTGATTGTTTCATTTTGGGGATGAAGAGACCAAGATCTAAGGAGATGAGAGATTTGGCCAGACTGAAACCCATCTTTCCTTTCACCTCAGGGTTCCACCCTATGCTGTGATTTCCCCTCCTCATGATGGACCACTACTTCCCACCTAAACTCCTCGTTGTTTCTGAACATTTAGGGACACTCACTGATGCCTTCTGCTTCCCTCTAATGAATGCCAGGATTCTTTCCAGTCCTGAATTCCTGTCTTAATCCAGCCACTACCTTTTCTTTGTCTGCACTGGGTTTCTTCTGCATGCCAGTGATGACCACCCTCCCTCTTCTCTCCTTTGTAAAATCCAGTTAATATTAAAAATGTCGAACTGTGGTGAATTTCCCTCCAGACCATTACCAGGGACAAAAATAATGAAATGAGAACAAATGGGAGTGACCCAGAAGACAAGATAGAGTGTGCAACCAGAGAGATCACTTACTCTGCAGCCAGTATGTTGAGAGGTACCGTCTGGGGACAGCCAAGTCCCCTGGCTTATGTCCTACATTGCCGAGAGGGGAAACCATGCACTGGAAATCTAGGTATGCCCTAAATTAGTGAGAAGAGACCATGGCTGCAAACGCTCAACAGAGCTGAAACACCAATGTGAAGCAAGTCTGCCTCACCTTTAGGTAATAGCTGTACTGACCAAAAACACTCTCAACACACGGAAGGCTCAGCCTCTAAAGGAGCTTGAAATTTTAAGCCATAAAAAATTGACTGAAATTAAACCCATGTGACCTTGAGCATAACAAAAGCCCCAGTAACACCACAGTTTCACTGATCAAATTAGAACTTCTAAGACTTCTTCCTCTCCTTTGTTTTCTTTCTTTTAACAAATTCTGAGTGCCTCCCCTGTGCCAAGCACAGGGAACAGGGAATCTGAGAGAACAGTCTGCTGCCCAGAGCTTACAGCCTGAGAAGTCTGTGCAGGAGGGTGGTGGGGCACACCAGAGGGAGAGGCCCGGGAGGTAGGGGGTACACAATGAAACTCGAAGGACTGCAGCGGGGAGCCACATGGAAAGCCAGGGGGTGTGCGCTGGGCACACATGAGGAGCTGGATTCAGGGGAGCGGTGCACTGGGCACACATGAGGAGCTAGACCCGGAGGGGGGTGGTGCACTGGGCACACATGAGGAGCTAGACCTGGGGGGGGTGCACTGGGCACACATGAGGAGCTGGACCTGGGTGGGGATGTGCACTGGGCACACATTAGGAGCTAGACCCGGGGAGGGTGTGTGCCCTGGGCACTCATGAGGAGCTGGACCCCAGGGCAGTGAAGATGACCAGATGGGCATGGAGCAGGGGATGTATCTTCTACAAAATAGATCATGCTTGTTGTGCAAGGAAAGTGGATCGGTGTGGGACAGAACTGAAAGAGGGAAACAAGCCTGTCGTCAAGTTTAAGTGTGAGATATGCCAGTCCTGACTGAGGTTAGGTAATGGAAATCACGAGAAACAATGTATTCACGAGGTAATTTGGAATTGGAATCGACAGAACTCAGGTTAGGCTAGATGGGGAGCTGGGGCAGAGGGGCCGAGGCCATGTTTATCAGGTGTCTCCATGTGCCAGGAACTGTTTCCCCACAACTAACCATCTCCTTCACATTCTAGGTCCCTGTGCACCCACCATGTAGTGTCGTCCCTAGACCAGGTGCACCTGCTTGCCTAGGCTCCTTTAAACAACACTTTAAAGTCCACAGTGGTATCAATGCTGCCATGGCCTTTTCAAGCAACAATGCTATTTATAAGCAACTTTTTGGAGAGCCTAAGCAGAGCTGAGCCTGCTTCTAGAAGAGCTTTGAGGGGATACAAAGCTGAGATTTGATTCCTGCCACAAATGAGCTCTAGCCTATTAGGAGAGGGAGGGAGAGATGCTCAATTATGCTGCAGTAGGAAAACAACAGCACAGAGAAGGGGGGTGCCTGGGTCTCTGGCACACAAAAAGGCACCAGGAAACAGGTCTCTGCCTGGGAAAGGACAGGGGACACAGGAAAGACACCAAGGAAGCAGTGATACCTAGCTTGAATCTTCTAGAAGATATCCCAGGGGACACTGGACAGACAAGGAGGGAGGCAGCAGCAGGTTTTAAAAACAAGGAGAAGAGGACAGTCTAGTTCTGGGGGGCATAAGTACATGGGCATTGCCAGGGCTTGTGATAAGAGACAAAGGTAAAGGTAGGCTGACAAAGAAGGCTAGAATCTGGACTTTTTCCGCAGATAAAAAGTCACTGAAGGGCATTAAACAGGAAAGCAGTGTGGCCACCAGCATATTAGGGGTCCTGGGGACTGACTGGCTGGGTACCAGAGAAGTGGTGATCCCCATAACCCTCGTGAGACTCCTATGCAGAGTCTACCAGAGACGCTGTGGGCTACTGACAGGATTTGCTAATACATAGGAGGGGAGAAGGGAAAGAGAAAACGTGGTCACCATATCCCAGGTTTCTAGTTTAAGTAATCTGGTGCTGTAGTGGCACCCCAAAATGAAATCGGGGACCCAGAGAAAGGCACTGTTAGGGAAAATTCCTTTAATTTGGGGCATATTAAGCATAAACATGTTTGCAGGACAGTATATTTACTTAGACCTTACCTTGTTCCAAAAAGGATTTAAAGGGAGATTATACAAATAGACACAAGATAAAATAAAAAATAAATATACGTGGAAAATAAAACTAGGGAAGATCAGAGGAAGCTAGGAATTAAGTTAATACAAAACACATGTGCTGGAGGGCGCTTAGCATTCATTGTGCCAAATGCTTCCTAACAGCAGCACCCAAACCAGCCCAATCAGTTTACTCATCTCAGGGTCCAAAATGAAAAATCTATCCCATTCCTCCTAACCCCCCACCTTTCCCTAAAATGCACAGGAAAGTCCTCTGTGGTACTTAGGAAAGAGGACTCTGTGATGAAACAAACAGGTCTGTAAATCTGCAGTAAATGCAGCAAATGCAGCAACCCATTTCACCCAGAGCTGTGTCTTGCAGCCTTCTCGAAGGGAGGCACATGGCATTAAGACAGCAGGTCAGAAAACCAGGGAAAGGAGTCACAAGGGTGAGGGTCGGCCCTAATCCAGGGATAGATCTGGGAACTTCTAGAGGGATGTTAGAACTAGAAATCCTCCCTATGTACTGTTTCTCACAACAGAACCTCTCAAAACACAGAAAGGCAGCATGTTCCTGGTTATGCTGTCTGATGAATACCTGGACAGCAGTTACCCTATGTGCCAAGGCACAGGCCTGGAGAGCAGGTTCGACCCGGGGATAGGGGCGAAGAGGGGACACCAATGTGTGAGCAAAGTCAGAAGGCTTACCCGGCCATGCACCTGCACGGAAGAGCTCTGTTATTCTGCAGCGAGGTGGGATGCGGAGGTGACCGGAGGGAGGCAGTCATGAAGTAGGTGGGGGGAGCAGTCCAGTTCGGGCAGCATCTGGACACAAGTGCTAGATGAAGGTGCATGAGGTGGCTGAGGGTGGGATATGGAGCCGCTGGCAGAAGAGGAAACCCCAGGGTGGGCTGCGTATTAGGGGCAGGAGACAGTAAAATCCCAGAAGCCACCAAAGAGATGGCTTCCAGAAGGGACCGATTATGTGTTTATGGCAGCTACCTTCAGTCCCTTCTGTAAGGAGGTGTTTTAGTTAAGGTATTACTAGCTGCTATAACAGAGAAGCCTTACAAATCCCAGTGGCTTAGCAGGATACATTTATGTCATATATGAAACATCAAGTCCACTTAACAAATTGGGAAATTAGGGGAGGGAGTCCTAGGGAATTAGGTGGCTGGGAGTTCTGGCCACTTCAGCGTGCACTTCCCAGGGCAGCCCTGGTGGTCAACCTCTCAACACAGAACAGGGAGAATGAGAGGATGGTGTGCTCAAGACCTTCCTAGGACTGGAATAAACTACCACAAGCTTAGTGGCCTAAAACAACAGAAATCCACTGTCTTACAATTCTAGAGGCTAAAAGTCTGAAACCAAGAGTCAGCAGGGTCCTGCTCCCGCTGAAGTCTCTAGGGGAGAATCCCTCACTGCCTCTTCCAGCTGCCAGTGGGTCCTGGCAAGCCTTGGCATTCTTGACTCATGTCGCTTAACTCTAACCTTGGCCTCTACCTTCACATGTCATCTTCTTTGGGTCTCTCTGCCTTCACCTGGTCTTGTAAGAAAACCAGTCATTGGCGTTAGGGCCGCCCTAATCCAGTATGACTTCATCTTAATGTCCATCTTAATCACATCTTCAAAAACCCTATTTTCAAAAGAGGTCACATTCACAAATTCGAGGGTTAGGACCTGGACATACCTTTTTGGAGGACACAACTAAACAATTACAGCATACAGGAGGCTTTTATGGGTCAGATCTGAGAAGTGGTAAACATCACTTCTGCGCACAACCCCTGGGCTAAAACTTCACCACGCAGCCACGCCTAAGTGCAGAGAAGGCTGGCAGGGTAGTGCCTCGAGCCCAGGAGGAAGAGGGAAAGTGTTTACAGAGCAGCTAGCCAGTTGCAGCATAAGCAGGGTGAGTAAGAGGAGGGAAGAAAACTGTATTCCAAGGAAGTGGTGGGGCCGGAGTCAAGGCCATGGGGAGGGGAGAAGCGGAGCCAGGAATAGCTATCTCCTGGGAGGGTGTTAAGGAGAAGGAACTGGCCAGAGGGGAACAGAGCAGAGAGGGGAAGTGTGTGTAGGATGAGGGAGCAGTGAGCATGTGTGCAGGCAGAAGGAATGAATGAAGATAGTGAGGGTTGAGGGCTTAGGTAGCGTCTGTGTTTCGGGAGGAGACGGGACCCAGAACACTGGTGGAAGTAATCAGTATATCCCTGAAGCTAGATACAGCAGGGTGTAACCTTCTGTGAAATGCCAAATGTTAACAGAAAAGATCGCTGGGGTTTGTCTGGCTCTCTAAGCCCACTGTCTGATTTCGTTGAGGCCTGTGCTGGGACATTTTACTTTGCACAGCTCATCACACGTACTCACGTGCCCACACTGCATACATTATGCACAGATATGTTGGGAAACTCATGAGTGCTGTTTCTCCTTCAAGCACCACTGGACATTCCCACTGTGGTAGGCCTCAAAGTTCTTATAGGAATGTTGGGTCAACCAGAAGACCTCCTGCTGGCAACGCAGTAAAATAATAACTAACGCCTTGGCATCACGTAATTACATACTTGCTACTGTCTAGCTCTTCCTTGTGTGGCCTCATCATCCCCAAAAGGCTCTGACCTTCAAACCTATGCTATCTGGGAACAAGGTTTTCTACAAGAGCCCAAGTTCAGGAAAAGCTAAACTGTGTGTGTGCAGGTGTTCCTACGTGAAATATTATGCTAGCCTCTTACGCAGCAGAATCACAGCAGCCACGGCATGCAGACGAGGCCTAGCACAACGTCCAGGGAGGCAGCATGCACTCCTCAAGCAGAGGCAAAAGGAACAGCTGTGGAGTCACCCCCAACACTAGTCATAGGGCCTGAACAAACCTGTTTGAGAGACTGCGCATAGTCTGAATCACTTAAGTATCCCTTCTGGAACACAGCATGAAAAATGGTTGGTTAGGTCTTTTTATTTGACATTTATTCAGAGCCTTCTATAGGCAAAAGCACTATATGAAAATATGGGTGCTGAAAGCACAGTACTATACGTTTGGTTTTTAAAAACTTCACAGGGGGCACCTGGGAAGCAACCGACTCTTGATTTCAGCTCAGGTCATGATCTCATGGTTTGTCAGTTTGAGCTCCATGTCTGGCTCTCAACTGACAGTGAGGAGCCTGCTTGGGATTCTTTCTTTGCCCTTCCCCCACCCATGCGTGTGCGTGCGTGTGCAGGCTCACATACTCTCTCTCTCAAGATAAATAAAACTTGAAAAAATAAAACAAAAATTAAAACTTTATCGAAAACCATAAGGGACTGAGATGGAGGATAATAATTATTACCATTATAGTAATAAAAACATGTACTGAACAATTACTCTATGCCAGGAACTTATGTAACACCATGTTATACACTTAACAATCCTTCTATCAACCTTATTATAGATAAGGTGTCTTATCATCCCCATTTCACTGATCAACAAACAGAGGCACAGAGAGGTTGGGTACTGTAAGGTCACACAGCACTCTAAGCAAGTGGCAGAGTCGGGACCAGAACCCAGCTAGGCCGTCTGCAGAATCTGTGTTCTAATTGGTCTCTAACTTGCCCTATCGCAAGTATTCTTATCTATTCTACATGCTGAGGCTCTGTTACACAACTTCGTTTAAATGAAGGGTCTTAAAAGTGAATACAGTCTAGCCAATTGAGAACTGGAGCCACCTGCTTGGAAGAGCGCCCCTGTGTCCTTGGAATACTGGGAGCAGTTATGGCTCTGACTTGCCAGCTCAGGTCTACAAAGAACATGACTGAGAGTGTGGGGGCGGGGAGTGGAACCACACATAAACTTTGACATAGGAAAGAACCAAATGATGGGGGGGGGGTGGCAAGTAGAAAGAAAATTAATCAGTGTGAAAATCAGTGTGAAAATTAATGACATGAATCCAATTTTTGCAGGCAGGTCTGAAGGCCCACGGTAGGGCATGAGTTCCCACTCTGCAACTGCCAAAGGTCTTTACTGTCTGGCATGCCAATGGGAGAGAAAAGCAAGTATCCAAGAGCTGGGTGGTCAAGCACAGTCCAACGCAAAGGGTCAGGCAGGCTCTGGGCCCAGCAGCATGACTGAGGGCTTCCTGTGCTGCTTAGCTCCCTGGGAAGCATGACCTTGACTTCACAGCTCTGTCTTGCAAGGAAAAAAAAAAAAGCAACAAAAAACAAACTTGTTTGTTTCTTGAATGCCTGAGAGCCTGGAGGCTTTTAAAGGGTTTTGCTGGGGGGTGGGGGCAGGGGACGACTTTCTCTGTGTTACTTAGAGACAACCATTGCTCGCCAAAACGCTAGGTTAAAAAAAAATCCCAAAGCCTGAGAGCTGGAAAGAATATTAGATGCTGCCTAACATGCCTTCAATGCACCTCAAGGATGACTGGTAACAATATGGAGTCCCCCAGCCCCCCACAGTGGTCTTATAGAATGTGCTGACTTGAATTCAGCATGCTGTCCAGATCCAGTCTGTTAGAGCATAGAGTCCAGAGCTAACAGCTGGTGGCAGTGGTAGGTAAGATGGGGTTGTACTTCACCTGAGAGTCCCAAAACAGGAATGCTCTCTGAAAAGTTCCCAACACGTGCTTTTACATCAGTCCCAGAGGTAACACAGCTCTTTCATAGTCAAGCCATCTGTACTGTAATATAAAATTTATTTTGTGTTGCATATTTTTAAGATAATCTAAGACCTACTAAAGTGGCAAACTCTATTCATAGTGTTAGTAATAGTAACAGTAATAATATATTGATAATCAATATTAATAACTAACATTTATTAGATGCTCCATATGGCAGGAAGGCACTTGTCTGAATACTTCAAAGACACTCAATCAGCATGTAATAATGCTTTTATATGCACTGTGGGTTTCGCTTCTTTATTTTTTTTGATTGTCAGTCTCCCCCTACTAAAATGCAAAGGACAAGGGGCATTTTGTCTCCATTATTAACTGCCTGACACACAGCAGGCATTCAAGGATTTTTTGAATGGAATTAACTCATTTAATCCTCACAACGCCTCTGTGATACAGGGAGTGTTGCAATTCCTATTTTACAGATGAGGGATCTGGCATACAGAATGGTTCACCGCTTGCTCAAGGTCACACAGTAGGTGATGGAGCAGGAATTCAAACCCAGGCCTCCTGGCTTGAAATCCTGCACTTCTAACCAACACTTAGCATCTCTGACTCTCTATGTTAATACACACAATAGCTAACATATAGCGAGTGCCTACTATGTACCAGTTACATAAGATAAACGCCTAATGTGCACTCTCTTATTTCATACCTACCTGGGCGATTTAAAAAAAAGTAATTGTCAGGCTTCTGCTTCTCTTAGGCTTACTGAATCAGAATCCTTGAAGGTGGGGGTGGAAGTCTTTTTTTTTTTGAAAGTGCTTCAGCTGATTCTTAGGTAACCATTCTAGGAACCGTTGGTCTAATCCAAATCCCACCTTTTTTTTTTTTTTTTTTTTTTTAACCAATAAAGAAATTGAAGCCTAGAGAAATTGCCTTTCTCAAGTTCCCATTAATAGCTAGTAGCAGAGCTGAGACCAGAACCCTTATTCCCTTCCTTTTCTTCCCTTGGCAAGATTTTGCTTAGCATGCACTCAGTAGGATCAGTTGTTTCTCGCATTCAGTAACGTTTCTGTCCTACTATTCCTGTCTACTAACTCTTTGCTGGGCCACCACCTACTTAGGGAATTATGAAGAATATTTCATTTTCTCCTTGGCTGATAATTTTAACATTCCTGAGATAAAAAAGCATAAATACAGAACCCCAAACCAAGAAGAAAGGAAGGTTTCCGGAGTGCAGACGTATGATGCTGCCCTTGTTGCCTCAATGAGACGGTAGCAGAAAGAGCACTGGGCTGGGAGCCCAGAGACCAGGAGGTAAACTCCAAACTTGACTCCAACTGTGAAATGGTCCAAAATTCACATCACTCTCTGAGCCTCCATTCCCTGCTTTGGAAACAAGCAGAGTTAAAAAGATCCAGTTAATGGATCTCAGAGATGTTGTCCATAGCTCTGAAATTAGGTGACCACTAAGGAACATCCAATCAGAAACTGACCTGGCCAGCTCAGCTCCCTGCACTCCTGAGGCCCTGATCCATTTTCCTCTGCTGTCTTCTCGGCTTAAATGCCAACAGACAGATAAGATGCCTCAAACCTCAACCCAAAGAAGCTTTTCAGGTGCCACTTGTACCAGTTCGGATGGGGCTCAATCCCCTGGGAAGGTGGATCACAGGGGTTTCCCCAGATCTGAGCCTCCCAGGAAGCCATGACCTAGGCTCCTGGTAGCTTCCAAATGGTCCAGTGCTGACCTTCAGGCCCTCAGAGGCCCTGATTTACTGACCCTAGCACTTTGTCTACCACTGAATATTATGGTTGAACATTTTGCAAAGCTTAACTCCTTTCTAATTCTGAACGAGCAGTTCACAGCTTCGTGGCTGCCTATGGGCCTGGGCACTGTGTACCAACTTTCCCTTAGCATTACATCCTACCCTCCACATGAAGAGTAAACTCTTTTTTAAAAAAAAAATCATTAAAAAATGTTTATTTATTTTGAGGGCGGAGGGGCAGAGAGAGGGAGAGAAAAGAATCCCAAGCAGGCTTTATATTCAATGCAGAGTCCCATGTGGGGCTCGATCTCGTGACTGTGAGATCATGAACTGAGCCAAAATCAAGAGTCAGACACTTAACTCAGCCACCCAGACGCCCCAGGAGTAGACCCTCTTTTATCTCTTTGTTCTAAATACTGCCCCCCACCGCAGTGCCCACTCATGCTACTATGACCACTATCATTACTAGTACGACCACCACTATCACAAGTACCACACCTGCCGCCACCATCACTGCCACTCCTGCTCCAGCCTGCCTCTCAGTTAGTGGAGCCAAAAAAACTGTCTGGGATTAGTTTCATGTTTTTACCCTCTACCCTTTCCACGGTCCCTTTGACTCATCCTTCTGGTACCTTCCGAAAGGGAAGTGGTTTTCCAGAACACCTCATAAAGGGTTTCAGTGTATCACAGATGTAAAGTAGCAGCTGGCCCCACTTCCTCCTGAGGGAGGAGGACAGTTTCTTCTCAGGTCATGACTTGGTATGGTTTTGATCCAAGTCAACTCAGACTGGTGGCCCTGATGTTTGACTCAGTATTCGTTTGTCTTAATAACCCAAGACTTATGTGGATTATTAAAAAAAAAAGATAATGTGAAATTAAAAATTAGATATATATCTAAAATAAGGTTTTTAGAGAGTGGCCAAGGGAGACCCATCCACAACTAAAGGGCATATGTAGCTATCTGGTGGGGGAGGATGACTCAGGACCCAGAACCGGGTAGTGGTTAAGTACATGCACCTGGGACTCTGAATTCCAGCTATACAATGTACAGTATGACACTGGGCAAGGGACAGGCTCTAAGATGCAGTTTGCTGATCTATGTGATATTAAAATAAAATGCCCTCTTTTGTAGAACTATTGACCCGAACTGGTATGCCATTTAAAAATCTCTACAACCTGGGTGCTTGGGTGGCTCAGTTGGTTAAACATCCAACGTCAGCTCAGGTCATGATCTCATGGTTTGGGGGTTTAAGATGCCCATCAGGCTCTGCACCTGCTTGGGGTTCTCTCTCACCCTCTCTGCCCTCTCCCTGCTCCATTTCTCTCAAAATAAATAAGTAAATTAAAAAAAAATTTTTTAACTCTACAATAAAATGATGAGAAAATTTAAAATAATCTCAAAAAATAGAAATTTCCAAAACATCAGTATAGTCATACTCTACACCTGGTTAATGTCATCTTGCTTCCTTAGCATGAAATGAGTATTGCTTTCTGTGATGAACTTTCTAAAGACAAATATATTCAGTATGATGTTTACTTGCAGGCTCTTTCATTATTTGAATATGTTCTCCAAGATGAAAGTGGATCACGGGGAGACAGCTAGTTCTCTGCTATCTGACAATTTAAGGTGAACTTACAGCATCTCATCAAAAACTAACAGTGACAAAATTAAAGTAACAAAGGAGATCACCGCTGTTTGGGCTTAAAAGCTAATGACATTCAAGTTGTAGTTTCATCAGCTCAATAGGGAAAAATGCATCAGAAACGAACAAAGACACGACCACTAATTGAACCTAACATGAATTCCCTTCTCAATGCCCAGAGGTGACTGAAACTGCCAAATGTTCATCATATTCAATTCCCTTGGTCCAGGGAAAGCAACTTACAATACATTTCCCAGTAGCCTTGTTTTCTTGGGATGGGCATCCGCCTGAATTCCAGACAGTGGGAAGCTTGCAGACACAATAGGTGCCCCTTCTGAGCCAGGGCCATAGAACCCCCCTTGACTACCCCCCTGTCCATGCTCCTCCTTTCCAGCTGACTAGATGGAGGCGCACCCCCAGAGACCGGGAAAGCCAAGTGTTAAAGAGGACAGAGCCTTCTTCGTGCCAAATTCCCACATGTCTGCAAGAGGCAAAGCCACTGCTTTTCCAGACTAGTGAATTTGAGGGTCCATTGTTTCCTTAATTAGCCTACCTGATATATCTTTGCACAGCAGGAAACATTTGTACCTGTCCTTATACAAATCATGAGATCATTAATCTCTTATAAGAAGGAGAAATGAAACATCACAACGTTTTAAAGATCCCCCTAAAGTCATTGAAACATAGTGCTTAATGGGGACCCTGAAAAATCAAATTACTTTGTACAATGTTCTTGCTAGGTGGTTATACAGCTGATGCACAAATATTTTCCTTAAGAGAGAACCCAGTATTTGGGCGCCTGGGTGGCTCAATCAGTTAAGCACCCAACTTCGGCTCAGGTCATGATTTCGCAGTTCCTGAGTTCAAGTCCTGCGTCAGGCTCTGTGCTGACAGCTTGGAGCCTGGAGCCTGCTTCAGATTCTGTGTCTCCCTCTCTCTCTGCCCCTCCCCTGATCATGCTCTGTCTCTCAAAAATAAATAAACCTTAAAAAAATTAAAAAAAAGAGAGAGAACCCAGTATTTTCCACAGCAGTTTCCTGCATCTGTTCAGCTCTGAGTTTGTGCTGAGTACAATGACAATAAAGCAATTAACCATTACTGAGCAGTTACTGTGGACCTGGCCCCATGCTGAGCGCTCTCTGCACATCTGCTCATCTCGTCCTCCCTGGAAAGTGGGTGCTACCATCATCTCCATTTACAGGTGGCAAAACTGAGCCATCGGACACATGAGATTGGCCCAAGTTTGCATACAACTAAAAGTAGCCAAGCCAGGATTCAACTCAGGCGGGTGAACCCATGTTCCTAACCAATGCCCTTTCCTCCTGTGGCTATCGCCTCTGTCCCCAACTCCTGGAGAACAACCCTTTCCACTCTCCCCCATATCTGACAAATATCCAAGATCTCTTACATCAACACAAATTATCTTTCCATGGGACTAACGAACTCTACTTCATCTGCTTTTTTTCGATCCCTTCAAACCTCTTCACCACTCCGGTCTCTGGAATATTCCTGTTCATGCATGCACATGTTGAAGTGTGTCACCGAGAGGGGGAGGGAGGGAGGGAGGGAGGGAGAGAGAGAGAGAGAGAAAGAAAGAGAGAGAGAGAGACACTTCACGCGTAAAACAAGATTAATAATAGTTCTTCCCCAAAAGGGCTGGTGTGAGGATTGATCAGGTTATTCATGTAAAGCCCTAGAAACTAAAAAGAGTGCTTGAGAACAAATAAGCCGACAAAAAAAAAACCCATTATGTATTACTTGCCTTATACTTCAAATGCTTCAGTCTAGGATTACATTAAGTTCTGGTGTCTACATCACACTGACCAGATTGAATTTACTGTCCACTTAAATACATTTTTTAAAAATGTGAGCCACTGATAAGTTTCATGTCTTGTATCCTGCTAGCTTTTTTCTTCCTCTTTCAATGGGTATTACACTTTACCTTCACTATTGTTAAACTTCACCTGGTGAGGTTTAGCCCACCTTCCCAGGTACTAGAGATCTTTTTGTATCTTGCTAGCTCATCTTACCTGATTTCACACAATCAACAAATTAGATGACTAAACCCTAAAAATCACGGTGATGGCTAATGTGGCCCAAAGATAAAACTTTGGGATTCTACACTGGAAAATTCTCTTGTGACATGGATCCACTGTTTCACCCTATCTCAGTAGCTAGGGACAGAATAAGTTACTACCTTGAAGAAAGCCATTTCATGCCAGTATTTGTAAGTACAAATATGCCATGAGCCTTCCCGGCCCAGACCCTCTGTGGGAGTAAAGTTGTTTAAAGCATGATTTGGGTGGGATGGGGGAACCACAGCACAAGTGCACTCTCCCAGGGGCCCAACCAGAAGAGACCTAAAGTCCACACAGGGGCATGCCCGACCCAGTTCAGGGACAGGCATTCTAGCCTGCTCTAGGGTGGGTGGGGGCTTCAGAATGACCCAGCAGTCAGTGGGAGTCTGAGCTAAGGGGCTAAACCATAGGACAAATCCTTCCTCTAACTCGCACTTTTCAAGGAGAAGGATCTATGCTCCAGAATATGAGACTGGCAAAAAGGAATCTGCAGCAAGCTGACAGGTGCAGGCATGGGCCCTTCACCTCAGGCAGCAGCATCAGAGAACCTAAGGGGGAACATCACCGCAGAAGACCCCCAGCATGTGGTGTGTGGCTGCAGCCAGAATGGCGGGATGCTTGGATAGCCTTCAGAGTTGGGCACTTTGGCCTCAGGCCAGGAAGAGCTATAATTTTTAAGCCCTAAGGACACAGTGGCTCCTTTCTGGCTCTCTTAGCTGCCAGAGGTAGACTTCAGAGCAGGGATTCTTAATGTGTTTCAGAATAACCTGGAGAGCTGGTTAAAACACAGATTGAGATTGCTAAACTCTATACCCCAGGTCTCTGATTTAGTTGGTCTGGGGTAGAACTCCAGAATTTACTTTTCTAACAAAGTCCCAGATACTATTGCTGGTTTGGGCACCACATTTTGAAAACCACCGATTTAGGGCAAGGGGTGGCAGAGTCAGGTTCAAAACAAGGGGAGCAGGCAGGGAGGAAGGTCCAGAGAGAGAAGGGCTTCTTATGCACCCTGCGCACACACAGGGAGTGGCTTGATAAGAAAAGTATGGACGGTTTTGAGCCATCATAGTCTCTATGTCTTTGTATGTATTTGTGAGTATTTGATAGTAATATTTTCTTTCTGCTATTCCCTTCTACAGATTATGGGTATAGGTAAGGGATTATGCAAATACATACTGAAAAGAGAGGGAGCCATGCAGCAAAAAGGTAGAAATAGCAATTTAACTTTCACAGTAGAGAATGGTAGTTAATTTTCATTTCTCTCTATTCTATTTTTCAGATACCTGCGAAACACAGTGAGAGATGTGGTGAACTTAATGTAGTCAATGGAAGAAGATCAAATATAATTCTGGACTCAAAGGAAGGTCATTATCAAAGAAGCAGTTCACTGGCAGGCATGGATAGATGAACCACTCATGAATAAGCAGTTTCAGGAAGGTTCTATGCCAGGCATTTATGTCCATGAACATCAACAGGAGTGAACAGTTCTTTTTACATTCTCTTTGGTTGCAGGAAGTTAAATCATAATGTTTTGTTGTCTTATCACTAGCAAAGGGGAGAAGGCTGAGAGACAAACCACCACAGAAATGTAACTGGTTTTGAATTTAGAAATGTTTCAGTCCTGTTTAATACCTAACTCCTATCCTCAAGAAAATTCAGACTGGCCGGAGGAACTCACCTTTCCATATTCTGAATGAGTAAGGAAAACTCTAAGTTAGATGGAGGGCAATGCTGGACAATTAGAAATGAGGGAAAAAGAAATCAATGAAAACCATCCTGGCTGGCCTTCCTGGCTTCATTTTAAGGGCAATTAGTGGAATGCTTGTACACTCCGACAGGCAGAACTACCTCATGAACACATTTGACCTTCCTGACCTTTCTCTAGGAAGACCATGAGCAAGACAAAATGGGGGTCTGAATTTGTGGCAGTTATTATCCATAAGGCAGTCAGCCAGGCAATCCAGAACACACTTATGTTATTTTCAATAGACAACCATCAAATTCTGTGAAAACACAGAATTTACAATGGTCTCATAGAACTTGGAGACCTTTCCAAGTGGGGTGGCAGCCCTCGTTTTGAGAAAATATCATTCCTTGTATCATGAATGAATGAAACAGACTACTCAAAGCTTAAGTGCTTCACTATTGCCATGCATTTGAAATAGATTTTAAGTGCAGCCACCCCCCTCAACTACACTCCAGAAACCATTTTAGGTGAAATCCAAGATGCTACTGATTGTAAAGTAGGTCAACATTTTACATACAAATAGGAAACAAAAAAAAGTTAATTAGAAACTCTTGAATTTAGACATGTGGAAATGTGAAAAACAACAAGAAAAAACCCTGTAAGCCTCATCACGGATGAGAAATCACAAGCTACAGGCATTAAGAACATGGCACTCTGGGGGCACCTGGATGGCTCAGTCAGTTAAGCGTCCAACCCTTGATCTCAGCTCAGATCTTGATCTCAGGGTCATGAGTTCAAGCCCCACATTGGGCTCCATGCTGTGTGTGGAGCCTACTTAAAAAAAAAAAAAAATATATATATATATATATATATATATATATATATGTATATGTATGGCACTCTGACTTCCAGCCTTGAGGTGGAGGGGGCAGCCCTGCTTCTTAGCAGCTGTGGGACCTCAGGTAAATCACCTTGCTTTGCCTCAGTATACTTATCGGACATTAACAATGCCTACTTGTCACTAAATTGCTGAGAGAACTGAATATAATTCTCTATGTTCTGGTATTTAACATGTGCCTAGCACTTATCAGAGGTCTTCTTGTCCTGTTACATAAATCTGACAAGAGTGGAATCATCAAGTTAACAAGTCTTCAACTGTGTTCTTTCATCTGAATGAGTTCACCTAGTCTCAGGTGCCAAATCTTTAGACATTGTTTGAAATAAGTGGCAACGGTTTTGCCTCCATACAAATAAAATGCAATCATCTTCTAAAATGGAGTCAACGCATCTGCTCAAACTCAAGAATCCATTAGAGCCCTAAGGAGCCAGTGACTCAAACACAATGGGTGATAGTTTGCATATTGCTTTGCATGACATTTGCCTGAGACCAGTTCTTTTTTGCTAGAACAAGAAACCCACCCATTATCTGCTTCTTTCCTAGTCCCTTATGATCCCCTAGGTAATTAGTAGGCTGCCTTTGCCTAGGAAAAATAAACCAACTGTCACGCATCAAGTAGTTACTGCGTGTTCCTCTACGGCTAGTTACCGAAGGGGAGGAGAGAAGGGCTGGTCTGCTCCAGGCTGTGCACCAGTCGCTGAGGAAAGAAAGGCAAGTCTGTCCCAAACTCTGCACTAGTCACCTGGCATCACTGTGGACCATACTACACCGAGGGGAGTGACTCAGAACCCACTAAGCCACCAACAACATGAGGAGGCTCCTCCTGATACAACCCCTGACACACAGGTGCCTGGCGGGGAATCAAATGGTTCATAGCTCACTAGGTGGCTCAGAAAATAGTTCCTGACCACCAGTAGCTTCCGAATCAAACTGGTGCAATGCTTCTCCCTCCCTGAGTGTGAATAATTATGGGGTAGTAAACCTACAACAAATATTTGCTTTCATTCTCAAAACTGTCAAGATTTATTTATTTATTTTTTTAATATTTATTTATTATTGAGAAACAGAGAGAGACAGAGCATGAGCATGGGAGGGGCAGGGAGAGGGGGGAGACACAGAATACAAAGCAGGCTCCAGGCTCTGAGCTGTCAGCACAGAGCCCGATTCGGGGCTCGAACTCACAAGTGGTGAGATCATGACCTGAGCCGAAGTTGGACGCTCAACCGACTGAGCCACCCAGGTGCCCCCAAATTGTCAAGATTTAAAGTAAACATACAGCATCCAATGTCTGGCAATAAAGAAGAAATCACACTTAATGAATCAGGGCCCTCTTGCTAGAGACTTCTGTCAATGCTAATCATCTGTTTAAATTCAGCCCTCGGATTCATGACTACTTGCCCATAAGTAATAATAGACCTACATTTACGTAAGTCTGATCAAAGTTCACTTAGTTGTTGTTTCTTGGAAATAACGGACTATTTTTGTAAATTCAAATACCTGTAATATATCATTGGTACATAAACTAGGCAACGATACTACAGAAGAAGATACTGAATACCTGTTCATACAAGAACTAAAAATATCACCCTAATGAATAAATGCCCTATAAGTTATCCTTTAGATGGTGAATACAAATACAATTCACATTGCTCCTAGGTTTCTATATGACATATGACCCATACCTGAACAGCAAACCCAACCAATCAGCCATAAAACCCCAAATTCATACCTGGATACTGCGGCCTGAACACTACACATGTAATTAAGCTTATTAGGTTTTTAAAGATCTATGTTATCATAGGATAATTTGTGTGTGTGTGTGTGTGTGTGTGTGTGCGCGTGCGCGCATTTAATCTAGTTAATGAAAATCCTTTATCATTTTAATGAGGATAAAAGTATCTATTAGGCTTTTCAAACTCTTGGGAACATGTAAAATATCATACTTTTATACACATTTAGAAACATGGGAACCTGTGTTATACTGAGATTTCAAAAACTGACTCTAAGAAGGACGTAAATTACCGAAAGATCAACATGTATAGCATCACTTTACCTTCCAAAAGTGTTACTCCTCTTGGGATAATGTATATGGAATGCCAGAAACTTAGGGATTATTTAGTCCACCACCATGGTTTTTAGAGATGAGGAGTTCAAGATCTGGTCTAGAAATTGGCACTTTAAAAACAAGGGGTGAGGGTGGCAGAAAGGTGGGGACAAGATGAATACTTGAGACCAGCAGGTCCTGGACAGGGCACTGGAGCTTCCGGGAAGGAGGACAGAGGCCTGGCTGGGTAAGTGGCTCTGTTAAAGAGCTGGGAGCTTTGAAATAAACTAGATTCAAAAATGAGGAGAAGGCACCAGGGAGAAGCTGCATCTATGGAAAGGATAATCCAACATGAAGATACTCTGGGCCCAGAAGTTTGGGTTCTCTTCTGAGTGTGGGGATCATCTGGTGAGAGGTGCTTCCTGGGATGAGGGGTGGGCCCTTCTCCAGGGAGCAAGGCACTCTGGTACTCCTTAGTCATGGAAGGGCTAGAAAAGAAAATTCAAAGGGCATCGATGTGGACAGAAAGCCAAGGGTGGATATGAGCTCAACGGCAGAATGGCTGATTCAGTCTCACTCAGAACAAAAGGGCATCACCTCCTTATCTGCTCTTCTGTCCCCAAACAAACTCAAGATCTGGAACAGAACAACAGGCCCAGAGGCCGGCTCCTCAGTGTGTCTTAAAAGGCCCCTGGAGAGGGAGGATTCCTAGCTGCAAGAAGCTTGAGCCCTGGTGGGGAGAAGGAGAGGGGAGACAGCAGAGATGCTGGTTCCACCTGTCCCCACACCCCTGCCTGCTGGATGTGCTGCCTTGGTCTGCGTGCATGCCCCGGCTGGCTGACCTCCATGACCAGCACTCCCCGGGCTACCTGTCACCTGGCCCCCGGCTGGGCTCATCCACGGGGAAGCCCTAGCAAGAGATGAGGGGATGCAAGAGAAAGAGGTCAAGGTATTTCTTCCCTTTTCTCCTGCAGCTCCTGCCCAGGGGCCCTCACCCGTGACCCGACTCTCCTGGGCTCTGCTGTAGCAAGTCCTCCCTGGGTCTTGCAGGCCTCAGGTGGTAAAAGTCTTCCTGAGCCCCAGCGCTGCCAACCCCACTGCAGGGTTCCTGTTACTGCTTCATTCAGCTGACCCACCCGAGTAGGCGTCTGTCTCCTGCCGGGACTCTGACAAGACTCTGAGGAATAGACGTCACGGGATAAACATGGTATCTTATAGACACTTCCATTTACCCAGAAAAACGTCATGTTGAAATGGAGATAGCTTATAGAGTTTAATGAAAATCCACATACATGATAAAAATAAACAGACCTTCCCAAACCATCAAAACCTCAATTGTCAAACTCCAAATACTGCTGCCTTGGCAATTTACTCTTCTTTACTCTCTGGGATCTTCTGTGGGAAGATCAGGAAAGGATGCTGAACTAGAGGGAATGAAGACTCCCTCAGGTTGTTCTGCTTTGTAAATGGAAGTCAAAGTAAGGTAAATTCCTTACCTGCTGCCTGTCTGAGTCAGTCTTCCACTGCCACCTGAGGTTAACAGGGAAGGGGAGAGAAAGGGGACAGACCTGGAGCAGGGTCAAGGGCAAGAAGGGATGCTCGAAGAGGCACATGACCCAGAGAGAGAGGACTGAGGGACGAGGGCCTCCTAAGACCATAGACTGGACAGGGGAATCACTCACCCTCTAAGGACATCTTGTGCACAGTCTAGTACTTTGATTGCTTTCAAAACAAAGTCAGTCTTTAGCAAAAAGCCAACATATGTGGTTACCAAAGGGGGGCAAACATGTATGTAATACATATCAGAACACTTTTCTCAAAGTCTGTAAGTTTAAAATTCCCTGCACTTAAAGTGAGGGCGCATTAGTTATTTAAAATAAAACCCAAAAGTATCTTATTCCTGATAATGCTGGATAGATTAGGGGTTAACCATAATCTCTTGGCCAAAATTCCTTTCAGCTGAGCCCAGAAAAGACAAGCCTATAGCCTCTAAGGGCCTGTGCACAAAGGGAGAAACTCATGGGATTCTGGGAGGGAACCAAGCAAAGTCACTGAGCAGAGTGGAAGCAGGTAGAGTCCTCCCCCGTCCCTTGCAAACACCCCCTTCCTTTAAAGTCATCTACTCCTTCCGCTCTCCTGCTTTATGCCTCTGCTAGACTTTTATTGCAAATCAGGTTCTGAAGTAAAAAAATATTTGTACACTATCAGCTTCGATAAGCCACAGGTATTAATCCCAGATATACAGGTCAATCACAGGTCTATACATGACCTGCTACTTTGGGCGGGCATGAGACAGCCTGTACGTCTTAATACCAGCCTGATGATTTGTCTTAAATGCATCTTATTCAGATGGAGAAGGATCCTCTTTCTCAGTATCTAATCTCAAGCAGAGTTAGGGTATTTCCAATCACTATTTTAAAACAGATATAAATATCGAAGGCATTAGAGATCAGGAAGAACCGGACAGAGAATCTGCTCACCTGCTATCGCCAGCATTCGCCACATACAGCTTCCCCAAGAGGCAAACCACAATGAGGGCTGTGCAGCCACCAGATATATTATACGAACTCCTCTCTCGTTCTATTTGTAGGTCCTGGAAAAGAAAACAAAGTTAGTGCTGGATTGCATAGGAACTCCTATCAAAGACTCTCTTAACCTCATTCCCTTGACACAGCCCTGGGAGTCAGAAAGTGCTTCAAAGAGGAGACAAGAAAATCTTTAGTACTTTTCTCCCACCTGAAGAGCATTTAATCACGGAGGTCACTGGCATAAAACTGTTGTCTACTAGCCCATCTGCAGACCAGAGATAGGAAATAAGGGCTGGCAAATAGATCTAATCAGAACAAAATGAGAAAAAACCAAGTGTATTCAGTAATAAATACGCCAGCTTGTGGAAAATTTAGTCTTTGTATGGGCTGCCTGACCTACCATGTGAGAAATACAATAAATGGACAGGCTGGTAACGCCAACTACTTGGACCTGAGCAATGCTTTTAACCCCAGTGTCTCCAATAAATAGCTTCTTTTTATAGCCAGATAAGAGAAGTGACTTGAAGAACTGTGTCCTCTCTTCAAAGCAGGCAGGAGCCAACCCCATCTTACTCATCAAAGATAGAGGCTTACAAACTCTGATCTGACTTCATCGTCCTATGGCCATGGATTCACAACAAATGTGTGTGTGACACACATTCATAACAACAGCCAATATTCACAGAGCACATCTTCTAGGTCAGGCAGGGCGCGAAGTACTATACAGAGAGAGTCTCAGCTAATCCTCACAACCATATTATTAACCTTCACTTTGGGAGGCAGAAGGGGGGTACCTTGTCCATATTTACCTGGTTGGAGTTTGGATTTCAATCTGATTCTCCTCCTCCAAAGCCTATTATCACCTGCCCTCTATGAGACCCCCCCGACCCCCCGAGAAAATTAACAGACCAAGACTTCTCTTGACAGATAGGCATTATCCAAAACAAATGTCTTTGTGAAATCCTGGGTCAGTGACGAAGCATGGGTTCTGTGACCCCAGAAAAATGTGAGTGGAGTTAGGAAAATAAACTGAATGCTAGCTAAAATAATGCCAAACATTCCCATGCTAATCTATAGCTGAGGCGGATGGAGGGAGAAGGAGGCAGAAGAGGAGATGGGGCCCCGGGTGACTGTCAGGGTGTGCCTGGCAGACCGAGGGCTGGGACACTTTTGTAGTTCTTAGAAACCCACAGAGTCAGAACTCTGTTGCTTCAACCAGCCTCCTCCCAGAAGAGGGGGAGATAATTCAGTAATCCAGCATTTATCAGCAAAGGCTTGGCTCCAGAGGCCAGAGGTGGTTAATACGAGGTCAGATAAATCACCAGTGAAAAACTAGAAACAGGGCAAGCGCCTGAGCCAAGGACACAGATGAAGATCAGCATGCTGGGAAAAAGTAAGTAGATAAAAAGTACAAAATCAGAATCTGGCAGAAACTAACTTACTGGGAATCAACTGGGTAAGGGGAAAGGGAGGAGGAATGCTGAGGAACCATGGGGAGGGGGTAAGAATGTGTGTATGTGGGATGCAGTAGTTTAAAAGTGAAGAAAAACTCCAAAACAGGAATGAGCAGACAACAACATCGAAAGCTGCAGAGTCCAGCATGAGGCCCACCTTTGAAGACTAGATTTTAAAAATTTACTCTAATTCTGTATAAATTAGTTTCTGAAAGAACTATTGTGAGGATTAAATCAGATGCTATATGTGAGGGGCTTAACTGGACATCTGGATCCTCCCCAGACCCAGAAGCTCCATGACTGACAGCAAACACCTCTCTTGCTCACTGCTACACCCTGAACATGCCAGGCCAGGTAAAAAGATAGTTCAATAAATATCTGTTGAGTAGCAAATGAAGAAATACCTTAAAAAATGCCTGGGTGTCCAAATTATCTCTTCGCCACCTTACCCTGCCTTGTCATGAGAAATGTGTTCCCTGTAACTGTCAAAGGAAAAACTTTCGATGCAGACAAATGCTCACTGAGATGATAGGTAAGCAGGAACCCAAGCTTCAGTTTAGATGTAGTCGACTGACAAGAATGAATGAATGGTTATCAGAAGCTACCCAGGAGTGGCAGGAGCCTGAGGAGAACGCTCAGGAATATCAGCCAAAAGACTATCACAAGGAAATGAAATGGAAAGAAAACACCCAGCTGTCCAAAGTTTTGTCTGTTTAACCTCCAAACAATGCATAAAAACAGAACCAACAACCCTATTCACAAAGCAGTTTGCGGATGCATGTATGCCCTTTCTTTTGCATTTAAATAAGTAAAATAAAGTTGATGTTATGATAGGTACATATTTTATCAAATATATCAACTGGTATATCAAGTCCACACTCAATATGACTATAGTACTGTTTTTAATATACTGGAAGGAACTACGGGGGCTAACAGAAAGTATGTTTTCATATCCAGAATCAACATTTGTTTGAATACCTAATGTCTGAATGAAAGACAATTTTTATGAAAAAAAAAAATTCCTTGAGCACCCAACTGCTTGCATGCTATACACGGAGTGGAGGGTGAATAACGCCAAAGACTTAAAAGCACTCGTGCAACCCAAAAGAAAAAGCTGTGATACCCAGAGTCCAAGTGAAAGCAGAATCCATGGCAAAAATTTCCACTGGGACTCAGACAAACAAGTTCATTCTGCACCACAGGTGCATTCTGTATCACAGTTAACATCACAAGAAATTCTGATCAGGAAGTTATTTCTTAAAAATAATCAACCCAAGAGTGTATGTACAACACCATGATTTTCTGCTACAACAGAGTTCCTATTTGCCTTTCATCCAGAGGAAGACACTCCAGTTAACCTGTCCAATTAATCCCTTGCTGTTACATTAATAGTGCGATTCAGTATTTTATTCTAATTGATTTCATCCTTTCTTTCATCTCTTCCTGTATTTCAGCTAGATGCCCTCTGTAGTTCTCCCAGCGCAAGGAATGCTAAATTTGGCAGAACTGTCACATAAACAGTGGACTAAAGTCTCGCTACGTTTTGTCCAGAAAACTCTGTTAATAAGTTCACCCTTCCATCACCCCCTGCCATTTGTGTGGTAATATACATGTGTGCGTGTGTGCGTGCAGATGCCCTTGCATGCACACACACATTAATTATGTGTGTGCTCTCTGGGGTCACAGTGACTAGGATATGAAAATGTGTTTCCATACACTTCATCCCCCTGAAGGATTCACTAACATTAAAATACACTCCTCTATTTCTTCTAAAACTGGGTGTAACTAGAACATATTCTAAAAATAATTGCTTCCCCTCCCCTCCCTAGAAGCCAAAATAGCACATTTATTTTTTCCTACACCACCTACTCCTCTTTAAAAGATGTTTCACAAAATCTTAGTACTGAAAGGAACATTAAACAACCATCTGCATGGTTATTTTACTACCAGATCAAACACGATAAATGAAGTCAATAAGGATATTTACTGCTGAATTAACTCCCCATTTTCTTCAAATCCTCAACTTTTCCAATTAGCTTAAGCTTCCCAAACTCTACATTAAAAACCCATTAAAAATGTATAGAGTTATTATTATTTTGTAAACCCTCACGTTTGGGTATTTTTTTCCCCAAAAAAATCAATGAAATCATGCGAATTGCTGCCCACTGCTTTGTCCTAAACAAGGACCAATCTGGAGTATTTCCCCATTTTAGCTGTCAGCAACACCCAAGACATAACTCTAGAATAACTTGCCAGCAAGATGCATGCATATACTATCATTCCTTTTCAAGTATGAGCTAAAAGGACCAATTTACATACTCAGAATATTCTGTTAACAAGAAAACTGCTTCACCTGCTCAGTCAAGGGTCCTGCAGACCACTCAAGACCATCTTCTGTTTAGTAGGACTGATCTATCCTGTGTTGTGTCTGTCTAGAGACTATACTTAAACTAGTTTTATCTCCAAATCATAAGAATGGATCCAATTTTTAAACACTTGGGATTTTATTTGCTCCTTTTTTTTTTTTTTTTTTTAAAGGAAGGGTATGGGCAATGAAGGGAAATAAGAGAGATGTGTGAAATGAGACTAATTCAGCGGGAAAGAACTGCAAGAAAGAAAATATATTGCTTGGGATGGTTGTAATTTGGTTTGAAAGTCCCAGGGATGATGCAACTCCAGGATCATTCTTTGTTTCCTACCAATTTCAGGTTGCAAAAGGATAGCAATATGAGACAACAGAAGGGAGCGAGTGTTGGATAGTTTCAATAGGACTTGGCAGCTCCCCATAGATGGGTTAAAACACGGCTCTGAGCACATTGCTAATAGTGTCAGTCACAAATAATAAGATTCTGCATGGTTTTAGTATCTGGGTCTGATTTCGGTTTATTCTGGGAACAAGCCAATCTGTCAACCAGGCAATGAGGAAAGAAAAAACCAGTACTGCCTCATATTGCCACCTGCTGGCTGTTGGTGGAATCACATACTCATTCCTTCTAGGAGGAACTTCCTGTTCTACCAAAACAAAGACAAAACAAAACTCTAGCTTATTAAACACAGAATGACATGCAGGTCCATAACTTACCATGAATATGCTAATATTTGAAAACACTAGGATTTACAAACTATAAATAAGCTTTGCATTTATCCTCTTTTTCACCAAAGTGAAATATGGTTTTTACCAATAAATCCAAGCTGAGTGCTATTTCCAACCATGAGCTCAGTGACAGGAGGATGTACGGTAGTTCTATAACAGAAAAGATTGCCATTTTCTTCCTTCCTAACAACCAAACTTCCAAAGTATTCTTCACTATGGTGATGAATCTATACCGGCACTGAAAAGGAAATAGGACAGAATTTTTTAAACTCCTCCTGCCTTTGTCCAGAACTCAAATTCTATACCTGGCAGGCTAAAAGGCTCATCGCCAGTGACTTGGTTGTGATCCCTCAGAGAGCAGCGGTCTCCCACAACTCCACCAACAATGGAAGTGATTGCCCTCATGAGTCTGAAATGCTGGCTATGCAGCCCTGTGTGGGGAGGCTGCGGAAGCAAGAAGACTGACCCCAGGATCTAGAAGAACTTATCTTATCCACAGCCTTCATCCTGGACCCAGTCATAGCCTAAACATAATTGGTGGCATATCTCAGCTATTCAAGTAGGCATCGTTATAAAGCGCTGTGGGGATGCAGAATTGAAGTCAGTCAGAAAGTTCCTGAGATTCTGGTCCTTTATGGTTCATTTTCCATAGTGGACACAGGAAGAATGGACTACACAGCCTTCTCAGTGTGAAGGAAAATCCAAGATGAGATACAATAAGGGGGCCAAAGGGCAAACGTGCCTCAGCAGGCAAGCACGGGAAGTATTAGAGGCCAGGGGTCAGAGGTCACCCTCACCAGAAGCCGCACGCTGCGTCGGGCAACTGGAGGATCAAAGAGGAAAGGAAAAGCAGTGCCCTCAAAGAAGCTTACAGTATTTGATGAAACTGTTACCATCTCCACTTGTTCAGAGCGTTTTCTTCACTTCTAGGAGTCTGTATTTTGCGATGAGGACCTATGTTTTCCTGGAAAGAAGTACTATTTATTCTGACTTGGGGTTTCTAAATCTTCTACCTGACCCTCTCTTTCAGATAGGTATCAACATGTCACCACCCCATTTAATATTACTTAAGCATCAAAATAAATGAGGTATTATATATCTCTAGATGCATATAATGTGGGACTACAAATGCCCCCAGATATATAACCTAAGCTTTTATTTCTAGCCTCCCATGGTGTCTAGGAGTATGCTAGCTCTAAAATAGAAGCTCAATAAATACTAGTGATTGAGAAGGACATTGTAGAGAAAGAGAAAGACCAAAGGCCTTTGATTTTATGTTGCCAAGCTGCTGTAAATAAAGCAAAACCCCAAGTGAAAGGCAAGCTTTGCCTTTCAAGATATTGCAAGTTACTTCTGAGTCTCAGGAAGGGTAGCTGCAAAGATGTCATAGTAAGGCAAATGTGAGGCTGAGATGCTGGGCTTGGGGAATTTTTAGGGATGAAAAGTGTGAGGGGAAAGTCAGAAAGCCACAAAGCTGAAAGAATTGAATCTTATTTAATAGTGACTTTTTCTATTACAGAGGATCCGAACAGCACAGAACCTGCAATATCTAAAGAATATGGAGAAACAGGAAAGCTAGAAAGTGGCTGGCTACTGTGAAGAAAAAATTTAGGAATGGCAGGGAAACTCCCAACGTGCCCCACTCCGCAAGGCCAGAGGAGAATCTGCCAAGGCCAGGCCACCAAGAGAAGGAAATCAGCTGCATGTTGGGCACTTCAAAAAACCAGTTTTCCTTCAAACACTGACTCTCAAAAATGTCCTATTGAGGGGCACCTGATGGCTCAGTCAGTTAAGTGTCTGACTCTTGAGTTCAGCTCAGGTCACGATCTCACGGTTTGTGAGATGGAGCCCCGAGTCAGGATCTGCACTCACAGCACAGAGCCTGCCTGGGACTCTCGGTCTCCCTCTCTGCCTCTCTCTCACAAATAAAAAATAAATGAACAAATAAAGAAAACATTAAAAATGTAATACTGAAAAAAGGACGAAGGAACAATTATTTTATACAAGTTGGCAATGGCCTTCCAGGCCATTCAATTGAAGGTACACTGTCTAATTTCTGTGTTGTGAGTTGTGAAGTTCACCCCAAGTAACTTAATGTTTAGGTCAGGCACATTTCTATGACACTGGAGTCAATTTTTCCCCGAGTCCCTGATGAAGCAAAGAAAAAACAAGAGCATCTCTCTATAATTAGGGTAAACATAAGACATCATCCAGGCAGGGACACTTTGAGACTAAAAGGGGACAGTATATTAATAATTATTCTGGGCCAACAGGCATCATCTGGCTCAGTCCCTAGCAGAACAGAAAATAGGGCCACCCTACCAAACACCCTGTGAACCAAGGAATGATGAGTCTTCTCACTTAATAGGCCAAGCATGCGGAGTAAAGTCCAGGTAGGCCTCTGGCACACTGGTGACTAGAGAGACAATCTGGCAAACACTTAAGGGTGAAGAGGAAGCTGCACACTGGGAGGAACTGAAAAACAGATATGCTTACAGCCAAAATTCCATAACATGGCACACCACATGCCATCCACAGGTAGGTTCCAGACCGCCTCTCCAATTCATCTTACATCCATCATTCCTACCCTTGTCATCAGCTCGCTGCCTCAGGCCCATGAGGGTTCTCTGATGTAGTTTCCATGGAACTGGCCTCCTGTTTTACCTACATCACTCCTCATCTCCATCCCCAGCATTACTTCCCTAAGGAACCCCAAGGAACCCCTTCGCTTCATCTCTTTATCAGGCTCCTACTTCACCCTGCGTTTCTCCACTCAAGGCCCTTCCCACTCATATTTTACTCATCTAACACCTGTCTTTGCCTAGTTTGTTCAGTGCTCTTTTCCCAGAAAGGCTTCGCAGAGTTAGTTCTGATCAAACATTGATTGACTGAATGAATTACACGTGGGAAAGTGAAATGATCCTTTTGCCAGCAACTAAGTTTCCAAGGTAAAAACTGCAGGTAATATACTGGCTAGTTAAAAGCACGAAAAACTTAAAAGACAAGAATGAGGCCCTTGACTAAGTATTTTTCTGAATGAACCTCTCATTTCAAATATGGTGGTTGCTAGTACTCCTGAGGCATTAATGGGCAGAAACAGCGGGAGACCACTGAGGAGGCCTGCCTCAAGGTGACATTGGCCTCTAGTGGGTAGAATTGAGAATACAGCAGTTCCAAGTAAAAGATGCCCCATGGCATAAGCAATTACAGAAGGAAATGAAAAACCCTAAGTTTCTTTAGTTTTTCACGTCTGTCATGTAAGCTGATTTTTTTCTCCCATGAAGAGAATAGCCTACTGTCACATTTTTTTACCTCAATGAAATATTCAGCATTCTGAACATCAGTGTCTAGAAACACATTCCCATCAGAGCTTCTGCGACAGCTGGTGAGGGAGATTTTATACAGAGCCCGTGCAGGAGTCAATTTTACTACCTTGATTCCTTTTTCCCTAAATAATCTTTTCCAGCTTCCTGGTGATTTTCTTGGGATTGAAGGCTACCAGACACTCCTGAGAGATGCATTTTAAGCCACATGCTAATCAAGGGTAAATATCTACGTGACAAGGAGAGTTGCACACTGACCAAAGAAGGGATGGGTTAAAGTGAGGACCGGGTGCAAACATGAAGTGTGAAGATATGAAGCATTTTGCCTCGTAAACAAATCAGACGGGGCGGCGCTGTTCAACATCATTTACGTGTCTCCTCTCCTTAGCACAAAGTCTGATCCTGGACTGTGTGCTGGGTCACAATCCATTCCACGGGGGTGCTCCTAACCTCTTCCTGCTTCACTGAACAGCTGGTCATCACTTTTTACTCTCCGGGGTTTAAGATAATACGGCACACTAGCTCTACTCCCGTCTTTCTAACATCTTTGCACATTCCTGGCTCTTTACTTGCATGCAGGCTGTTGCTCAGGAAAGAAAAATCTCTAAAATCACAATAACTGCCTCAGTAGAAAGTGAGCTCAGAGAGGGAAGGGGGTGGCACAGAGGGGTGGTCCCCCCACCAGGCGGAGGGACAACAGGGGACACTCTGAGAGCAGCTTCGAGCTTTCCCTGCATGTGCTCTCAGGACTGAGGCTGAGAGGGGAGGAGACTGAACTCTTTGATCAGAGACATCCCAATTTAAATGCACAAACAGTCCAAGTTCCCCAGTAAAACAAGTAATTCTCAGATAGTGGCCCCCAGATTCCTCTCCAGCGGGTATGATTTTTTTCTTTTTTAAGCATTAAGAACCACACGGTCAATCATGGTTAAATAGCAGTTCTCAGATCAGAGTTGTACAGGAATGGTACTTCTGAGCACTTCACTAAAAGCTGTTTCCCCAAACACCTGTAATTCCTACACATGTGTAAAACAGATGGCAGTCATGCTCACATTTCAATTAAGTGGAACTGTACCACCAGCTGGCATCATGGAGTCTGCAGATAGAGACCCAATCCTGGATACATTTGAAAAACCCCTTAGCTCACACACTATCCCTCCCTTTCATAGTTTTAATTTTTGCCAGCACTCAATGCTAGGCACTCTATCCTTTTGCCAAACCTCTGCTGAGAATGGAGTATCAAACGGAGAAGACCCAAGTGGAGTCCCACAAGAGGACAGGTCAGAGACCTGTCCTAGGGAACCTCCTAAGAAACAAGGCTTTGGTTTAAGCGAGGGCCTCCACCCCAGACCCCTACCGCCCTGGACCCCTCTGTGATACCTACCATTTCCTTGAACGCACTTTCAAGAGCCCCGATGACCAGGCACTCGTGCGGAATCTTCTTCTCGGTAAAGAAGCGCGTCGGGGGGGTGCTGGGGGAGCCTGGAGCCCCCACACCTCCTCGGAGCGAGGCTGCGCGGGTCAGAGTCCGGCTGTTGGCGGGCGTGTTCTCGGGCTCCTCGCCCAGGCAGGTGGGTGGCAGGACGGCCGAATTCTTAAGGATTTCCACGATGTCCTGCAGCTGCTCCGTGACGTGGTGCTGCAGCAGGCGGGAGGCCACCACGGCAGCCCCGGACCCTGCGTGACCGTCAAACAGCGACCAGTAGTGACAGGAGACGCCTTCTGATTCCTGGGGGAGGGAGGCGACAGGGAGTGAGAACCTCAGTGGCCATTGTCCAAGGGTCACACTGGAACGGCAAGGCAAGGCGCTCAGCGCATCCCTTCAGTCCTCTGTCTTTGGTTGGCCAATGGTGGGGTGTCCAAACATGGCAACAAGACTCAGGGAAGTGTTCCTGGACTTGTCACTGCTGTTACCCACCCAAGGGGTAAAGGAGTCCCTGCCTCTCCACCTAGGGGAGGAGCCCAGACTCCCATGCAAGCTCTGTCAGCACACTGGGGCAAGAGCCACTTGATCTGATGCATGGGTGTCTGACCTAGAACTCCAGGGCAAGAGGTAAGTCTTTAGAAATCCAGCTTTGACTAGTAAGCCTCACCTCTCTTCTGCAACCCCAGAGCAACCCTGGCCTGGATGGCCTGGAGACTCTAGAGAAAGTTAACATCCTTTTGCAGGTTCTTCAGGGGGAAATAAGTAGACCCGTTTTCCCCCTTTAGAGCCTTTTCCCTCTCAGCTAATTTTGCCCCATCTTCTTTGGTCTACATTCTATATTTTTAGAACACGTTTTCCCCTTAGACACCCAGTCTAAGATGCAGCCAATTCAAATCTCCTTATTCCCTGCCTCCCTCAGTTTCCCAGCTGGTACACAGCATCTTTGTTTCCCCTTCGTATCCTAAGGCTGCGCGTTCCCATGGTCCCTCATCTACCATGGATTTAGTCTGAGTTATTTCTAGACGATTTCAGATAAACGTTTTTAAGAAGCATGTTTGAATTACATGTACCTAAGACCTTAACTCTAAGATCAGTCAGTTAAGCAGTGGACTCTTGGTTTCAGCTCAGGTCATGATCTCATAGCTCCTGAGTTCAAGCCCCATATTGGGCTCTGCACTGACAGCATGGAGTCTGCTTGGGATTCTCTCTCTCTCTCTCTCTCTCTCTCTCTCTCCCCCCTCCCCGTCCCTCTCCCACTCATTCTCTGTCTCTCTCAAAATAAACTTTAAAAAAATCTTACAGAAAAATAAGAGCTTACATTAATTCATTAAATAGCTAAGATACATAGGTAATAAAACAGTAGGGTGCATATAATCTCCACTTCTGACTACTAAGCTTATCTGTACCACAGCAATAAATACTGAATATTTTTCTAGTTAAATCCATTCAATAAAGTTCTTTTGGTCTATTCTAGAATGATGCTAGAAGATACTGTATAGTTATGGTGACATATGCCATTACTCCATGTGTGCCCTTTATATTTTGCTTTCATTCAATTCTGTGCCATGTGCTGAGATAAAATAGTTGTTTTTTAGTCAATAAATATTGAGTGCTCCCTATGTGACAGGCACAAAGTGGATACTGGGGATAAAAAGATTGGCTGAGAGAGATATCAGACATGGTCTGAACTTCATAATCCAGTGGAGAAGACAGATACTGATAAATAATCACACAAACATTAAGATCACAATTCTGGTCAGGGCTACAAGGAGAGGTTCCTGGTGCCATGAGGCCAGCTTACAGAGGGGCACTTTAGAGGAGGCTTCCTGGGCTAAGAGCTGTTTGGAAGTTCACAAGATAACAAGGGGAGAGGAGAGACCACCAGGCAGTAGAAACAGCAAGTGCCAAGTCCCTGTGGTAGGAAGGTGAATGATGAGTGAGAGGAGACTGAACTATGGCCATGTGGCTGAATAGAGTGAAGCAGGAAAGGGGGGAGGGGGAAAGAGATGAGGCCAGAAAGAGATGTGGCAGCCAGACCACTCAGTCCTTCCAGAACATACGAAGGATCTTGGCTTTAGCCTAAGAGTAACAAAAAGCCATTAACTGAGCTGGAGATGACACACCTGATTTATGTTTCTAAAAGATCACTCAAGCTATGCTGTGAGCATGAGGAGAGTGAAAGTGAGGAGGTCAGCTAGAAGGTGAAGAACACCCTGAAAAGGCATTCAAATTCAGTCAGTAACAACTAAGGAATGACTAAAAGCACCATACGACAGAGGAACAAGCACTCCCATTCAGAGGGCAGTAGAAAGAACTAGGATGTCAGGATCCAAGGATCTGAGTCCTCATGGCATCTTCAATGCCAATCAGTGGGAGTGGGAGGCGGAACAGCGTCGCTGGCTGTGTCACTCCGTCCCTGCCACTTATCATCCTTGGGCCATGATCGCCTAATAAGTAAAGGGCAGGTGATAGCTATGTACAGGGAGTGGGGACTTAGCAAGGTTAACTGGTAACTTACGCCAAGTGAGCAGCTATGTAATACATCTCACTCACGTGTCACTGCTATCGCTACCAGAACAGTGTGATCATGGGGAAGCCATTTTCACAGCTTCCGTTCTTCACCAACTTGAGAAGCTTCCCTAGAAGAGTCCAATGCTTCTGCTAACTGCAGAAGTCCAACAGTCAAGAAGTATAGATCCATGTGAACTGGGGGAATGGGGGAAGAAGCTGGACCCTGAAGACAGGCCAAGAAGAATGTGGATGGAGTGAGAGCTCATATGGCAGCCAGCTGACAAAAATAACAGGAGGCTGAGGTCATGCGGCCGCCTCTGGTATATGCTCAACTAGGTCTACTCTCCCTTCTTCCTCATTACAGATTCTGGCTGGGGCAGCAGTGTATCCACCACAGCTCCCCAGCAGCCCTGACTCCCTTGCAGCTTGATGTGCTCACATGACCCTGTGCTGTTCAGTGAACTGCAAGTAAAAGCCTCCTGGGTGGAGCTTCCAGGAAAGCTGTTATTTTCCTGATAAAAGGGACGACTTAAGTGGCCTGACCTTTTGCCTCATCCTTCCCCCTTTTGTCCTGCCTGGGTCGCAGAAACAACGCCAGGAGATAGAGTAACCCTCTTGCAAAAATGGCTGAGAGCTGTAGCTCGGTGTGGTGGGACCAGAAGTCTGAAGGAGCCCGAGCCCTTGGGCTCTCAGTTGGGATCGTGCACAAGCCCTCAACAGCCTGCTCCTGGGCTCCTTGTCATGTGGGCTTCATGACATTTTGATAAGCCACTGTTGCTAGTTTCTGTAACAAGAGCTGGGGACATGGAGATGAAAGGATGTGTGTGTTTATCTAGTATCCTGGGGCATGGGTGGCAGGAAGGAGTAGTGTGAGATAAGGAAGGCATGTACATACACACACACACTCAGAATTAGAAGTAGGTAGAAGTGGCTATCTACCAGGAATAAAACTGACCCCCCTGGAAAATGTTCTTAATTTAAGGCATCTGAGGCTAGAATGGCGTCAGTCTATGAATCTCTACTTTCACAAGCCTCGGAAATGTAGCATTTCCTCTTGTTATGAGTGCAAGGCAACAGGCACAGTGGGGCGAGCAGTTCCTCTGATTGGTCACCAAGAGAAATAATGCATGGTCATTCCACACATCCTGAATTATTGTTTATGTGTGTCGTTACTTTTCAATGATAGCAGTCATTAATCTCCCCACTATCTCTCGTCATTTGCTGCATTAGTAAAGTACGTATTGCCATATTACATCCTCACAACTAGGGAAAAGTGGCAAAAGAAAAGGATTTCTTGCTTATCCCTTCTAAGTCCCCAAAGGTTCCGAGGCTGCCTGGGAAAAACACGCACACACAGTCCTTCTGCACCCGGTTCAAATGGAAACTCAGCAAACACCTTTGAGGAAGCTGTGGCTGGAGCCAGTGAGGGATGAAATAGGAACAACTGTATCAGTGTCCGGATACAGATTCTGTTACATCCAACGTATCATGTTTCTAGAGTCATGATTTGAATCAAAGAAGATCAAACCCCGTGAAATAACAATGCTAACTTTTTTTAAATATTTATTTTTGAGAGACAGAGAGAGAGCATAAGCAGGGAAGGGGCAGAGAGAGAAGAAGACACAATCTGAAGCAGGTTCCAGGCTCCGAGCTGTCAGCAAAGAGCCCGATGCAGGGCTCGATCCCATGAACCATGAGATCATGACCTGAGCCGAAGTCGGACACTTAACTGACAGCCACCCAGGCACCCCAATGCTACTACATTTTTTAAAAAGCAACTGTGAAATTTTTCTGACAAGTAATCCAGCCATTTCCTTCACTAAGGCAAAGCATTCTGAAGGCATTGCAACAACAACCAGTTGACAAAATATCTGGGCAACTTTTAAGCAGTCAAGAGAAATCCTGATTCAGGGCACTTCCTAAGCAGGGCCTACAAGGGCTCGACACCCTGCTTTCGAGAACACCTTTGTGCAAGAGTTCTAGAAACTCGGATACAGCTAATTTTTAAAACGTAATTAATAACTTTCACAGCTAAAACTTGTTAAGACATAATTTTTCCACAAAGGAAGTTTGTTTCTTACTAAAGACTGAATAAATCTAGCCCCTGATGCATAGACTACCTCTTCTTCCCGCCCCAGCATCTCTGAAGGTGGGGCCCTACCACTGAGCTTTTAAAAAGCTCCCCAGGGGATTCTAAAGAGTGGCAAAACTGAGAACCCCTGGTCTAACAGAGACGGGGCCACTAAAGAGTAAGGAAACCCTCATCATAGTCTCACACCTGTCATCAGGTCTCCGTGTGACCTTGGATGAGTCAGTTACATCTCCCTAAACTGACCAGACCCGCACCATCCAAACTGTGTTTCTTGGCTCTGAAGTGGGATCTTAGGGAAGAGGAAGTTCAGCAGGTGCTTAAATGATTAGTGTTCTATTAATTCAACCAGAGGAGCACAGATTTATCAGTTATAAACATCAAGGTTTTTGCAAAAGACAAAAGGCTTCAACTGTTTAAAACCATCTTTGAGAGGCACCTGGATGGCTCAGTTGGTTAAGCAGACAAACTTTGGCTCAGGTCATGATCTCACGGTTCATGAGTTTGAGCCCCGCATCCGGCTGGCTGCTGTCAGTGTAGAGCCTGCTTCAGATCCTCTGTCCCTCTCTCTCTTTCTCTGCCCCTTCCCTGCTCATGCTCTCCCTCTCTCTCTCTCTCTCTCTCTCAAAAATAAAAATTTTTTAAAAACCATTTTTGAAAGCCTTTGAACTGGGTAAAACCAAGTTCATCAAGAGATTTCAAGATCTTCAGCGTCCTTCTATGGCAGGAAACTTAGAGCGAGCGATATATTATTTGGGAAACTACAGCCACGAAGCGGACCCTCCCCACAGCTCTGAAAGCCTCAGAGATCACAGAGTCCCAGAAACATCGAGTTAAGGGCTAGAGTATCCTTCCCATCTTCTAACAAACCTGACACAGCAGGCAGTATTCTAAATGCTTTACAAATATTAGCTCATCTAATCCTACCCTGATCCATCCTACGAGTAGCCACTCTAGGAGGTGGTTGTTATTCCTATCTTATAGAGCAGGGAAAGGAAAGGACAGAGAGTGTAACTGTTTGAAGTTCCCACCTATGAAGGGAAGCAGCTGGGAGCAGACCCAGGCTCTGAGTCATCAACCCCAAGCTAAGCTGAATGCCCCCACACACACGCTGCCCCCCCCCGGGAGGGAATGCTGGCCCTAACCAACACCCACCACTCTGATCTGCTTCTACCCTCTGTAACCTGAGCTGTAACCAGAGTAATCTCTTTCCTAAAACACAATATTTGACCTTATTTCTTAGGCCAACCTAACCTCCTCCTCCAGGGGCTAGCTGCAGTCTATGAGTGCCTGTGTATCATCTCTGATGCGATCTCTCTCTTCCCATTCTGTCACTCCAGATCCCACCCACCAAGCCGCAGCACTCGCCGCAGCTCATCACAAACCACAGAGGTTTCCTTGGCGCACCTGTGAGATTCCCAGGGCTCTGGATCTAGGCTGTCAACAACAGGACCACCGACAAGGAGCAAGAGAGGGCACTGGAGAGGGAGTACCCCCACCCCATCCTTTGCCTGACCCCCCACCTCTTAGTCCTCATCTTAAATATCACCTCCTGCCAGAAGCTCCCACTGCACCCTGAGCCCACCTCTACCACAGCATTCATCAAATTGTGCATGTCTGTCTGGTCACCTGCTTGGGCAGTGATAAGCAGAAAGAAGATTCTGGAAAAAGGGAGCAACGGTTAGGCAATGCAGGTGAAAGGGCGACTCTATGTGGCCCATGTGGACAAGTGGCCTGATTAAGACCAACCTTGAGGACTAGGTCAGGTTGGGGGGAGATTCTGGAGTCAAGGCGGACCAAGGAGGTTCAATCTGAAATGCCTCTGTACCGAAGAGCAAGGTGACAGTGGGCTTAAGGAGCGCCAACCCCATGGCATTCTATAGTGCACTGTAGGACCGAAGCGCTAGACTTAAACAGGCTCACAGAAAACTGTACTGAGGCAAAGAGGGCAAAGAGAGGGGGAATCGATGGGCCTGGAGAGGAGATTAATGACTTCACAAGACATTTCAAAGATCAGTATGAGGCTGGAACGGGCTGTGCAGTGTTTGAAATGGAATCAAGATCATAACAGAGAATGCAGATCTACTTTTGAAAGTGGCATGATCAAACAGGATGTGTGCCATGCATTTATTCTGAAAAGGATACAAGGATCCGCTTCTCCCTCACCCTCTTCTTGATTCAAAACAATGCCATCAGGTAGGAATGTATGGTTTGATGTATAAATTCAGATCTGAGAGGCTTGAGGAAAGAACCATTCCTAAATGTCACACCAGCATAGAGGGCCTCCATGAATGTCAGGGGTGAACCTACAGGAGAGGTCTGCAAGATCACACTAGTGTAAACACCATGCTTTTAAAGCATCTCGAAATCTTCAATTTAATTGCAAATACATCTCTGTTTCATCGCTGGACAGAATGGAACCTTCAGTGACTCCCCACTGCCCTGGGTCTCCTAGAGGCTCACATGGCTTATGGGCCCCACATGATCTAGTTGCCACTCCCTCTCCAGTGCCGTCCCTTGCTCCTTGTCAGTGGTCCTGATCTAGACAGCCTAGACCTAGGGCCCTGAGAATCTCACACGTGTGCCAAGGAAACCAAAGGGAAAAGACACTGCTCTATTTGGCTGTACCTGACTTGCTGAGCCTCATGGCCCTATAGGACGAGGTTGAAACACACATGCACGTTATTCTCTTCTAAGCTACGGAGCCTTTTTTTCCCCCAAAGGAAGATTAAAAACAAGCAAAAAAACAAACACATACCATATTCCTCTCCCCAGAGGGTTGAATTGTTGCCAACCACACACTTTCTCTTGTGCCCTGCTGGGAGGTACAATCCACTCCTGCTAGTTAGGCATGCTGGTGGGAGCATGGACAGCTGTGTTCTCAAGCAAAGGTACCAGAAGAGGAAGGGAAGGCAAGGCCATGTCTCCTTTCAACATCCTCTGCACCCACCCCACCATTACCACCACACATGCTCACCCTCCCACAGCCAAACGCACCACCCACCCCACACGGTTAGTCACTTTAGAAGGAAGGAATACCTCCTCAGTTTGGTATCAGCTCAGAAAAGAACATTTTGAATTTATATGGTCATACACAGGGTTTCGGGTTTTATCTAATAGTCCAAAGGTGACTCTGTCACTGGTGTCCGTATACCAAAGTACCATGATTAGTTTTTTTTAATTTTGAAAGTTATTGGGTTTAAAAAAATTTTTTTAATGTTTATTTATTTTTCAGAGAGCATGAGCAGGGGAGGGGCAGAGAGAGAGGGAAACACAGAATCCAAAGCAGGCTCCAGGCTCTGAGCTGCCAGCACAGACCCAATGCAGGGCTCAAACTCATAAATCATTAGATCATGACCTGAGCCAAAGTCAGACGCTTAACTGATTGAGCCACCCAGGTGCCCCACCAGGATTATTTCAAAAGCTGAGTAATTCACATGTACTTTCAAATGAGTTAATACAAACAAATACTATCTCCTATGACATGTCTTAGCACAGAAAGAGCATAGGCTTTAAATCAAGACAAACCTGGGTTCGGGAATTTACTACTATGTGATCTTAGGCACATTTCTTAATTCCTCTCATTGGTTTCCTTATTTCAAAAACAAGATGAAACTAGACCACAGTAAGGATTCATTCATTTAATACATGTCTCAGAGTCTCCTCTCCTAGGTGCCAGGCTTATGCTGGGCACTGGGAAGGTAGCACAGAAGAAGAAAAACCATGGTTCCCAAACTTTTGAAGCTAACGGTCTAGAACGTGACCAGGTAATCACAAGTGTGCTAGAAAGGGGAAGTGCATGGCGCCACAAGAGTGGATAATATGTATTTAATGTGCAGACAGTCATGGGGTATGCAAGGAGGGAAAGAGTAGGACTATAAAGAAATAACACGAAGAAGTAATATGTAGTGATGGGAATTTTGTGCCTGGATTGTGGTGATGCTTATCTGAAATCTATGCATATGTTGAAATTCATAAACTACACACCAAAGGTTAATTGTACATGTAATCTTTTTAATGTTTATTTTTGAGAGAAAGAGAGAGACACACACACACAGAATCCCAAGCAGGTTCCAGGCTCCGAGTCATCAGCACAGAGTTGACATGAGGCTCAAACTTACAAACTGTGAGATCATGACCTGAGCTGAAGTCGGACACTTAACTGAGTTACCTAGGTGCCCCCATATAATTTTTAAAATAATAAAATATATAGCAGTGTCCAGCATATAAAAGAGCAAACAAACAAAACTAGAATAGTAATTACTTGGCACTGTTAAATGGCCTGGAGCAGGGGTGGGGGAGATGGGGGGGGGGACAGTGAGCAGGCAGGGAGCAGTAAGAGTCCCCGTAACCAGGGGGACCAAGCCTTACACCTTAGTTCCTTACTTCAACTCTGCCAGATGGGGTGCTCATCAGCTTCTGTTACTTCTATTCTTCTTACATTACTTCCCCTATGAGAAGTCTAAGTTCTACAGACCCCTAATGATTACCTCCCACGTTTACTCTCTACCATATCACCAAAAAATGGGCATCATTATCTCATTTTACCAAAGATTTACCAGGACACACTTAAGTAACTGTTCTGCTATGTGCTAACGCCACAATAGGAACCCAGTCCTTTAAAGTCCAAATTAAGGGATCTTTCCAATTTCCTAGTACATACAACTTTGTGTTATTATCTCCTGGCTTCTATTACTCTGGAGCATGTAGCACTTCAGCACTATTTTACTTTGTTGCTTATTAGTAATTGCATACACATCCTGGGCCATCAGCCAATTACCAAAGCTTCTGACAAGTGGCCCTCCATTAATTTCTGCTAATATCAGAAAATGGGCACTGGGCATCAGCCCAGGATCAAGGTTCTACGCTTAAAAAGTCAACCCTGGCAAATTTAGGGTAACATGCTCTTGACATAATACCTTTCAAAATTACTAATATTATGACAAATGTCTACCTTGCTTTTGCTCCAGATGAACAGTTTAAACATGTACTTTTTAAGAAAAGCTGTATCAAGTCCTTTCCTGACTTACCACACACTGAAATCTGACAACAATTATTTTTGCCTTACAAAAGAGTAACTCTGCAGCAGTTTCCAGTTGCATTCTGATTTACTGCACCCCCCCCGGCATAATGAAAAAAAAAAGAATAAACAAGTCTTGGGGCACCTGGGGGACTCAGTCAGTTAAGCAGTCAACTCTGGATTTCAGCTCAGGTCATGATCTCACAGTTTGTGAATTCATGCCCCGCATCGATCTGGGCGCTCATAGCACAGAGCCTTCTTTGGACCTTCTGTCTCCCTCTCTCTCTGCCCCTGCCCCATTGTGCTCAATCTCTCTTTCAAAAATAAATAAACTTTAGAGGCACCTGGGTGGCTCAGTTGGTTAAGCATCTGACTTCGGCTCAGGTCATAATCTTGTGGTCTGTGAGTTCGAGCCCCATATCGGGCTCTGTGTTGACAGCTCAGAGCCTGGAGCCTGCTTCAGATTCTGTGTCTCCCTCTCTCTCTGCCCCTCCCCTGCTCATGTTCTGTCTCTCTCTCAAAAATAAAGATTTTAAAAAAATTTTAATAAACTTTAAAAACTTTTAAGAAAAAGTCTTGTATGTAATCTATAACACACACACACACACACACACACACACACACTCCCACCCCTTTTCAGGAATATATCTGCAGCCAGATAAAAGGAAGATTTCAGAAGGTGACCAATTGGGAGCTTACAGTTCACAGTTTCTGATTGCTCTCAAGTAGGCCCAGTGTTACATCCTCCTTTTTTAAAAGTTGTAGAAACCGATTTTTAATAATATTTGCCTATTATCTTTTTCCCATTTTCTTGACCATCTGTAATTTAAGAACTTAAATTAAGTAGTTCTAACCGGGAAGGGCCCCCTGGGCCTTTCAACAAATAGAAGATGGCTCCAAACAGAAATTTAGCTACCGAGCCAGCTAAGGACATCATTTCCGATACAAGCAGCTTGCGTCCATTCAGCATCAGGGGTAATGACAGCACAGCTAATCAAGATGTCAAAAACAAGTAGCCTGCATGTTAGCCCTATCGAATGAGGAGCCACATCACATGCACCTCAACTCTGGGGAGCCCATAGGCAAAAGAGCCTTCGTGAGTCAACTGGGAGGCTGGGGGAAACCCCTCTTCTGGTATGCTCACAAAAAAGCGAGATTCTAGACAAAACCTCAGACATTTCCTGTGGAGCCTGAGCGAAGTGCTGAGATAGGAGGCAGGAAACACAAAGAAAACCAAGGAATGAGGCTTGACACATTTACCCGTGTGAAGATGCCAGATCCCTCCGCTCTTGCTCCTTGCACGGGGCTCCAACAGAGTGCAAACCCTTTCTCGCCCCCCTCCACAACAGAGCATGCAAAGATTAGGGGGAGTTAAAAAACGCTCAGCCAGCACATAAGAGGAAAATGATAAATTCTTTCCTGTGTTTTCTCCTAAAACCGGAGAAGAAAGGAAGCTTTGCTAGTGTTTCTCCAAGAGACTGCCACTGGCGCCCTCACGTGGTGTGTACGTCAGACTGCTCCACCTCAAGCGTGGAACAGTGGTGTCCTCATGCATACACTGGCTTTGGCATATTGTGACTCACTGCTTGATACGTGTGCCGCCAACCAAATGCTGTCATGAATTATATGACTAAGTTTTTAACTAAGTTTTTAACTAAATGATCCCTCACCAAGTGGACAACAGGGTTTTTAAAAAAAATCTCTGCACAGAAATTGATAGAAAAGGTGACAAATAAGAATATGCCACAGCTGGCACATCTTACTCCCAAGTCATGACACTCTAGTCATATCTGACAACAGTAATAATCATTCTAATCAAAAGTATCTGACATGCTCAAAGAGACAGAAGAAATATGGAATTATACCTGCTATTGTTAATGATGAATTCTGTCTTGAGATATTAGCTAATGGGAACATGAACTCTTTGCTCTTAGCAAGACAATAAATGAGTTACCGTGAGAAAAATACAACAATGCCTGGCATATAATAAAAATCCTATGACTGGTAGCTGTTGTTATTTTAAACTATTGCCTTTTCATCTTTATTGCCTTTAAATTATTTTTAAAATATTTAATATATTTCTATAATTACTAAATATATGTATGGATATATAGTAGTATAGTTATATATTATTAAGTGAACAAATATGTTGGGGTACATACTCAAGAAATTGTCATTTTTTAAATTAAATTTTTAAAATTTTTTAAATGTTTTATTTTTGAGAGAGAGAGACAGACAGACCGTGAGTGAGGGAGGGGCAGAGAGAGAGAGACAGACCGTGAGTGAGGGAGGGGCAGAGAGAGAGAGGGAGACACAGAATCTGAAGCAGGCTTCAAGCTCAGTGCTGTCAGCACAGAGCCCGATGCGGGGCTCGAACCCACTAACAGTGAGATCATGACCTGAGCTGAAGTCGAACAGTTAACCGACTGAGCCACTCAGGTGCCCCTAAAATAATTTTATAAAATGTTTTTTTATTTTCGAGAGAGAGAGCACGCGTGTGTATGCACACACAAGCAGGGGAATGGAAGAGAGGGAGAGACAATCGGAAGCAGGTTCAGAGCTGTCAGCACAGATCCTGACCTAGGGCTCGAACTCACGAACTGTGAGATCATGACCTGAGCTGAAGTCAGATGCTTAACAGACTGAGCCACCCAGGCACCCCTCAAAAAACTGTCTTTCACTGATAGTTTGGAGATTGCTACTCTAGAAATAGTTTTCAATGAAAACAAGTGGTGTCCCCTCTTAGCTGTCTTCCCTGAAGATAAAAGTAACTCTGCTCATTTGACACAAGTCTTCCCTTCCCTACACCAAACGGTTCTGGAATTTAGAAAATCTAAGGAGGGGCCATATGAACAACAGGAAGTGAGGTCCACAAAGGTGGAAATCCCACTTTGAGTTAAATCCCACGGCTGATTTTTTACAAAAGGCTTAATATGAGCACAAGGTGTTCTTGCCTCCCTCCTTTCTCCCTGCCGCAGGAGGATTACTCTCTCCCGTCGGGCAATCAGAGAGTTGCCATATTCTTCTCATTCCCCGACTCTAAGCTAATACATAGCTTGATATCCATAGTTTCTGGCCAGTTTTCAAGTTATCACAACGAAGATGATAATTCAGAGTCTAAAGGATGTGTTTTAGGCATTTCATCCACAGTGCTTGATTGAAGTCTCCAGTTCTGATCGTCAGGGTAACACAGCAAAGAGAGAAAGCGAATGACCAAGCATATGCAGGAAACATGAGGAACTTCATAAAAGTCGTTGCTGGGGCCCAGCCTCTACCGTGTGTGCTCGGCATCATGCCCTTGCAGCGTGCTTTGTTTCTTACCATACCTCGTTGTGACTAGATTATTAAAATGTTTTGTTCCCCAGAAGGAAAGAATGCTTAATTTCATATACTAAAATGAGGGCCGCTTCCTCCTCAGGATCTGACTATATGAAATGCAGATTTCTTGGTTTCAATTCCTCCATTTTATGAGACAGTAAGATGTAGGATACATTTAGTAAGTTTGTTTTTTGTTTTGGGATGTCGTTAGTCCTCCTATAAAATTTTTATTTTAAAAATATTTCATTAAAAATTCTTTATTCAGGTATAATTAACATACAGTGTTATATGTGCTGCTGATGTAGAATATAATGATTCAACAATTCTACACATTACTCAGTGCTCATCAAGAAAAGTGTGTTTTTTATCCTCTTTATCTATTTCACCCATTCTCCCCATCTACCTCCTCTCTGGTAGAACCACAAGTTTATTCTCTATTCTTAAGAGTCCTTTTTTTTTTTTTGGTCTCTTTGTTGTTTATTTGTTTTGTTTCTTAAATTCCACATATGAGTGAAATTATATGGTATTTGTCTTGCTCTGACTTATCTCATTTAACATTATACCATCTAGGTCCGTCCATGCTGTTGCAAGTGTCAAGATCTCATTCTTTTTCATGGCTCAGTAGTATTTTCTTGTATACACATACCACCTCTTCTTTATCCATTCACCTATTGATGGAGAGTTGGGCTGCTTTCCTATCCTGGCTATTATAAAGACACTGCAATAAACATAGGGAGGCATGTATTTTTTCAAATTCATGATTTCATTTTCTTTGGGTAAATACCCAGTAGTAGAGTTACTGGATCATATGGGAATTCTATTTTTATTTTTTTGAGGAGTCTCTATACTATTTTCCACAGTGGCTGCACCAGTTTGCATTCCTACCAGTGGTGCCCGGGAGTTCTTTTTAATTCACATCCTCACCAACACTTGCTATGTTTCTGTCCCATTTTATTTTTTGCATTCTGTCCCAGTTTAAAAACACTACTAAATAAATATTAATTTCTGAGAGCTAAGACACATAAAGTTTGTGACAGTTTGGGTTGTGTTTGGTTTATTCTAGACTCAAAAACTAGCTCAGAAATGTTCTCAAATTATTATTTAATACATCAAAAACCTCTCCCTAAATTAGGTTACAGTAAAAGTATAAGTAATGTGAAATAATATTGAAATGCAGCTACAAACTCCACTATTAGAACAACAGATAACATTAACTGAGCACTTGCTACATGTGAGGCATAATAGTACTTTTCATATTTTTAATCATTTACTTCAAACAACCCTATAAGGTAGGCGCTAATATCCCCATATACAGATGAAAGAACAGAGGCATGGAGAGGTCAACTCATTTGCATGAGGTGACTAACATCTAGTAAGTGGAGCGCTAAGATTCAAACTTAGGCACAGATTATTACTCAGAAGGCTTTTTCTTCTTGCCATGGTTTCATGCAAACAATGGTTTTTCTAGAAGTTAGCAAAAAAAGTGGATGCTAAGGACATTAAGATGATAAACCATTTCGTTTCCATTCTGTCCTACACCAGATTAAGAGCTGTTATCCGGTTTCTGAGCTGACGGGATAGAGTGCTAAATCACTTCTAAATCATAAGAGAAATCATAAGAGAAATGAGAAGATATGTAGCACCAAACTATATTGAAATTGTACACATTGTTAGGAGTTATTCCTCCTTTACTTCAGCCTTTTCCAAGGAGGTTTCCCTGCCACATGTCAAACAGCTCATGGATAAAGAGGCAGCCTGTCACAAGAGCCCAGATTGCCTAGGTTGACTCCAAACTTTACACTTTCCATCGCTGTGCCTCAATTTTCTCATCAGTAAAATAAAGATGATGATAGTACATAAGTACATATTAACAGGTTAAATGAATCAATATTGGGCAAAGGACTGAGATCAGTATCGTATCTGGCACATGATTGTTGAGTATTGTATTTAAAAAAAAAGGAAGAAGAAAGATTCTCAAGAGTTTACCACTCTTGCCAGTGTTCTTCCCATCTAACGCTGTGGGGAAATCAAATTACAAGTCAAACAATGAAAAATTTCCATCTCAGCACCACTTGCTTTCCTTTAGCCTTAAGATGTGCCACAGGGGGAAAAATCTGTCATGGAACCAAGCTGGACTTGCACTCCCAACCACTATGGATATCTTGGACAGACTTGGTCTTCAGAAAGCCAACCCCACCAAGGGGAGAACTGTAAAGTCACTCTAACTGACATCAGCCTGGTTGTAAAGTCACCCTTCTTAATTACTGGCAAGAGTTCTTGTCCCTGGAACTAAAAGATAAGAGTTTTGAGAGAAACCACTGCACTCCTGCTTCAGAAAATCTAAGGAGTAAAGAGAAAGGTTATGTTTTCTTGACTTGTACAAAACAAGGACCTTAACTAAGGAGGGAAAGTTTACCATAATAAATACAATGAGAAAAATACAAGGCTCCTCCTCTTGTTTTTTATAGCTGACATCACTGCAGAAAGCAGACTGCCAAATGATGGCCAAATAGTCCAGAAAGACTGCCACTGTGGAACCACAAGCTACCTTCATTTAATGCTCTGTGGCATGACGGAGTCCTTTTTACAGAAAACAAATGAAAAGAATGGTAAATCTGTGCAGAGAGTTGAAATAGCCCCTTCTCATTTCCCTTTTACCTCTCCCCGCCCCAATCCGACCCTACTTGCCTTGAATTCCCACAGTAACGTCCTATCCTCCACAGAGAAAGATCATCAGCTTTCCTCTCCCCTGCTGATGAGCTTGGCCACGGCGTGGATGCAGGCATCTCCTGTTCTTGTAACTGGACACTGAACTAACAGATACTGAAACCACATACTCTGACGTGTTTTGACTAAATTAAACACCAGAAGCGGGTGCTCCTAAGGAAATAGACTTGGAATGCATGTATCCACAGTCTAGTCTTTAGCCAGAAACAATCTGTTCCAAACAGGCAGTCAGATGTAGAGGGGAAGCATCCTGGGTGTTGCCACAATGCCCTCTGTACCACCTTCAGAACTTACAGAAGAACATGAGCCTCTTGATACTAAGGTGCTAAGATGCCCTCAGGAACTTTTTCTCCCTCTCCAGAGAAGTCACCTAGTATTCTCTTCTTTTTACCTCATTCCTAGAATGACCAGGTATTTGGGAACTGAAAAGCGAAGGCGTTTGGAAAGGTTATGCTTTCACTTGCAGAGGACACAGTATGGTAAATAAAGACTGCCTAAAACCTCTCAAAGCAAAGAAAGCCTAGTAATGGTGATTAGTTCCTAGAAATCTGGATCTGGTGAATTACAACGCCTTCAGTAGGAGGCAGGTAGGAGGCTGCTGAATAAGGTTTTGCCCTCAACAACAAGCTTACAGCATCTTTCCTAAGAGACAATCAATCTTTTGAGAGCGTCTTTTGGAAATGCTAGCATTTTAGATTCTCTTCTGTTCTTGCCAGCCCCCTTATGTCCCCAAACAATCAGAGGCACAGATACACTAGGGAGGCTTGCACACTGTCACAGAGTTACCTATTTCCTGCCTGCCCGCGGGATTATGGCTCCTTACATGTAAACCACTCAATGTGATCCAGGCACAGGAAAATTCCACCCTGAACTCATCATAGAAAATATCCTTCTCTACTTCATACCCACTTCATCAGAGACCTCAAAATTTCTCTTCCCTATTCCTTAAAAAAATGTTTTCTTCACTAAATTCTAAATTTAAAAAAATGGATTACTGTTTTGCATGGGAGAACACAATAATTCAACCATATCCCTTCCCTTTCTTCAGGCGAAAATACTGCAGTGCAGAACACTTTGAAATTCTTTTATCTGTATCTCTTTTAAGTTTTACGGCTTCTTTCGAACATTGCTTCTTTAGCTCCCGACATATTCCTTTCTATGTAGATGGAATCTGAAATTAATTTGTGGTTTTCTGTAAGGTGCTGCTGTCAAGAACTCAGCAGGCACTGCAGGAAACAACACTCCTTCAGTAAATGCCTCGTGGAAGCCAGGAGAGGCAAAACATAGTGTATATTATTTTACCCACTAATTTTTTTTAAAGTTTGTTTTAAAACAGGAGGATTAATTTGATTTCTTTGGCTAAAAGGCTGCTTGTACTAACAGGATAAAATAATTTTCTATGAATTGGCATGAGGGATGGATTAAAGTTGCTTTCAAATTTTTATACCAATTAGGAGTGTGTGGGTGGCTCAGCTGGTTAAGCATCCAACTCTTGATTTTGGCTCAGGTTATGATCTCATGGTCATGAGGTGGAGCCTGCTTAAGATTCTCTCTCTTCCTCTGCCTCTCCCTGGCTTGCTTGCACAATCAATCAATCAATCAATGTTATACCAATCAGTAGTATCTGTAGGAAGAAAAAATCGTATTGCTTGCTACCCAGCTGCCCAGTTGGCACTCAGTATAAGAAATGTCATCATATATAAACTTAAGGAAATTTTAGATTTTCTTCAATCTCCAAGTAAGATGAACATGATATTAGACATGAAAGTAGTCTTCTGGAAATGGTTATTTTGACTTTACGAAGTTGACTGGAGGTGAGAGGTCAAGAAAGGAAGGAGAAATCAATCACATGCATCATGTGCTACAGAAAGCCCATGTGTCTTCCCCTTGTCAGCCTTCAATGCCTGTCAATCCTCTGTCTGCACATGAAATAACGACGCCATCATCTATCCTGTTGTTCCATTTCTTGCTTCTAATGGTATTTGCCCATTTTTTCATCCTTATCTTTCTTGGCCCTATCTTACCACTCTGTGCCCGTGGCAGAGCTACTTCCCCTCTTTGGGGCTCCCCTCTTCTTGAAAGTTCTTTAGGCTGGAAATTCCTAAAATCTAAGCCTCCCTAGGATGTGCTCCTGAGCTCCAAACCCTTATTTCTAACTTCCTATAAAATACTTCCGTCTGGAAGGTTAGAATACTCCGAACTCCCCATTTCTGCCCATCCCCTCACCTTCCAACCTGTGCCTGAGCCAGTGGTCCACCTTCAAGGACCAGCACCCAGTGGCTGAAACCTGGTATTTTACCTCCTCCAGGTCCCATGCAGTAGGTCATCTGGTCACTTCTACTGCGTGTCTCACCCTCATCTCTTTGGAGCCTGCCCCTTGCTCTAATCACAGTTTTATTTCAAGTTTTCATCATTTCTCTCTCATGTTTCCGCATAAGCCAGTCTCCTAGGTGTCTCAGCCTCCCTGAACCTTCCCAAGTCAGCCTTCCCACTGCCCTCATGGTCTTGATTCCATTATACCCTTGTCTAATGTCATTTGGTTATAATTCCAGGTTAGGGCATTAGATAGCTCTTGTGTATGAACCCTCCTTGTTGTTTCTGTCTTATCATCCACCAAGTGATCACAGGTGCCCCAAAACACTAGAAGACATGTGTCATGTGCTCTCATATCAACCTGTCTGCATACGCATGTTCCCTCTGTCAAGATCTCCCCTTTCTTTTATTTGCTTGGATAATTCCTATTCACTTCTTTTAAACGACAGCTCAAATGTCACTTTCTCCAGGAAGCATTCTCTCATGCAACCCATTCCTTCTCCTCTGTTGTTCCCCAAACCACTGATGACTCATCTGAATTAGGCTTCCCTACAACCTGGCTTTTTAAAATCTTTCTCCTAAAATGCACTCCATTGTGTTGCTGCCAGTTATTGACTCTCTCTCCCTCCTCAACTCAGCTCTAGGAGGACTGGAACTGAACTGACTTCACCTCCTAATCCCCACGGCAGACTCAGCATTCAATACATGTTCGGTGGATAAAGGAACAGACTCACAGGGAGGAAGGGGCTGGTGCACCTTGTCTCCTGCAGAGGATTGTCCTGCACCCTACACTGTCAATATCTTTTCTAAGTGCCACTGTATTTGAGTTAAGGGATGTCTTCTAAATGGCTTCTTTTAAGCAGTATGTCTGGTGTACCCTGTTAGCTAACTGTTCACTCAGAGTAGAAACTGAAGTCCTGATAATGGCCTTCAAAGCCCTACCGGATCCCCTCACCCCACTCTCATGGCCTTTCTGACAACATCTCCTGTAATTCAGACTTTTCGTTCTCTCTCCTCTAGCGGCATGTACCTCCTTGGTGATTCCTAAGAACACTAGGCGAGTTCCTTGCCTCAGGGGACTTGCAGTTGTCTAGAATGTCAGAAAGCTCTTCCTCCAAATAACTGCACTTTCCAGTCTGTGCCCAAACGTCACCTTCTCAGTGGCACCTTCTTTAACCACCTCATACTTCCTGTATTCCTGAATCTCTGCTTTGCTTTTCTCCATGGCATTTATTATCTGCCATGGGATACATTGTAATTGTTTGTCTCCCTCAATGGATGTAAGTTCCCTGCAGGTAAGGATTTTAGGCATTTTATTCCCTGATAAATCCTCAGCATCTGGTTCTCGGTACGCAGCAAGTATATACGAAGAACGTATTTAATGCCACTAAACTGAACAGTTTACTTGGCCCAGCAAGTCATGGTTTTCAAGCTTTTAAAAGCAGTGCCATCAGCAACAACATAACCGACAGCCTAATTTAAAAATGAGCAAATGACTCACATATAGAATAAATCAAGATTGAATAAAGAATCCTTGATGTTTCTTCTAAGAAGATATATCTGGCCAATAAGCACACACAAAGATGTTCAACATCAATAATCATCAGGGCAATACAAAACCACAATGAGATACCACTTCACACCCATTAGAATGGCTGCTTAAAAAACACACACCAGAAATCAACAAACGTTGGCGAGGATATGGAGAAATTAGAACGCTTGTGCAGTGCCGGTGGGAATGTAAAATGGTGCAGTGCTGTGGAGAACAGTATGGCGGCTCCTCAAAAAATTAAACAGAATTACCCTATCATCCAGCAATTCCACTCTGGGCAGATAGGCAAAAGAACTGAAAGCAGGGACTGACAGCTATCTGTAGACCTATGTTTATAGCAATACTATTCATAATAGTCGAAACATAGAAGCAAGTGTCCACTGATGGTCAAATTAATAAACAAAATGGTGTTATTGTTATACAAACAGTGGAATATTATTCAGTCTTTTTTTAAATAAAGTTTATTTATTTTGAGACAGAGAGAGAGAAAGGCAGAAGGAATCTGAAGCAGGCTCCACACTGTCAGCACAGAGCCAGACATGAGCTTTGTCTCCCAAACTATGATATCATGACCTGAGCCGAAATCAAGAGTGGAATGGTTAACCGACTGAGCCACCCAGGCACCCCTCAGAATTTTATTCTTTATTAAGACTGAATAAGAGGGGCACTTGGGTGGCTCAGTTGGTTTAGCGTTCCACTCTTGATTTCGGCTCAGGTCATCATCTCATGGCTCCTGAGTTCAAGCCCCAAATCAGGCTCCATCTGACAGCACGTAGCCTGCTTGGGATTCTCTCTCTCTGCCCTTACCTCACTTATGGGCTCTCTCTCTCTCAAAATAAATAAATAAACTAAAAAAAAAAGAATAAAATTCTGACACCTTCTACAACATGGATGAACCTTGAAGACATAAGAGAAATAAAGCAGACACAAAAAATGACAAATATTGTATGATTCCACTTATATGAGATACCTAGAGCAATGTATAGAGACAAATGTATAGAGACAAAAAGTAGAATGGTAGCTGCCAGGGGCGGGGGGTGGAGAGAAAGGGGGGTTAGGCCTTAATGGGTACAGAGCTTCAATTTCAGAAAAAACTCTGGAGATGGATGGTAGTAATACGAAGAATGTATTTAATGCCACTAAACTGAACAGCTAAAAAAATGGTAAAATGGTAAATTTTATGTTATGTATATTTTCCCACAATTAAAAAAAAAGGCAGCACATCTCTTGCCTGAAACTCTAATAAATATTAAAGCCTAATACGTATGGTAGCTAGAAGTAAAGCTGCTGTAGGTAAAGCAAGAAATAGAGGGACGGGATATGTCCACTCTGCTTGGCACCTCCGTGCTGCCTCCTAGAACACAGACCCCAGAGATTCAGGACTCTCTCAGGGGGGAGGTTCGTGGCTGCATCCTCAAATGCTTATGCACTGGTTTCGCTGTTCTCAAGGAAAGGAAGTTAAAAAGTTACTCCTGGCTCCATTTCTAGGAGGAACTTAGCACCAAGGAAAAATGACATCATCAACTGGACTTGAACCAAATGTCAGCGCTGACTCATTAAAAAAATTTTTTTTAATGTTTATTCATTTTTGAAAGAGAGAGACAGAGTGCAAGTGGGGAAGGCGGGGGGGGGGTGGAGAGAATCCGAAGCAGGGTGCAGGCTCTGAGCTGTCAGCACAGGGCCCGAAGCGGGGCTTTAACTCACAAACCATGAGATCATGACCTGAGTTGAAGTCGGACCCTTAACTGCCTGAGCCACCCAGGTGCCCCCTACCCACGCTAATTTTTACAGAATCACTTCACATCTCAGTGGCAGGGGAGACTATCAGGAGAGGAAGAGCAACATTAAGTCACTGGCTCCCATATCTAACTATTATTAATATCTCACATTCTCTGAGCACTTTTCCGTACTAACTCAATCCTCAAAACAATCCTATCACATAGGTATAAAGGACAATTGTGTGATCTACAATTTGCAAATGGGTAAAGGTACAAATTCAGTGGACGTCATCCACAGAGAATCACAAAAGTGGGACTGACTGTAGGGTAATTGTTCGCATTTATCAAGGATTTATTAATTAAGACTCTGGCTCAACATTTCCATGGACAATTGGATTTCATACTTCTAATCAGTCTCTTCCTACCATACTTGGTGGCACTAACTATTACTACTCCTTTTTATAGAAAACTAAGCCTCAAAGCATAAGATATCCTAAAATTAAATGGTTTAATAAGTGATAGACTGGGATGGACCACTCGGAACCATACCATTCCAGAGCCCGTGCCATTAACCATTATTCTTCTTTACTGCCCATCTGAGTCCTGGGCTCTGGCTCTTTGGGAAAAGCCCATTAAGTGCTTCCTTCAGCCTTGAACACAAGTACAACGAATGAGTCTCTGTAGGACACTGTGTTTCTCTGTAGGTCACTGTGTTTCTCTGTAGGTCACTGTGTTTCTAACTAAGTTGAACTAGTACGGACAAAATAAATCAGTAGTCTTAGTCCATAAGTGTAAGTGCAACAGGATGCTGTTTCTGACTCTGAGAAAAGATTCTTAGATCCTTTACAATCCTATAAAAATGTATATACAAAAATATCCTCAAGACTATTACATGAAAAAGTTACATTTGGATCATCTCATTCAATGTTTCTTTTCTGTAAGCTAAATAACCTGCTGGTGGACAGAGTCTGGGTTACTCCCCACACTTTTTTGCGGGTCTCTTCAGAACTTTCTGAGGGGGTGCCTGGGTGGCTCAGTCGCGTGAGCATCCGACTCTTGGTCTCAGTGCAGGTCTTGATCTCAGGGTCGTGAGTTCAAACCCTGCATGGAGCCTACTTAAAAAAAAAAAGAAAGAACGAATTTTCTGAGGATATCTGCTTTATTCTCTAGAAACTGAAGAAAGGAGAAACACTTTGTGGTTTGTCAATAGGGCATTTAGTCTGCAGGGCTGCCCCATGGGATGCAAGGGCTTTGGGCCAATTAAAGCCTAGTACTAATTTGGAAGAGTGCCAGGCAGAGGCTCCCACTGGACAACACTAACAGAGAGGCAAGGGGAAGAAGGGGCAAAGCCATGGCAGGGCTGTAAGCCAATGCCTAGGGCTCCTTCCATCCATCCATCCCATTTCCTTCCCAGAAACCTTGGAATGGCTCCTATACAATCACCAAACACTATATACACTGTTTCTTGCAACAAACCCGATATATGATGTGGGTGTTTTATTTACTCTCAGCGTTACACCAGCTCTTCACACCTGTGTCACCTTCAGCTTTGACTATGTGATACCTGGAGTAGAGACCCGCCAGTCCACTAGCTCTGGGGACAATGGGGGACACTGCCTTTCTCTCTGCCATTATAGACCAGGATCCAGCTCAAGCGCCTCACAGAGGGGCCCAAATGCACAGGTTCCTCTCATCTGATAACGGGGTGAAGGAGGACGGTCTTACCGCGTTCTCCTTCAGTTGCAGCCCCTCCCCATTGGGAAGGGAGGACCGTCTCTTAGCAGAGTTCCTGTTCGGGGTTGAGGTCATAGCCCCTGCTTTCTTCTTCACAGTGAGTACCTCACAGCTGGCTTGGTCTTCATTGTGTGTGCTCTTCCCGGCATTGATAACCCTGGAGAAGAAGCCAGAGGAGTGGTCAGTGATTTCTGGAAAGCTCAGAGTTCAGTCTCAAGGGTCAGCCTGGCTGGTCTCCACAATGGACACAAAACTAAAGTCCTACCTAGTGCACAGGACCCTACGGTCTTGGTATGTTCTGTGCCCAAGTAAACTAATTTTTCTACAAATGGAATTACATTAGCACACACTAAAACATTTACTAAAGCATTGTTTTGAGCCCACCTCACCTTCCCAGGTGTCTGACAGATGTAAGCAACCCCGGCAATCCATTTTAGTCAAAACACAGGAGACAATCACTCTTTCAGCAATTACAGTGAAGACAGATAGGCAGGCTCAGGGAGTTCTGTTGCCTTTCTCCAAGTGATGAAGGGCAAAACCCACCATCAATCTTACAGAGAACAAGGCAGTGCAGTAATTTACAGCACACCGTAAAACCCAAGGGAACAGAGAACCACGTTTCTCTACCGCCATGCCCACTTTTACTTTACACACGGAGAACTGAATGGATCAAAGGTTTATTCTTCTTTTTAAACTTTTTTTAAATGTTTATTTTTGAGAGAGAGAGAGAGAGAGAGAGACAGGCAGAGTGTGAGCAGGGGAGGGGCAGAGAGAGAGGGAGATACAGAATCTGAAGTAGGCTCCAGGCTCTGAGCTGTCAGCACAGAGCCCAACACGGGGCTCGAACCCATGAACCGTGAGATCATGACCTGAGCCAAAGTCAGATGCTTAACCGACTGAGCCACCCAAGCACCCATCAAAGGTTTATTCTTTTAAAATGATCTTTGGTCCTTCATTTTTTCTCCTGTAGAATAATACTCGTCACAAGGTGCCATTGCACTGAGCCCTCAGGCACTCTGATTTGGACACATGACCACATCATATTACAGCATGTTGACAATGCTTCGGCCTAATTACTAAATGTTTTAAGCATACGAATGCATTAGAAGAACATGCCACAGTTATATGTACAATGGAATACTACTTGGCAATGAGAAAGAATGATCTCTTGCCATTTGCAGCAACGTGGATGGAACTGGAAGGTATTATGCCGAAATCAGTCAGAGCAGGACAGACATCATATATTTTCACATATGTGGATCCACATATGTGGATCTTGAGAAACTTAACAGAAGACCATGGGGGAAGGGAAGGGGAACAAAATAGTTATAAACAGACAGGGAGGGAGGCAAACCATAAGAGACTCTTAAGTACAGAGAACAAACTGAGGGTGGATGGGGGGGAGGGCGGAGGAGAGGGGAAAATGGGTGATGGGCATTGAGAAGGGCACTTGTTGGGACGAACACTGGGTGTTGTATGTAAGCACCCCCAAACTACCCCCAAATGAAGAGCACACTTTACACACTGTGTGTTAGCCAATGTGACAATTAATTATATTAAAAGAACGTGTCACATCATTCATATACCTTTTCCGTATCAGGTGACTGCAGACTGAACTCTTGCATTTCAGTATCATTTTCTTGTTAAGTAATTAATTAGCAGCTAAAATAGATTTCCCAAAAGAGAGCTCTCTTTAATTTGCCATTCGCTGTGTTTTCTTTTCAAAATTTCCACTGTGTTACAGTAGGTGACAGAGTGGGTGTGCCGGGAGGATAGAGAACTCAGTGGCAAGGAAAGAAAAGATGCCTTTTTTTTTTTTAAGGTGAGAGAGTTGGAGATCCACTCTCTCAGTGTGATGTGTACACTACTCTGTCAACTCCCTCTGAAGAAGAAGATAATCCTTTTCCAATACTTTTTCTTTTCCTTTTAAATCCTGAATTATAGACTCAGAGTCTATTGTAAAAACAGTGCACAGAGTTTCATGCTTCCTTCCCAACAATATTATTCACATACATACAGTGTAATATCAAAACAAGCAATTGACACTGATGAAATATTGTCAACCAGGCTGCAGGCCTTAATCAGATTTAACCGTTTTTTATACCAAATGGCCCTCAGTACTGAAAACTGCATGGATCTCCAATAATGAACATACCACAACCAAACAGGAAACAGGGTGCAAATGTGGGGCCTGAGTGCCTCAAGATCTAAGGGAGCATGTTTCAAGCATCCTTCTGCCAAACTTTGAGATGCGTTTCAGGTATTTTAACATTTACTTTAAATTTATTCTTTGGGGCACCAGGGTGGCTCAGTCAGTTTAGTGTCTAACTTCAGCTCAGGCGATAATCTCATGGTTCATGAGTTCGAGCCCCGTGTCAGGCTCTGTGCTGACAGCTCAGAGCCTGGAACCTGTTCCGTATTCTGTGTGTCTCTTTCTCTGCCCCTCCCCCACTCATGCTCTGTCTCTCAAGAATAAATAAATGTTAAAAAAATATTTTAATAAAAAATATAGCATTTTGAAAAAAATGCAATTATTTAGAAGTTCATTCACATCTGTTCCACGTGAACACAGAAATGTTTGTGGTCTATATATTTGGCATAATAAGGCTTTTCTTTTCTAATTGATTGATATCTCTTGATTGGAAGGAGAATTGTTTTCAAAGACACATTATTTGCAATTACTTATCTATGTTATAGGAAAAAGACCATACCAGCCATCTATTATCCTCCCCCATTTCAAATTCCTGTATTAATCAAAACTGTTCCATAATTCTTATTGAGTTTATTATAAATTTCGACTTAAGCATGTTTTTAGAAACAAAAGCCTACTTTTACTCATTTTACATATTACACTTCTGTGAAGGTTTTTAAAAAGTAGATTGCTGCTGGGGTGCCTGGGTGGCTCAGTCGGTTGAGTGTCCGACTTCGGCTCAGGTCATGATCTCACACTCTGTGAGTTTGAGCCCCACGTTGGGCTCTGTGCTGACAGCTCAGAGCCTGGAGCCTGCTTCGGATTCTGTGTCTCCCTCTCTCTTTGCTCCTCCCCCGCTCACACTCTGTTTCTCCCTCTCTCTCTCTCTCTCTCTCAAAAATAAATAAACGTCAAAAAAATTTTTTAAAAAAAGTAGATTGCTGCTTACGGAGTTTGAAATTCGCTGTCCCAGGGACCTGTGTAAGGAGGTGGGGATCTGTGACATCAAATCTGCCTCTTGTGTTTATGACACACTCTTGCTGATGGAGGAATGGGGTGGGGGAAAGATCAAAGCCTAGTTTTCTGCCCAGATTCATTCACTCTCTTTCCTTCATGGAGATATTGTCACACGGTTTAAGTTAAAATGTAATTTCATATGGTTTAAGTTACAAAGTGGCTATCTGCATGAAGACTATTAATATTGCCACACCACGGTGAGCTAAGCAACTTACTCCAGGTTGCACAGCCAGGAGGTGGTGCACCTGGAAGGCAGAAGGAGGTCTAGCATGACCCCATCCCCTTTCAACCCAACCTCTTCCTAGTACACCTGGGGACTTGCACCAGCCTGTGGTGGGAGACACGGAATAAGCATATTAGGTGAGCTCAGTACCAGGCCCATAGACTCCCTCTTCTCTAACTATTGGAGAAAGGACTCAGAGGGAAGATGAGGGATGGATGGTTCAGATCTGCCTGTCTTGAGAGGAGTCCACATTTAGTCCAGAGGTTTGCAGCTCGCACACCTAGTAAAAAACATGCTTTGTCTGGAGGTGCCTGGGTGGCTTGGTCGGTTGAGCGTCCAACTCTTGGTTTTGGCTCAGGTCATGATCTCACAGTTTGTGAGTTTAAGCCCCACATCAGGATCCATGCTGACAGTGCAGAGCCCGCTTGGGAGTCTCTCTCTCTCCCTCTCTCTCAAAATAAATAAATAAACCTAAAAAAAAAAAAGCACGCTTTGTCTAGAGTCTCCCTCTTGCATCTACCCTTGGAGAAGCACACCAGGCAGAGGAAGGAGGTTGGAAATACCACACCTGCCTCTCCTCAGTCACTGGTGGTGACTTCCCAAGCAACACGTGTGGGGTGGACTATTTGCTGGATGGGGATGTTACACTCCCTGTGTCTCTCCCATGAGCATCTTCCCTAGGGAAAGCGAAGTGCAGGTTTGGCTGGGAAAATCAATTTGTGACAAACATCCCCTCCATCCTGTCCTCTGTACGATATCCGAGCTGCTATTTCCGGAATTTGGCATCACCTTGACCGTTGGCACCTCAACTTATGCTGTAGTCAAGTCTTTTTGTAACAAGAAAAGTATCACTGGTCTCCAATAGCTACATGCCAGGCTGACTCATCTGCCACTGCTGTTTTCCAACAGTCAACGAAGCTACTATCATTACATAAATCCCAACTCACGGTCATCTTGAAAGGGCTTTATCTCCTACCTCTCTTAGTGGATATTAATCTCCAAAGTCTTTGACCTAACTTCAGCAAGAAACCCTAGAAACCGTATTTTATGCATGAGAAGCCTGGGGCCCTGGAAGACTCTGACATGCACAAGGTCATGCAGCTGAATACAGCAGAGCTGTGAACACACTTCTGAGCTCCCAGCAATTTCTGCTTCAGCTCTCGGCTGTTTTATTTTCCTATTGTGTGTCTATTCTTATCGGCACTTGGTTCAGAGGGCTGTACTGCAATGACTCATCAAACCCAGAGAACTGTGACAGAACAATCACCGGTGGCCTTACTTTGCCATTTCATGTTGAATACAGCATATCAAAGACACTAATGAGATACCAAAAAGTCAGAAATGTCAACCTGGTGGGAAGACAGCAACCCCAACCCTATCTGGCCTCTCATCTGACCAACAGGAAGCCTGTTTGGTCAGGTATCTGGATTGTTATTCAGATGTTAAAGTCAAATTAATTTAAAGCCACTACCTTTTTCAAAAAATACAACTCTTGGGGCGCCTGCGTGGCTCAGTCCACTGAGCATCCAACTTCAGCTCATGTCATGATCTTGCGGTTCTTGGGTTTGAGCCCCACCTTGGGGCTCTGTGCTGACAGCTCGGGGCCTGGAGCCTGCTTTGGATTCTTTGTCTCCCTCTCTCTCTGCCCCTCCCCTGCCTGTATACTGTTTCTCCCTCTCTCAAAAATAAAGATGAAACAATTTTTTTAAAAAACCACAATAGTTGTCCCATATTTTACATTATTTCAAACTCCTTACTCCACACAGCTTTTGTGGAAAGACCGGATTCTTCTTAGTTTACCTTGGCTTTAAAACGCTTAGCCTCTATCAACTTAAATATCATTAACTAAATGTAAGTGGAACCTTAAATTCCTCTAAAAGTAAATTGGGAAAAACTGTTTCCCGAGCTGAGAAGCCTCACGCTGTTAACAGATTCAATAATTTTATTTAATCAAAGCAGCCAGATCAGTAGCTACACTCACTTCTTGTCTTATGCTCCAGCAGGAAGTCAGCACTACCCTGAGCTCAAAATGAATGACTGGAAGATGTGCATTCTTTATCTAAACACACTGCTTATTTTGAAGACTTCAAAATGCTGGTGGACCATGAACTGTCCTATCTTTAGTGATATTTTCCAATTTCCTACAAAAAGGGAAAACATCTTCCTTGGAATTGGACTGGAGGCAATAAACCACAGCAATTAAGAACATGGGCGCTCTCCCTGCGAACACAGCACACAGAGCAGGTACTCAAGAAAAGTTTGCTGAATGAGTGAATGAAACAGAAATCAACTCTGCTACTTCCAAAACATGGAGTATTAATAGTATCTTGTATGTGTTGAGAATGAACTACGTGCCGGGGACTGATGTTAGCATTTTACATGTAGTAATTAATTCATTTGAGCCTCTTGTCAGCTCTGTGAGTTGGCCACCACTGTTTTTTTTTTTTTAACATTTACTTTTGAGAGACAGTGAGAGAGAGAGAGATCATGAGCAGGGGAGGGACAGAGAGAGAGGGACACACAGAATCAGAAGCAGGCTCCAGGCTCTGAACTGCCAGCACAGAGCCCAATGCGGGGCTTGAACCCACGAACCATGAGATTATGACCTGACGCTTAACCAACTGAGCCACCCAGGTGCCCCCCCACTGTTCTTCTTTTTAAAGGTAAGGCACAGCCAGTGGGTAGCAAAGCGTCCAGCCAACTTACTTAACTTCTATAAACCTTAGTTCCTGAGCAGTCCATCATGAATTAAATTCTGAGAGTTGCTAAGTTATGTGTGTGTTGGGAGGGGGCATTTCCAGTCATCCATAAGAGCTGGAAAAATTTGAAGTTAAGATTAAAATTCAGGTGGGAGAATTGTTGGAGAATCTATGGTAAGAATGGCTACTGTCTCTCCAAAATGAAGAGTTTAAACCTAGTTCTTTCATCTCTTAGAAGACACATTTGCCCTGGGAGAGACCTGAGACAAAATTCATTTTATGACTTTGTCCGCCTTCGATTGAACCCAAACACCGAGATTTCTTCCCCTTGTAAAAACAGTTAAACATGGAATTTTAAGGACTTAGAAGTCAAAAATCCTATGTGTGTACCAGATATAGCTTGAAGCCATGACCTGAGTCCCAGACATGAATAGGACCATGAGACCACAGAAATAGAACCTGTTTAAAAAGAGCAAATGATTTTCTGTGCTACAATCACACACTTAAGAAACCTATCTTCCAGGGTGCCAGGGTGGCTCAGTAGGTTAAGTATCCGACTTTGGTTCAGGTCATGATCTCGTGGTTCGTGGGTTCAAGCCCTGCGTTGGGCTCTGTGCTGACAGCTCAGAGCCTGGAGCCTGCTTCTGATTCTGTGTCTCCCTCTCTCTCTACCCCTCTCCCACTCATGCGCATGTGTGCTCTCTCTCCTCTCAAAAATAAACATTTTTTTAAAAATTAAAAAATTTAGAAAACAAAGAAGAAGAAACCTGTTTTCCTTCTTTCTACTTCTGAAGTACTCTAACCATAGGGCACCTGGGTGGCTCAGTCGGTTGAGTGTCTGACTTGAGCTCAAGTGATAATCTCTCAGTTTGTGAGTTCGAGCCCCACATGGGGCTTGCTGCTGTGTCAGCCTGTCAGCACAAAGCCTGCTTTCCATCTTCTGTCCCCTTCTCTCTGCCCCTCCCCCGCTTGCAGTCTCTCAAAAATAAACTTTTAAAAATTGAAAAAAAAAAAAAAAGCTCTAGTCACAAATTTTTTAAAAACAATGGACTTTTAGCACTAAACTCCTGGTTTTAATTGCAGCCATTTAATTATCAAGTTATCTGCCTTATCATCTGCTCAAAATCTTGACCACAAGGTCACTTATCTGATAGCAGGACACAGAGAACAGATTCCTATTATTAAATCCAGACAAATAAGCACTCTCAAGTATACTTAAGTAGTGGGCCCTTGTCACAAAGGACACAGGCTCAGAGAAAGACTAAAGAAACCATTTTCAAAAGGATGGACAAAGACAATCAACAGAGGTTAGTCACAGCTGACATTTTCTTTGAAGGATTCCCTGCATTTCATCCCGTGCTAGCACTTGACACATCAACTCATTCATTACCCACCTCCTCCCTGTCCCTACACACATGAGAAAGTGCAAGAGGGACAGTGGTTGGAGAGACGTAGCAACACCTGGCCTCTGCTAATTACTAGCCCTAGCTGTCTGTTCTAGGTAAGTTACTTTTGCTCTCTAAAATGGGGAGAAGAGTCCTCTCATCATAGAAGAGCATGAGAAGTAAATGCCCCAGCATGGAAAGTACTAAGCAGTGTCTGGCACACAGCGAGCACTCAGTAGATATTACTTATTAATATTAGATCAAATACAAAGCCAGCTGCTTCTTCTGTTGGGCCCGGTGGTGGTGGGGGGGAGCGCCTTACCCAGTCGTGCAAGTTTTAGGAGACTCTCCTCCTCCCTCCCCTTTCTTTTAGTGTCCCTCAGCCTTCCTCAAGGACACACGGCCACCTCCAGGCATCCAGAGGCTTCCAGTGGCATCGCACGGCACTTTTCACAACAGGGACCTTGAGCAAGACCATCTGCTCCTCTGAGCCCTCTTCTCAACATTATTGCAACATTGAAGCCACACTTGACAGCGTTCTGTGCAGGAGGGCACAGGCATGGTCATGCCTGCGCTGCTTCTAGGTTCCCATCCAGACCCGCCCATGGATGCCATTTCTGGGTCCCCAGGCCCCTGCATTCAAGAGCTCAGGTCACACACCCACAGAAAAAGACCAAAAATGGAATTTGACTTGGTTTTTTGGTTATTATTATATTGCTTCGTGGTTTGTTTTGTTTTGTTTAAAGAGAGCACACACAAGCAGAGGTTAAGGGCAGAGGGAGGGAGGGAGAGAGAGACAATATCTCAAACAGGCTCCATGCTCAGTGCAGAGTCTGATGCAGGGCTCTATCCTATAACCCTGGGATCATGATCTGAGCTGAAACGAAGAATCAACTGAGCTACCCAGGTGCCTCTATTGCTTTGTGGGTTTTTTTTTGTTGTTGTTGTTTTGTTTTAATGTTCATTTTTATTTTTGAGAGAGAGAGATCGCCCAAGCAGGGGAGGTGCAGGGGAGGTAAATCTTTATTTGAAATCTGAAGCGAGCTCCGCACTAATAGCAGATAGCCCGATGCAGGGCTCAAACTCATGAACCATGAGATTATGACCTGAGCGAAAAGTCAGACGCTCAACTGACTGAGCCACCCAGGCACCCCCCCTATTGCTTTGCTTTTAAAGGAAATAAAGGCCTGAACAGTTGAGGGTAAAAAGTTTACCCTAGTGTTAATACTGCTAAGCAGGCAGTAATTACACTGGCTAAGAACGCAGAAGCAATTTATAAAGGACATCAGGTGAAGTGAGATATTGCTGATTCATATATAATTGAGAAGCAGACAGCAAAAGGCTGTAGGGGGAGGGATGGGAAATGAATCATTTATGGAAGACCAAATACAATTATCGATTATTAAAATTCTCTTTTCTAGGTAACCTCCTAGGCAATGTTTCGTGTGACTCTGCAGTGGTTAGCTACCCAGATAGTCAGCTAGGTTGGAATGTAAGGGCAACTTAATTCCTATCTCCAAGGTAGTTAATAATCGTTCATTCTTGGTATACTGGAAAACCATGGCTCTGACCAGGAAGCTAAACCTTTGATAACAGCCATCAGCAAAAAGAGCCAAAACATCCATCGAAAATAATAGCTTCTCCCAGAGAGTTCCAGACACCTCGGGTAGGAGGGAGAACAGGAGATCATTGCAGCCCCTTCAGTTAACAGTCAGTCAGGTGTCACCAGGGAGGAAAAAGGATGACAGGAAGTGGAATGCTCTGGGGTGTTAGGCTATCACCTTTTGGAAGGTGACTAAGTACGAGCACAGAGGAGGCAGCATGGTGAAGTTCACCTTTTAAACACAGGTGGGAAAATGTGGGCAGGTAATGAAGGGATGTGACCAATAAGTGTTGCTAAATAGGGTCTCAAGAGCCACAGTCAGCTCCGAGGGGTTACTCTTTCTAAATTTTTGCCCACATAATTCTTCTTTAATGTTTATTTTTTAGAGAGAGAGAGAGAAAGAGGGGGGAGGGAGAGAGATAAGATTCAAGTGGGGGAGGGGCAGAGAGAGAGGGAGAAAGTAAGCTCTGTACTATCAGTGCAGAGTCCAATGTGGGGCTCCATCTAACAACCGTGAGATGATGACCGGAGCCAAGGTTGGATGCTTAACCAACTGAGCCACCCAGATGCCCCATCCCACAAAGTATTTTTTAAAAGGTAAATTAGTTGCCAATATTGAAAAATTGGAATATTTACATTAAAATCTTTATTTTCCTCTTTCTCTTGAAAAACAGTACATCAGGTTATATACCTGTCCCAGTGTCTCGTGACAACAGAGACAGGACATATGCTCCCTAGCTCACCTAGACCTCACTCCATCTACTGTGACATTATATAACCAGCCTGGCCCCATGGGCATTTGAATCTACAACCCTGCATCCCGATCTCTGAGATTCCATAAGTAAACCAAGAAAATTATTAGATACACAGCATACTGATTGAAATCATTACTTTAAAAATATTTACTGTGGAACCAAGTAGGGATAAACCAAGAAGACAAGGATGTGGTTTCCACTTTCAAGGAGACTGCAGTCATCTGTAGTTGGGAGACCTTCTTACAAATAACTACAATTTGCTCAGATTGATGCCATACTCAAGGTGTGTGTCACAAGGGACCTGAGCATACAGAAGAGACAACTTTGCAACAAAAGAGTGGGGAAAGTATCACAGATGAGGGGGCATCTGAGCTCGGCCTCATGGAATAAAGGAAGAAATCAGAGAAAAGCCCAGGAAAGGCTCTCCAGGCAAAGGAACAACCTGGAAAAGAGAGTGATGTAAACTTTATGAAGAGGGGCTGGGTGTGACCTAGTATAGGCTTGGTGAGGGAGCTACATCAGAACTAGACTATGAAAGGGGCACCTGAGTGGTTCAGTCAGTTAAGCATCCTACTGCGGCTCAGGTTATGATTTCATGGCTCATGAGTTCGAGCCCCTTGTCTGGCTCTGTGCTGACAGCTCAGAGCCTGGAGCCTGCTTCAGATTCTGTCTCAGTCTGTCTCTACCCCTCCCCTGCTTGTGCACTCCCTCCCTCTCCCTCTCCCTCTCTCTCTCTCTCTCACACACACACACACACAAATATAAACAAAAAAGTATATTTAAAAAAAGGACTAGACCATGAAATTCTATCATAGTTTATCCTATAGAGTTTATGATTCATGGAAAGAATCTAAGATTGTTTAAATAAAGGATTCTTATGATCTAAACTATTTTGGAAAACAGCAATAGTGGCTTAATGGAGGAAAGTTTATAGAGGATAAATGACAAAGGCAAAGTGATCAGCCAGGGTCTCCTATAACAGTCCAGGTGACAAAGAGGTCATGGATCAAGCATTGGCTCTGGGTGGAAGGAAAAAAGTGAGAGTTTCAGAGAAGGGGAAACAATGGAGAATTCCCAGGAAGACCTACTGGACAAGGGTCATGGAGGAGAAGGGAGCAAAGAGGAAGACTCTCAGGGTTCCACTGGCAGAATGAGCAGATGAGGTAAGTTGATTATGAACCATGAGGGGAAGTGAAACAAGTCTTGGGGGTGGGGATTGCTGAAGGAGGAGATAATGAAATTGGTTTTAGGTCAGTGAACAGAACATTCTTGGTACCAGAAATTCCAAAGGCAGTGGCAGTCCATTTTGACTTAAGCAGGGGTCAGCAAACTATGTCTCATGGGCCAAGCCTGGCTCCTAGGCTAAGAATGGTTTTTATATTTTGATGTATGTGAGGGGAAAAAAAATCGAAGTACTATTTTGAGACGTGAAAAGTATAGGAAATTCAAATTTCAGTGTCAATAAAGTTTTATTGGAATACATCAATGTTCATTCATTTATGTATATCGTGGCTTTACAGGTCCAATGGAAGTTCACAGTTTCTGCAGAGACTGCCTACAGAGTATATATATATATGTATTATTTACTATGTATACCTTTACAGAAAATGTGTGCTGATTCCCGAACTTAACTGTTAGATTGAATGCTCTAAAATTGTTGCTGTAGGTCAACAACAAATACTGACCATTTTGTATTATTACATGTAATAAAGAAGTGAGCAGAGAAGAGAGAAATCAATTTGAATAGAATTTACTGGGGAGCCTGGGTAGCTCAATCGGTTAAGTGTCCAACTTAGGTTCAGGTCATGATCTCGTGATCCATGAGTTCAAGCCCTGCATTTGGCTCTGTGCTTACAGCTCAGAGCCTGGAGCCTGCTTCAGCGTCTAATCTCCCTCTCTCTCTGCCCCTCCCCTCCTCATGCTCCGTCTCTGTCTCTCAAAAATAAATAAACGTTAAAAAAAAATTTTTTTTAAAGAATTTACTGTGCATCTTGGTGTTATTAGTCACATTAACTCTGGATATACTTTGCTGTTGGCATATGGGGGCCATCATTAGGTTCTATCTTCCTCACCAATATAATTAAATAACTGAAGATTAATGAAACTCAAAATCAAAAGAAGCTAAGGTGTCACGTAGATCTCCCCACATATATAATGTTTTCTTCTTCATACTGGCTGTTTAAGAAATGAACTTTCAACAAGGATAAAAACCAGAAAGCTGTTATGGGTACTTCCTTCCCATTAGTCTCCAGGCCCTCTTGGCAAAACCATTAATATCACCAAAGTCCAACTTCTGCATTTAAATAAGGAAGTCTGTGCCCTGTCAGATGCTGGGGCAATCCCCATTCAAGGACACAATGCTGCTGTACTGGGGCCAAGTGAAATGAAAATAAAGCCTATCCAAACAGGACTTCAAGTCTGGAGGTTTTGCATTAAATAAAGCCAGTTTAGAACAATATTACTTGCATAAGCTTCTGTTGGCAATTAAGAGACGGGGGAAAAGGCAGTGTGCTTCAAGATACTCTAAAGATAAGATTTATTTATTTACCAGATATATCAGTGCTATCTGATGTCAGCAATGTCAGAAACAGGCTTTTTTTTTTAAACAAAATGAAAGTCAATCTCAAATGTGCAATTTAAATTGTGAATTTCAAAAAGGCTGCAACTGATAAAATGAAACCGGAAGATAAAAATACGCTAATCTCAACAGACATCAAATAAAACAAGTAATTTTTAATCAGCAGTTTCCTCAAAAACTCAATACAATCTTGAATCTTCCCTTGGTCTGGGATAAAGAAAGTTCCTGACCATCCAGAACTCCCCTATGTTCCTTTTTAACCTTAAGGCAACACAAGAACAGTAATTTTATATAGAAGGTGGTAAGAAGGATGAAACTCTAACTTGAGAGGTCTGAGTCCTGATTTTAGAAAAGGTCTTTAAAAATGTGCTCTTCTATGAGAGAGGAAGGCCACTCATCCACCTGCTTTCAAATGCACATGCTGGGTGGCCTTCACACACTACAGGGCAGGAAATGACAGGAGGGGCAGGCAGACAGGTTTCTCTGGCTAGAAATCTGGGAGGCAGTTAAGAGCAGAGAGACTATGGAACCAGATTCCCCAGGTTTGAATGCTGGATCAACCCGTAAGTACCTGCATGACCTTCACTTTATCTCCCCAGGCCTCAGCTTCTCATCAGTAATATGGGGACAATGAAAAGTACTTTCATCTTGGGAAAGGTGCCTGACTGTTGGAAAACAGCTGTGCATAGAGCTTTACATCTAACAACTCGGTTAATGCTTGTAACCCTGAACACAAGAAAGGTGGTGTCATTAGCCTCATTTTATTGGCTCAATCAGTATGCTATAAAAAACAATTCAGTTTAATATCCTAGACAAGCTGTTCTGGCATTTTTTTCCCCAGCAACTGAGGTTTTAAATGATGTATTGTGTTCACATAAATGAAGCTCTTGTAATTAGTTGCACAACAGCCTATAAATAGAACACAGGTATTAAAAGAAGGAATTGTGACATGTCACATGGTGCCAGCATGCCAACATACTTTTTCCGAGGCAAGCACAGCATTACTGCAAATGTACAATAACACCAACAATTAATTTCCCACCCATTACTTAAGTAATTGTTTAAAAGAAACAGGCACGGAACACTTCATTTTAATTGAAAATAATCTGCTTTGGAAAAATCTTCATCCCTATGTGAACTAATTTGTAGAGAAAGTCTGTTTTGTTTCCAGATTAAAGCCTGAATAATAAGGGTGCCTGGGTGGCTCAGTTGGTTAAGCTTCAGACTCTTGGTTTCAGCTCCAGTCATAATCTCAAGGTTCATGAGTTTGAGCTCCCACATCGGCTCTGTGCTGACAGTGGGGAGCTTGCTTGGGATTCTCTCTCCATCTCTCTCACTTTCTTTTCTCTCTCTCTCAAAATAAATAAATCAAATTAAAAAAAAATAAAGCCTGAATACAAAAAGTAGCCCCTTGAAAGCTGGTTGCTGTCTGATCAAACATTATTACCTTTGTGCCTAGACCCAAGGCAACTCCATTAACAATTCAACTCTCCCTGGTTTACAAAGGGAAGAATGTTTAAACCTTGAGGCCCCAGAAAGGCCAACAGGGGTTCCATTTTAGCAAAGTTATCTCTACACCCTCAGAAAGCTTTCTAGAAAATAATGTGAGACTTTGCTACGGCCTTGAAGGAGACAAGTGCACTAGGAAGAAGGTAAACTATTTTTAATTGGATGCCCAGCATCATCCTTAAATAAAAAGGACAAGGGGGCTACCAATATATTTCAATAAATCAAAGAGAGATATATTCCATAATGTTGTGTGTTGGTTTTAGTTGTTTTCCTCTATCTCAAGTCACATAGCAGGGAGTAGGCATTCAATAAACATTAGTTGAATGAATGAACAAATGAACTTGTTTTTTTCCATAACACCCCATGAGGGACACTAGAATTACAAGTGAATTCTAGGCCTATTTGTTTCTTTCTTTTTTTCTAAGTTTACTTATTTATTTTCAGAGAGAGTGAGAGAGCACATGTGCACATGAGCAGGTGAGGGGCAGAGAAAGAGAGAGACAGAATCCCAAGCAGGCTCTGAACCATCAGCATGGAGCCCGATGAAGGGCTTGATCTCACAAACCATGAGATCATGACCTGAGCTGAAAAAGAGTCGGAAGCTTAACTGACTGAGCCACCCAGGTGCCCCTGCCTATTTGTTTCTTAATTCTTAAAATGTTTTTATTGGGGCTTCCCATCAATTGGCTTCAAGGAAAATAACTGTATGTTCCAAAGGAAAAAATTATTTAATTATAAGTGCTAATGGAACTTGAGTACACGACATGTCAAGTGAGCCCCAAACATCTGCAAAAAAGGGGCTGATAAAACAGAACCTAGTACATCGCTAGATGGAATCTTAACTCCACTGCTGGCCTCTGCATTATAACCAAATGCTCACTCAATAATAGTACTCACTCAGTAACAATGCGGCCTGACCCAGGTGGCCTTGAGAGGCCAGTCCTCTCTCAACACTGAGACTGCCGTGCAGGAAGGAAACTCCAGGGACCCAAAGGGGACATGGAGGTAGTAGAAAGGCAATTCTGACACCATCAGTTTAAAGCTGCCTGGCAACGCAATGAGTTATGTCAGAGAGCAGAGGTACCCTTCCCCAGAGATATCCAAAAGCAGATTCATCACCTCAGAGGGGCACTCTGAGGATCTCTGCACTGAATAAGAAGGTTCTAAGGCTCCTTCTCCAACTGCTGAGTCTCTATCTGTCCCCACACCCAACTCCCGTTAATGGAAAACCTAATCTGCTTTCAGAGCTAAAATTATTAGGGAATAGAGCTTTGAAGTGGTACTTGTCTAAGACAATCCTGTGATACCTGAGAAACCATATTTTGACATATGGCAAAGTCTCTAGCCATATGGCAAGCAGAAATTTGATTAACTCAAACTTCCTATCCCCCACTAGCCCTTTAATGTGGGAGTGTGCAAATAAGCCTCAAATGTTGCCGTTCCCTGGGGCCACCATTTGGCTTGCTTTTCTTCCTACCCAACTTTCCCTGAGAGAGCTTCTCTATTCCCAAGGCTTCATTTAAGAACTAAACACTAAGCACTGCCATATTCATGTCTACAGCACAGATCTCTGGGGTGTCTGACTGCATTTCTGAATGCCTGCAGGATATATGCATTTGCATATTGCACACATTCAAGCTGCCCAAACCTGCACTCATTCTCTTTTTTCCATCTACCTCTGTCTCAAATGCAATCCTCCTCCTGTTGTTTCTGCCTTCGTGGACCAGAAATTCCAAGGAACATCCCTGTCCTCCTGGCTTCTTACTCTTGCCAAACATCTAGTTCCTCAGCCTAGAAGAACTCACAACCAGGACTGAGTTTAGGACCAGTCCCATGCCTTGTTCAGACCCACATCACATCGTTCAGGCACCATCCCAATAACCCCCTAACTAGTTGTCCCCTCCACTGATAGATCCTATACAGCACAGCAACACCGACCTTTCTCATCCATGAATATCGGACAATCGCTCCTGTATTCCAATTCTCTCAAATGGACTCTGAAGATTGTAGGGTAAAATATAATCTCCTTAGCTTGCCACACAAGGATCTTCATGATTTGGCCCTTATCCATGTCTTCATCCCATCTGCTCTCCTCACACCTCCTCATTTCCAGCCATAAAAAACAGCCATGGGTTTACAGAAGAGCAGTGTTGCTATAAACCACAATTTCTTGACACATGCCTTTCCCTCTGTCTACAATGATCTAACCTAACCTCCTCTTGTCTGACAAATGCCCCCTTGTCCTTCAACACTCAGTTTAACCACCACATCATGCTAAGGCTGCTTGACATGCACTTCTTTATTGTAGTTCTTAAACACTGCAACGTAAGCACTTAGTACTACAATTGTTACAGTGACGGAAATTACCAGAAATTTGGACTGGTTTCCTAGCTGTGCCATTTACTAGCTGTGTGACTTGGGTAAGTTAATTGACCTTTCCAAAGCTCAGTTTCCTTAGCTATTAAATTGGTCCACTGTGTGAATTAAGAATACAAACAAATGTAAAGTGTTTCACAAAGACCAGGCAGAGACACACCCTCTTTCTTCTGGATATTGTCTTTCCCTCCTACCCAATTCCAATCCACTCACACAGTTGGTCCTTGGCCACATCTGATTGAGCTAGAGCTAGCCACCTAACACTAGTTGAGCCAGTAAGTGGCCTTCCATGGAAAATCAAAGAGAAAAAAAGGTAGGGAAGAGAGCAGGAAGAGAGACAAAAGAGAAATGAAACAGATCATATAAGAATACAGATTAGAAATAGAGAATCTCAATGGAGTTTTAGTCCCTAGTTCCAGCTGCTCCCAAGACCCGTTTATCCTGAGAATATTTGGGTAACCCCAATATCCTACAATAAATTCACATTAGGTGAATCAATTAGAAGTTAAGAAGTCCAATAAAACCCAAGTCTGATACAAACTCCTTTGTACTATTACAATAGTAGTAAGTACAATGAAGGCAGAGGTGGAACCTAATTTGATTTTGTATTCTCAGAGAGTAGCCAATGCCTGACACAAAGCAGACAAATATCTACTGAATGGTCTGTTGACTTTATAAGAGAAATAGTAACTTGAGATTAAAAGTCCTATCACAAGCTCAAGAATATTTAGGTACCTGTCCTAAGTAGTAAAAGAGAAACTTTTTAAAAAAAGATTTGTAAGTAATCTCTACAACCAACGTGGGGCTCCAACTCATAATACCAACATTAACAGTCACATGCTCCACCAACTGAGCCAGCCAGGCAAACCTAAGAAACTTTTTTTTAAGTAGCAAAATTTTGACAATTATGACCAAAAACAGGCACCAAGATACACTTCTGAGAACCATTGGTCAAGCATATTTACTCCCAAAATATTATAAACTTGTTATCAGTTTAGCCAATCCAAGTTTATTGGAAAGATTTTTTAAAACTGTATTTAGTATTTATTTTTGAAAGAGACACAGAGAGAGAGTGCACATGCAAGGGAGGGGCAAAGAGAGAGGGAGGCAGAATCCCAAGCAGGCTCCATGCTATTAGTGCAGAGCCAAAGTGGGGCACAAACGCACGAACCATGAGATCATGACCTGAAGCAGAAACCAAGAATTGGACACTCAACCGACTGAGCCACCCAGGCGCCCCTTATTTATTCAATGAATACATGCTAATGTAGAGAGCTATTTCTGAAGCTTACTAACAGGAGACAGTGGAATATTCATTATTAGAAATCTAGCAACTGAGAGCTAATCACCACTCCCATCCATAACCTTGGGAGACAGAGGGACTTATTTAAAGTCTCAAATTGTTGGAAATTCCACTGATTTGAAATGAGGTTAACCAATGACCTTCCCTACTGCATTTCAGTCTAGAGATTAAAATAGGTCTCACTGTTCCAGAATCCTGGCTGTAGTAAGAAATAGGCTCCAAATGGCCAGAAGGGATTTTAACAGCAGAACCAGGAGCATGAGAAAGGAAATCAGGAGGAATATTTTTTTTTTCATGAAAAAGGTCCATGAAAGTAACTTTCATTTCATTATGTTTCTAAATTGCAGATGTTTGTAAGCTGGTTGCAACATATCCTTTCTGCATTGACATGAAGCATGAATTAACCAGTAAATAATACAAGTAGTAAAACAAAATTCTTACATCCTACATTTTCAAAATACTTCTTATGTTTGTTTATTTATTTTGTGTGTGAGACAGAGATAGGGAGACAGAGAGAGACACACAGAGAGAGAGAGACAGAGCATGAGCAGGGGAGAGGCAGAGAGAGGGAGACACAGAATCCGAAGCAGGCTCCAGGCTCTGAGCTGTCAGCACAGAGTCTGACACGGGGCTTGAACCCACCAACTTTGACCTGAGCCGAAGTCAGACGCTTAACCAACTGAGCCACCCAGGTACCCCTCAAAATATTTTCTAACTTACTAATGCATTCCTAAAAGGGTTATTTGTAGTCCAAAAGTTTGTGAATAAGATGACTGATCAACTTAATAAACATTCTGACCAAAACATTAGATCCATTTACAGGCTTACCTGGAAATTTTACTGAATCACAACCTAATATAATGCAATACTGAGTGACTACATAAATGTCACTTATGACACTTTTCTATGGAAAACTACATCCAGAATTCCAACCTCTGTTAGTAATAGTTCTCATGCTTTTGTGTGCATACAAGTTACCCGGGGAACTTCTTAAAACATGGATTTCTAAGCCCCACTCCCAGAGATTCTGACTTAGTAGACTGAAGGTAGAACCAGAGAAAAGCTCCCAAGTGACAGTGATACTTTTGGTTTACTGATGACATGACGTAGCTCTGGCCTAGATGAAACAGTCCCTCTGATTTAGACAGGGACAGCAATTCCCTTCAATGAGGGAATGAGGCACCCTCAGCCTCATGCCAGTGAGCTGAATAATAGTATGTGATCCCCCCAGTTTATAAGCCACTGGTGCACTGTCATGATGTGGGAAACAAAGGGAAAAGAAAATAATTAAATTTCCTTTTTGCCTACAGCCCACTGACGCGTCCTTGAAACAGGCAGAGTGACCTTCCTCTGGGAGCTCAGCTGCCTCCATGATGCTTTGCTAGGGGCAAAAGGCAATCTTAGCTTACCATTATCCCAGCCTCCAGGATCCAGGAAATCTACATATAAAAATTCCTTTGGAAACTTCTCTCTCTACCCCCTCAAGATACAGGCTGGCAACCATACCCCAAGCTCACAGCCTCCTGATAGACTTCTGAAGGATCTCATGACTGAGTTTTTACTAAACAGTAACAAATGACCTTTTCCTAACAGCAGTTAGCCCCTCAAGGTCCTGGAAATCTTGTTTCCAAAATACCTTAACCCTTTCCCAACCTGAAGGTATATAATCAATCAGTCACTCTTCACAATCCCTGTGCCGTTCTTTCTGCCCATGGGTCCTGTCCCAGGGCTTTAATAAAACCACTTTTTTGCACTGAAGATGTCTCAAGAATTCTTTCTTAGCCGTCAGCTCCAAACCCCAACAGTTTCCACATTAGTTCGTACTGAGTCAAAAGTTCAAGAGGCTTGACTGGGGCAGGGGGTACTCTGGGAAGGAGAAGGAGGAGAGTCCCTGCAGAGCTCTGTGGGATCATCACCTGCAGGGGAAGGAGGAGGAGGAGTGGTGGTTCTGTCTACCACACCTGAGATGCAGATTAGGAAACATTAGCAGTTAAAGAGAGTCAGTAAGAGCAGGTCAGGGTAGGAAAGGCAAATACACAGGAAGCTCATTCCCATTGGTGGAAGAGGAGAAGGGAATTCTGATTATTTAGAATATTCAAGGTAAATTATCATGTGGGGCCATTATTCTCATATCAAAGGTAATTGTACATTATCCATATTCCAAATTATTAACTACAAGATATTTTTTTAAGTTTATGTATTTTGAAGAGAAAGAGAAAAAGAGGAAGAGCAAGCATGCGAGCACATGTGATCTGGGGAGGGGCAGAAAGAGGGAAAGAGCGAATCCCAAGCAATCTCCAGGCTGTCAATGCAGAGCCCAATGCGAGGCTCAAACTCATGAACTGTGAGATCATGACCTGAGCTGAAATCAAGAGTCAGATGCTTAAATGACTGAGCCACTCAGGTGCCCCAAGATACTTTTTATTATTAGGAAAAAAGACTAACTAGTGTTAGTACTTTATAATTATATATTATCTCATTTGAACCTCTCAGTGATAAGGCAGACAGGAGGTTTCATTTGTCCTCTTTTATAAATATTGAATCCAGAAAGTTTACTAACCCAGGTTCATATAGCTCCCAAATAGTAAAACCAGACTCAGATCCCCTTCAGATTCTAAGGTCTAACTCTACCACATTCTACACTGTGGAGAAAGGCAGCTGAGAAATTTGCAGATTCCTAAGGAAAGCCTGGGATCTGCTAGTATCATGAAGCCATGGAGGTGAGGACTTAAGAAAGCAAATTGTCAGATGCCAGGAAAAGTTCAAGTGTCTGCTAGTTCTGGTAAGTAAGAAGTTGCTAATGGGGGGGAGGGGCACCTGGGTGGCTCAGTTGGTTAAGTGGTTGATTTTCGGCTCAGGTCATGATCTCACCATTCATGAGTTCAAGCCCCAAGTTGGGCTCTTTGCTGACAGCTCAGAGCCTGGAGCCTGCTTCAGAGTTTTGTCTCCCTCTCTTTCTGCCCCTCCCCTGCTCGCTCGCTCTCTCTCTCTCTCCTCTCTCAAAAATAAACAAACATTCAAAAAAAAAGTAAAAAAAAAAAAAAGAGGTTATTGGTGGCCACAGGTAAGGTCCAAAGTACTAGCCCCTCCTAGGGAAAGTTTTAAGATGATAAAGTGCAGTGAGATTGAATGTACTAGTTTCCAGAGAAGTTATTTCACTTGTCGCCTTGTTTTTTATGAATAAGCAAGGGGGGGAAAACCTTAAAATAGCATCCACCTGTCCATTAAATAGACTTTAGCTTTAATCCAAAGGGAACACTGTTAAACAACTGCTCTACAGCCCCTCACAAATTCTCAAAAATTTACATAGCAATTTAGAGGATAACTGAATAACTGGCACCCTTCTAATTATCTCCCAACTCCAAAGTAGTATAGACACTTCAAATATTTAGTGTGTTGGAGTGCCTGGGTGGCTCATGAGTTCATGAGTTCGAGTCCCACATCAAGCCCTGTGCTGATGGTGCATAGCCTCTCCCCTACTCTTATGCTTGCTCACTTGCTCTCTCTCTCTCTCAAAAAATAAACTTTAAAAAAATTTTATGTGTTTTTGTAGTTAAAGACTTATTGGTAATTTACAGCTTTAAACTTTCATTTCTTCTTTTGAAACGCAGAAAAGCTTCTGGTAAGCAGATTTTGTGAACAGAAGTTTTTGCTCTTTAAAAAATTTTTTTAATGTTTATTTTTTTAGAGAGATAGAGTGTGAACAGAGGAGGGGCAGAGAGAGAGAGAGAGAGACAGAGACAGAGACAGATTCTGAAGCAGACTCCAGGCTCTGCGATGTCAGCACTGAACCTGACGCGGGACTCAAACCTACAAACAGTGAAATCATGACCTGAGCCGAAGTCAGATGCTTAACCGACTGAGCCATGCAGGAGCCCCAAGAGTTTGCTCTTTTTAAAAAAAATTTATACAATTACTGTGATCTCCAAGATATAGTAAATGGAAGAAAGCAATATTACACTATCTTTTTTATAAGAGAAAACAAGAACACAAATAAAAATACTAAAAGAATAAACTAGAAACTAATAAAAACACATACCCATAGGGGTTATATGTGGGAGGAAGTGGTGAAGAACAGAACTGAGACTTTTCTAAGTGTGTATATCTTTTAAAAAAAACACATTTTTGACTTTTGAAAATTAAATCAAAAATGAAAAAAATGCACATCTTACAGTTGAAAACAAACTTGAGCTGTATATATTAAATTGGTAATCTAATCATACAGATCATTTTATTGCAAGTGGCTTTTGAACAACTGTGGGATATAAGCCAAAAAGAAAAACATTGCATAAAAGTCTTAAAATGTGCTCAGCAGAAATACTGGTATTGAAAATTTGAAACTATGTTACATGTGTTATTAGGATATAGGAAACCTCAATGTTATTAAGTCCCAAGATTTATAACCTGAGACAAAAAATATAAATTAGATATAAGAAAAAACTTATAATATTAAATTATTGTAATTGGAAATATCAATACGAATTCAATTGTTGAAACACATGTATTTCATAATTCTGTCCATTAAAAGGGCTGGAAGTAACAACACCACACCAGTGTGAGCATCAGAGCACCATTCCCCAGGGAAAGAAAAGAGGCCTCTGCTGGAGTCCAGCTCCAGCAGGTCCAGGGCTCCCTGAAGGATGGACGGTGTTGTCGAAAGGGAGTGAGAGAGCCTCGAGTTTCTTTCTGATCACCAGGCAGGCATCTCTGCTCTGATTCTCTAGCTTTATTTATAGTGAAAGGTACAAGGAGCAGAAAGAGCAGTAAATGATTTCTCATAGATAATTCTTACAATTTTCCAGAACATGGATTCTACAGAGGTTACAATCCTAATCTTAGTAGTAATGATTGTTGTAAAAAAACTTAGCTATAGGCACTCATGCTATTATATGGGAAGGGCAGGCATTTTTTAAGCACACATTTTTTCCATAGGATGCACAAGACCAAGATATACAAAACCCCAGGTATAGCCCTGAGAAAGCGACCTTGAACTGTGAGGCAAACAGAATTGTTTAGTGAGGGTCAGTTTTTTAGGAGTAAGGGTCATTAGGCTGTTTATAGCTCTAAGAGAAGGTTCCCAGAAAAACAGGATCCCCAGGAGACATAATGCCTGCTCTCACAGTCCCAAAGACGAATGATACATTTTTGACATTTATCGCAGTAGTGACTTTTGCAATGACATCCAGGCCTAGAAAGTAGTGAGTTATCAGTTAATTGCTCAGCTAGGAGGAAAATTGTATGTTGCTTGCCTTAGTCACATTAGGGTGTATCTAGTTTACTCATCTTTTTCCTGACCAGGTGCCATCACACTTCAGGGACAGGGCAGGGGGACAGGCTGCTCCTGACACTAATCAGCAAAGCACTCCGAGGTTTGGTGCCCAAGCAGAAATGATAGTTACAAGAGGGTAGATATTGGTCGCTGCCTGGCGACAAGAGACTTTGCAAACTTGCCGTACCCTCACCAGGAATTTTCACTCAACTGGTGAGTTCAGGTTGGCTCCCAACAGGCCTCCTTGGGAACGTGACTGGTCCGCAGTAAGAAACGGTGGAAGTACTAGGTTGAATCAGAAAGCAAAGAAGCACTCAAAGATAATATGCATTTCAAAAGGACACAGGACCATGTCTGATGGGGTTTTAAGTGGTTAAATCTGAGATAATTTAAGCATCAAAAATAAACATTTTCACATAGAGGAAAGCAAATCCCTAAATCCATAGTGATGGTTAAAGAAATAAAACACCTAAATCAATACCACCTGGAGTGACTCTCATGCTAGCTACTTCTTCTGAAAATTGATAATTCAAGGGAATAAATTAAATGATGATCCTATGTATGTATATGGAAGAACATTAGTTCATCTCCAGTTATTAAAGAAAAATCCTCTCTACAGCAAAATGCTATAAAAGTACACCAAAGAGGTGATAATTAGAAAACAATCATTTGCCAATCCCCAGTGAAATAACTGGTTTGGGCAAAGGTCATACACCTATGCTAAAACCCTTAGGTGAAAGATAATAAGCAAAAGGATATTCACATGGTGGGTAAGTGTCACCTCACAACATCATTTTATAGAAATAAAAACACCTTTACACAGGAAAGAGGAGATGATCACTACAGGAATTAAATGACCAAACAAGTATCCTACGAGTGGGACAACCTGATGGCATATGCTTCCTGGTGTGGATCAACAGAGTAAACAGCATCACCCAAAAAATACCCTTCCCAATGTTACCAAGCATGTAGGCATACATTCCACTTTATGGAAAACAAAAGGGATAGAGAATCTGGTTATTAAATAGCACAAGGACATAATGAAAAGAGACAACTTGTTTGGTTTCTTCAAAAAGTCGACCTAAGCATTCAAAGGCCATACAAGACATCTCTGGGATAGTGGAGGAAATAATAATAAAATAATAAATAAAATAAGTGTGGGCCATATGTCAGATACTTGTGGACTAATGGCAAGGTTCTTTGTGGCAACAATAGTTTTGTGCTTATGTAAGAGAGTGTGCTTGCTCTTAGGTGATTCAAAGTCAACTATTTAAGGATGGGGTGTTTTTAAAAGATTCCAGAGAAATGTCGTCAGGTATTCACTGAATTATTCTTTCAACATCTCTGTATGTTTGGAATGTTGATTAGAATAAAAGGTTGAGAGAAGAATACCATGCTTTAATGCTGAACAAATGAAACAAAGTTTACAAATGCATACAATAAAATAAAATATAAATATGTGAAACTCAAGATAAAGGAAAAAAGATTAAAATGAGGGATCAAGGATGAGGAAGTTTAAATGCCCATATGCTGACCATAGTTCAGACACAATTATATGTAAGCCTCAAATGTAGCTCTTAGTTTCCTGATTGCCATATGAGAAAGGGAACTGTGGTGGCTGTCACAAGTTTCCATCATCCACAGACGAAGGTTACTAGTTTTAAAGGGAAACTAGAGCTGGTTCAGAAAGAAATCTCTCTTCTCAGGGGTCTTATGGGGAAGACTCACTGGTAAAGGGAATATCACCTTCTCTCCCACAGGAAAGAGAGGCCATTCCCTCTAGTGTCTGTCAAACTAACCTAAGGGCTGGCTGGTTCCAAAGTCAAGTGCAGGGAGAGCCCTAGCTGGGGAATGGAAGCTAGGAAGGTAGGAGGAATAAGAACAAAGTTCAGAGTATTTACGGAAATGGACAGGCTGCATGCCCTTCAAATTCACTTCATTAATGGCCATGTGGTCTAAGAAGACTTTCTGGAAGACTTCTGGAAGGCAGGAAGAGGCAAAGGCATTATCGAAACATTAAAATAAAAACTTTAAAAGTATGTGTATTTGAGAAGGACAGACCAAAATCTTATCATGGTCAAGGGACAATTACTAGGGTTCTGACTCTCATCGCAGCCTAGGCTCTGCAGAAGCTTCAGAGTCAGACATCTGCTGAAAAAACATGGCTTCCTCTGAACCAGTCACTGTCCAGAGTCCAAGGTAGAAGAAAAGTTAACAAAACCCACCATGTTAGGATGCTCCCGAAACACTTCCCCACATGGTAAAGAACACACCAGTTCAGATCAAGAGGAGAATAAGTAGGCCTCAAGTTAGGGTCACCAGCTGTCCTGTTTTTCTTCAGCACTCAAAGTAACTGCCTCCTACGTTTCCATAAACCAGGGTGTCTGGTCATGGTCCCTCAAGTCCATTGCTCTTCTCATAAAATATTGGTGTAATAACAGAGACTAGTGATATTTTAAGCTGGAAGCAGGCAAAGATAGCAGACACTGTGTCCAACAAACTACTGGATCTGAAGTAGGGGAAGGCAGAAATGGGGAAAACTGTACTTCAGAGACACCCAGTGAGGGCTCATCCCTGAGGTAATGGACATAAACGGGTTGCACAGCACAAAGCCTAAGAATCAGATCAGACTTTGAACGCTGTGGTGGCAAAAGTGCTGTGGTTTTAATTAGCAGTAAGAGAAGATGAGGTCTTATTAAGACCCAGCAATCCAAAGGACAGTTGCTGACAGGAGGGCCAATTCTTGGATCCCTGGTATTTCAAAGCTATAAGAATCTAACCTTCCAGATATCATCTGGAAGTTAAAGACTTACTCCAAGTATCCAAGTTATTCCAGGTGTCTGGGCCTGTGAGGGACCGACAATAAAAGTTAATAACGGAGTTGTACTTTCTCACTTCCTTGCATGCCTAGTAATTTTTTTATTGGATGCTAGACCCTGAATTTTGCCTTGTTGAGTGCTGGATACTTTTCTAATTCTATGCATGTTCTTGAGCCTTGTTCTCAGATATAGTTACTTGATAATGGTCTGCCCCTTTGAGGTTTTCATTTTAGGATTTGTTAGGCTGGACTAAACAGTGCTTAACCCAGGGCTAATTATTCCTCTCACTATTTAAATCAAGGCCTTTCTGAGCACTCTACCCAATGCCCCGTGAAGGATGAGGTTTTCCAGTCTGGCTGAGGGAACAGGCAGTGTTCTTGACTCTGAGTGAGCACTAGATACTCTTCTACTAACCCTTCTTCTCCAGACTCAGCTCGTTTCCTCACATGAACAAGTTGATCAGAACTTGAATACTCCCTGTGGACACCTGGACCTCTCTGTTTATGCAGCTATCTCCTCTTCAGTGTGCTCTTCTGTGAAATCTAGCCACCTTGGTCTCTCAGCTTCCCAGCTCCTGTTCCACTCAAGGAGTCGGCTTTGTTCCACCAGGGTTTCCCCTCTCTCAAAGCTGGGACAATTATAGGGCTGACATCATTTACTTCCCATCTCTCAGATAATGGGAAACTTTTGTTGCCTATGCCCAGTATTCCTGAAACTGTTGTTTCATCAATCTGGTTTATCTCTTGTTGGATGGTTTCAGGTACTAGAGTAAACCCAATCCTTGTTAGCCCATCTTGGTTGGATACAGAAATGTCCCAGAATCATTAAAAAAAATTTTTTTTACATTTATTTATTTTTGAGAGATAAAGAGAGACAGAGCACAAGCAGGGGAGGGGCAGAGAAAGTATGAGACAGAATCCCAGGCAGACTCCAGGCTCCGAGCTGTCAGCACAGAGCCTGGCACGGGGCTCGAACCCACAAACCATGAATTGTGACCTGAGCCAAAGTCAGATGCTTAACCAACTGATCCACTCAGACAACCCCCCACCCAGGACGACTTTTTAAAGAGGAAGTCTTTGTTGATAACTTTAAATGAACTGATGCCAAATAGGATCTGGCACTTGGCACTGCACCAAAAAATTATACTTTAGAAAGTATACTAATACCTGTTACCAAGAAATGTCCTGGGAGATCCCAAGAACTGAAGAGATCCTAGTTTTACAAGTTCCAACACACATGGTTATTTCATCACAATAATCTATTCTGCCTCCACAGCTAGGCTAAGATAGTAAGTAACTTAAGAATTATGTTGTCTTTTCTTAAACTGGCTACACATAACTCTACTGTGTCCAGGTGATCGTTCGAGCGGCTGATGAATCAGGCTCAAATATGTGGAATAGTCTTCTGGAACCATAATCCCTACCACCTCCACCTTCAATGAAGACAGGAGAGGTGTGTGTGTGTGTGTGTGTGTGTGTGTGTGTGTGTACACACATGCATAGAATGGGGTGAGAGGTAATAGGGGTGGAGAAAGAAAGGGAAGACATATTGTATTCACCACAGCATCCCTAGCACGTAGCAAAAGGTTTGGCAGAAAGACAGCACCCAAATACTTAACAAATGAAAGAAGGAAGGAATGCTACTACTTTGAAAAGCTAAATTTCTTTTAGTGGTCATATGGCATCTTTAATGCTTATTTGTTTTTGAGACAGAGAGAGACAGGGTGTGAGCAGGGGAGGGGCAGAGAGAGAGGGAGACACAGAATCCAAAGTGGGCCCCAGGCTCTGAGCTGTCAGCACAGAGCCCAACGCAGGGCTTGAACTCATGAACCGCAAGATCATGACCTGAGCTGGTGGCTTAACTAAGCCACCCAAGCGCCCCTCATGGTTGTAAGGCATCTTAGATGAGAGGCATAACCTCCTTCTCTCAGTTTAAGGGTGAAGGGAAGAAGGTAGTGGTTGGTGTTCAATGGAAGCTAAGGTGACTGGTTTTAGCAGGTGTTGGCCAAATAATCCTAGTTGTTTTAAAAAAATATTTTTTATTAAACTTTTTCCTAATGAGACTATAAATCATCACAGGGAGATGAAATCTGTTCATAAAAGAACCTCACAAGACTTTATATAAGTGACTCCCAACTGAAAATTCATTTGAAGCCTTTATCATGATGCCCAACAACACATTTTTGAGTCTGAGGTGAATGCTCATTTTCCATGTCAAGTTTTTTTTTTTTAAGTCCTTCATGCTAAAGTTCAAACTCATTTTGTGTTGCTGCCAATGAAAGTTTCTCAACCTCTGCTTGCTCCTTATACTTTCTCCCCACCACCTTTCTGAACCTTATACATAACATTTATTGTATTGTGCATGTTACATCTTATTCTTATCTGAATGTATGCTCAGCTCCCTTCATGAGGGTTTAACCGGGGCAGACATGCATCCAGCAAGGCACTTTGCATAAATAAAGTGTTAACATAATGACTAGTGAATATATGTACACTTTTCGTGCATTTGTCAGGAATCTTTAAACTCCTTTTTTGGCTCTAATTTGGCCTACCTTTAAAAATAAGCCCAGTACACATTTGCTATAGGTCCCCAAATGGACCATTACCATGAAAGAGAATTTTATCCATCTTTTGAATTAATTATCAAAATTTAAAAGTACAGTGAATAGCAAATTCCTAAGTTCTCACATTTGTGAAAAGTTTTTACTCTTCCAAAATTGTGTCATATATTCAGACATCACAGATAGAAACAATTCTGTGATTCTCTTCCCTCTCCAAGTATTAAGCGCATATCCTAATGGATAGATTAAACTGTTTATCAAGTAGCCTTTGTAGAAGAATCTTTTATACTGCATTCACCAGGGCACTATTTCTGTTCAATAGATTTTGCATCACATCAAGTTTTTATGGTAATAAAATTGATGTTAGAAAAGAAAAATATGTTTCATATGTAAAACCACATATTTATCACAAAATTATTGACGTTTTATTTTTTTAAGTTTTTTAAAATTTATTTTTGAGAGAGACAGAGTGTGTTGGGGGGAGGAGGAGAGAGAGGGGAAGACACAATCTGAAGCAGGCTCCAGGCTCTGAGCTGTCAGCAGAGAGCCCAACACAGGGCTCAAACTCACAAACGGTGAGAGCATGACCTGAGCCGCAGTGGGACATTTAACTGACTGAGCCACCTGGGCTCCTGATAAAATTATTAATGTTTTAAATGAAGTGCCATTTACTGAGTAAGCATGAGAGGTAAGGATATCTAAAGCAGTGCTTCTCCATCTTTTTACCAGTGCTGCCCTAAGGAGAAAACTTTAATTTAAATTCTTCCCAAGAAGAGAAATTACATACTAAGAAAAGAGATTTTTCAAGAGGACTTGCACTTTGGAGGGCCACAAAAACCACTGTAATAGCGAAAATGTTTTTGTCCCTCAAGAACCAATTTTTGCACTCTCCAGGGTTTTATCACCCCCATCGAGAATGTAGGAGATAAAAGAATAACCAGTGTGTTTTAATACTAAAAAAGCTCAAAGTTTTGGCAAAAGGAACACTTGGCTATCAAATAAATTTAAATATGTTCCATATAATGAATAAAGAGTTACAGTGATAAAATCCCACTTTCGAGCCTACTTAAAACCACTTCAAAAAAACATTCTCCCAATCCTTGTTTAATTAGCCCCAGAGAATCTCTCTCTCATTGCTACTTTCCATTGATTTTCTGACTCTTTCAAGGGCGCCAGAGGCCACCTTGTATTAGAATTACATTCTCAGGTATCTTTCTACCCCATTAAATTGACAAGAGCCCAAAGAGGAAGAACTCAGTATTATTCATCTTTGTGTTGCCCATAAGTTGTGGCCCAGAGATTGGTACATAGGTACAAACCAATCTATTTTGTGGTTATTAGAAACACCAATAGTGATCGGCAGGCCCTTCCCTGGAGTTTCTTGAACAGCTAGCTAACTTGTGCTCATTTATGGGCCCTGGCATGTATAATTGTGAAGTGGAAAAACTTTCATTATTATTATTATTATTATTTTCAGCAACTGACTGTACAACATACCTTATACAAGTTTGCTTGTCTGCAACTACCAGCAGATAAGCAATTTCTCCCTGGCCACTCTCACTGGTTTCCACCCAGGTCGGCCATTCTTTAAAAGCTATCCCCTAACTTTTGTAGTCTTTCTGGGTTCTATGTCTATTACTCAATTGAAAGGAAAAGTGAAGTGCTGTTAATCTAAATCTTCTAAGGTCTTAAACAAGGGGATAAAGATAAATATTGCTATGTACTTCAACACTTGCGGATAGCTTTATTGCCTAGCAATAACACTTATAATTTAACTCTTTTATAATTCAAAGCTTTGAAAATAGCATTAAATATCCCTCATCCTCTGCCAGATAGAGAAGATGAGCAAGAAAGGAGTACAAAAAAAAATTTTTTAAACAGCATTTCAAGAAAAAAAATCAATAGCATTTCAAGGAATGTATCATCTAAAAACCAGCTTAAAGATCTCATGTCCTCCTTACCTTTAATATTCACACATAAAAAGTACCATTCATTTGTTATTTACTCTCAAATTACATACAAACACAAGTTATTTAAAATTCTATGAAATCAAAAGCTAAGTTAGGAGTGACATGCTGATAATTACCATAGTGGGAAATTTATCCCTAGAAGAGATACTGGAAGTTTCTCTTAAGGAAGTGACTTAATTAGGAAACAATCCTCCCCAAAGTGTAAGCATGTGATCTTCAATTCCAGTTCCTCATTAACATTCATCTAGAAAACTCGGGGGGTCGGGGGGAGTAGTGTATAAAAAGCAAGGTCAGATTTCCAAATATATGCAGGTCCCAGTTTTACAACTAACTATGAAATCAGTCACTTGTCCAAATTTCAGTTCTCTTTCCTCCTTCCACAGGTAAACCAAGACAAACTTCTATTTAAAATGAACCCTACAGGGGTGCTCGGGTGGCTCAGTTGTTTGGGCCGCCGACTGCAGCTCAGGTCATGATCTCACAGTTTGTGGGTTCGAGCCCCGCATCAGGCTCTGTGCTGACAGCTCAGAGCCTGGAGCCTGCTTCTGATTCTGTGTTTCCCTCTCTCTCTGACCCTCCCCTACTCACACTCTGTGTCTCTCTCTAAAAAATAAATAAACGTTAAAAAAATTTTAATAAAATAAAATAAAATGAACCCTAGAGTGACTTGCATTTTAACCAGCATGATACATTATCTTTAATAACAGCACTGGCCACATTTTGGAGGAAGTTAACACTGTGAGCAAGGACAGAAAATGATCCTTTCACAACTGCAGCCAGCAATCAAAACTCTGAATAGCTGCTCCTTCACATCAGTTAGCCAAGGAATGGCCTCATGCCCCTCCCAGATGTGCACTCATTGTCTTGTGAAATAATCCCAGATGAGAAGCCTTCAACACTTTGCATTCAAAGATCTGAAGTCAGGAGTAGATCACCTGAATGAAGAGAAACAAAGCTATCTTCTGACACCCAGGCTGGGCACCAGTCCCTTCAAAGTCCCACCTCTATTGGTGCTGGAGAGGCCTCTGGCTAGGATTCCCTCAGTAGGGTTCTCTTTCACTTACTAAATGACATTGAAAAATCAGAAGCACAGATTTTTAAAGAAATCAAGCATGTGCTAACAGATCTTCATCAACATAAGACGTTGAATGAGAAAGAATGTGAGTATATGCTGGTCCTTTGGAGGAGGTAGGGCAGGGATGTTGAAAAGGAATGAACAATTGAAACCCTTGAAAGTTTTCCTTACAAGGCTAAAAACTCGGACAAATATTCATTATAAAAACAAAAACAGAAAACAAAATAGGCACACAGTTCAATGTCACTTCAAATGATGACTGTGGAAAATCAGAGCTGGGACTTTGGAAATTATTTGGATGAACACTTTCAACTTTCAGATGAGGAAACTTAAGCACAAAAACTTGTCCACATTGTTCAAGGTCACCTGGCGACAGCCCTGATTATGAACTGAATCGTTGTCTCATGATGTTGCTACAACTCACTGCTGACAGGACAGACCTCCTACACCTCCTTCTAAATGTAATGGTTACATTTTAACAAAACCATAACCTCTGCCTTCTAAAGGACCATGTTCCCATATCCCAGATGCCCTGTGTCCAATTCACAGCAGTTTGAAGGGCTGCTGTTAGGTTCCCATGACACCAGCAGGTGTGGACACGGGAATGGGAAAATGGAGTCGACCATCTCTTCTGGTTCTTTACTCTTCAGTCTTTAACCAGCACCTCCACATGTCATCTAAGTGAACACTCCAACAATCACCTGCAGGAAAAGGTGTCACACCTCGATTTTTCCAGATAAGAAAACTGACCTCCCAGGCCTACCTAATTATGACGAAATACAACATGAATAAAGTGACCTTGGCAACTTACTAACAAGTTTGCAGAAAACAGCATCAATTTAAAAATCAAATGACTAGGTTAAAATCCCACCTTGTCCCCTTACTAGCAAAAGGAACTAGGAACCTCATTTCTCAACCCCTGTGAAATGGGGCTACACCTTTCTTCCAAGCATCAATGAAGATAAAGGGGAAGGTGTGCCAAGTGCCCGGGACAGGTGCAGTCTCTCACTCCATGCCCACTATCATTGTGAAGCTAAAATGAAACACTCTAACCAAGCACAAGTTTCAAGTCATGAAAACCATAACTAGATAATCTCGCTCTCCTTTAAAATTTTTTTTTAGCATTTATTCATTTTTGAGAGATATAGCGTGAATAGGAGAAGGGCAAAGACAGGGAGACACAGAATTCGAAGCAGGCTCCAGGCTCTGAGCTGTCAGCACAGAGCCCAATGTGAGGCTTGAACCCACGAACCATGAGATCATGACCTGACCTGAAGTCAGACGCTCAAGCTCAACCTGCTGAGCCACCCAGGCACTTCTCATTCTCCTTTAAACTAAAAAACACCTTCACAGCTGATTAGCTACCACTGACATTTGTTGCTTCCCCTTCCCTATTTGTTAAATTGTTTCTCCCTATATTAACTCTATGACTACTTTGTTTTGTAAGTTGTTTCCTCCTTCTCTCAGCACATTACACACTTTGTGCATTCAAACACCTATCTTCTTTCTCTGCAGTGCAATCCCCAGAGTGGACTCTTTAATTCCAGAAGAGAACCATATGGTTGTGGAGAAAGAAGGAGATGAGGAAGTGAACAATCACTGCTAAGACTTCCTGGAAGGAAGGTCTCATTGTCCGGAGAGCAGGGCACGGCCCCAAATGCTTCCTGGGCAGGAATGTTACATCTAAGGTCCGGGTGATGCTGGCAGCAAACAGGAGGAGCAGGAGCCCTTATGGGGAGGCCCAGCCTGAACCCAGCCCCAGCTGACTGAGGGAATATGGCTCAGGAGTGCCAAGTCTCCGGGCATTTTAACAGAAGCCAAGAATCTATAATATGGAAAATGTCTACATTTGAAAACACTCTGTGGGCCAAATAAAATTCACTTATGAGAAAGTGTGGTTCATGTGTCACCTATGTTTTCAGTTGTGGCCTTCAAGCTCTCTGGCTTAAGGTTATGGTATACCAAACTGCAGAAACTCAGCTCTGGAGTTTTCTACCTGGAAAGGCAGTCAGAGGGAACAAAGATCATGAAAGGCCTAGAGAGTGCACTATGAGCTAAAATGGATGAAATCTCAGAATCCAAAGGAAATTAGGCAGATGAAGAGATTGGGGGTTAGGATCTAAGATGCCCACAGTCGTTCATACTGCTTCCAAGGAGAGTCAGGGGCTCCTGTGGTCTGAGAAGACAGCAAGGTCTTCGAGAGAGATTTTTGCAGAAAAGCACAGATACATAGGCTTCTGACTACCTATTAGTGCTCTGATCTAAATGAGCCTGAATGTCCGGCAGTGGCAAATTGATGTGAATACTTGAGCCCTATATTAAAAGACTTCAAGGCTCTCAGAAACATGAATGATGTATGATCTTCAGACCTCTTTCAAAGACTGTTTTTGATGCAACAAATCATGTCTTTTCCAACATCATTTCCATAAGAGAAGTGAAAATAACTTACAATAAAAAGAAATGTAAAAAACCTTAGCAAGCTTGACATACAGACAGCTACCTTCCCTGATGAAATGAATCTAGTAGTAGTAAAGAAAGTCAGCTACTTGAGTGTTTTCTTTAGAAAACCCAGTCGTCAAAGATTTCAATCAGTTTGTCCGATATAAAAGGCAGAAATACAGTGTAATGATTCATCCTTTATTGTTTAACACACATCTCAATCTTTTCAAAGTGTTTTTGTGAAAATTCAATCGTTTTCTTAATGAAGAGATTTTGTTCTCCAAGATAGAAGAGTACCATACAACGCTAAGAATTACTCAAAGCTTCAATCCACTCGAATTCCATTATACGAAATGGATTCTACCGACAGAGCTGTCTAAATAAAAATAATTACAACTTCCACTACTCTGTTACTCACACATGTGGACTTTAGAATCCAAATATTCCTATTCAGAGATACTCATTTAAACTGTGAAGGGGGTTCTGACTCTATGGTTAAATTGCTGATTACATTCGTTCCTTTTCCCAGAGATGACGTCTCAAGGGACTCACTTTCATACTTAAGGAAATACATCTGTTAACAGTCTCCAAGAGAAAACAAACATGTGGAAATGCTATTGCCATTTTCTATAAACTTAACTGGAAATTTTTAGATTTGTTAAGTAAAAATTCATATGGCACTATAGGATTATTGCTGGGGCGGTTACTGTTGTTTTCAGCCATAACTTTAATCAAAGTGAATGAAAAGGAAGAACTGAGAATTAAGATTTGGGGAAAGAAACAGGATTAATTTTAAAGCTGGAAAAAAGTTTAGGGATATTCTCTCCTTTGACAGAGATAGGAAACAGAGTCACAGAAGATGACATCGGTCATTGGCAAATTAGCAGCAGAATTCAGGGATCCCAAATTCTTTCCCAAACTTTCTCCCCTATTGAGCCTCCTGATAAAAACTGACAAAACAGGGGCACCTGGCTGGCTCGGCCAGTAGAGCATGTGACTCTTGATCTCGGGGTGTAGAGGTTACTCAAATAAATACTTTTTTTAAAAAAATGACAAAACGATACACCTAATTTTGGAACACAAGGACCTTTTCTCACTCCATGCATACACATCAATGTTATAATCACATTTTCCATTCCACTTCCACTGATCTGCCAGCACTGACTTAGTTTGGAGCAGTGGTTCTATTTGCATGGGACATTTGGCAATGTCTAGAGACATTTTGGTTTTAACTACCAAGTGACAGAGATGCTCCTGGCATCTAAAGGGTAAAGGTCTGGGAGGCCATTAAACATCCAACAATGCACAGGGCAGCTCTCTAGGAAACAAAGAATTGCTCCGCCCAAAATGTGAATAGTATCAAGGTTGAAAAACTCTGGACTAGAGGCAATAATAAAAGGCAAGCATTTCTTCTACGGACCAAGTGCGCATCAAGAAAGGTGGATATGGCAGGCGCCTGGGTGGCTCAGTCCGTTAAGCTCCAACTTCAGTTCAGGTCATAATCTCGTGGTTTGGAGTTTGACCCCAACATTGGGCTCTCTGCTGTCAGCGCAGAGCCTCCTTTGGATCTTGTGTCCCCCTCTCTCTCTGCCCTCCTCCTACTTGCTTGCTCGCTCTCTCTCTGAAAACTAAACTAACATTAAAAAAAAAAGTTGTATATGGCATTATAGTTCAAACATGGTATGTGCTTTGTAAGCACCAATATTGGTAAAAAAAAAAAAAATTCTACATACATACATATGTATAAATAAACAGGTATTATACTTCAAGAAATAAGATAATGCAAACCCAGAGTGGCTGCCTACTCAGCTAACAATCTCACATATATAACTGGGATTTGCCATAAACATTGCTGGTTTTGTCTGGTTGTATATTGGTGGGAGCTGCACCGGCCTTGCTGGATGACACAGTCACAGCGAGGAAATGGCAGACGTTTGCACAGCTCCTGCCATGAAGCAAAACTGGTATCTCTTCTGCTACTACTGGCTCATACCGGGAATGAGCCTGCTGTCATTGACTAGGCTTCACAATATTCCAAATCAGACCGATATTCCCCACACAGATACCTCATAAGAAAAAACATATTCCTGCCCCTACAAAGGAGATTTTAGACAAAGCACTGCAGAGGTTTGTCGAAAGGTTCTTCTAATGGGCCTTGCAGATCAAAGACATAAAGGGGGTTAGGAACAGCAGATTTGCAATTAATTCTGGCCCAGAAAAAAAGAGCCTAACTTAGAGATAAGAAACAGACAAGGGCAGAACATAGGTTACTGCATATACCTTTGCTAATTGGTGCCACAAATACCTTCCCTTACACTGACATCTGTAATGAGGATGGATGAGAGTAGTTAAAACATAAACCCATATACAAAGGCTGACACATTTAGGGCCCCTATGGTGCTTACACCTTTAACATCAAATAAAAAGGTTTACACAAGCAACTTACTAACCAGTTCAAATACATTCTTACTTTTGTGAGCCAGACAGAATGACTCCTAGCCTACCTATATATCATTCAACCTATGCCTTAATCTTAGCGTTATTGATATAAACAAATGTGTATATTATCTGCTTTTCACTAAGAACATCCTGTTATCCTATTAGTTGTAAAATTTACTACCTCATTGTAATTAGAGTAGTTCTGCAAAAATACCTCTGTAAAACCTGTTTCTGTATACTTTTCAAAGCATCTTATCACAGAGATTTATTCGTTGTAAAAATTCCACCTTCTGATGTCATGCTATCGTTTGACCTATAAATAAAGACACCAAAACAGAGCAGAGATGCCTGCCTGGTGATCAGAGAGAACATTGTGGCTCTCTCATTACTCTCCCACCACACCATCTCTCCTTCGGGGACCCCTGGACTGGCTGGAGCAGGACTCTGGCAAGCGGCGCCCGAACAGGGACCTGAAGGTAAGCCTTTCTCTTTGGATATTCGGGACGGTTAGGACTCCACCATAGGTTGCTGCAGGCCCCCCTCCCCTCCCCATAGAGACAGGCAGGGTTAGAGTGGTGGATAGGATCAGAACTTGGTAACTTGAGAAGCAATGGGCCATACTGAGTCTAAGGAAAGGAGACTCTTTATAGATATAATACAGCACATGCTGTCAAAAAAGGGTTTAAGGTTTCACCCCACCAAATTGCTCGCTTTTTGCATTTTGTTCAAGAACAATGTCCTTGGTTCCCTGAAGAGGGAACTGTTAGCCTGGAGACTTGGAACAAATTTGGGATAGAAATAAAACAGTATTACGTGCTTAAGGGGCTGCAAAATGTTCCCAGTGATGCCTTTTCACTGTGGAGGCTTTGGACCCCCAGTTAGAGGCAGATAAATTAGCTAAAACCCTACAAACAACAGCACATACTGAGGAAGATTTAACTTTCCCTGTCCCTTCCCAAGATAATGATCCTGACAACATAGAAGAAAAAGGACAGGATAAGGGGCCTCCCCTAGAGGATAGGGACAATTTGGAAACAACAGCCAATGACTACAACAAGGAAAATTGGGCCTTCCCCATCCAGGCTAGAGAAACTTCATTTAAACAAATAGATAAATTCAAGGAACCGCCCTCCAAACCACCTCCTCTCCCTCCGTTATCTAACTCAAATAGATTATGGGCTGCCATTAGAGAGGCCGAAGGAGACGGTGATACCAATTTTGTTCAGTGTTTCCCAGTAGTTTTTGAAGGAGAATTTGATGATGAAATTTCATGGGAACCACTTCCTTACAAGATTCTAAAGGAGCTAAAAAAACTGCTTGCAGCGAATATGGGCCTCTGGCTCCTTATACAATTACATTGCTAGATGCTCTAACATCACGTTTGATGACCCCTTATGACTGGGCACAGGTGGCCAAGGCCTGCTTGTCAGGAGGAAATTACTTATCGTGGAAAGCAGAATATGAGGATCTAGCTAAGAGACAGGTGGTGGCCAATAAAAGAACTAACCGAAAGGATATTATGCTAGACAAATTATTGGGTGAAGCTGATTATGACACTGCCCAACAACAGATGTACTTGGATAAAGAAACCCTATCCCAAGTAACTGACTGCGCTGTCAATGCTTGGAGAGTCCTCCCCGTCTCCAATGAAAAGGCCACCACCTTAGGGGACGTTAAGCAAAAAACTGATAAGAGCTATGAGGACTTCTTATCCCGCCTCATATAAGTGGTAAAACGGGTTATTGTTAATGATGAAGCAGCAAATATACTTGTTCAACAACTGGCTTATGAGAATGCTAATTCTACCTCTTAGCCTCTGTTAAGATCAATAAGAAAAACTGGCACTTTAAGTGACTATATAAAATGGTGTGCTGATGTCAGCCCCGCCTTCATTCAAGATAGCTACTGCCTTGAAGGGAAAGACATATCTCCAATATATAAAGACCTTAGGCCAGAAAGGGGGAGCCAATACTCAAAAGGGTCCACAAAACCTATTATGTTATACCTGTGGACAGCCAGGACATTTCAGCAGAAATTGTCCTTTAAAGGGTGGGCAAATGCTTCTACCTCAAACTCCATCCCCTACCCAATCCCTGGAAAAAAGTACTAATATCCTGAAAATCATTTGCCCTTGCTGCCAAAATGGCTTTCACTGGGCCAGAGACTGCAAGTCTAAGTTTCATAAAAGTGGTCAGGCTCTTGGCTCTTCCACCAATGGAGCACCCAATGTTAATATTCCGGACCATGGAAACGAGCAGAGGGGCCAGCCCCAGGCCCCGACAATGATTGGGGCAAGCAGTCTGAATCCATTCACCAACTTCATTCAATCTCAGACCTCCTCAGAGCAGCGCCCGGTAGCACAAGATTGGACCTCTGTTCCACCACCACAATATTGACTTCCGACTTCCCCATAGTAGCTCTTTCTACCGGAGTTAAGGGTCCCCTCCCAGAGGGGCTAGTAGGAGTGATCCTGGGGAGGAGCTCACTTCCCATTCAAGGAATCATGATGATCCTGGGAGTTACTGACTCAGATTACAAAGGGGAAATACAAGTATTGATATCGCCCCCTATAAAAACTTAGCAGATACTAAAAAATCAGAGAATAGCACAATTAATACTATTACCCTATTATTCTTTGGGTAATCCTGTCGCCCTCACTCCCAGAGGAAAGGGAGGCTTTGGCTCTAGTGATCTGGCCTTCTGGGTATAGGAAATTAAAAATACCCAGCCAACCAAGGTCTTACAAATCCAGGGCATCCCTATGGAAGGTCTGTTAGGTACGGGAGCTGACATAAGTATCCTGCATCGCAGGGAAGGACTGGCCTTCAGGATGGCCATCTCAAAATATTCCCACTGCCTTGGGAGTAGGCAGGGCATCTAATGTGGCTAAAAGTTCCCAAATACTTAAATGGTCTGATGACAATAACAACTCTGGGACATTCTGTCCATACATCATCCCATCTATTCCTTTCATTTAATGGGGTAGAGATATCTTGGCTCAAATGGGAATTTTACTCTATAGTCCTAGTGACAAGGTTACAGGTCAAATGCTTCAGATGGGATATGACCCACAAAAATGACAGGGAAGATTCAGCAGCAAAAGAGGGGAGGCCCAGAACCTCCTTAGCAAAGGGTCAGGCACCTACTGCAAGGAGAAAAGAATAAATGTCCCAACTGGGGGAAATTCCCAGTCTTCTCTGGCCTGACGTGGACTCCATATTTCCACTTTGTTGGAAGAAACATGGCTTCTGCTCCTCTGAGCTAAGATTTTGAATCGGGTTTTCCTTCTCCGCCTCCTGCTGTCACCTTGCCTCTTCTGCCTTCCCCTCCCCTTCCTGTTTCTGCACCTGTTTGGGTGTGGTCTACATAACTGGTTCCTATACCATCCTCAATGCTTCAGACACATTGGCTCCTACTCCCACCCTCAGGTCAAGGAGCAAAGTGCACTTCCATGGACATCTAGGTCTTTTCCAAGTAGAATGCATGATTACTGAACATAGGTTTGAGTTTTTAACTTCCTATTGAAGAGAAAGTAAGACTATTTGGATCCATTAGAGAACATGGTTTATGCCTAATTGGTTCCTGAATTTACCATCTAAAAAATTCTGGTGTAAACACCTCTCAGTTGGTTACTAAGTCCTCAACTGGAGACTAAGGTTTCCTAAGAGTTAAAATTCTGCTAGATGTACTTAAGACCGATGGAAAATAAGGAAAGCAACCCTGTATGTAGGAAAGTGGGATATCTGTAAAAAAGATATAAGAAATGAAAATACATTTTTGTTGAGGGTAAAAGTAAGTAATTTTATCCTAAATGAGACTGGTTGTTTGGAAAGAAATGGCTTTGGGACAAAGTTTAAAGGCAAAGAAACAACGTAGAAGGTTCGTGAAGGGAAATCTTTGAAAAGGAATTTTATGTGTGCTCAGGATAGACTAAGGTTGAGATAAATGGAATTTTAAAAGTACAGTGGTATAAGATTAAAACTCTGCTTTTCTCTCTGTTCAAAAGACAAAGTTTTCTTGGATTGATCTGCTCTAGATAAGACAACTGTAAACAAAGGTTTTCTCTTTTGTCTGCCAGGAAAACCAAAGCATTAGGTTTCATCTTTATCAGGTCTTTGATTGCTTAGTTAAAACTTCTCCTTGTTAAAGGAACTAGGTTTTGCTAACAACTATAAATGCTATACATTCGCCTTTAGGATCTTTTATTGCCATTTTGGTTGAACAAATAAAGTTTTAAGATTTGTAATGATCTGTAATCCTATTTAGGATGTGCTTTATAACTTCTGAAGGTTTTAACAAACTTCCCAGGATTTAAATGGCAAAAGAAGTCTTGACCAATTGGGCCCTTTTATTTAGGATGCTAAGTTACTTGGAAAAGCACTATCATACAATGGTAAACCTTAGGTTGTATTGCATGGGTAAATGCTGCAACTGCCCAAATACATATGCAATTCCTAACGTTTTAATGTTTTGGTATAAGGTCATTACTTAATATTCTGATGACTTCAAGTGTTATGTGTCACAGAAATAAATGAATTTGTCAATTGCATCATAATGAACTCTCATCAGATCTTTAACAATGTCCATTTCTGAGATTTTGTCATTTATAATTGTTCTTATTCTCTCTCAAAACGTGTTTCTTCTTCAAAGAGATTTATAAAAAGGACTTTTCGGACAAATACACATATTTGACATCTTTAAGATTCATACTAAAATGGGTAAGAATTTCCAGAGCTAAAAAGCTGCATTCAAACTGAACAAGAATTAGGAACATGGGACTAAATGAACTGAGGAAGATTATAGTTTTGTGACTCTTGTTGGAAATA
>CM053571.1:50544926-50682751 GCA_028646485.1 Cryptoprocta ferox | reverse complement strand
ATGGGTAAGAATTTCCAGAGCTAAAAAGCTGCATTCAAACTGAACAAGAATTAGGAACATGGGACTAAATGAACTGAGGAAGATTATAGTTTTGTGACTCTTGTTGGAAATACTGCTGGTTCTCTAATGTTTGCTTATCCAGATTAAGGAAACTTTCTCTTTAGATATCTATGATATACAGAAATGTCATAAAATATTCGTTTGTAAACTGAAGCATTTATCTTTTCTCTCTACCTGAACCCTCTGAAATTCAAAAACTCCCAGTGAGTATTCTTTCTTTCATGGCAATTACAATTGTTTGCATAAGTTTGATAAGAATCTGTTCATCTTGTAACAGGTCACCACTGGAAATACTGGTTATTTAACCAAGGCTTTGACTAGAATGTCATATTTGAGAGTGACATGCATAGATTCAAATATGACCAGACAGCTTTAAGGAACTAAGGTTGACTTTATGAAACATATAGCCATAAAGGCCCTTGGAAATGTTGGCCAGATACCTTGCTTACAGAGTTCCCAGCAGCTTCCCCAGGTGAGTAAAGAAGGTCACTTCCTGGCAGGTGCAGGAACCTCAGGATATCTTGGGGACTTCAGGAAGAGGAATTTGCCCAATTCAACAGGTACTGCAGGCCTGTCTGATGGGAAGTATTTGGCTTGGCTTCTGGCCTGGAGAGGCTACTAAAAGTTCAATGGGGAGATTCCTTATAAAAGGTCCCAGCAAAGTAAACTTTGAAAGATCCTCATGAACAATCGCTATTCTTGCTGAGCTTATGTAAATAATTAGGCCAGGGTTGTTAAGACTGGACTTGTTCTATAAATGTATTGGTCTAGATTTGGCTATCTCTGGGAACGGGGGTTTTTAGAGAGAAAAACTGTGTTTCAACAATGCATCATTATAGATGTTAAATTCCAGTTCTGATTGTCTTTAAATGTTTGTTGTTTGCCTAAATTAGACAACTTGAGGTAACCTTCAGAAAAAAAATTATCACAGTTATTTCATGTATACACAATCTTCTATGCTTCTTATTCTGTGGGGATAATGATAAGACCCCTTGGGCATATGATTATTTAAACAACAGGAAAACAGGACGGATCTCTAAATACGCAAAATATCCTCCCTAACCCTGATCTGACATTTATGAGAAACCCACCCCTATAAACACAGGCTATGTCGTTTATTTAAAGGATGGGGTCACTCCTTTCAAAGACTTGGAGGTGGACTTCACAGATATACAACCAACCAAAGGATTCAGCTCTTAAAGTTTCAGGCATCACCCCATGGGTCCGTCACTCTGGAGTTAAGTAGGCCAACTGGGAAGAACCCTCAACCTGGTGAGGTGATCCAGATCCAGTCAACCCGCTTAAAGTAACTCTCAAAAAGACGCTGGCCCCTGAGATCTCCAGCCCTGCTCCAGCCACACCCCGGAAGCTGGCTGGTCTACGCACGGCAGAAGCTTGAGGAATCACTGGTCTGATGAGATAAACTGTCCTTATTCTTTGCCATCAGATTGACAAACATTGCTACCTTTATCTCTCCTTCACAGACTGCAACCTCCTTTCTGCAAGGGTTACAGAATCTCTTTAACTCTCAGGGGCTAATTTCACTCCTGACAAATGTTGGCATGGTAGCTGGAGTATTGGTGCTCATTTTGTGCCTTGTTCCCTGTTTCTTTAAAATACCTAACCGAGGCTTTCACAGGGTAAACGTTGAACTACACCACTTTCATTTAAAAAATAAAAAACGGAGAGATGTTGGGAGCCATTTCTGAAGTAAGTTGAGAATACTCCTTGTGAACTTAAGGCGGGTTTTGCACGGCCTCCCACCAGATGGTGACTGATATCTACCCCCCACTCAATTGTTTTTTGAGTACCAACCCCCCAAGGCACCTTGCTGATTGGTATTGGGAGTGACTTGTCCCCTTATTCTAAAATATGCTGACTGCACCTTGTGAAGGAACTTATTATAGCAATTTCTTCTTTTGTGATTATAGAAGCAAATATTGCATTTCCTGAGAAACCTGTTTTTCTTCCCCTCAAGAAAACAGGCTATTGACCCCTGCTCACAAAGAACTTTTGCCTTTACTATGCTAAAAACATTGTCTTGCATTTGAATGCTGAAGAAACCTTCTTTCCCCATATGATTCACCATCTAAATCACCTACATCAATCACTATTGATAAAGATTGTGCATGAGTCTTCTACCAATCTATGTTCTGGGTAATTTTTACATACCAAAGAAATTTGTCATCAGAAATCATTGTCTAAGGCAAATGCCACTCTGTGCTGTGCCCATACATTTTAACCATAAATAAAGCTGACTCTCAGTCAGTGCAGAGATGCCTGCCTGATGATCAGAAAAAATATTGTGGCTCTCTCATACCTCCCCCTTTCACCGACACCAATACCGTCCATCCTTCAGGGAGCCCTGGACCTGCTGGAGCTGGACTCCGGTAACTCAGGACTTGTTCAATGATATTCAAAATTGTTCTGGTCAGTTTAGATGAACCATTTTTATTTTGCAATAACAAAATATACTTAAAAGTATATGAAAATAATTTCTTAGTGAAATTCATGTAGGAAAATGATTTTCGCCCATTCAAACTTCTCAAGCCCTGAACGCTCTTCCTCTCCTACTGAGAAAAATTTCCCAAAGTAACCTTTCTTAAAACCAGAATTATCACATAATAGTGGAATAGACTTGTGTACATCACTGCAATATGGGTAAAATAATTCTGTCTGGACTGAGAAGCATCCTTTGAATGTGCCACTCAAGGAAGTTAAGCCTCTAAGAAAAGGCACAAATTGGGAATAAACTGCTCCCCCAGCCTTGTGCATGACCTCTAAAAATAATTTCTAAGTCTAAAAAGCCTCAAAAGAGTATTTTAGGATTTTTTTAAGGCTAAACTCTAAGATGATAATTTGAACACTCAAAATGGGAAATGATAAGCCACCAATAATATGCCAAGTATTTGGCAAAGTGGAGTTCCTATTTCAGAAAAATGGTGACTCATCATTAGTGGCAAATAAACAGTCTCTTTCAGCAGAGGGGGGAAATGCCCAGCTGATAGGCCAGATCTTGTGCACGATTATTTTTCCTTTTGTTCATTTTCTCCAGTTAAGATGGGTCTGTAATGGAGTGGGGGGGAAGGGGGGGGTCTCTAAAGAAGCCCCTTCTAAAGTGTCACCTCAGTTTATTTAGGAGCCTGACAAGTGTCTGGTCCAAGCTCTTCAAAAGGACTTCATCCAATCTAATTTGCTTCCCTTAATAACTGCTCTGCCAAGCCAGCTGGCCTCCAACCATCCCACAAGTGCCATCCGGAGACATATTTATTCAGGCAGCTCTTCTCCCTCACCCCTCCCCATCCATGATGCCCTCCCCTCCTCTGCTGCTCCAGTCAAACCCACACACCCTTTAAGATTCAGCTTCTAGCCTTTTTTTAAAAAATTTATTTATTTTGAGACAGAGAGAGAAAGATAAAAAAACAAATGAGTGGGGAAGGGGCAGACAGAGAGGGAGACAGAGGATCAGAAGCAGGCACTGCACTGACAGCTGTGAGCTGGATATGGGGCTTGAACTCACGAACGGCATGATTATGGCCTGAGTTGAAGTCAGACGCTTAACCAACTAACCACCCAAGCACCCCTCAGCTTCAAGTTTTAACCTCTCTGCTCCCGAGCCTTCCCCCATGGATCTCACTCTCTTCTGAATTCCTACTGCATCCCTCTGGATTACTTATTCTAGCCCTTTATCATCTGTTCCCTCTCGTCCGCATTACTAAAGGCCTCACTTCTAACAGGCTTATCTCTAGTTAGAGATAAATGTAACAAAGTATGTTTTCAGACTCCCTATAAAGTCCAGCCAAACACTCAAATTGTACTTGACCAGGAGTAACTGTTTCACAGGAGGAAGGGAAGAGGATTGGGCAGAGTAGTTACAATGACTATGGGACCCCAGCTTATTTTACAAATCTCCTAAACCTTTAATTCAGCACCAGAGTTTACTTCAGTGTGTGTTTATAGAAGCCAAAATCTATGGTGAATTCCAAGCATCCCCTTCCAAAGAGTTACCATGTCAGATGGGAGGAGGGGTGTCACTGGAATACAGAACTGCCTTGAGGAAAAGTCACAAGAGACTCATTCGTGTAAGGCTTTCTCTCCATTTTCTTCTTCCTGTGTCTCTTGGTCTCAGCAAAGCTCCCTGACCCTATCCTGCTGGTGCTCCTACCCCACTGGGATGTGAATGGCCTGCCTAGTCCCCTCCAGTACCCTAGTCTGCAGTACCCAAGTGTGCTCCTGGGGCGTCCTGACATCCGCACTCCACACCTCTGATCTGATCATTTTTAAATTTGTTTACTAATTCCTCAACAACCTCCCTCCAAAAAGTGGAGCCTAATTCCGTCCCTCCTGATTGCAGGCAAGGCTCATACTTGGTGGGTGAAAATAATGGTGTAAATAATGGTCTATGAAAAGTAATAAAAGACATTAAGGCTGGAGCACCTGGCTGGCTCAGTTGGTACAGCATGGGAATCTTGATCTTGGGGTTGTGAGTTCAGGCCCCATGCTGGACACAGAGCTTACTTTAAAAAAAAAAAAGAAAGAAAGAAAGAAAGAAAGAAAGAAAGAGAGATGCCCGGGTGGCTCAGTCAGTTAAGTGTTTAACTTCAGCTCAGGTCATGATCTCGTGGTTTGTGGGTTCAAGCCCAGTGTCAGGCTCTGTGCTGACAGCACAGAGTCTGCTTGTAGGTCGCTCTCTCTCTTTCCCTTCCCAACTAGTGCTCGCTCGCTCTTTCGCACACACGCGCTCTCTCTCTCTCTCTCAAAAATAAATAAATATTGGGGCACCTGGGTGGCTCGGTCAGTTAAGCGTCCGACTTCAGCTCAGGTCATGATCTCATGGTTCATGAGTTCCAGCCCCACATTGGGCTCTGTGCTGACAGCTCAAAGCCTGAAGCCTGCTTCAGATTCTGTGTCTCCTTCTCTCTGCCCATGGCGCACTAACACTCTGTCTCTCTCTCAAAAGCAAATAAACATTAAAAAAATTTTTTATAAATAAATGTTAAAATTTTTGTTTAACATATCAAGGCTTCCTCCTTGCTCTTTCTTTTGGACCATTTGCTCTGGAGAAGCCAGCTTCTGTGTGTTGAGGACATGTGGCAAAGAACGGAGGTGTCCTAATGGCTCGCACTAAATTGCCAGCCATATGAATGAGCCATCTTCAAAATGGATCCTCTAGTCCCAGTCAAAGCTGCAGATAACTTTTGTCAGAGCCAGTATCTACAAGGCAAACTCATGAGACTCAGCCAGAACCACCCAGATAAGCTACTCCCAGATTCCTGACTTACAGAAACCATGTTTGATTATAGATAATAGATATAGATGTTTATTCTAAGCCACTAAGGCTGGTGATCTGTTGCACAGCAATAAATAATACAGCACTCTTCTTTCCCTGTGCCGTCCCTTAGAATGCAGTTCATGGCTCTCACCCCTAAGGAACAAGCTCCTTTGGGGCCACGTCCTAATCAGTATTTCCCTGTTCTGCTCCCCCAAGTTTCCCCCTCCTGCCTCAGGGTTGCACAGACCATGGGCATTCCGCAAATGTTTATTCAAGAAATACCTCCTGTTCCAGCCTAGGCTGTGGCTCGTTCACAACCCAGAAAAATGCACCGAAAAGCTGAGAACTTTGAGAGAACCTCAGATGCTCATAGAACTTAACGCGGAGCATGGTAACTTGTCCTCTGCCTCCTGATTGTGCAGGGTTGATTATTAATACAGGCCCTGAGAGCTTGTGAGCATTCAGTTTGGCTTAGACTTTTAATCTGACTGTGCTAACTTAATGCTATGTCCTAACTCGGATGCCTTGATCTCCACGGCACTCACATCAGATCATCAGTCCTCTACCACACATTAGGAGTGGTGAAAATTCTACTTTACACCAGATCAAGGATCTTTCAAACGTTTTATTCTCAACGTTCCCCTTGGATTGTTTGGCTCTCTTATCTATCTTGCTCCTGAATTTACCTTCCTGCCTCCTCCCACGGACATTAGTGCTAAATATAACTTAGGGAAACAAAACATTCTATGACATCTTCACAGCTGATACAATTACTTTAAACCAGCTTCCCCTTCCAGAAAGGTCTTACGAGTACATTCATCCAGTAACGAAAGCAAACATTCTCCTGGAATTTGCTTATGATGTTCAAAGAGCAGTGTTAGAGGCAAAACACGCTGCTCCTCCCTGGGCTCCAACATCTTGTATAATGCACCAATATTCCATTCCAGGGCCATTCCAAGGGGTTGGTTCTGTTTTTATTTTGCCATTATGGTTTTGGTTACTCACCACTTCTAAGAAGCACTAGGACTGTGGGACTCTGGCAAGGTCAAGATCAAGCAGTACAGGTTGCCGAATGCATGATGACCCCTTATACCGTGGGGCTTCACCTAAACTCGCAGTAGGATACCCAGGCCTGAAAGTAGGTTTTTTTGCCTCAATGCCAAGAACAGCTAAAGTCCATCAAATTTCTTATAAGTGAGGTATATGAGATCATGGGTCTCTGCTCAACATATATTGCCTTAACAGAATCTAGAAATTAAGGCATTTGTATTATAATCCTTCTAAGGACCATGTAACCTCTGAACTTGGAGAGCGTGTGGGTCCCAGGCTGGTGCCTGCTTCCTGTTTCATCGGCCATGCTGACCTCTCACCACTCCGCAGTAAAGGTGAACCTGGGGACACCATCTTACCTCCACCCCTACCCAAAGCCATGGGTAAAGCCATGACTGGATTTTAAAAACTAAGTTGACATCCACTGGACACCAACTTATTAACCACTTGTCAAATATTTACTGTTTCTGTAGCAACCAATCTCAGGAGGTAATAAACTTGAATTTTAATTTTTAAACACTATTCACACTTCCATTAAAAACATTATTGTACTTGGCACACATATTACCAGAAGATGCATACCTAGGGCTATAGGAGTGCAAATGGTGGGGGGGGGGGATCATTCCAAAAATAATGAAAAATAACAGCAGCAGCCATTTCCATATGCATGAATGCCCACGCTGGGCAAATGCTCTGCAAAGAGCTTTTTGTGCATTTTCACACAAATGCACAGAATGCTCTGAATGTCCAATGAGTTCCTGAGGATACCTGATTTCTCAGTTCCAGAGCTGAGGCAGGACCCAGTCTGGATGCCCTTAATGGCCAGATAATTAGAATACAATATAGTAAGTGCAACAGTTGATATGTAAAGGTGTCATAAAAACAGTAAAGGTGTTCTGGAAAGACTTTCCAAAGGAGGTGACTAAGGCATGTGAAGATCTCATGTCCAAACCTTACACTTCTCCTCAACTACTATATCCTCCGTTCACAGCACTGTGCTTGATCTTGGAGTAAGCTCATATAATTACCTTTGTCCCTTTCTCCCACTACTTCTCTTTTCTCCAAGTTTTTATTAATGTATAATTTACATATAGTAACTTTCACTCTTTGAACTTATGTTTTTGTGATTGTTAACAAACACGTATCAGGTAACCATAGCCATAGTTAAGCCACAGAACAGTTCCAAACCCTCCAATACTATCTCCTGCCCCTTTCCAGTAAGTCCTCTCCTTCAATCATTACAGGGCCTGGCTCATCAGGGATGCTCAGTGAAGATGTGTTGATCAAGTATTTGTGAGTTGCTTTATCCCAGAAACTGAGAAGGTGGGGCGGGGGAGGAAACAAGAAAAAAAAAAAAAAGAACCCACAAGGATTACGTGATGCTGTGAAATAAATATTATGAATAAAAACATGGGCAACATACAATGGAGGGAAATAGAAGGGAAGCAAAACCAAGATTGGAAGATACCTTGAGTCAGGGAGGGCATTCAAGGATGAAGACAACCTTAAACTGTTTTGAAGAAATTCTGGGGGCACCTGGGTGGCTCAGTCGATTAAGCGGCCGACTTTGGCTCAGGTCATGATCTCGCTGTTCGTGAGTTTGAGCCCCGTGTCCGGCTCTGTGCTGACAGCTCAGAGCCTGGAGCCTGCTTCAGATTCTGTGTCTCCTCTCTCTGACCTTCCCCTACTCATGCTCTGTCTCTCTGTCTCTCAAAAATAAACAAACATTTAAAAACTTAAAAAAAAAAAAGAAAGAAATTCTGGACTAGCAAAAGGGAAGGAGCCAAGGCCTGGCAGGTAAACTTCAGGAGTCTGGCTATTAGCCTACAGGAATTGGGGAACCCTGGAAGGATTTTCAGCAATCAGATTTGTCACAAGTGACATACAAAAAAGGGTAAGGAGCAGGCTGTAGCTAAGGAGACCAGTGAGGAGGTCATTTCAGTTTGGGGATGAGAGGCTGAGGCAAGGTGGTAATGGGGAGAGTTTCTTTCAGGGGTGATGAAAAGTTACTGAAATTAAATAATAGTGTTATTTGTACCACCTTGTGAATATACTGAAGACCACTGAACTGTACCTTTTAAAGGGATGAACATAGGATATGTAAATTATATCTCAATTTAAAAAACAAGAGAACTTATGGTTAACTTAGGGTAGACCTGTGGCATCTAGAACTTTCATTTTGGGGCACAGAATTTAACTTCCAAGATTTGCAAAACCATGCTATATGCTCTTACTAAGGTTTGGTAACTTAGATCTATGGAAATAAATGCAGTATTTAGTTCCTTGCCAAATGTTTCTTCATAAACTTATGTGCAGCTTTTGCGATCTCATCAGAATTTCTGAGATGAAGTATAAACATGTTAATTGGAAAAACACAACCTCATTGATTTTCTGCTCTAGCCTAAGAACTCACATTCTAACAAGAGACAGGAGAACCACAATGTCAAAAGCAACGTTAAGGCAAGGTACCATCAACACAGGTGTGCTAAGAGGAGTGCCAATGGTTCCAGATGCCACATTACAGCCTGCTCTTAACCCCCAAGTCTCTAAGCTACACCACCAGTCAGAGAGGCAAGGAGATGAAGCACCTTCTTGATTCTAAGATCCAATTTTCGTATTTTAATTATTCTGAAATCGAGAAGAATTTTACAAATGACTTAAGATTGAATATGATGGCATCTTTTCACTAAGATGTAGTCCCCAAATTTTTGGTACAGTTTAAAATCAATTGATATCAATGCGTAAGTCTACTCAAACAGTATTAGCTGCAGGCACATTTTCCAGCTCAGTCTATCAGATATTCTATGCCCTACATGCATGATTTCTCTGTGCTGAAAAGAATAATTACATTTGCATACATTTTAGCAGTCATGATGCAAACATAGTTGAGAGTTGCTCTCCACTAGCAAATGTTGATCAAAATATACTGCCCTTAGACCAATCAGAAAAGATGGAAATTCTTTTCCCAAAGGGGTCTACAAATCCACCCATAATAGGTACTGCATTCGTAAGTACCCTAACTACAAATTAAATTATTACCAAGAAATTTATGTATAAAGTATGAGAAAGAAAGCCCTTTAGGCAGTTATTAGAAACACTCTTCCACAATTTTGAGTTTAAATATTACTTTTTGCATCTAACACCCCATATGGTTCCAAAGAATATTTACATAATTTCATTCAATCTTTCTTGGTAACACTCCTCTAAGAAATAAAAATAGTTAATATTTTTCTTGCTAATCTATTTTACAGTAAAGAAACAATGAAACAGAGGTTACGATATGCTTCTAAAATAACAGACCTGGTCAGTGACAGGGTTAGGACTGTATTTCAAGATGTCTCTCTCCAAATCGAGTGTCTTGCCACTATGGCACGTGGCCTCCAAGTGGAAATGGTGTGGAAATCGGTAAGACTAAGCACTAGTACCCTTCTTCCATCCTGTATGTGCTCTGCCCAGGAGGCCTTAGCACAGGCTCCTGGCTGGATGACCCCTTGAGGCTCTGCACATCCTCAGCTACACACTCACTTCCTGAGTCTGGCGTCTGCTCTGTTCCCAAGCTTTTGCATTGGCCCAGTTCCAGGTCCTCCGCTAGTCATTAACAAGACAATGACATTAAGGACAAAAGTACTCTACTATGCAGTTCCCAAGAACTTTGAGCTACAAAATGACTCATTTGATCTTTACCACATCTCCCCCATGTAGGTAGGTCAAGATCATTATCCCCCACTTGAACAAAAGGCAACTAGAACACAGGGAGCTTGAGAGATTAGACAAAGCTGCTATATGACTGACAGAAGAAGGTCTGGAATCCACACCTTTTTAATGATTCAATGCTAGAGCACTTTCTATTTTACGACATAGATGATAAGATAGTAAGTTGGCATAGCACTAATGTATTCATCTATAGATTCATTCAACAAGTATTTACACCGCATACATCAGGATGTGTAAAAGATTGAGGGGGCTAGAGTAGAAAACAAAAAAATGTAGTCTCTAGTCCTGTAAACTTGAGTTTGTGAAGACATAGATTTAATAATACAAATAATTACAAATTGTAATAACTGCTAAGAAGGAAAATAATCAAGAGATGAGAGAATGTACCAAGGAGCCCTAACTTGGGTCAGAGAAAAGTTCTTTGAGGAAATTACATTTAAGGTGAGGCATGAAGTCAGCGAGATGAGGAGGGAGGAAGAAGAGTGGTTCTTGTGGAGGGAAGCAGGCAAAGGGAAACATATGCAAAGGCCCTGAAGCAGAAAATATCTTGGAAGATGGACTGACTATGTGCTGGGAGATTATTCCAGAGGCAGCTTATGTGCCTCACAGAAGACTGTAAAGAATTTTGGTTCTTTAAAAAAATTTTTAAATGTTTATTTATTTTTGAGAGTAAGAGAGACTGAGTGCAAGTGGGGGAAGAGCAGAGAGAGAGGGAGACCATAGAATCTGTAGCAGGCTCCACGCTGTCAGCAGAGAGCCCGATGCAGGGCTCGAACCCACGAACCATGAGATCACGACCTGAGCTGAAGTCAGACGTTTAACTGACTGAGCCACCCAGGTGCCCCAAGAATTTTGGTTCTTATCCCAAATGTAATAGGCACTCACTCAAGTGTGGTAAGCAAGGAGACGCTGTGAACTGACTTGCATTTTTAGAAGATTTTGGCTACTGTCCAGTCTAGAAAATGAATTTGAGGGACACAAGAATAGACAGTGGGGAGACCACTTAGATCATGGCAAGATGGTGGCTGATAGAGGATGGTGGCAACATAAATGGAGAGGAAGGACTGTGAAATGTGAAAGAAGCTTGGTTGGGCAAACGCAAAGAACCAGGGGGCTGGATCTCTGAGAGACCAAGGGCACACCTTTTAACATCTTAACCTTGAATAAACTTTAAAAGCAGGGCTTGAATCTGAAGTCAAGAGAAAAGTCAAGTTCTCTAACTGGTTATGGCAGCTACCTACCTTTAATATGGTTAGCTGGCTCCATATTACTTTGGGCCAGATATAGAAGGTACTCCCCAAACACCACTGCAACAACTTTTCTAAACTATTACTAAGACTTGGGACCTAGCTGACTCGAGATTGTTGAGAACCATTTTCTAAGGTCAGACAATTCCCTTTTCAGGAAAGTCCAAGATCAGAACTGACAAACATCCTCATCACATAGAAAAGGACATTTGAAAGCATGCCTTTCAAAAAAAAATTAAGATGGCATTATCTTAAGAATAGCACAAACACATTTATGTAGCTTCTGTGCTTTTTGTTAATTTAAGAATGAAAAATAAACTGCCTTGCCATTTTCAGTCCCAATACTGAATTGTGTAACACTTGAACATTCACCCTTGGATTTCTACATTATGAGAACCAAGGAGTGGAAGGAATATATAGGAGTAAGGGAAAATCACAAAAGCTCACAGCCAAATCTCAGCTATTTTGTTATCTGTCTTCTGCAGAAAGGTATGAGTCCTACTGGTCACACACACATTTCCACAGGGACTGCCCTACAGAAGGTGTTGGTCATTCAGCACCCAAACATTGGTGAGACCCTCTCCCCCCCCCCCCATCTATACACAAGATTCAAGTCTGGAAGAGGTCTCATTGTTTTTTGCTTTAGAGGCAACCATTTGGGTCATATACCCAGTAAGTGGCAAAGACAAGGTTGGAAGTTCTCAGACAACACAGACATGACTCTAGGGCATGAAATTCTAAAACAGAAATTCTGCAACAGTGTTCATGAAGTCCAGAAGATCTGATCAGACAATCGCCAAAAAATCCTAATAAGAAAAGTGAATGCTGTTATGGAAGCCAATGAGGTTGCTTATGCTCAGGAAAGCACAGAATCAAAGGCAAATACCTTGAAGAAAAAAGCATTTAGGATATTAGGATAATTATAAGATGGCAAATTAAGGGGTATTTCTGGTGCTTGAGATTAATGGAACTTCTATTTGGCTTTTTTGTGGAAATTTTCTTCAGACAGAAAAGCAATGAGTATTAGCAAGGGAGAATCAAAGTCTAAGATTGTTAAAAGATTGTAAAAGAGCAGTCATCTGGCACGGGTTTGCCCTTTAACAATTTTGAAATGTTATTGCTACTCTACTGTTGGTGAAATTTTAAGGAAGAAATCAGGGAGAACCAGGCAGTACTAAGGCTTCTGAGAAGGTATTCACGGTATCCTTACTAACTCAACTGTAAATCAAGGCAGAACAATTTGAAGAATGAAAAATGAGCATGTCCAAAGCATGCTGATGAATGCCCAGCTCAGGGTGGGGTTAGGGCTGACTCGCGTCCTGCCAGAGACCTTTTCACTGAGCCTCACACATGAAATCTCTGACTTCAGTGGCAACCAGGAACTAGGTTATTATGTGTGCGATCGGGAGAAAGTAGAGGTGAGATTCAATTTCCTGTCCCACTGAATCAGGAATCCATAATCTTTACTAGGTGGAGAAACAAAACAGGGGATCAATGAAAGGTCTGAGCTTGGGTTATTAAAAACAAAGAGTACAAATACAGGAAGGAGGTAGAAGCTTAGAAGATGTTAGTTCATCAAAAAAAAAAAAAAAAAACCGCATCTGCAGGTGTTTGCAGACAAGCAACCTTAAAATGTTTGCACCTTGGGCTCCACTGACAGAAACGCAGTTTATTTAGAAAAAAGAAGGCGGGCATTCACAATGTTGCTCTATTCAAGGCAAATGAAGCTATTTGTTGAATGAGGCTCTCAGTGCTTTCTGCCACTGTTGTAGACTAAACATTTGTGCCCCCTTAAAATTCATTGGAATCCTAGTCCCCAGTGTCACAGTATTTTGGAGGCAGGGCCTTTGGGAGGTGATTAGGTCCTGAGGTCGAAGCCGGCATGAATGGATTTAGTGCGCTCATAAAAGATAACCCTTCCTCCATGCCAGAACAGAGGGAAAAGAGTCATCTATGAACAAGGAAGGGGGACTTCACCCAACACCCAATCTGCTGGAGCCTTGATCTTGGATTTCTCAGCCTCCTGAATTGTGATGAAATTTTGTTCTTTAAGCCATCTAGTTTATGGTATTTTTGGTTATAGAAGCCTAAACTAAAACAGTGAAAGGAGTGGGAAAAAATTAATATACAGAGGTAAGTAATCAAGACTGTGAAAAGACCTAAAACCACGTTCCATGAGGATGGTCAACTCAGGAAAAAGACAGGCAGGGCAGCGGTCTTGGAATGACATGCTGCCCGATGGGACAGGTATGTGTAGCACACCCATGTGTCTTCAAAAGGTAGAACTAGCCCCACGAACAGAAGCCAGCTATGCAAGTTCAAACAGGACAGCCCCCAAATCTGAGTTCACCATGGCTCAGGGTTCACATGGTGGGCAGGTGCTGCTTGACAGGAATAACGTAGAAAAACAGGTAGGATTTGGACACATTGAACAATCCCTTACAAACCTGACATTTGGTTATATAAGTGCAATGACTAGTTCCTAAGCTGTGCCCAGTTGCCTACAGGCATCAAATCCAATGATGTAACTGCCACCTACCATTTCTTTCTTTCTTTCTTTCTTTTTTATTTTAGAGAGAGTGAGCGAGCAAGCACGCATGAGCAGGAGAAGGGACGAGGGAGAGGAGAGAGAATCGTAAGCAGGCTCCCTGCTCAGCACAAAGCCTGACAAAGGGCTCCACCCCACAACCCTGGGATCATAACCTGAGCTGAAAAAGCAAGAGTTGGACGGTCAAGCACTGAGCCACCCAGGCACCCCACCATTTCTATACCACATGCTCTGGCTGCCTTAAGCACAGTGTCTGGACAAGCTTGAATCAACCTTCTTGCCCATCTTGAAGAAAAGTTTAAGCAAAAAAAAGTTCTTTTTGCTCTTACAAACATGCTATTGCCCAATTTCTTTCAATCTCTTAGAAACAGGCGTATGGCATCCCTTGACCTAGACTATGTATATTTTGCTCTGATTAGAAATATAGTCTATGCTCAGTCTGAGATAATCATTCTGGAGGCGTATTCTTGGCCAAAGCTTTTTAAATCTTGGCAGTGTCTTCCACCCCGGACTTAACACACTGTGTGAGCAGCCTGCTATTATGGGCTGTTCTTATGGCTGTTGTGTCCGCAGATGCAGTAGGCTTTCTGGATTGAACACAGACCCGAAGATACTATCAGCACATCCTGGTGCAATGAGGACTAAGCGCTTTTTCACAGAGAATGGCTGCCCCTCACCTGGGGAGCAGCCAAGCTGTAGCAGCATTCTTAGCTCAGTTTCTATGGCTGCCTGAGCTACTTCTCCAACCTCATCCCTCATAATGCTTATCTTAGGTTTTCCTCTCATGAACCCTGACCACTCGACACCACTGGACATATGCAACAGTCTGAAATGCCTTCCCTGCCCCTTTCCGAGCACCCTGTTGAGGGGCTCAGTTCACCAGCTGCATCCCCCATGCTAACACACCCCACTGGCTTCCACTGTCCCCGTCTGTGTGTTCCAGTAGAACTAAGGCTTCTTTGACAATGCTCCTATCATTCTGTCTCATGCATTTCCAGTTCCTCAACAAGAACTTGGACCAGAGCAGCCTATCAATAAACACTGTTCAATAATGGTAACTAGTATCAAGTGAGCTTACCATGCACCAGGCACTCTACATGGACTGTCTCCCTTAATTGCTCCCAGTCACCCATGATATATATATATATATATATATATGATTATCCCCATTTTGAAATGAAGCATCAGTCTCTTCAGGAGGTTAAGGAATTTGCTCAAGGCCACATTGCTAAGAAGCAGCCCAGCAGAGATCCAGTCCCAGACCCTAGACTACGTGTGCTCTAAAAACACTCCTTCTGCCCCTGTACCTAATATAGCCAACCTGGGGGAGGGAATGATTCACCCCCACATCCAAAGAGTGAAACTGTACAGAACATACAAGAATGGTTAACAGTCTATTAGCCATTAAATTCCCAATTAAGACCATACATTTATTGGGACACCAGGGTGGCTCAGTCGGTTAAACGTCCAACTTGGGCTTAGGTCATGATTGCACAGTTCGTGAGTTCGAGCCCTGCGTTGGGCTCTGAGCTGACAGCTCAGAGCCTAGAGCCTGCTTTGGATTTTGTGTCTCCCTCTCTCTGCTCCTCCCCCACTTGTACTCTTTCTCTCTCTCAAAAATAAATATTTAAAAAAAATTTTTTTAATACCATACATTTATTACTATTATTTTTTCTTTGCAGGGATACTAGCTCAGACATTTCAAATAGTAAGGAAGGAAGAAGTCTGATGGACTCAATTGCAAGGTCTGAAACTAAATTTTATTTACTTCCCGGTACCGATTTCCTTTTTTAAGATGCTATCTATGCTGAAAGGAGAAAAAACATTCTTCATCCCCTCCTCTGCCCCATCAGGGTGTCACATGCTGTTGAGATGGAAAGACACTCTACTCAGGGCTCTATCAGAGGGGAAACCTCAGGAGGAAATAATAGACCACGGTTTGATTGCTCATTATGGAACAGCTGGTTTCAATTTGATGCTATTTTTGCTTAGTTTAGCTTGTACTCAAGACAGAAGTAGCTTTAACACTTGATGCTTTGGATTTTAAACTGTGTTTTGTGGCACCTTAGTGTTCCTAAGGGTCTCAGGGGAGGGTGGTGGCTGGAGGTTGTGAAGGGTGGAGGATGGAATTTCAAGAAAGATTTGTTTTGAAATAATGGTTCAGCTGTTTCAAACACACACACACACACACACACACACACACACACACACACCCTGGAAACCATGATTTTAAAGTTATCTGTGATAAGAATATTTTCTCTAATTCTTGTCCCCTGTGATGACAAGTGGGTTCTGCTGATGGAAGCAGAGCCTTAGTACCAAGTCAGATTTCAGTATCTAGCCTTGATCAAGTCCACTTGTACCAACAACCTGCCCTCTTGGCGGGAAGGGAAGGGAAATGGACCATTCTAATGAGTCACTACTTAGGAGGAGGTATGTTTTACCATTTTCCTTCCCTATCTTCCTCAGGAGGCTGCAAAGGGTCTTCTTTCCCTCTTCTTAAAATACATATAAATACTATGATTAAGCTGGGGGTTCAACCCTCACTGCACATGAGAATGTTCTATAGTTCTTAAAAATGGTATTGATGGCCAGGCTTCCCTATAGACCAACTGAATTGGAATCTCTGGGAGTGAGATCCCATCTTGGGGATTTCTGAACAACACCTCCAAGGACAAGGGTGAGCAGTGAGGGTTGAGGGCCTGGATGAGACGCCTGTTCTACAGTCCTCTATACTAGAGGGCCCGACGTCCGCATGTGCTTGGAGGTCTGTAAAACTTTTATTATTACTGCAGGTCTTTAATTTTCAAAACGTATGTCAAAAACAGACCTTCAGGGAATAAAATGAATCTTACTCTAATTTAAGTAAGCTCATTGGTAAGAGAGAAAAAGTAGTTAAAATGGAACAATTTTACACACACAAAATTATACATACACACATACATACCCACAGCTCTGACAGAATTTAGAATGTTTAATTAAGTAGAAAAGAAACATCTTGCCAGTAGGGAGCAGATTAGGTTGTGAACCCTATCTAAATAAGTTTTTATTTATTTATTATTTTTTGAGAATGAATGTGAGCAGGGTAGGGACAGAGAGAGACAGGGGGCGGGGGGGGAAGAGAGCGCACAAGGAGAGAGAACCCCAAGCAGGTTTCATGCTGTCAGCACAGAGACCCACATGGGGCTCGAACTCATGAAACTGTGAGATCATGACCCGAGCCAAAATCAAGAGTTGGACGCTTAACCAACTGAGCCAATCAGGCGCCCCTAAATAAGTTTTTTTAAAAAAGAATTTGTAAATATCAAGTATGACCAGGATTCCTGTGTTGGCAGGGGTGGGGGGGAGTGACAGAGTATTAGGTCCACATATCATTTGACTAACTCATACCCATCCAGAAGATCTCAACTTTGTTCTTTTTTCTGTGAGGCTTTCCCTGAGCCCCAGGTCTGGGATTAGGGGCTTCTCCTCCCCAGAGTCACACACGCCTGGGCTGGGCCCAACTTGTGAATTGGAGGTCGTGGCCTTTATTGTGACTCTGCACTGGGGTATTGGATGCTTGTGAAGCTTCCAATAAAGCGCACTCGGATTCCCATGGTAGAAAGGCTCCCCAGCACCTCAGAGCTGGGGCATAGGGGACTGGCAGGGCACAATTGGGGCATTTCTTGGATAAATTCCATCAGAACAGCACTGAAACCCCACCCCTGATCTCAGACATGAGCAAGACAATAGACCACGCTTGGAGAGACTAACCTGACAGTGAGAACGCACTGGGAAGAGGAAGGCCCAGGTTCCAATGGTGGCCATGATAGAAAACTCCTAGTACATTTCACTCTAACAATCTGCACTCTGTCACCTGTGAAATGAATGCCCTGGGTATAGGGTCACTGTCCTGATTATATGGCAGTTTGAGCATTTGAAAATATCTCCCTAGGCCTCAAATTAGCAATCCAAAGCTGAAGCATTAGCCCCCATATGAGGCATTTCTTCCCATCATCACCCCCTTCTCAGACAGCTGCATCCTGTGCAGTTAGAAGAGGGAACCAGCCAGTGAAGTAGGAGGCCCATTTCATAGGCTCGGCATCCTACCGCAGCTCTGTGTGTGTGTGACATCTCACCTGGAGGGGCCCCTCTGACAGAGGGGGGACCTCACAAAATAACACCAAGCCCTGGTGTCTGAAGCCACACATGCCATTAATGTGACAAACTTGAACTCAAATGCTCAAATGACCTCCACTCCCCCAAATCAGTGAGATGAAATCCCATCCAGACATCTGATTTGCACCAGCTGATTGCTTATCATGAAATATCAGGTGTGGCCTCATTCTGACGGAGAAGGAATGAAGGCATTGAAGCATCCCATGGTGTGACTGGATCCTGGAAAAGAAAGACAGTGGTGGAAAACAGGTGAAATCCAAACAAAGCCTGTACTTCAGTTAACAGTGTGGTCCTGTATGTGTTTTCTCTTGTTACATAACCAACAAATGACTATAAAACAATGCACGGTAACAAAAATTTTAAAACTAGACATATTTATGATCTTAGATTTTCTGTAAGTCAGAAGTCTGGGCACCGTGTAGCTGGATCTCACAAGGCTGAAATCAAGGGGTTGGCATGCTGAGGATTTCCTTTGGAGATCCGGGTCCTTATCCAAGCTCATTGTGGGAAGAACTTAATTTCTTACAGCTGTAGGACTGAGGTCCCTGTTTTCTTATTGGCTGTCGGCCTTAGGACGGTTTCAGCTCCTGGAGGTCACCCTCAGTCCTATCCACAGGGGCCCCTCCACGAGCAGTTCACAATAGTGCTATTTGCTCTGTTCTAGCCAAGAGTTTGTCTGCTATTGCTTCCTTAAGTCTCTGAAGGGCTCAACTGATTTGGTAAGGCCCACCCAGGATGATCTCCCTTTTGATTATTCAATTGACTAGGGGCCTCAGTTACACATGCAAAATCCCTTCTGCCATGTAATAGACTGTAATTATATTGTACTATATCCCATCATACAAACCCTGCCCACATTCAAGGGAAAGGGATGATACAGGGCATATGAAGGGGGGTGGGCAGGAATCTTGGGGCCATGTTAGAATTCTGCTTGCTACAGGTACCTGTGTGAATGTCTCAGTTCTGACAACTGTATTATGATTATGTGAGAGACTAACAATAAGGGAAACAGGAACACCCTGAAGAACTTTAGCAATTCTTTTGGTATCTTAAAAAGAAAAACTTAAAAACATGGAGGGGCGCCTGGGTGGCTCAGTCAGTTGAATATCCGACTTCGGCTCAGGTCATGATCTCACGGTTCGTGGGTTTGAGCCCTGCGTCGGGGTCTGTGCTGACAGCTAGCTCAGAGCCTGGAGCCTGCTTCTGATTCTGTGTCTCCCTTGCTCTCTGCCCCTCCCCCGCTCACACACTGTCTCTCTCTCTCTCTCAAAAATAAACACTAAAAAAATTTTATTAAAAAAAAAACACATGGAATAAAAATCAATGCTCTTTGAAATAGCCCGATAATTTGCCAATCTGTATCTTGTTCTCTGGCCTTTGTTATGTTGAATTTACCAAAAGGGAAAGAGTTACACGAGGGCTGTACAACTTTTCTCAAGTCACATACCAAATCACACCATTGGGATAAGAATTACAGAGCACGAAAATGATGTTGCTTTATCTTCAAATAAAGACACATGATCTGAATTTAAGGGAACTCTTACAAAAAGGCAATATAAAAGTTGCTTGTACATCTGTAGTCAATATTTATGTCAACTCAAAAAGCCTCTCGTTAATGAACTGACTCTAGTAAGCTTAGTTTATGTTTCACCACTATTATCTTTGAGCCTTTCTATCTTGTATGGCTCCTGATATTCTAATCACCATTACTATCTTTAGCAAGCAAGTCTTACATCATACATGCTTGCACATAGGTTACTTCTCTCTGTATTCCAAGCATCAAATCTCTAACTGGTGATAATAACTGTTATAATTAACTTAAAACACCATGTATACTATGCAATCAGAAAACAATGTGTCGATAATCCAAATTATTTTGGATATACACAATTTCATATAACTGAGTAGTGAGATTCAAGTTAAATGATTGGAGAAGTGCTGAATTTTTTTTATTCTCTACACCCAAAGTGGGGCTCAAACTCATGACCCTGAGATCAAGTCACATGCTCTTCTCACTGAGCCAGCCAGGTGCCCCAGAAGTTCTGTGTTTAACAATAAGTAACAGGGGCACCTGGGTGGCTCAGTCAGTTAAGCGTCCAACTTTGGCTCTGGTCATGATCTCACGGTTCGTGGGTGTGGGCCCCGTGTCAGGTTCTGTGCTGACAGCTCAGAGCCTTCGGATGCTGTGTCTTCCCTCTCTCTCTGCCCCTCCCTCACTCATACTCTGTCTCTCTGTCTCAAAAATAAATAAACTATAAAAAAATTAAAAAAAAAAAAAGAAAAACAATAAGCAACAAAATTGAATAATATCACTAACAGCACATAGTCACTCTGTCGAAGTGTCTATACCCCCTCATAGGAATATTTATCAAAGTATGAAACCTCATTTTTTTTTTTAAGAGAGAGAGCTCAAGCAGGGGAGAGGGGCAGAGGGAGAGAGGGGCAGAGGGGGAGAAGGAAAGGAGAGAAAGAGAACCCTAAACAGGTTCCATGCTCAGCACAGAGCCCAATGTGGGGCTCAGTCCCACAACCTGAGGGCCATGACACAAGCCAAAACCAAAAGTTGGTCACTCAATCAATTGAGCCACCTAAGTGCCCTTAACACCTTATTTTCTAAACTTCCTGGCTAAAATATGTTATTAGAAGGGTCAAACAGAAAAAAACTAATTCACTGGATTTCTAAATCTTCACCTCCAAGCATCTTATTATCAGAAGTAACATATTAAAGAAAGCAAAAGCTCATCAGAAATATTTCATCATAGAAATGTCTTACAATAGTTGTCACATACAAAATATTCGGGATTTAAAAAAAAAATGATTTAAGTAGGCTCCACACCCCACGGCGGGCTTGGACTCATAACCCTGAGAGCAAGAGTCCCTACTGACTGAGCCAACCAGACACCCAATATTTGGGATTTTCTAATCTTCAAATGAGGAAGGTACCATATCCAGCCAAGGTCCTTATATACAGCCTCTTAATTGAGTCCCTCATTCTTAGGCCAGTTCAGTGTCTTACTCCCTTTCCCCTGTAGAGTACATCTTCCTTGTTTCTGGTTCAGCTAACCACTTTCAGGTAATCAGAATGGTTTTCCTGTCTCCTTTAACCTCCAATCTACTGATGGGTTGACCTTCCCCTTTATAAATGGCAACATCCCTCAAAACCACCATGACAAACCCTGTTTCAGCAGGTTATCCTACAAAATTCTGCATGTCACATACTTCTCCCTGATTTTCAATGCCTCAGTTTCTCTGGAACAAACTCAACCCCCTCTCTACTGTATTAGGCTCCCGAGCCCTAGGGGTCCATTTCCCTGTCTCTGGTTAACAACTCCAGGTGTGGGGAGCCTTGGGTCCAAGTACTACGCAAGAAAGGGACATAATTCAAGGGTAACCAGAATAAAACTACCTGTGTGGTCTGCAAATCCCAAAATTTTACTGGCCTCCATGGTTGTCACCTTTCCAGTCCTGAGCCACAGACTCGAATAAGAATTACCAGGAGACATTCATGACTCAAAATTAGCTCCCTTGGGGTGCCTGGGTGGGTCAGTCACGTAAGTGTCCAACTTCAGCTCAAGTTATGATCTCACAGTTTGTGGGTTCGAGCCCCGCATCAGGCTCTGTGTTGATAGCTCAGAACCTGGAGCCTGCTTCGAATTCTGTGCCTTCCTCCCTCTCTCTCTCTCTCTCTCTCTGCCACTCCCCTGCTACTCACTTGCACACTCGCTCTGTCTCGCTCTCAAAAATAAATTAAAAAATAAATGTTTTAAAAATATATATTCTAAATTAGCTCCCTATGGCAGATTCCCTTCTTCCCTGGTTAGGAGTGAGTACAAATGAGGCTATGATCAGGAACCTCTCCTTAACTCTTGCAAATACTGCAGAATCTGCTGCTAAAGCAGTAACTGTCCAACAACAATCTTTAGACTCTTTGGCCAAGGTTGTTCTTGATAACAAGATAGCCCCTGGTTATCTTTTAGCTCAACACCAAGGTGTCTGTGCTAGGGAGACACAGCTTGCTGTCCCTGGATTAACACTTCTGGAAAGGTTGACGCTCAGCTACCTAACATTACTGAACAAGGCACTTGCTTGAGAAAAGAATTCCTTCAGGGGCGTTGGGGTGGCTCAGTCGGTTAAGCGGCTGACCATTGATTTTGGCTCAGGTCATGATCTCATGGTTTCATGGGGTTGAGCCGCCCGTCCAGCTCTGTGCTGGCATTGAAAAGCCTGCTTGGGATTCTCTCTTTCTCTCTCTCTCTCTCTCTCTCTCTCTCTCTCTCTCTCTCTCTCTCTCTCTCTCTCTCTCTCTCTCTCCCCCCCCCTCCCTCTCTCTCTGCCCCTCCCCCCCAAAATAAAAATTAAAAAGAAAACTTAAAAAAAAAAGGGATTCCTTCAACAAGGTCTCTGTTTGACTTCTATGATTTTGACTGGTTTGGGTCTTGGGAACCAGGACTCCAAAGTGCACTCCAGACACTGGGAGTTACCCTGCTTGGAATAGTCCCAGTAGTCTCCCCTGCACATGTATCCTCTCAAAGGCTTTTAAATGCATGCTCAGAGCCCCTAACCACCAAGTAATTGATCTCCCTCACACTGGAAGGTCAGAAAGGGAATGAAGAGAATGACCAACGTGAACTTGAAGCTGTGACCTGTGAATAAGACACAGAGGAGCAGCAAATGCCACGAGAGTGAATCTGAGCATCTGATCAAAAGTGGGGGATTATTAAAAATAAAGTCACTTGTGCTATGGGCTTGTCACCAAAACAGGTTATGGTTTCAGCCTCTCCCAGGAGTGGAATCTTGAACCAGTCAATCTCAAATTACCTGGTTAGCACAAAGGAGGTCATCTGCCTGACAGGACCCCTTCCATCCCTACTAAAGAAAGGTGACCTTGCCTGAAACAATCCACTATTTTCTAGTAACTTCCTTATCTGGCTCCCTTCTGCCCATAAAAGTTTTTTTTTGTACAGCTCTTTAGAGCTCCTTTCTATTTGCCAGATGGGATGTCGCCCAATTCATGAATCACTGGCTAAATCCAAAAAGATCTTTAAGATGTACGCAGTTGAATTTTGTTTTTTTAACACAGGCAAAGGTGAAGACAGTGTTCCTGGCTGAGGGGAGACCAACTGCACAAGCCTGAAGTGGAGGTAAATTTATTGTAGTCAAGAGACAGAAAGGAGCTGTGGGGACCTAAGGCAGGCCAGTCCAAGATAGGCCACTTTTGTACACTGATTATTTTAAATAAAAGTTACTTGAGAGATCGATCGCCTATGCAAGGAGGGCACTCAGCCCCTCCTCCTCTCTCCTCCCAGAAAGCAGGAAATAAATCTCCATCTGAGATTTCTCTGTCTCATGTAAATTTAACTCTTAGTCCAGCCAGAAGATCTGAGGGTAGAGAAGAATTTTTCCTCCCCTTCAGAGACCAGGGTGCCTGAAGCCTGTGAACCTCTGAGCTGGTCAGGCTCCATACAGGAAGTCTGGAAGCCACTGATGTGAAGCAACAGTGACACAATCTAATTAACATCTGTAATGATCATCCTGGGAATTGTATGAAGAAAAGGTGGTTTAAGTAGGTGCAGGACAACAAGTTAGGAAGCTCAGTTAGGAGTCCAGAAGAGCGATGTCAAGCACAATAAAGATGGAGAGAAGGGGAAGATGAGGGGATGTGTTTTAGAGGTAGAGACAAAAAATGTGTTAGCAGGGAGAGAGCGGTGAGGGAGAGAAGGACAGAGCATAACGCCTGAGCATTTTACGTCCTCATCCAGGTGGGTGGTGGCGTCATTTACCGAGACTATAAAATGGAAGGACTTAGGGAAAAGGGAACAAAGTCACTAAAACCAAAGCTCTACCCATGATGAGGAAGCCTAGAGGTCGTTTCTATAAGGACCTGGGGCTTAGGCCTGGAGGTACTTGGCAGTCATCGACATATGAATGTTATTTAGACATAATGGAGTAAAAAGACTGGAATCTAGAACCCAACTCTGTTTGGTCAAGCTCAAGAGGATGAGCCCATAAGGGAAATGACAGTAGACATCCCAGGGAGGGAGAAGAAAATCAGGAGGGGATTACTAGAGAAGCCAATACAAGAACAGAATATTTCAAGGAGGGAGTGAGCCACTGAGTCCCATACTGTTAAATAACCATGGAGGAACTGCTTTTTTTTTTTGCCAAATGGAGGTCATTGGTGAGGTTATGAAAAACAGTTTCAAAGGCAAGTTAGAAGGAATTCAAAAAAGGGTAGAGAGAGGAGAAAATAAAGTAGAAGTCAAATCAGGATTTATAAACAACTTTTACGGCATTTACTTGTACTTGATTATTTCATTTAATCCCCACAATTAATGCCACTTTACAACTAAAACTTTACTTGCCTAAAGTCTTGTAAGTGAGGCAAGGGGATACAGCAAGAATTAGAAACCCACAATCAAATTCCAGGGCTCACATTCTTAGATGCTAAAATAGAATTTCAGGAAGTTGAATAGGATATGAAAGAGGGTTTGTAGTAACCTTTGCCGATGGTTTTCAAACTCAACTGCCCAAAAGGTCTAGAAGCACATCTTTAAAAGACGACTCCAACTGTTAACAGTGGTTGGTTGCCCGGCCATGTGCAGCTTCAACCTATATCCATTCTGGAGCTAGAATTTCAAAATTTCAAAATCACGATGTTCTCAATATTGAAGACTCATTACTGCCAAGACAGAAGCTCTTCCGAACTTGATCTATAGATTCCATGCAATCCCAATCCAAATACCAGCAAGTTATTTTATCAGTTGTCAACAAATTGATCCTGAAGTTCATCTGGAGACGCAAAAGACCCAGAATGGCTGACCTAATACTGAAGCAGAACAAAGTTGGAAGCCTGACAACTGTCCAACTTCAAGACTGCTGTAAAAAGCTACAGCATTCAAGATAGAATGATACTGAAGAACAGAAAAATAGAGCAATGGAACAGAGAACCCAGACACAGACCCACATGGTCAACTGATTTTTGACAGGGGAACAAGGGAGACACAATGGAGCAAGGAGTCTTTTCAACAGACAAAGCGGGAACAACTACATGTCCACATGCCAAAATGAATCCGGAACCAGAGCTGACATGCTTCACAAAAATTACCTCAAAATGGATCACAGACCTAAATGTAAAATACCGACCTATAAAACTCCTAGAAGTAACAGAGGAGAAAATGTAGATGACCTGGGGTTTGGTGATGACTTTTTAAATACAACACCAAAGGCCTGACCCATGAAAGAAACAACTGGGGAGCTGGTCTTCATTAAAATTTAAAATTTCTGCTCTGCAAAAAACAATCAAGACAATGAGAAGACAAACCATGGACTGAGGAAAAAATACCTGCAAAAGACATTATCTATAGAGGACTATGATCCAAAACATACAAAGAACACTTAAAACTCAGTAATAAAAATGTCACACATGCACACGCACGCACGCACACACACACACACACACACCTTAACTTAAAAAATGGGCCAAAGACCTTAACAGACACCTCACCAAAGAAGATAAACAGATGGTAAATAGGCATATGAAAAAGTATTCCACATCATGTATCATCAGGGAAATGCAAATTAAAACAACAACGAAGAGGGGTGCCTGGGTGGCTCAGTCGGTTGAGCATCTGACTTCTGCTCAAGTCATGATCTCACGGTTCATAGGTTTGAGTCCCACGTAGGGCTCTGTGGTGACAGTTCGGAGCCTGGAGCCTGCTTCAGATTCTGTGTCTCCCTCTCTCTCTCTGCCCCTCCCCTGCTCGTGCTCTCTCAAAAATAAATAAATGTTAAAATTAAAACAACAATAATCAAGATATCACCTAAACCCTTACTAGAATGGCCAAAATTGAGAACACAGACAACATCTACTGCTCACGAGGATGGGGAGCAACAGGAACTCTCATTCCTTGCTGGTGGAAATGCAAAAAAGTATAATCACTTTCAAAGACAGGTGGCTTCATATGGTACACATACTCTTACCATATGATCCAGCAATCACAATCCTTGGTACTCAGTGTAGTGGGCAACCTAGACCCACACAGAAACATGCACATGATGCTTACGGCAGCTTTATTCCTAATTGCCAAAGCCAAGAGGGTCTTGTCTAGTGAATGGCTCAACGGTAGCACATAGATAATGATGGAATATTTCTCAGTGCTAAAAAGAAATGAGCTATCAAACTATGAAAAGATATGGAGGAAATGTAAATGCTTATTATTAAGTAAAAGAAGCCAATCTGAATATATATGTATCCTTCCAACTATACGACATTCTAGACAAGGCAAAATTATGGGGGTGCCTTGGGGGCTCAGTTAAGCATCCGACTTCAGCTCAAGTCATAATCTCATGGCTCATGAGTTCGAGCCCCTTGTCGGGCTCTCTGCTGACAGCTCAGAGCCTGGAGCCTACTTTAGATTCCGTGATTCCCTCTCTCTCTTCCCTTCCCCTGCTCGCACTCTGTCTCTCTCTTAAAAAAAAAAAAAAAAAGAAAAGGCAAAACTATGAAGACACTAAGAAGGTCAGCAGTGGCCAGGGGCTGGGGGAGGGATGAATCAGTGGAACACAGAGGGTTTGTAGGGCAGTGAAACTATTCTGTGTAATGCTTCAATGGTGAATACATGTCATAATACATTTGTCAAAACTCACAGAATGTATAACACCAAGAGTGAACTCTAGTATAAACAAAGGACTCAGGGTAACAATGTTCATCAACCATGACAAACGTATCACTCTGGTGGGGGGATGTTGAGAATGGGGGGGGGCTGTGCATGTTTGGGGACAGAGAGTTTAAGGGAAATCTCTACCTCCCTCTCAATTTTGCTGTCTACCTAAATCTGCTCTAAAAAATAAAGTCTGTTTTTTAAAAAATCAAAAGTTTCTTGGACATTTACCTCCTCCAGGCATTTTTATGAAAACAAGGATGGTGAATTTTAAGCAGTTCCTGAAAGGTAAACAGCCCTTAATAACTGAAGCTTCACCTTACCTTGAAATCTTTCAGTAGGTATTCATGGGATCTACACAGTACACTCAGCACTTATTGATTAGCTGGGTATAGATGACCCACATATATGAAATGGCAAGAAAATAAGTCTAACCCTTAATTCCTTTAAGATTTGGCTGTTTGCAGTTTGGAACTTATTTTTTCATCAAAGGGATGTAAGTGCTTATCTTCTTTATATACACTTTGTGTGAGAACGCATTTCAAAATGCATGTCAGGACTTGAGTAAACATACCCCCATCACACCTAGATGGGAAACTCCATGAAAGGAGCAAACTTCAGGCTCAGTGCCCAACACATATTTATCCAGCCTAAGAGGCAATCAATCATAAAATGAGCCATCCATTTACACACGAAGAAATAATGCCACCAGGTAAGCTAGAACAGAATGTCTTGTCACTTAGAACTGCTTTATAATTACTGAAAAGCTTTTAGATAATTAAATAGATCTTCTCACTCATATATCTACATTACAAAAAGACAATATACTGGTTAAGCTGCTCCCAACACATCTTCATAGGACAAGTTTGACAGTTTATGGATCACTTTACTCAGTTGCTAATGTCCTTATTTTTTTCCACCTAACACTCCACTGTTGTCTCTGAGACATTCTTCCAGCTGACGGACACTCAATATGCTGGGTTGGAGGCTGGCACTCTCCTGTTCTTACCAGGTGTCACAAAAGAAGGCTTTTCAGATAACTAGGATTTAGATCTTTGATGACTAAAACTGCCGCTGCCCCCCCCCCCCACATGCACACGTGTACCATAATGTCTTTGGAGAAATCCTTCTTGCAAATTGTTTTACAGTTTAAGTTCTGGTTGCAACTTCCAGCCATCAGCAATTGAGTGAAATATCACAGCAATAGCTGCTTTTTCATAGCCCATGCTCATGACCTTGATTTCTTCAGCACCTTTCACATTACAGAAAAATTACAGAGCCTTTTCAAGAATGCTGGGGTTTTATCAGCATTTCCTATCTGCCTAAACTCACTTTTCCCTCAAATCACAAACCACCAGAAAATAAGCAACTACAGTTCTAAGTTGGGAGAAAGTTTGATAAACTGATGTTCGTTCTATTCCTCAACAATAGTCCTGTACAACTTATGAATTGGACACACCAGGCACTTATTGCTTTGAAATGCCTTTCATCTATTTAAAGGGATTACCAGTTTCTCCTCTTCTCAAGCTGCATAATATATTATCTGGAAGGCAATACTTCTGCCATAACTCTGTAACATAGAGTCAGCTACTTATCCTCTGTCCCAAGTTCCTCAAAGCTCTTGGTTATTTGCAAAAACAGTAGTAACTGTGAGTATTCCTCTAACAAAAATTTGCCTCACTAATATCAAATTTACATCTTGTTGCTCTGTTTCTATGATATTTTTTGTGCAAAACTATTTTGAGTGTTGCATCGTGACTTAATAGTTTTGAGTATCTTCTATATGAAACTAACATGGACATGTGTATTACCAACAATGTATACAAACACAATTGCTATGTCCACATCTTGCCAATCACAGGTAATGACAACAATGTATCAGCGCTTCCTAGCCAATGGTGATAAGATACAAACACTGTAAGACACATCCTGATTTCAGAGATATTAAAACATGAGGGAAATGTATTATCTCAGAATCAATGGACCACAGTATCTGAGGCATAAATGAGTACTCCTTTGTGTAAAAAATCATTACCAAAGGTGAACACCAGAAATTCCTTTGTATGCAAGCCAATCCTCCCATCAAGGGATAAATTCATTTCCCCAGCACCCCCTTCAATCTGGGTTGGCCCTGTGGCTTGCTGTCACTAACAGAACACAGCAGAACAGCCAGGATCTCTGCTGGATTGTCCAGCAAACAGCCTCACTATAAATCTGCCCCTTCTGCTTCTACCCACTATTCCTCACAAGCAAAAGAGCTACGCTATGCAGCACATAATTAGTCTTAACTGGGAACAGTAGTCATTTTTGCATTTCCTCATCAACAATCCGGATTCATAACAGACACAAAATGCTTCCAAGGTTAATTAAATGAAACATTATAGGATGTCTAAAATGAGAGTGAATTCTGTTTTCTCTAACACTGATCCATCGGCTTATCAAGGCAATGTTTTCTAAGCTAATTAAGTATGGAGCAGAAAGTCCTCCATGCAGACAGTTTTGATTAATTCTTAATTATGAATGCCCACGTATGTTCTCCAAGTGGGCAGAAATGTACAGTGTGAAGAGATAAAGGAAAAAAAAGGCACAGAGGAGTAAAAACCTATGACTTCTGTTTCTATTACCTTTTAAATTTATCAAATGTTACAAATGGTTTAAAAATATCTACCTTTATGGTAATTTTCAAAACAGGAGAATGTATACAAATCATAGCACACTTATTATTTAATTTGATCCTCTTTACCCTTACATGTTGCTAAGAGACTGTCTTTTTCAAGGCTCAAATACAGATTTTTCCAAATTTAGAAAATGGGAAAACTTACAAAGAAGCTTGAAAAATGCAGTCAGTAAAATGAATTTGTAAGACATATACAAATAAAAATGTATTTAGTAAGGATCAACCCACTTTTCTCCAAGCAACTTCCTGAAACATATTAATAAATACCTGAGTAATTTACACAAACTTAAAAAAATGTATCATCTCAGGTTATGTAGCTTTCTTAAGTTTACACACATTAATGTATATGATATCACTTTATTTCTTCTTAACACAGGGGAAAGGACAAGAAAGTCAACCTTCAACTGAAAGAGAAACAGCCTTCAATTGGTTGAAGACAATTATGAGGCCACTGAAAGGCTTTGTGTCCATCAAGGTCTCTGATCATTGTGAAGGACAAGTTGATCACAGTTAGGGATAAACTCTAACCAAAGCATCAGTATATGGAGCAGGGAAAGGTAACACCTATTAATAGTAATACATTCTATAACTAATATTCTTGTTCCTTGATTTAGAAATCAGGGCATATAGTACATTGTACTGTTCAATATATAAATTATAGGACCATGGTATTATAAAAGACTTTCTCCTTTCCCTTAAAACTTCCTCAGTGCACTTATATAGTTGGTTATGGTTTATTAACTGCCTGACAGCCTGGAGAAATCAAAAAGTAGTAGGTGCCCCTGACAACTGAAGATCAAAAGACCCCCAAACAACTGACATGAGAATGTAAATCGATGGGGAAATGGCTAAATCTACAAGAAGTTGATAGACAAGCCTTAGAGGCATGCCCCTCCCTTTAAAAAGGCCACATTTTGATTACATTTTAAAATAATTAAGTACATAGGTACTAGAAGAATTTCTATAGGGGTACCTACCACTAGTGATACAGAACCTCAGGGAAGGGCTAAGAGAAAATCAGCAGCCTTTGTGTGTATACAAAGCAACACAAGTAGATACAACTATGGAGACCCCAAAGCTCAGAGCCCAGCACCCCAGCCAGCCCGGTGCCATCTGTAAAGCATGCACAACCATCTGGAGGGTCAGCAGCACACAGCAGGACTAAAAATATCCAAATGTAGCCCCGATTCTGCCACTCAGGTAAGTCATTCAATTTCTCTACCATATCCTCATCTGGATAAGAAAGAAGTGTGTGGGGAACATGAGGAGGGGGAAGGAGCTAAGGTCTCCTGCTGGAGTCCTGCTCCCGCAGGTCCAGGGCTCCGTGAAGGATGGACGGTGTCAGCAAAAGGGAGCGAGAGAGCCCCAAGTTTCTTTCTGATCACCAGGCAGGCATCTTTGCACTGACCGGAGAGTCAGCTTTATTTATGGAAAAAGTGTATGGGGTACAAAACAGAAGTGGCAATTGCCTTAGACAATGATTTCTGATGACAAATTCTTTGGTATGTTAAAATTTCCCAGAACATAGACTCATGCATAATCTTTATCAATAGTGATTGAGGAGGGTAACTTAGATGCATATCCCATGGGGAAGGAAAGTATCTTTAGCATTCAAATACAAGGCAATGTTTTTAGCATAGCAAAGGCAAAAGTTAGCTCTTTGTGAGCAGGGGTCAATACCTGTTTTCTTGAGGGGGAGGAAAACAGGTTTCTCAGGAATAATATTTTCTCCCATAAACACAAAAGAAGAAATTCCTATAAGTTCCTTCACAAGGTGCAATTAGCATATTTTTAGGATAAGGGGGCAAGTCACTCCAGATACCAGTCAACAAGGCACCTTGGGGGTCGGTGCTCAAGCAAAAATAATTGAGTGGGGGGTAGACATTGGTCGCCATCTGACGGCTGGAGGCCTTGCAAACACCCGCCTTACCTCACAAGGAGTTTTTCTCGACTTAGTGAGGTAAGAAATGGCTTCCAGCAGTCTTCCAAGCATCTCCCTCATGGCCACATGTCTGTACCTTGTACCACCTAATGCTCACACCAGTTCTCCACTTTACAAAGAGGGAAGCGAGGCCATGGGAGGTATTACAGGTGGGATTTACACTCTGGCCTCTCTGGCTTCTGAGTTTTATTGCCCAATTGCCAAGCTTACCTCACAAATTCTGTCTCCAGAGATGAAAGCCAAACCTGGGATCCCCTTCTCCGTGCCCCCATATATTTCTATCTCCAGATGCTGTGATGTCACTTCTCAGATCTCACCCTCTCCAGCGAACTCTCTGGCTTTTCCCCTCACCACCACCAGTACCTAAACCCAGACACGCTGCTCCACGTCCTCAAGGCCGGTGAAAATCCCATGGCTACGGAACATAAAGAAGTTGGGAGGCTACAAAACATCAGGCTCATCTGCCACTCTGTCCACACAACTGAATAGATTTTTTGTGACAGGTGGTTTGCTCAGAATGGAGCAGAGCGGAGATTCCTGTCCTGCAAGTACAGGCCTTCTAGGCGCAGTGGAGAGCTCTCTGTTGAAAGCGAGTTTTCACAGTCACCGATATACCATATGTCCCCAGAGGCCCCCGCCAAGTCTCCAAAGCCACTTTTTCAAAACCCTTAGGAGGGGAGTTTACATTTATAATGAAAAAAAGGACAATCATCAGTAACCAAATCCAAAGAGTTCTCCTATTTCTATGTTTAAATTACCTGGATTAGAGGAAAAGACTGAGGAACATTAATAATGGAATCCGCTGTCTAGTCAGCCAAAGAGAACCGGTGCCAGTTTACGCCCTCAGGCAACACAGGCCTTTTGGGTGAAATTATGTTGTAGCGCTGACAGGAACTGCCATTGGTACTTCCTCTACAACCGTATGCATCTTTATCAAAGTTGCCTCAACAAATGCAACCCTATTAGTACACAGACACTTAACATTAAGGCAAGCAAGCTGAATTAGAAGAACAGAGTTGTTCTCCACATTCCAACCAGGTAAAGGAAACCCTGGGATATGTGCTAGCCTATTAAAGATGACTGACATGCTGGAAGGCGCCATGGTTGGGTGTGAGAAGGTGGGTTTGAGAAGCCAGCTCCACTGCTCTAGGCATCCCTGGGGCTCCTGAATGCCACTCACCCTTAAAGCCGGAGGGGTAAGTACAGGAGGTTTTAGTTCCAAATTAAGGCAACCAGCGGGGAGTTCTAGAAGCCACAAATTCTAACACAAGCTAAGAGTAGCACAAAATGGGATAATAAAATAGAAAGCAAATGAGAAATGATAGAACTATATACCACAGTCTGTGGATTTTAGAAGGCTCCTTGCAAACCAATTCAGACAAATGAATAACCAATACATAAAATGCTTTTTATAAAAGCTTACGACTTTTCAAGTGTACAAAGCAGAGATGCTCTGGCACTGTTTATGATTGCCCAACACTAGAACATTTTCCAAAGTAGACAACCTCATTTCCAGCCCTCTTTGGCACAGCCTAATGAGGATCAAAGCTAATAGGGTGCCCCCACCCCCACCCTGGTGGCATTCTAATGTGCTCAGAATCCTGACTCTTCCCCTTGTTGGCTGAGGCCTTGGAGAAGTCATTTAACCTCATTAGGGATCAATTATTCATCTACATCTACATCTACTACTATCATGATAAAATTACTTTGAGAATTAATTAGGATAATACATGTACAGCCCTTAACCAAGTACGTGACACATAGGAAGGACCCAGTACTGGTCAAGGCTCTCATGACTGTAATAATTACTGTTTATAATAATTATCTTGTTTATGTTATAATTATTCTCCTAAGAATGGTAGAATGATAGTGGCAACAGAACCAGTGAAGGTCTACCATAGGAGATGGACCCACTAGTGATTAGAAACATTCAGCCACAGTTTAGACATGACCATATAGGCCTATTGCCTATGGCCACAAAAGTACATTCCCATCAAGTGGACTGAACTAATCCTATTAGACTAAATATTTGCTGCTTTTTTATAGGGTACTTAGGTAGTAACCAGATTGGTGGATTTGGGGGGACACAACCATACTGCCGCCCATCATGGATATTTCACTTTGTAAAGGAACTCTAAAGGCTATTGCCCACCCTCACTGAAATAACACATGGACAAACCAACCATATACTGGCAAGAGTCAAGCTTTATGGCCACTGCATTTCGGACATCATCAGAATCCCAGTTCTTCCATTTTGAATTGACTCATACGATTTCTTTCTTTAGAGAGGCCTCCATCAACCTCAAGTCTGAAAGCCTCTTCAATGCTTTAAGATTGAGATAAAAACAGCTGGTGAAGGGGTGGAAGCGTGTCAGTGGCAAATACCCTAAAAAGGAGAACACAGAGCTTGGCTAAAGACAAAGCAACAGGAAGTCAAGCACATGTTTGGTCCAGAAATACCCTGAAGAATTATATTAAGGCTTCCAGCCTTGATGCAATCTTATCCTCCATATTTTAGCGCTTTTCTGAAATTTGAAGAAAGGGGTAGGAGAGTAACAATGGTAGATAAAATGGATTTTGGTTAAGTAACAACTAGGCCTGGGTGCCAGGTGTTACTTAACCACCACAGATAAGAACTCTGTCCATGCTCTTAGGATAGGAAATGATAGTATTTGGAAGGGTGGAGTGGATGAGCATGCTCTAACAGTCTACTTAGGATTTACGACTTGAAAAGTACCAAGTAACATAGCATCGGGCCCAGCTGTCATTGTAGGCAGAGGGGCAGGAAAGGAGAGGGGTGCAGAGTCCAAGAGAATTGAATACTTCCAAAAAAGTATTACTTAAGAACGAGGTTTTGGGGCACATGGGTGGCTGTTGGTTGAGTGTCCGACTTTGGCTCAGGTCATGATCTCATGGTTCGTGGGTTCAAGCCCCATGTCAGGCTCCGTGCTGACAGCTCAGAGCCTGGAGCCTGCTTCAGATTCTGTGTCTCCCTCTCTCTCTGCCTCTCCCCCACTTGAGCTCTGTCTCTCACTCTCTCTCTCTCTCTCAAAAATAAATAAAAATGTTTAAAAACATTTTTTAATTAAAAAAAGAACTAGGTTTTGTATGAATGTTTATTCACATCAGATTTGTAAGGGACTATCAGTTTCTAGAAAAGGGCTGAGAATTGTAAGGGCAACTCGAAAATTCGATGTTGATGTACATGTTCGTATTCAACCTAATTGCTGGGTAATCTATTTCTGAAAGTGTTTCTTTCTTCAGGAGTGACCCTACAGTAGAAAGTCTTAGTGGCTGATGAACTTTATCACATGAGAAGAATGGGGCATGGAAACATAAGACAAACCCAAATTGATTAAACCTGTTCATACTGTCGCCACTTCAATGCAATTTTGTGCACTGTTGGTACTTCTCTTGTACTGAGATACCACCGAAAAAGCCTTCAAAAAGGCTACACTTCATTCAGCATTGGAATAAAAAGTGGCTGTGTGCACACAAAGGCCCACAAACAGAGCTGTGTGGTATCAAGTTGATTATTAGTAACGCAAATTTTTGTGATGCCATATTTTATTATAACGCTAGAACCCACTGCTTCATGGGACCTAAGACAGGAAGAAACTTATTGGTAGACAAAGCTATGCATATTTTACCATGACAAATGAACAAAAGGATGGTTGTGAGACCCCAACCCACAAAAATTAAGGCAGAAGACACTGCCTCCCTTGGAATAGAGGAAAAACATTTCAAAGCCACAGAGGTTGGTGTGATCCATTCACGAGCCACCCAGGATTATCGGTGTGAGCACTGTGTAGCAGGGAATTTTCAGTAGGGTTTTTCCCTTACTAGGTTATAAAAGAATAGTGTATCTAAAATTAGTGATGTTTTGGTATACAAAATGTTAATTTCTTGAAAAAAAAAATCAATGCAACCCTATAAACTTCAAAAGAAAATGTTTTCCAGCTCTGACCTAGTGCTGACAACATTCACGTGCGCCCCACCCACCCAAGCAGCAGAGGCAACTTCAGAGCCAGACTCCCTGGGTTCAAATTCTGACTCTGTGACTTACTAGTTCTAAGACTCTGAGCAGGTTACTTACCTTTTCTGAGCTTCAGTTTCCTTATCTACTAAATGGAGACGACAGTGCCCATATTCATAGAACTGCTACAATAAATGAGGGGTGCCTGGGTGGCTCAGTTGTGTCCTACTTCGGCTTAGGTCATGATCTCACAGTCTGGGAGTTCAAGCGCCGTATTAAGCTCTGTGATGACAGCTCAGAGCCTGGAGCCTGCTTCAGATTCTGTATCTCCCTCTCTCTCTGTCCCTCCCCTGCTTGTGCTCTGTCTCTCTCTCACAAAATGAATATAAATGTTTTAAAAAAATTAAAAAAAGAAAACAATAAATAGGGGCACCTGGGTGGCTTAGAGGGTTAAGCATCTGACTTCAGCTCAGGTCATGATCTCACGGTTCGTGAGCTTGAGTTCAAGCCCCGCGTCGGGCTCTGTGCTGACAGCTCGGACCCTGGAGCCTGCTTTGGATTCTGTGTCTCCCTCTCTCTCTGACCCTCCCCTGGTCACGCTCTTGTCTGTCTCTCAAAAATTAATAAACATTATAAAAATTTAAAAACTAAATAAATAAATGAGACAATATTTGTAAACAGCTTAGATAATCCCTGGCACATAGTAAACCTCATTTAAGTACTGTGTAAATCAAACTAGTGCCTTAATGTTGGCTTCAAACTACTCTTCAAAGAAAGGAACCAGGGATTCTTAGAGGGTAAATGATTACATACCATGGGGCAGGGAAAATTAAGGTGGTCATGGGTAGGGCTAATAGGACAAATCACTGGCCAAGCGAAGACAGGAAGACACAGGTTTCAAAGGTAACAAAGCAAATTCCATAATGATACCCCAACTAGGAAAGCCCATGTAAAGCACACGCAGAGACATGATCATGGAAAAGAAGGAGAGATGTATCAGTTCAGTGTTTTGTTAATTTTAATAAATGAAAAAGCGCTAGGTGTTTTGTTTTATCCAGTGAATATGTCTTTAAGTAGATAAGGGTGAATGCAAGGAACTTAGGAATACTAGTCCTAGCCAAGGTAGAGTACACAAATAACAGGAAAGCCTTAAGGGGAAAGAAAACCAAATAGTGTGTCTTGATGATGAATTAGCTAAACATTCTAAGAGGTGCACTAACTGCAGACTTCATCCCTTATACCCTAGGAGATGATAACCTTCAATGGCCCTACTAGCTGGAGCAAAATAGTAAATAAATAAATAAATAAAAAATAAAAAAGTAAGCTTCCAATGATGCAAAGAGACCAGGCAAACATCCAGGTCACAGGGCAATGGTCTAAGAAACACTAGCCAAGCAAAATTTGGTGAACATAACATTCTGGGGGAAGCACCATGGTGCAAAGAACTAGGACCTGAATGGCAAGACAAATATAAAACAGGGCCTCACCAGATGACCAGTGACTTGGAATTGATGAGTATAGAGACGACCAAAAATCAATTGGCTGATAACTACATCTTATCTTCTCTGCTGGTCAGACTATTTGTCTGGCTTTGTAATTGTGGAAATGTACCACTGTATTATTGTGTCCCTAGGGAAGAGTAAAAATGTGTATTGCTCTAACACTACAAGTTATCAAAATATATGTTACAAACCTCAGAAAGTAAACAAACAAGTCTAAGACCATTAAAGAAACCTATTCTAAAATGCCAGCGCTAGGAGGATTCAAGTGGGTTACAGGTTTCTTAATCAACAGTTCGTTGTGTGCCATTTGCAGTGTTTGGAGTATTCAAAAGAATCATCATTGCAGTTTAAACTGTTAAACACTTGTCAAAATCATGTTTAAATAGAACTATTTAAGAAATTAATTTTCAAAGTTTGACTTTAGACATCAGTTTAATAGCCTGAGCACTAAAGTGCATATAACAGAAGGTGTTTCTCCCCGTAAACAAAAACCTTGGACAGTAAGTATGAAAAGTGGGTCAACAACAGAATGTCCAGAGGATGTAAACTGTGTTTTCCAATGTGAAAGACTGCCGAGAAATACAGTAGCCCAATTCTTCCATCACAGTGACCTCAAAGGAAACAAAAGATATAGGCAACAATAGAAAAAGATGTGAGAAAGAAATGCTACACAGTTGGTAAGCTTTCTCCCATAGTTTGTCTACTAAAAGTAGGACAGGGGAATAATTGCAAATTAACCACAACAGACTCCGCGTCAGTTTGGTACATCAATGTATTATCAGACATGTATAGCATAACAACAAATTCCTTCTCTTTCTGCTTTGAAATAAATGAACCTGAAAGTACTAGGAATGCTGATGTGTCTAGGGTAATTACAAACAACGGCGATGTTCTATATGCGGAAGAGGGTGAATGGAGGGAGAAAGGCTCCTAAGATTCCACTGACCCGGTTCTCCCTGACAAAAGGGGGAAACCAGAACACATCCCCTCCAAACCTCTGGGTCTCTGTTCATCCCTGGCAACTGCTCTCCTTACAAATGTAATGTTTCTCTTTAGAAAGGCTGGGTATCATTCTTCCTACAGCGCTCTCTCCTGGCCCCACCGTGTACCTAAGACAGGCAATGTAATGCGCACTAATGGGAGAAAAACAAGAAAGAGGACATTTGCTGAGCACCAGTGTGTGCCAGGCATAGGTGGGGAAATTCCCAGTATTATCTCATCTTATCACCACTGTGAATTTTGGCAGCTGGATACCTACCATCATTCTGCTTTATGCGTGGAGAAACTGGAGCTCTGAGGAAATGAGCAAATAGCCCCAGGTCTTCAGAACAATGGAGTGTCCAGGGCTGCGGCCAAAGCCGGCATGCTCTCCCATTGTTCTATGTCCTGTGTCCTTTAGGAGCCTGCCCCATGCTTTACAGTGGGACTGCCCCTCTACGGTTCTTTCTCTGAAGAATTGCCAAGTCAAAAACCTTGACTCTGAAACTCCGAAAAAGCAATGTTAAAATAAGCCTCTGTTCTAATTCTCCTCAGTTTAGCCAATGAATGCTTCTCCCATAAGGGGCTGTATGACCCCACTCAGGAGAGCTCCTTGTGTGACCTGGAAAATCTGAATGGATACCTGTATTGACAAGGGGCACAAAGGCTCATTCTGTTTTCTACCAGCAGTGTGATGAGCTCTCCATACCATCCTGCCATTCATTTTTGGATCTGGAAAACGGTGCTGCCAACACTCAGTTCTCAGCAGCTGATGGAGGAATGACTTCCTCTTCATGATGGTCCTCACAATGTGCTCTTTACATTCAATCAGGACAGAGTGTAACAATTTTAAAACTAGCCTCTGAGGCTATTAGTGCAACATTAATTAAGATCATTTATAAAAGCTTGAGGCAGAAGAGAAATTAACATTCCATTTACGTTAAAATATGATGCACAAGAGAAAAATAAGTGTTGAGGACAAGTAGAGGACAATCTGCTTATTGATTTGTTTCCAGTCACAATCATGCATACCTAACAGCTCATCAGGAATTGAGTCTGGCTAATTTTTATTTTTAAAAGCCTATCTGAAAAGGCAAGAAAAGCATATTTCTACTAACCAGAAGTTATTTACTATCTGCATTCTAAATGTATGCAAGTGGAGGAAAACAACCAAGGATGCTGCGTGAGTTTGGGTAGGATATCCACTGGGCAAATATGCTGGCTGAAGCCCAAGGTGTGCATCACAGCAGTGGTTGCATCCACCTGGAGGAATAGATTCCTCTTTAAAAGTCATACATAGGGTGGCATCTGGGTGACTCAGTCAGTTAAGTATCTGACTCTTGATTTTGGCTCAGTCACGATCTCACAGTTTGTGAGTTCAAGCCCCATGTTGGGTTTGCTACTGGCAGCATGGAGTCTGCTTGGGATTCCTTCTCTCCTTCCCTCTCTCTCTGCCCTCCCCTGCTAGCACACACACTCTCTCTCAAAATAAACAGACATGAAAAAAAATTTTTTTAAATTTCATACACAGGTACCAATCACATAGCCAGGAGCGGTTACATTATTCCTAAGGCCCAGAGCAAACTAAAAGCGTGGGGTCCCCTGTTCAAAATTTATGAAAATTTCAAGTCGGTAATGACAGAGTTGTTAACCACACACAGGACTCTTCTATGTGCCAAGTCATTCACTCATAAAGCCAGACTTGCATATGGGCTAGCAAAAGCTCTGATCACAACATACAACACAGAAAAAGGATCACCAAATGGACTTGCTTTGCTTTTCCTCATACTGAACAAGGATAAGTACAAATAAAACTTTGAGTAATAGCCTCTTTTATTCCCACACTCCTCCAAAAAGTTAACTTGATGAAACCAAAGCCCATTTGAAAAAACATTTGATTCTTGTTTTTAAGGCAAAAAGGGTACAGCCTCTATGATATGAGAACAAGAAAGAACAAAAAAAAATTAATGCAATTGCTAAAATTACAACCTTCATTTTCAGTAGTTAGAAGCAAATACCACAAAAAACTAAATTAGTACTCCAGGGAATAACCTTGAGAAACCATCCCAGAAGACAGAAAATATGAACAAAGAACAAAGATGAAGCCTCACACAAATGAAAGACAATCCTGATGATCTACCCATGGAATACAGGCTTCCTCTATAAACTATAGAGGTTATTATAATGTGACATTTTGCAAGGGCACATAGATCGATTTTAACCATAGGTAAGAAGGCAGAGCCAACAGTACAAAACTGATAATATCAAATACAGTATAGGCACGCCTGGGTGGTTAAGTCGGTTAAGCCTCTGACTCTTGATTTCAGCTATCATGATCTTGGGATCATGGGATGGAGTCCTGTGTGTCGCTCCATGGTGAGCGTGGAGGCTCCTTGGGATTCTCCCTTTCCCTCTCTCTGCCCTCCCCCCCATTCGTGTGCAAGTGCATGCACTTTCTCTCTCAAACATTTTTTTAAAAAGTAGAATATAAGAAAATGTCTCAGAGTTTAAAGGCCATAAGATTAAAAATTGAGTGTGCTAATGGGAATCAAGACAAAAATTAATGGCAAACCTGCAAAATCCCTAAATTCAAGGAGTACTGGAAATACCCCTGCCCAAACACTCCAACTCAAAATATCTTGCCTTGTTTATGTGTGTTGCTAAAACAAACACCTCGAGATCATGACCCACTAACTGTATACAGTGCTAAATCCAATGACAAGTGTCCCTATTAGGGTGAGACAGAGGGAGATCTGACACAGAGGAGGGAGCAATGTGAGCAGGGGCAGAGACTTGGAGTGACACAATCAGGAGCCAACGAGTGCCAGTAGCCCAGACTGAGAGGCTCAGAGAGGCAAAGAGGAAATCCTCCCCCCTGAGCCCTCACAAGGGGCACAGCCCCGCCCAGACCGTGATTGCAGACTTCCGGCCTCCAAAAGTGTGGGAAAATCAATTTCTGTTGTTGTAAGCCACCCAGTTTGTGTTAACTTTTTACAGCAGCCCTCAAAAACAAATAATTAGACATTACCTCACAAATACTTAGCATGTATAATAAAGCTCCAAGACACTACTCCTCTGGCTTCAAAGTCTCGGCCAGGCGGAGGACACAGAATTGACCCACCCGATAATTGAGTTGGAGTGGACAACCACCAAGCCAGAGAGGTGCCAGGAGGGACGTGGACCTGCAGCCAGAGACAGGAACTCCCCGCCAGCTGGCTTCACAGTGTCTGCCCAAGCTAGTTCTCGACCCTGGCAATAATGACCGCTTAATTTTAGGCAACTAAATTTCTTTAGAACTGAATGGGAGCACAATGTGCCACCCCAAAATATGCCTCTTTGGCAAAAAGATTATCTTGAGCTGGTTATTTTTAAGTAACTGCAAACACAAGAGAAGCTCTGAAAACCGAGCCGTTTCCTGTTGGTAAAAGATATTTTACATGTATAAGGAAAATCTTCATTTCTAAGATGTCTCTCTCCCCCTCTGTACCAGGAATAGCAGGAAGACTGAATCTCCAGAAACTCTCAATGGGAAAGGCCAGATTTAAATCTGCATAACAACCATACAGCACAGAGCTAGGCCAGGCAACCTCCCATGACTGGCCCCTCTCACAATACAGTCTTTTATGTTTAGTTGAAAAAGGTCTTAAGGTGATGGTTTTGGCCATTTCAGAGAGTTGCTCATTTTTCCTGGGCATCTCCCATGTATGCAAGAGGTATATGTGTTATTAAACTTCTGTTTGTCTCCCATTAGTCTGTCTTTTATCACAGGGGTGAGTCTCAGCCAAGAACCTAGATGGGTGGAGGGAAAATTATTTTTCCTCCCCTACAAAGCCCCCTTATTTCCTCAATGTGAGATGTGCTGCACTTACGTGCCAGGCCGATACAGGGCTGGGAATGGAGCAATAAGGAAAACAGATGCAGACCCTGACCTGAAGGAGCTTCCAAGAAAAGTGAAGTATATATTACACAAGAAATATCAAGTAACTATTTACTGTGTTTTCTTTTTCCCATATTTGTTTAATTCTCATAGATGCCCTAGGAGTTAGGACTAACCCCTGGCTCACAGATGTGGAAACTGCCATTAAGTGTCAGCCAGAAGGAGCAGATTCGGGATTGAAACTTGGGCCAAGGGGCTCTGGAGCCCATTTCTTTAAAGACAACACTACACTAGTCCCTCTGCCGGGCCCCAGACTTACTCCAGGAAAACAGAGCCACCATTTATTCACCCCGTTTCTCAAGCCAAAGGTACTGGCATAGTCCTTGACTTGTCTATCCCCACTTCACCTTCCCAACAATACTACAAGCTGTAAAACTACACTAGTTTGCCAAGCTTTTAAACCCTACTACGTAGAAGTTTTCCTTATTCTTCCAAAAGACACATTTAATTTAACATATCTCAATGAAATGTAGCATTCAAACTCTCTTAAGTTTGGGGGTGTTTTTTGTGTCACAAAACATATTTCCAGGAAATGTGTTTATATCTTGCCCAATTCATTGACTGACTGTAAATACCTAAGTTTGGTATTTGGCATCACTTAACAGGTATGTTTGGAGTTACCGTGTGCAGTTATTCGTCCTCTGGACCTTAGTATTCACTTACTTTTAGGTCCTTCTTTGCATATAGGTTTCCACTTTCAGGGATGCACTGGCTAACTCCCAATAACCAGCCTCATTCCCTCAGTCTCAGCTCTGACTACAAGCTCTGCGAGGGGGACCACACTTTTCATTTCCACTGTGTCCCCAACATCCATCACAATCCCTGGCACAGAAGAGGCATCTAACAAATGTCTGCTGAACAAATGAACAAATATCACCCTCCCAGGAAAACTTCTCAGTACCACAACTCAGGGTTAGGTAATCCTTCTTTAATGTCCTTAACACCCTAAGCTTTCCACTATAATAGCACTTATCATCTGATACCTTAATTGCTATTTATCTCCTCTGCTAAATTAAGTTCTAGAAGGTGCACATTTTTTGGTTACCTTTTAATCCCCAAGTCTTCCACAGCACCTGGCAACATGTGTTGACTGTCCTTATTAAATCTTTGAGTAACTCACCTGTTACCCTTTTTCACTAAAAAAGAAAAGGAGGACATCTATTTCATAATACTCTTGTGAGCCTGTAATGCCACAAAATGGTGATTACATTAAAGGACTCTAATTAGAAATTCAGACAACATAGTAAAATCCACTGAACAAGCTAGAGAGCTCAGTAGTTTACCGAGAAAATTATTTCTTCAGTCCCAATTTACTGCCTGAAATATTAAGAAAATTGAAAACCACTTTCATAATCCAGGCAACCAGGAACTAATTTTCCAAATACTGCAAAATTTGCCAAGTGCATTCACCAGAATGGGCTATATCACTGGGCAGTAACCAAGTTTTATTTCTCACAAACCCCACAAGTCCATTTCATAATGACTCCACGTCTCCTCAACAGGGAGGACAGAGCCGCCACAATCCAGAGGGACAGAGGATGAGGAAGGCAAGATGGTGAACAGCCGTGTGCCCAGGAGGAGAACTGGAAATAACTGGTGAATGGCATTAGTGACCACCACAGGAGGTCTGGCAGAGAAATGTAAACATTCTACCTATGGCAGTGCCAGGAGTAACACTGAATCAACAGACTCAATTCATTTTCTGCTTTAACAAAGACAACAAGAGAAACACAGCTTACTCCTCATTATATGGCAACTCACCAAACAAAGAATCTCCCTTAATGTAATTGGACAAGAACACATGTATGTTCCCAGAAAAACTATGTAACTGAATTTTATTAACAGACCAGTGTAGCTCTAGAAACTAAAAGCAGATTTGTTGCCCAGCTGTTCATAGGTATCGGGCACAGTGAGGTCTCAACGTTATCCAACTACTTCCACCTGGCACTGTCAAAAACCATTAGCTTGTGAATGATACATTGGCATGGATTATCTACCATGTCCTTTATAACTCCTGTAATTTACACTCACATTTCAAACAAACACAAATTCAGACTCATGCAAAGCATGTGATATAGGCAGGCACAGTGTACGGATGGTCACAGCAGCAGGGACCATGTGAAGAGTTCAGGAGAGACGTAAGGCTGAAGATAAATCCAAATTCCAAAGAAAGCACATATGGATAAAACTGCTAACCAGAGTTAAGAGAAGGGGGTGGAGAGGTCTGGAGGGCTTGGGTCAACCACCAGTATTTAAGCGAGATTTTTAAGAAAAGGGAACTTGGTTAGAAAATGAGAAAAAAGGATGAGAAGGAAGGGTTCTTCAGAACTTAAGAAATAGAAGAGTTCACAGACTAGAGAGTGAAGAGCAACAGGTATTGCTCCAGTGAAGATGTGGAGGATGAACGAATTTCTAAAGTGATCATTGGGACTAACAAGTCACTGGTGACCAATGTTGAGCATCTTCCTAAGCAGCACTGGGCCAGAAGCACTCACAGGGACCACCGACTGTTTCTGAAGTGCATCCAACTCTCACCTTTCTATGTACCCACACTTGTTCTCTTCTCCAGCTCCTCCACTGGCTGGGTGACTTCTCGAAGGTTCAGCCCTGGTTTCCTCTCCTGTGGGAAGCCTTCTCCTACATCGACAGCCTAGCCCTGTGCTCCTGCTCTGCACCCTGTGATACCCTTTCGGCACCCCCATCATTGACACCCAGCACACTGCGCTGCCCTGGCTTGTTGAGTTGGATGGGTAATCCAGTAGGAAGATGCTTATCTAATTTGTCTTTGTGTCCCTGGTGGCCAGAAGCGTTCTTGGCACAGAGTAGGCATTCCATGTATGTTTCTGTAAGGAAGGAAATAAGGGGGTTACAAGAAAAAGAGCAGGAGTATGTCCGGTAACCTGAAGCAGTGATGCAGACTGGAAAAGCCAATATGTTGTTTGACCCAACAGCAATGACTTAACACATCTATAGACAAAGGGTAGGCAACGGAAAGGAATAACAAATAACAAATGGTGGAAATAGAAGACAAGGTATGAATGTATGCGATGGGGGTGGGTGGGTGTGAGCACTTTTGGGAGAACATTTCTCCATCTGAGACAACAGAGAATAAAAAGGGATGATGTTGAAGACGTCCCAAGGTGGACTAGAAAAGGAGCTTGTGAAGAGAGTTTCAGTAAGGAGACAAAGTCAGACCTTCTGCCAACACAAAGGGGGTCAGGAATAGGACTGATAGTTAGCAGAAAGGAACAAAGGTCTAGAAGGGCACTGTGGAGAGTGTTAAGAAATCAACTAGAAATGAGTTGGTGTAACTGAAACAATATAAACTCCTTACTGTTCCTCTAAATACCCAGTCAGTCCACTCCTTCCTTCAAATGTTCCCTCAAATCTATCCTTCCTTTCAAGGACTCTTCTTGATTTACACAGTTAGTTCACTCCTAGACCCTTACAATTGTATAATCTACTGTTTCCTTAACTGTGTTCTTCAAAATGTTATTAAGTGCACTCATCGAAAAGGAGAGGGAAATGAAGGAGTTTGTAGTCAGATAGGCTTAGGAAGCAATTCATCATCTCCTTCAGCTTGAAGTTTCAAAATTCACCTCAGTGTATTAAAAGCTCTACAGGTGCGTGAGTGGCTCAGTTGGTTAAACATCCGACTCTTGATTTTGGCTCACGCCATGATCTCATAGTTTGTGGGATTGAGCCCCATGTTGGGTTCTGTGCTGACAGTGCAGAGCCTGCTTGAGATTCTCTCTTCCTCTCTCTGCTCCTCCCCTGCTTGTTCTGTCTCTCTCTCAAAATAAACATTTAAAAGCTCTAAGAAACCCTACAAAAGAAACGTGCTTGACTCTAACCCAGCATGATTGCAGGTTTTTTTCCTCTAGAGGCACCTATTAAATATATAATGGGACACACTTTTCCACCACAGTTTCCATCTACAAGCATACGCTACGAAGTACCACCACGTAGTAGTCAGGACAGGCTAGGATACACCGCAGGAATAAACATTCTCCAAGTCTAGGCAAACAATAACAGACTTTTAAATACTGAGAACAAACTGAGGGTGGATGGTGAGGGGGGAGTGGGGGCAGAAAGGGGAAAGTTGGTGATGGGCACTGAGGAGGGCACTTGTTGGGATGAGCACTGGGTGTCATATGGAAACCAATTTGACAATAAATTCTATTTAAAAAACCTAAAATACTTACAGAAAATGTTGCAAATCTCTACCAAACTTAGGGAGATCTAAACCATTTAGACTTTTGAAATAATTACAGAAAAGAGTCAAAAAAATGACTATGAAATTAATGGAGATAATAATTAAAAATATTATTGTCAAGTAAAACCAAAAGAAAATGTGTTGAAAATCCAAAAAATAAAAAAATAAAAAAATAAAAAATAAAAAATAAAAAACAAAAACAAAAGACATTCTCCAAGTCTTAGTGGCTTTACACAAAAAATGTTGATCAACACAGACATGAACAACTACAGGCTACCCACCCCCTTCACCCCAACAGGGACTCTACTGACTGAGGCCCCACCAACCTGTGAGATGCACAGCCCCCTAATGATTGTACAAGAGGAAGACAAGGCTGGAAGGTTTTCCAGTGACCATGAAATGCTTCAGCGTGAGGTGACACTTCACTTCTGCTCACAAAACACTGGCCAGACCCAGTGGTATGGGCTCGCCCAGATGAAAAGGGAGCAGAAAAGTGTAAGCCTCCCATGTGGGCTGACAAGCGAACAAGAGAAGCATGAGCACTCCACTCCAGGTCTCCACCACATACCTCCTCCTCATTCCCTGTCACTCCCCACAATCTCCCAGTTTTACATCTAACCGCCTTCCAGCTCTCTCTCCCCTCTTTCATCTCAGCATCACACCTCACCTTCACTTGTTTCTCCCCATGCCTGCCAATTATTTTTCCCAAATACACCTCTCATGTCATTCCCAACACCTACTTAAAAAAAAAAAATCCCCAGGGTGCCTGGGTGGCTATCAGTTAAGTGTGCGACTTCAGCTCAGGTCCTGATCTCATGGTTGATGAGTTCGAGCCCCGCATCAGGCTCCGGGCAGACAGCTCAGAGCCTGAAGCCTGCTTCAGATTCTGTGTCTCCCTCTCTCTGTGCCCTCTCCTGCTCACACGCTTTCTCAAAAATAAACATTAAAAAAATTAAAATTAAAATCCCTGTGACTTCTCACTGCTGATTTTTAAAGTTCCTGATCATGATATATAAGGGCCTTCACAATCTTCATTTCAGCCCTGTCCCTGCCCTCTCGGCATTTTTTTTTTAATCTGACACTAAAGAAAGAAAAAAAAAAAAAAACAGTTCAACACTTCCTGGAATAAGCTTTACTTTGATTTTAATGGCCAAGAATCAGAAATCCCATGAAAGAAAAACTGGCTTAGGGTTTCAGTGACCCTTTAGGTCTTGTCAAGCGCAGGCTAGATGAGCAGTGTCTGCAGCCTTGTGCCTTAGGGCAGTGCCTCCAGGAATTCTGTCCAGAACTCACTCTACTTCCTTGGCGACTCAATCACAAGGTGATACTGGCACAGATTGCCGAGAACTTCTGCAGAACATATCCAGGCCAGCCTACCAGCAAATGAGGGAATATATGCCTCCTCATTGTATCCTTTCCTGTAGCAAAAGTTGTAATCCATAGCGAATTCACCTTAGACCTCCATTCATTCTACCAGGTCTTCCTTGAGAAGCAATATATTCCCTGTCATTTTGCTTCCACTCCCCCAACACAAAATGGAGAGCATGCCCATAGTAGCCCAGCAGGATTCCCAAATACAAAAGCTTCATTCAGACAGCTTTCTTTCACCATAATAAAGGAAATCACAAATCTTACAGGGAGGTTTCAGAGGCTGAGCTTGGCAGGCCTAAAGAGCATCAACATTTTTTCAGTACCCCCCTCCCTTCCATAGGAAGGGAGCAAAATTATTTGTCCAGTGCCAGGTGGTCCAGGCTCCAGGTGAGGGACTTCTCTGAGGAGACTCTACAAATGAATTCCTACCAACAGTCATAAAAGATTATTCGAATTCCCAGAAATGGTCACTTCCATACCACCCTGTATTTACTCACACTGTTGTTTCTCTAGGGTGCCTCCTCCACCCAGCACTCCAAGTTTCCATCCATGTCAACTTTGCTACTGCCCTTCCCAACCCCCACTCCGACTTGCTGGGCTCCGCTGCATGTCATCACTTCCTTTATCACAGCAGATCACCGTACTATAGTTACACACATAATACCTCCTCTGCTAACCTGTGAAATTCCTGAACACAGATGCATTTTTTAAATTTTTCTTTAATGTTTATTTTATTTTTGAGAGAGAGAGAGAGAGAGAGAGAGAGAGAGAACACGAACACAAACAGGGGAGGAGGGGCAGAGAGAGAGAAAGACACAGAATCCGAAGCAGGCTCCAGGCACTGAGCTGTCAGCACAGAGGTGGACACGGGGACGCGGAGCTTGAACTCAATCTGTGAGATCATGACCTGAGCCGAAGTTGGACCCTTAACTGACTGAGCCACCCAGGGACCCCCTGGAATACATTTTTTTAATCTTGAAAGGCTTATATTCCGTGGGAATTTAATAAATGTTAACTGACTGAAAAACTAAAATTAACAAAGCTTTTTTTTTTTTTTTACCAAGTTAGCTCAAATCATCTGCTTTACTTGCCCCCAGCATGACTTATTAAATATGGGCACTGTTGAGGAGATTTTCTTTAATTTTAACAATCAGGCTGTTTGACTAACATAATCTAAACATCTTTTGTTTTCCTTTTGGTGTCTGTCTTCTAACATACTCCAAAAAGCTTGAATGCCACATGCTAGGAAATGGAGATGGCTATCTCTTCAATTTAGAAGTACCTAACCAATCATATTTATGGAATAAGTAGTTTCCTATAAACTGTACAATTAACTCTACAGGTGAGGTAAATCACTGCTTTCAGATGTAGTAAATATAAACGTATCTCAGGAAAGGATATATAATTTAAGTTCAAAGGCTGAGAGCATGCGTTTTTTGTGAGAAAAAAATAGGGAACTGGTTTTGAATAGTTCCTATTTAGATGAGAATAACCTTGGTAGAAATGGAAGTTCAAACAGTTCTGGTATGAATAGAGATATGAAAAGTGAAATAAATCTACCCTAGAAGGGTATCAAAAGAACTTTAGGGAGGAAGCCAAGGTAGGCAGAAGCCCAACTACTCATCCTAAACCACTTATCCCTGAAAACCCTCAAGAAGCTATTCATGCTGGCCAGCTGCTGGTTAATGTTTGAAATGCACATACCACTAGTTATCCTTCACTTCAGAAACACGTAGCCTAGTAAAGTTCAACTCAGAAAGAACCAACACTGATTAACAGAATTGTTCCCAACATGGAGAAAATAGATCCTTGCAGTGGCATATTTCAAGTAGCAAGTTTCCCAGTGCTTTTAAAATATAATTTGACTTACATGAGTTTTCAAAGCCAAATCTTTAAGCAAGACCTTGTGTCCTTTACTCTTAGGTCAGAGATGCTGAGCAGAATAGAGTGCTATGGTAGCTACAGGGCCACATAGTATTGATTAAAATTACATCAAGTACAGTTGCTTTCCACAGCAATTTAACTGCCAAAGCAAAGGACATTAGCTCTGCACCAAGTGACAGCATAATTCTGAGAACTTTGGAGATGTCCTCAGGTCACCCACCCTCAGGCTAATGGACAGACAAAATCCAAAACTGGCTATGATCTTCATTCCTTTTTGTTGGAAGGATCCAGAGATTTCAACCAATTTCACATTAAAAAAAAAAACTTTTTATAGACACTACTCAGACATCCACATACTTTACAAATTATAGTTTGGCTATAACTGAATCATGCCTCAAAAAAGGACTGGATGGAAACAGTGGGAACCAATTATGTTGGAATTCTCACCACCGTGATTTTACCTACTTCATTGATAAAATGTTGAATCATTTCTCCTTCCAAACACTTCAAATCCCAACTTTTCTGGACAGATAAAGTAACTACATCATTAGTCTTAAAAGAATTCAAGGGGAAAACCCTAAAACTTTAGTCCCTTTTAATCCATGATAGGCTTTTTTAACGTTTATTTATTTTTGAGAGAGAGAGGACGCAAATATGTATGCATGCGGAGGAGGGGCAGAGAGAGACAGACACACACACACACACACACACACACAGAATCCAAGGAGGCTCCACACTCCGAGCTGTCAGTACAGAGCTTGACACGGGGCTGGAACCCATGAACCAGGAGATCATGACCTGAACTGAAGTCAGATGCTTAACTGACTGAGGCACTGTGCTTAGCATTCATTCCTTCAGTGTTCTGTAGGGTGGGGAGGGCAGCCAACTCCCCAGAAGAGAGGCCGACTTACCACTATATATATAATTCTTGGTTTTATCCTTCTGTTAGATCTAGAAGTTTGTATCATGAAGTCAAATGTAATTAAATTTTCAATTCACTTCCACCTTTTGCTATAATGCATATTCAGCAAACAGATGCTTCAGAGATTTAAGATAAAGCAAATAAGGCAAATGATAAAGCATTACTTTTTATGAACTGTATACAAGTATCCTACGTCAAAGTCAGCTGAAATGAACTAATCAGCACACAACTTCCATTATGCTACTACTTATACTTACTCTCTCAGCACCTCAGAGTCAGAGGCAATGACCTAACTTTATAAATAAGCCAAATGAATGCTAAAAAAGTGAGCCAGCTTGCTGAAGCCACAAGCTGGTTAGGAGAAGAGCCAAGACAACCTCAAGCTGCCTCTTCAAAGTACTAATCTTCTCTGAGAACACTCTGAGAAGTATCTCTTCACACCATGCATCTTCACCTTTTCATGAATTTATCTTCCTAACAAGAGTGTAAGCCATTTAAGGTTAAAACCTCTGCGTCTTTTGCTCCTTTGCCCATGTGACGTTTATGGTAAATGCATGGTAATGATACCAAAAACAAAACAAAACAAAACCCCATAAAACAAAATCCACTGCCATGCTACTACTAAATAACCCTTTTCAGGGTTCCTACGTGGCTCAGTTGGCTGAGCATCCAACTTTGGCTCAGGTCATGATCTTGTGGTTCATGGGTTCGAGTTCCGCATCGGGCTCTGTGCTGACAGCTCAGAGCCTGGAGCCTGCTTCAGGTTCTGCGTTTCCCTCACTCTCTCTGCCCCTCCCCTGTTCTTGCTTTCTCTCTCTCTCTCTCTTGAAAATAAACATTTAAAAAATAAAAAAAAAATAAAAATCCCAGAAGTACCATCAACTTAAGATTTGTATTTTACCAAAGATTTATATTTTATAGCAAATCTTGGCCCCTACAGTTTTTATTATGTTAAAAATGAGTCATATAACCCTCAACTGTCTAGTAGTCTTAAACAGCCCAAACATACATGACACACAGGCCCTCTGGAGAAGACAAAGTACTCCCCACATCTGGAATAAATACCATACAGAGTGGAAAAGTGGACTCCAGAATCAGTACAAACATTTATGTCAGAACTGGAAGAACTATATGCCAACCATAACTTTTTTAAAGTGGGCTAAGTTTCTCTATCTGTAAAACACAGTTCAAGAAATCACATCGAGAGGTGCCTGGGTGGCTCAGTTAGCTCAGCATCCAACTCTTGATTTTGGCTCAGGTCATGATCTCACACTTTGTGAGATCAAGCCCTGTGTCAGGCTCTGTGCTGACAGTGCTGAGCCTGCTTGGAATTCATTCTCCCCCTTTCTCTGTCCTTCCCTTGCACTCTCTCTTACTCTCTCTTCCTCTCAAAATAAACTTAAAAAAAAAAAGAAACTTATGCTGACATACCCCCCACCAGCACTTCTCAGGTATGGCTGGAGTCTCCCAGACCCTTTCAAGGGATACAGGAGGTCAAAACAATTTTCACCATAATGCTATGGTGTCCCTTTCCTTTTTAACTCTCCTTTTCTCATTGAGTACAAGTGGTATTTACTCATGAGTGTGAGGATACAACAGAATAAAGGCAGAAGCAGATAAGAATCCAGCTGTCTTCTATTAAACCAGATACTAGGGAGATTTATAAGTGAATATTATTCATTAAAAATGAACTGAAATTATAAATATTTTAAAATTTTCCCAGTTTTAACTTCCAGTAAAAAATATATCATTTTTATATATAGCTGACAAAAAACAAAAGCTCTTCAGGGTCAGCTGAAGAACCAATATCAACATAGGAATAGAAATTAATGAAATTAAAATTTAAGACAGAATAACAAGTTCATATCAACATGTACATGACTTTAAATAAGAAATTACTGGCTTGGAGTTCGAAAGAGATGGAAATGGGTCAATTACCTTGCGTGACTTAGAGTTTCTGATTCAAAAGCAAACTGCAAGTTTTAGCATAAATTATCCAATCCAGAGATGAACTAAATTAGATTGTGCCTAATTCAATAATGCCTTAGCTTGTGCACAGAGAAAGGATTAATGAGCAGTTGCCTTATGAATATACCAAAAATACTACAAAGTAAAGAAAATAGAGGAAAAAATGCTGAGCAGATGGGGCAGAGAAAACAACCTCCCATCAAATCAAATCCTTCAATGGATTTCTGAACTCAGCATCCAGACAGACAGACTTAACATTACCAGTCGCTGAGTCAGAAAGCTAGATATGTTTTTCCCTGGTTTCTGCACAGGGAAGTCCAGATGCAGAGAATACCATGAATGCCTCCAACAAACAATTGAGCAGATAGATAAATGAAATGTATAAGTGCTGTGTTAATTATTGATTCTCAGGAGTTGGGCACATATTTTGAAACTAGCCTATAGAACAACGGTGATTTTTACCTTCATTTGAAATTAGAGGAACTATATCGATATGTCCACTACTTCAGGTTGATATGATATTTAAGCATATGAATGCTTAAAGGACTCTATATTAAACACTGGAGAAATTAAAATATATAGGACAAAGCCCATACTCCCTCAAGATTATTCATTAAAAGTTAAAGCAATTAAGTAAAATCAAGAGCTGTCACTGATTATCTCTCAAAGACATGACAGTCAATGAGTGTTTTTAGCTCTGAAGACAGAATCATTCAGAGTAGGGTCTTATGCTAGTCCTGAACGGTCATTTTTATAAACCTCAATCCTAAATGTAAAAAAAGCAGCAAAAATGTTTCTTAAATCAGTAAGCCTGGCTTACCAAAACACTACTTTGGTAAAGTAGTTTAAAATAAAGTACAGTTGGTCACCTGGGTGACTCAGTCGGTTGGGCGTCCGACTTCGGCTCAGGTCATGATCTCGCGTTCCTCAGTTCCAGCCCCATGTAGGGCTCTGTGCTGACAGCTCAGAGCCTGGAGGCTGCTTCGAATTCTGTGTCTCCCTCTCTCTCTGCCCCTCCCCCAGTCATGCTCTGCCTCTCCATCTCTCAAAAATGAATAAACGTTAAAAGATTTTTTAAATAAATAAATAAAATACATAACTAACATTTATCAAATACAATTTTCAATCAAAACATTGATCTTTTCAAACTATTCAACAATGTCACTAGAAATACTGGAAAAAAGTCCACTTTGCACATTTTCCCCAGAAAAATGTCACCTTTCAAATTATGGCTTAACAAAAATTTATCTAGGGGCAGCTGGGTGGCTCAGTCAGCTAAGCATCCAACTCGATCTCAGCTCAGGTCTTGATCTAGGCTTGTGAGTTCAACCCCCACACTGGGCTCCACACTGGGAGTGAAGCCTATTTAAAAAAAATTTTTTTTCATTAAAAATGAACTGAAATTATAAATATTTTATGAATATTATAAACATATATATATATGGATATTTATCTCAGGACTCTAAATAGTAAAAAAAAAAAAAAAAAAAAAACTACCAAGTAAAAAAGAATGTATGTTAAAACCGTAAATGGGATATAATGCAGATATTAAAAATGACAGTAGTATAATATTTATATACATGGACACTTTATTTGTAGTGAAAGAACTGCTAATTCGTATATAGAGTTATCCCATTTTATAAATACAAATGTAGAGATACACACAAATTCTCAACTGAAGTTAATTATGAGTGATAGGATATATGGATAATTTTTATATTCTTCATAGTACTTAGGAGAATTTGGAAGTGCTACAATGAATGCATATCCAGTCTGCAAGGAGAAAAAAACCAGTAGATTATTTTAAAAAATTAATCCTGTGTTCCTGACTAATCAAGGCCTTTCTCCATCTTGACAGGTTAATACATAGCTAAGGATGTTTTTAAATTCTTCTCACTCTTAGTCAGTGGATAGAAATTTTTTGCAAGATAAATGTTTGCCCAAGGGTCAAAACTCTACTAGAAAAAAGGGATAATATTCTCAGCACGAGTTTAATTAAACTTGCAGCTGACAAGTATCAGGCCTCTCCGGCAACTTGCAGCACTCTGCGAGCCAAGAAAACTAATAAAACATAGTTTTCAACAAGGAAAAGGACATCAGAAACTCAGAAATGGTGTGCTCAAGGAAGGTGTTACACATCTGAATTCCAAACAAAACACCGTCTGGACAGGAATCTGAGCACACCTGGCTACAAAACCAGGGTTGGGGCAGACGCCAAGCCTGGTGGGAGAGTTTCAGCTTGTGGTCCAGGCTCCTGAGGTATCTGGGAAGGTAGCAAGAGGAAACCTCAAGTACTGCCTTAAGCACTGAAGTACAAAAGCAGCTAACGGAACATAATATGGACAATAAGGATGCAGGCGTTAACTGAAACCACGGTTAATCCTCTGCTTTTAGCAGAAATGTTACCCATTCAATGTGATCACCATCACACTCACCCTTCCTGCTGATGAAAAAGATAGGATGTGGCTGGTGAAAATCGTTCGCAAAGGGATACATCCAAGAAAAATACATAAATAAAAGGGTCCATGAGAGCGAGGAGGCTGGGAACCAGAACTGGATGCGATTCAGGGCTCCACCGAAGCCCAGGGACACCCCGTGGCGCCTCTGAGGGTGGTGACGCATCCGGCGGGGCTTCAGGTGGTGTGCCCCGCGGGAGAGGGCCACCTGTCGGCACTGACCGCTTAACCTGGAACTCGGGAAGAGGAGGGGAGGCAGGGCTTTAACTATGGGCCCGTGTAATTCCCATCTGACACCTGGATAGTTTAAAAATTAAACACCAGCTGCTGTGGTCCGAGTTGCCAACTCTTTTCTCCCCATTTGCTGCTGCGCCGCATCACCGGCCGGCTCTGGACACCTGGTTCTAACAACAGGGCAGCAGGGCCCCATTAGTAATGATCACAGGGAAGGGCGCCAAGATGCTGTGTAATCTGGCTCTTTGGCTCTACTAGAAACCCAACTTTACAGGGTGGAACGCCATCCTAAAAGGCTGATAGAACTGCTCTCCGTTTTTTCCCCAAGCATGCATTTTAGAGTTCATCCTGGCAGGCTATTTATTTGCAACAAAACATTGTAGTTATTTCCTCTTTTCTATTAAAAAAAAAAAAAAGTCCTCTTAATAGTTCTTTCTACAGGAATACCAGTTTGGTTCCCTCCCACCCCTCACATCCTCTTATGTGCTGTTCATATTCACTGTACCTTAAAATTTGCTTCCTAGTAAGCATTTATTTTTGCCAGCTGTGTGTTCCAAACATAATCTGTCAACATTCAAAAAGGCAGAGAATGGCTACTAGCATACCACAGCAGATCATTTAGAGACAGGAATTCAATAATCCACAATATTTATATTTTAAAAAAAGATCAACTGATCACTTGAGATTTTTTTTCTTCCTATACTTAAATGGAAAAGGTCCTATGGTAAAGAGGCATCCTTTTTTAATAGCTTAAATGTTGAGAGTACACGAACCACTTTGGTCCTCTCAGCTTGGCCAATAATTGATCTCTCTGTTCGCCCTGCAGCCCTGTGATGATTAACGGCACTACCCAACCAGCAAGGCTCCATTAGCCCTGACTCAGGCAAGTCACTGACGCATGTGCGCCACAAGACAGTCCTTGCATGAACCCATGGGGCCAAGGACCAGAAAACAAATGCTACACCGGTGCTCCAGACTTGCTGACCCCCCAAAGTCCACTAACTGAAAAAATTCCCACTAAAACTTGATTCTGGGCATGCCTGGGTGGCTCACTTGGTTGAGTGGCCAACTTCAGCTCAGGTCACGATCTCACAGTCTTGAGTTCGAGCCCCCAGTTGGGCTCTGTGCTGACAGCTCAGAGCCTGGAGCCTGCTTCAGATTCTGTGTCTCCCTCTCTCTTTGCTCCTCCCCCACTCGCACTCTGTGTCACTCTCAAAAATAAACATAAAAAAATTAAAATTTGATTCTGCTTTGTAAAAGAACTTAGGCAATAGGACTCCCAAGTTACATTAAAAAAATTTTTTTTAACATTTATTCATTTTTGCGAGAGAGAGATAGTGTGTGAGTGGGGGAGGGACAGAGAGAGAGAGACAAAGAATTGGAAGCAGGCTCCAGGCTCTGAGCTGTCAGCACAGAGCCTGATGTGGGGCTCGAACCCAGGAGCTGTGAGATCATGACCTGAGCCGAAGTCAGAGGCTTAACCAACTGAGCCACACAGGCGCCCCCCAAATTACATTTTAAGAGGGGATCCCTTATAAAACCTGACTCATGATTTGTGCCCCATCATCCCAAATTCTTAAGTATATTACCTACTTCTAAGCAACCACTGATAGTGCAACATAGGATTGATCAACTTTACAAAAATACCACCACATAAAATGTACAGGTTGGTTTTAAGATTGATAGGGTTTCCAAAAACATTAAAATATGAAAAAAGGCACTTGGAAGTTATGATGGTAATTTGGCAAGATCTGGACTGTTGTTCTCAGGACATGCACATATACTAAGAAAGTCTATTATACTCAGAACTATTTTTTAAATCTTTGAAAAGCATTCTTCTGTATAAAACTTGATGTGCTAATACGTGATTTAAAGCCACCTGGTGATTAAGCCTTATCAATTTCTTTTGAGTAATAAAATATTTATTTGTTCTGTGACATTTTGTGTATGAGAATAAGAGGTCTTTTTATTAATGAGTAACTTCACACAATGAATGATCAGGTTCAGTGATTCCATGATGGTCACCAGAATCATGGGACTGTATCAGATTCTAAAGTAAGCTAGGTTCTCTCTGAGCCTCACTTTCCTCTTTTATTATACACGGAGAACAAATGCTTACATTTAAGTGCACATGGCAGGACCTTAATATCATCAAGAACTATACATATGTAATTGGTGGCATCATTATTTTGGGTCATAAATAAGGAGGCGCAAAGGCCACACAGAAAATATGGGTAGGTAATCACTTAGTTTTGTCTAGGTAGCTGTAAATTTAAGTCAGAAACAGTATAACAAAAAAAAGCACTATGGATTCACACTACAGAAAACCCAACAGATGGATCCATCCCAGAAAAAAAGAGTAATGAGGCAGGTACTAAGCCTCCTAGTAGACATCTATCTGAAATAAGGAAAACAGCACAATGGTGTCTTTATTTATCATCAGCACTTTTCAGGCAACACCTTCCAAAATCTTAACAAAACAGACTACTCCTCACAGTATTCACCTGACTGGCCACCAGCGACAACTTCAGTTTTAAGCAAATATCCTACTGATTAAATTAAACAGGAGCACAGCAAAGTGATAGGTCATCTATTTCTCATTTTCAGTTGGACCCCATCTGAAGCTCTCAGTTATGTGAATGCTAAGGTTTGGCAAGCATACGGACTGAGGGATCATTTGTAGGGTGCCACGGGTGTAAAAGTCAAATCTGGGTTGGCTCCCCGTGTGCGGGTGAGGACCCAATTGTTTGGTGATTCTCTCCACTGAGAATGTCATAGCTACTCAATCCTAATTTTTAATTTACTGTGGAAAATACCTTAATAGCATGAAATCAAAGCCATTGGACTAAAGGAAACATACACTTAAAAATAACAATAATAGACTGATGGCTAGGCAAATGATTAAGCAAATACAGCAATATGTGCATTGTAGAATCTGGATGGTGGCCAGATGGGTGCTAAGTGTATAATGGTTTCAACTTTGCTGCATGTTTGAAAATTTTCATAATCAAGTGCTGGGGAAAAATAATTCAAAACTGTAATCACAATAAAGATGACAGTAGGCCCCACTGGAAAGACCTCAGCCTATAAGAAAGACACTGGTTCTTAGTCTGACCCCAGAAACTCTCAAAGTTTATAATGGGAAAATGTCTTAGGAATCCTCTAGGGCAGGTGAAATATGTAGCCTTACAGGTCTGTGAAGAATTAGAAAAATAGCAATTATCATAGCATTTTCAAAAAAACTAAAAAACTGCTTTTTGCTGAGATTATTTGCCCTTGCTCTTCTTTCTTTCTTTCTTCTTTCTTTAGAGAGAGAGAGAGAATGAGTGGGGGGGGGGGAAGAGAGAAAGAACCTCAAGTAGGCTCCACTCTCAGCATGGAGCCCCACACAGGGGCTCAATGCCACGACCCTGGGATCATGAACTGAGCCAAAATCAAGAATGGTATGCTCAACCGACTGAGCCACCCAGGTGCCCCAACTCTTCTGGTTTTTAAATATCCTTTATTTCATGAAATGTTGGTAATAGCAGATAACAGATTTGGTTCTTTAGGTCCCCACCTAGAAGTCAAATCTGATCACTTTTCATCCTGATCAATTTCCTCCTCTCCCTTGACCTGTCTTCAGTAAGAATCTCTCCTACCCATGAGGTCTCTTAGTAATTTTCCACCCACTAATGTCCTCACTCTGCTCATTGGCTATAAATTCCCAGCTGTCTTCGCTGTATTTGGAGTGGAGTCTGATCTCTTATCCTCTATTAAAATGCCCCTGGGGCGCCTGGGTGGCTCAGTTGGTTGAGTGTCTGACTTCGGCTCAGGTCATGATCTCACGGCTCATGAGTTCAAACCTGCGTTGGGCTCTGTGCTGACAGCTCAGAGCCTGGAGCCTGCTTTGGATTCTGTGTCTCCCTCTCTCTCTGTCCCTCCCCTCTCTCTCTGTCCCTCCCCTCTCTCTCTTAAAAATAAACATTAAAAATTTTTTAATAAAAAAATTAAATGCCCCTATTGCAACAGTCTTGAATAAAATATTCCTTACCATTTTAACAAGTGTTATAATAAGTTTTTCTTTACTCATACCTTTATATAGGTATGTATAAAGGTCTTGGGAGCTCCAGGTACAGAGAACTTGATAGCTAATCACAACATTTGCAGGAAAGAACAGTTTACTTCCTTAGTAGGACTTAAAGGCTCCTAATGCCGACATTTGAAATTTCCCAGAAGCATTAAGACATTAAAAATAAAACAAATGCCCTCCCTGAACCCTCTTCTCCAATGCTGGCCTCTTTCAACCTTATTAATCCATGATTTCACTTTCATTTCAAAGAATGACACTAAAGAGGAAAGACTATGACATAAAGATTTTGAGGACAATGACTGTCTTATATTATGGGCCCAGAATAGGACCCATACCTGACACACAGTAGGAATGCCACTATTTCCCTGAGACAATGGAAGATGAATAGTGTTTATTTCCTGAAAGAGGATGGCATAAATTCAAGGGAGGGGGGAATTAATCCTCTGTTCAAATTAGACAAATCAGAAAAAAGCATAAAGACAACTCTAACAACAACCAAACATCTACAATTAAAAGATATCTTCCTTTCAAAAATAATTTGTCCTTCCTTCTCAAACTTCCAAATAACAGAAGAGGGAACACTTCCGAATACATTTTACAAAGCCAGCATTACCTCGATACTGAAACCAGATAAGGACACCACAAGAAAAGACAATTAGAGGCCAATATTCCTGATGAACATAGATGCAAAACTAACAATGTATTAACTGAATTCAACAACACATTAAAAGGATCATACACTATGATCAAGTAGGATTTATTCCAGGGATCCAAGAATGGTTCGATATACACAAATGATTGATATAATACACAATAACAAAATGAAGGATAAAAATCATATGATCATTTCAATAGATGGAGAAAAAGCATTTGACAATATTCAGTATCCATTTCTGATAAAAGCTCTCAGCGAAAAATGTACAGAGGTAATGTATCTTCATGTAATTAAGGTCATCTATAACAAGCCCACAGCTAACATCATACTCACCGGTGCTAAGCTGCAAGTTCTTCCTCTAAGATCCGGAACAAGGCAAAGATGTCCACTCTCACCACTTTTTTTTTTTTAAGTTTATTTATTTATTTAGAGAGAGACAGAGAGGGTGAGCAGGAGAAGGGAAGAGAGAGAGAGGGAGAGAGAGAATCCCAAGCAGGCTCAATACTGTCAGCGAGGAGACCAATGTGGGGCTCGAACTCAGAAACCATGAGATCACAATCTGAGACAAAACCGAGTGTGGGAGGCTTAACTGACTGAGCCACCCATGTGCCCCTCACCACTTTTATTCAGCAGAGTTCTGGGAGTCCTCGCTAGAACAATTAGGCAGAAAGAAAGAAAGTAAGAAAAGCAAAGACAGAAAAGAAAGAGCATCTCAATCAGAAAGGAAGACTCAAAAACTGCCACTATTTGCAAATCATGTGATAAAACAGAAAACCCTAAAGACATGTTAAACACATGCAGTCAAGTTACAAGATACAAAATCAATATACAAATATCAGTTGTATTTCTATACGTTAATAATGAACTATCAGAAAGAAAAAACTATATTATAAAGCCATCGTAATTAAAATAGCATGGTATTGGCATAAAAACAGACATAGATAATGGAACAGAGAACCCAGAAATAAATCCATACATATATGGCCAATTTATGACAGAGGAGCCAAGAATACACAATGGGGAAGGTCAGTCTCTTCATTAAGCAGTGTGGGGGAAACGGACAGCCACATGCAAAAGTATGAAACTGGATCACTATTGTACAGCAGACACAAACATTAACTCAAAATGGATTAAAGACTTGAATGCTAGCTGAAACCATGAAACTCCTAGAAGAAAACATAGGTGGTAAGCTCTTTAACAGGGATCTTGGAACAATTTTTTGGTATGACACCAAAAGCAAAGGCAACAAGAGCGAAAATAAGCAAGTGAGACTATTCAAACTAAAAAGCTTCTGCACAGCAAGGGAAACCATCAACAAAATGAAAAGGCACCCTACTGAATGGAGGAAAATATGTGCAATCCATATATCTGATAAGGGGTTAATATCCAAAATACATAAAAAAAAATACTCATCCAATTCAATGGCAAAAAAATTAAAATTTAAAAAAATCTGATTTTTTTTTAAATGGGCAGAGAATCTGAATAGACTTTTTTTCCCCCAAAGAAGACATATAGATGTCCAACATGAAAAGGTAGCCAACATCACTAATCCTCAGGGATATGCAAACTAAAACCACAACGAGATATCAACTTATACCTGTTTGAATGGCTATGGTCAAAAGAACAATAAATAACAAGCACTGGTTAGGATGTGGGGAAAAAGGGGGAACCCCTGTGCACTGTTGGTGGGAATGTAAATTGGTACTCTATGGGAAACAGTATGGAAGTTGCTCAGAAAATTAAAAATCTAATTACCATATATGATCCAGCAATTCCCCTTCTAGGTATTTATCCAAAGGAAATGAAAACACTGACTCAAAAAAATACCTACACCCTCATGTTCATTGCAGCATTATTTACAATAGTCAAGACATGAAAAAATCTAATTGACCATTGATAGAGGAATGGATAAAGAAAATGTGGTGTGTATGTATGTATCATGTATATTTTATATATATGCATGTATACACACACACACACACACCCAATGGAATATTTTTCAGCCATACAAAAGGAAATCCTGCCATTTGTGAGAACATGGATGGACCTTGAGGGCATTATGCTAACTGAAACAAGTCAGAGACAAATACTTTATGATCTCACTTATGTGTGTAAATCTTTAAAAAATACCAAACTCCTAGATACAGAGAAAAGATTGGTGAACTGTTTGTAGAGTGTGCAAAAATGGCTTACGGTGGTCAAAAGGTATAAACTTTCAGTTATAAAATAAGTCCTGCAATGTAATCCACAGGATGATGACTACAGTTAATAATACTGTATTGTGCATTTGAAAGTTGCTAAGAGCAAATCTTAAAAGTTCTCAGCACACACAAGAACTGTAACTATGTGTGGTGATAGGTGATAACTAGATTTATTGTGATCATTGCACAATATATACATATATGGAATCATTATGCTACACACCTGAAATTAATGTCAATTATATGTCAATGAAAATTTGTCCTCAATAATATATTTTTAGAAAACAATTATAGTATGCAGTGAGTTTTAATTTATCAGCAAGTACTACTGTCACCATAGTTAAGAAGTACTGTGCGGTAGAAAAATATCAGAGATGTCTACCTAACTGAAACTGAAACACAGAATAAACACAACCCCTTAGAATGGTTAAATCCTCTGCCCAAAGCATCACTAGTCTTTGAAGGAAGCTGATCCAGCTTCCCAAAGGACAGCCCAGAGGGGAAGACTTCATTATGTTAAATCTGAAAAATGGAGGGGAGCTTAACCACCTGCTTTAAAATAGGAAATGAATACCTCCTGCAGGTTACCAGAAAGGCAGGTGACATGTTTTAGGCCACTCCGAACTTTCAACTCATCTGCAAATAAGTGCTATGGAGAGTTTTTTTAAAGGAAACGCCCCCCCCCCCTCCACAATCCATTTCTTTTTCTCTTTATAGAAGAAGTGGAGAAACTCAAGATTCTTCCTCTGCCAAAGTTAAACAGGAAGTTGCCTGGCAGGAGCTCTGCTAAGAGGTGTAAGAGGGGTGGGTGTGCTAGATGAGGTCAGAAGAAAAAAAAGAAAGGCCAGGGGATTTCTGAGCTTTGGATCAAGACAGAAACAGTGGTTTCTCGGTCAGCACAACCGCACAGACAACCAATGGGATTTATTGGTGATGGTTAATCAGTGTCAATAGCTGGGGAGACAGAACAGCCTACGGATTCCAAAACAAATCTAAATACGTGTGGGCTATTTGCTGGATTTAAACAAGACTATTTCATCACAGTTTTGAACACTGTGAAACACAAAGAAGCTGAAAGTAGCTTTTTTTTGTACCCATGCCTGCATCACTTTTATAACAAAGATAGTAGGGGGGTAAAAAAGAAAATTATAGCTACAAAATTCTGCTGTAATTATTTCCATACAAAAATTTATCACTGACAAAAACATGAATGTGATGCTTTCATATACAGAATACTATAATTCTCTGGTATTTTCTCCTGTGGTAGTTTCAGGCACAAACTTCATATCCACTTGTATCTCTAAGTCCAGCTGATCACTGATGAGAGAAAGGTTAGACAAACTGGGAAGAAGTCAAAATCCATTAAAAACTGAACTTCCAGGTCCCTGAAGCACAGAAACCACTTGGGTGAGATTTAAAGTTCTGGAGAGAGGGATGCCCAGGTGGCTCAGTCGGTTGAGCAGCCAACCTCAGCTCAGGCCATGATCTCTCAGTTCATGAGTTCAAGCCCCACACTGGGCTCTCTGTTGTCAGCAGAGAGCCCAGTTCAGATCCTCTGTCCTCCTTTCTCTGTGCCCCTCCCCCTGCAGGCGCACTCGCTCTCTCACTCTCTCAAAAAACAGATAAGCTTAAATTTTTTTTAAAAAAGTTTAAAGTTGTGGAGAGAGAAATGAAGTAGCAGTCCTGTGGGGTCTCTGGGTAAAACTGTTGTTTTCCATGGGCTCTGAGCAGATCTAACAGTCTAAATCCATAATTTCAAAGCCAAACTAAAAAATAAAATAGTTTAATGCATTTTTTAAAGATGTGAACTCTGTGGATGTTATTTGTAACTGTAACACTTTACAGAGCCTTACAACCTAGCATATAGCATTTCATCAAGTGGCTAAACAGTCAAAATAGAAAGCTTTTTGATGAACCAGGAAATGCCAACTCAGCACAATGCCAATAAATACTGAATTAATAAGTGAGGGTCTTCAGTTTCTGGATCCTCAAGTCTTACAGGGATTTCTTAAGCTAATTCTCTAGCCCTATAACCTATGGAGAATCTCTTCTTGAAAAGGATTAACAAGAAGTGGCAAAACAAACAAACAAACAAAAAACACTTCTCCTTCTACCATCCAAAAGGTAGCCCTAGAGTTCAACTCTTCGTAAAAGGTCAGGAAGACAAAGAAAGTAGCTCACTGTCTGGAAAGGTAAGCAAACCACTTCTGATTCAGACCTTGATTCGTTGCATCCCCCTGATCCCCACTCTCTGAGCAATTTCCTTACCAATTCTATCTCACGTACCTTCTAGAACAAAGGGAATTCCTCCTTCCCTGAGATACTATAGTAAAGGGCAGTGTTACTGATAGCAGCCTCTGATCATAGCCCTACACATCTTTCTCTCCCCTTCCCTCTTTCAGCCATCTTGATCATTCAGGATGTGTTTTTTTCAGGAAGAGTAAGCACAGTTCAAGGTTTGAGGAAGTGGTACAGTACATCTGACAAAAGGAGGGGTCAAGATAATAGTGGTTAATCCTGGGTATACATAAATGCACCACAGTTTAATACACTGTAAGGAGGCAGTTTGGTACTGTGAGCTGTAGAATCATGTTTGGGTTCAAATATAGGGTCTGCTAATATGACAGAACTCTGGGAAAGTTGCTTAATCATTCATTGCCTCTGTGTCCTATTTTACATACATATTCTATTTTATAGAAAATGTAAATGTTACAACAACCCTATAAAGTAGGCAGTAAGAATCAAATGGTAGGATACAAATCTGGAAACAGTGAAAGCACTAAACAGTAGGCACCAACTCTGTTAGCTATTATTAGTACTATGTATATATTTTAAAAGAATGAGGTCATTCTGTATGTATTGACTCAGAATAAAGTCCATGACATAGTGTTTTCTGAAAATGCTATAGAATAACATTATTAGTAGGAGTCTATCTTGGGAAGAAAAAAGAAACAGATGACACATATTTATGAGTGCATTCAAAGAAGTCTAGAAAGGCGCACACACCACACCAAACACTGAAAGGTACTAACCCTAAGGGGAATGGGGAGGTACCTACATTTGTAAACATATAGGTCTTTGTTTGAATTCACAAGTAGGTACAGTTTTGTAACTAATTTTTTTTTAATATTTTAACCTACTCTTTATTTTTTAATGTTTAGCTATTTATTTTTGAGAGAGAGAGCATGCAGGTGAGAGTATGAGTGGGGACGAAGAGAGAAAATCCCAAGCAGGCTCCAAGCTGTAAGCACAGATCCCAGCGTGGGGCTCAAACTCACCAACCGTGAGATAGTGACCTGAGCCGAAACCAAGAGTCCAAGCTGCTCAACCCAGTCAGAGTTTAATAACTAATTTTTAAAATTAAAGATTTTATGGTGGTCTTTCTAACCTTCAAACTGAACACCTCTCACATCCGGGTCTAGGAAAACTTCTTAGAACTAACGAAATGGAGGCCCATCTAGGAGGAGGTGGAGGTCCTAAGTCCCATCTATCCCTGCTACATGTCTCATTTCAGATTCTCTTATATGCGTTACAGTCCCCAGCATATCATGTGCCTGCCATAGGATCCAAACATTCTGAAACTGGTTTTTATTCCCCTTTCCTTTTCTTCCTGTTTGAGGTCCTCCTTTTACGTGCCCAGGTAGCTTCCACATGTGTTATAACATCTTCCTACTTCTCACAACTTTCTATCTCCTTGACATTCTGCCCCTCAGACAGGTGCCCTCGCCCTGGGAAACCCACGGGAGTGACAACTGGCTAAGTTGTTCGGGTTCTTTGGCAGGCGAAAGGCCCCCACTTACAGAATTGTAAGACAGAGTATGACTCCAAGCTCTTTTGCCTTCCAATGCATCTAAATGGGCTTTTAAACATTTTTTTAAAATTCCATTCAAGAAAAGGTGTCTGGTATGTTTGGACAGGCACTTTTTCCTTACACAGGTCCTTCTCTTTGCTTTGGATTCTCCTGGAAATTATAAGGCTATCTCGTACCTCCCCACACACAGCGTTCCCCTACCAGGCTTGTCCTTTATTGTTTGTTAATGGTTATTGTTTTAGTACCCAACCTTCTCATTCGTTTTTTTCACCATCTTTTATATCCCAGTAGTCTATCCCCATTTATTCACCTTTTCTATTAAAGCCCATGGAGAAAAGGTCGTTTTGATGAAAAGGAAAGGAAAAAAGAATTCGAGATTCTAAGCACAGCGTCTGGCAAACCTCGTCTCGCACCGGAACCCGGAGCGTCGGGAACCCTGTCTGCTCCCGGGTATCCGGGCCACCAGAACAGGGTCAGCATCGAAGCGCCCAGGCGTCGGGAGAGCTAATTGGTTCCCGGGTGAACCAATCAGCGAGCGATGCTGTTCGCGGAGAGGGGAGGGCCAAGACTAGGGAGCAGATGGAGTTAAAGGAAAAGAGGCAGGTGTGCCAGGCACCGGGGTTTTGCGTGCGCTTGTGCACCCACCGGGTCATTGTTAAGTCCTGATCTCTGGTCTCCTAAAGGCCACCTTCCGAATTTCCCAGTTTCATAAGGCTGAGTAGGAGGTGGAACCTTACTTATCCTATCATTCATAAGATGGTGATTAATAGTCAATGGAGTAGCAGGGGAGGCGGGGAGGCCATTAAAATCCTCCCTCCTTTCCCAGTTCCACTCCAGGTCGTCAACCTAACTGAATCAGTTCTTGAAATAGTAAATAACTCAAACGATCGCTTAATCGCCAAAGCTGATTACCAAAGTGCTATCGTTAGACACCTGAAATAAGTTCCCCCTCCCAGAGGACTGGGGGAAATAGTACTGGCATTTACCGAACGCGCAGGGGGTTACTACCTCCTAAAGGAGAAGCGAGCAAGCTCTTAGACTTAAGCCAGAGAAACAGACCTTCTCAAATGTGCAACCTTGCACAGTAACTGTCCCCAGCCCACCCAAGCGCAGCGACAGCTCGTCCAGACTCCACCCCACAAACTTCATGCGGTAGCGCAAAGATTTTGGGGAGGGTGGGCGCAGATACCCGATTTCCCTGCTGTGCTTCAAACTTCAGCAAAGCTGTTCTACGCACTTTCTTCCAAGTGTCACAGCCCCCGGACTCACAGACCGTCCAATCTTAGCTTTCCCACGGTCCAGCGCTGCCACCCACCATCTACCACCCAAACCCAGGCTGGAGACGCTGCGTCCTTGGGGTTGGGGGAAGGGGGTGGTGGGAAAAGAGGAATGGCCAGTGTAAGTAAAGCGGTCCCCGCCGAGGCCTGAACGCTGGCAGCCCCTGGAGGGCCCTGGGGCCCGAAAAGGAGAGAGGAGGGCTGGAACCGTGCGGGGAAGGGCCGCGAGGAGAGCAGGGGCGCCGCCGGTGTCGCTACACTCACTCTGCGTAGCCAGTGGCCCAGGGCAGCCGCCGGGTCTCCTTGAGGATGAGGATGGGGCGGGCGATGTGGTCGGCGCTGCACTCCACCTCGTCCTGAGACAGCCCCAGGAACTCCGGCCGCCCGTAGGGGAAGCGCAAGGGCAGGTCCGAGCCTCCACAGCCGCCGCCGCTGTGCTCGGAGCCTGAGCTGCCAGCCATGATGCCGCCCATGAAATTGGCCACGGCAGATTTCACTCGAGTGAGCATATTACTCCGGCGCCCGGCAGCAGCGGTGCGAGCAGGAGGCGGCGGCCGGGGCCCGACGAGGCGCAGCGCGGGGCATGCAGGCTGCGGCGGGCGCCGGGCGCACGGGCAGCCGGGCCGCTGGGGCGCGCCGCGCGGCTCCCGGAGCCTAGTGCTGCAGGGGGCCGGGCCCCGGCCTCCCGCGCTCCGTGCAGCCGCCGCCGCCGCCTCCCCCCGCTACACTTCCGCAACGGAGCGGCATGGAGCGGGCCGGCCGGGCCCGGGGAGACGCCGCGCGCTCGGGGAGCGACTGGGCGGCCGCAGCGGCAGCAGGTTCCTTCCCCGCCCTCTGCGCTCGACTCCTGCGTGAGCGGAACTGAGCCCACCCGGCGAGCCGGCAGAGCCGGCGCGGCTGCTGCCACGGCTACCGCCGCGGTCCAGTCATGTGATAATCAGGCTGCAAGGCTGCAAGGGCTCGAGCAGCTGCTGTGGCCGTAGCCTCCGCCCCTACCCTGCCGGCCTGAGCGAGGCTCGCACCGGGATCGTGACCTCCTAGGGGAGGGGGAGCGGGGCTGGGTCGGTACCTGGCGGAGGGAATGGGGGCGCTGTGAGCTGAAGGCAGTATACAGGTGATGGGGGAGGTCACGTGGAGCCGGGCAGAGCCAGTTGAGGAATCCCCTCGCTGAGGAATGCTGGCTTACTCCTTCGGGAATAGAAACTGCCGGAGCTGGAGGTTTGGGAAGGGGAGACAGGTGGCATCTCGGTGGGACGGCCCCTTGGTGAGGTGGCAGTGGAAATGAGGAACACCTGGTGGAAAAGACTTTTCAGAGCTTTAACACAACAAAACTCACCAGTGTTGCACAAGAATCATTAAAAGTTTTTCCCTAGGCATTTCTAGAATTATTTTTTTTTTATTACCACCACACGCATCATTATCTAGGCAGCAAACCCTGTTTCGAACCCAGAATAAGCTTTTAAAATGGCAGGAACACAAAAGGGCTCTAAGAAATGAGACGCAAGCCCTGTTTTACCTAGTCTTTAACTGTTTAATAAATTTATACAAGCATTTTCCTCCAACATAACAACAATAGTGTATTTTCAAAGCTGACCCTGTTTACTGTTGAGACAATGTAAACTCTTTTCTTAAACAGAAAAAATGTCTGAAAAACCAACTGATGAATGTGTTTCATCAGGGGTAACATTTGTTAAATATTGGCTTAATCTTTTTTTTTTTTTTGCAAGAAAGCTGTGTCCTGTTCATGTTTACTTATTCTGTATCCTGTTCCCATGTTTACCTACCATTTAATTTGCCAGGATTCTGTGTTACTTGTGGAGTTACTTACAGAACAGCTCAGTAAGTTCAGGAAGGAATACAGTCCCTCATTCTTCTCAGTGAGTAGGAAGCTGGGAGAGCACCCCAGGTGTTGGGGGGAAGGTAATTCTCTGAAGAGGAACTGGAATTTTTGCTCTTAGGTGAGTCCTGGGTAAACCTCACTGATCCCTTTTTTTGTATCTATAATATATATGTATATTTTTAATGCTTATTTTTGATAGAGAGAGAGACAGTGTGAGCAGGGGAGGGGCAGAGAGAGAAACACAGAATCCCAAGCAGTCTCCAGGCTCTGAGCTGTCAGCACTGAGGCGAACATGGGGCTCGAACCCATAAACCATGAGATCATGACCTGAGCCGAAGTCCCACACTTAACTGACTGAGCCACCCAGGCACTCCTGTATCTATAATATTTTATACGGCATTTTCCCATTTGGTTTTTTCATAAACAGTAACTCCAGTTTACTACATACCAAGTAATTATGTAAAAAACAAAAAACAAAAAAACCAACATGCAAATGTTCAGTGAAATAGCATTTCACTGAGCTTTATTACTTTTCACAGAACAGAACAATAATTTTATCTTGGACCCATTTCTCTAATTTTAAAATTTGGAGCAGGATTCTAAATAAGGCAAAATATAAATGAACAACAAAGTTCTTCTCAACAGTTGCTTTGCTAAACTATAAACTCCTTCCAAATGGAAAATCTGTGTACTGGCTAAATGTTTGACCAACCACATGCAGTGGCATCCACAGAGTCCCCATTAACTTAGAATCCCTTTCTCAAGCTTTTCTTGTAGAACAATTACCCTTTACTAATGTCCTTCAGATACTTCAGTAACTAACCTCTACTGAGATCAATTTACTGTGTTCTGACCTTCATTTCACTTATAACAAGGCTTTAGTATCTACTAAAACTAGGGTTTAAAATTTTTCCCGCCTAATTTTTTTCAATTTAAAGTAGTACCTGATTAATAAATAAATAAAATCCGGGGCACCTGGGTGGCTCAGTTGGTTAAGCATCCGACTTCGGCCCAAGTCATGATCTCATGGTTGGTGATTTCACGCCCTGCATCAGGCTCTGTGCTGACAGCTCAGAGCCTGGAGCCTGCTTTGGATTCTGTGTCTCCCTCTCTCTCTTTCCCTTACCTGCTCACGTTCTGTCTCTCTCTCTCTAAAAAATAAATAAAACATTTAAAAATAATTAAAATTGTTAAATAATAAATAAATAAAATCAATTGAACTGTAAATAAAAAAGTAAAAGACTCCAAAAATTTTCCCAGGGGATCACTACTGTTAATATTTTCTCTGGGCTTCCAAAATTTTTCTCAAATACGATATTTGGTATAATTGAATTTGGTAATATTATCCAGGTTTGTGAACCAAAGTTTTATAAGAAGTTCCTCTCTTTCACTGTAACCTGAGTATTATCTATCACAGGAAAGTGGTGATATATCTTTAGCTTTGCAAGTCTACTTTGTTCTGCGAAAACAGGCAGACTGACTTTCATACCGGTTCTCCTTTGAATACTTTTAAAACTTTTAATTTTTATTTATTTTTGAGAGAGAGAGAGAAGGAGAGAGCTGGGAAGGGGCAGAGAGAGAGGGAGACACAGAATCTGAAGACACTCCAGGCTCTGAGCTGTCAGCACAGAGCCTGACACAAACCGTGAGATCATGACCTGAGCCAAAGCCGGCCGCTTAACCAACTGAGCCACCCAGGCACCCTGTGGTAAATTCTGATTAAAATGAGGTGGTCACCCCTTTTTAGGGGTGCCTTCACACCTATTACAAATGCAAATTTGAAGTTTCTGTACTCCCACCTTTAGGATGAGCAATTCCCTGAATTCAAGTGTTGAGTAATCAGGAATTGAGAGACCCTCAATGTGTTTATTACACACTGTATGTATGCCCCAGTCATTAATAGATACGCTTCATTAATCTCTTTCATATTTCTTTTCCCCCTGGAAAATGTGAGTTTGGAGACCTTACCAGGACATTCATTCACAGGATAGATATATAGACCTCATACTTGGTTACTCGTCTCATAAATACAATCACATTTCGAGGCCTGTAATACTGTGGCTTTGATACACAATGATTGGGCCATCCATAAGACTATTTTCAAGGGGTAAAAAAGGTCTGGATAATTTCTTCAGTGAAAACATCACAGATTGCCCCTAAATATTTAATTACAAATGGAAAAACAATAACTTACAGTGGAATGACATGGCAGACGTCACATAAAACAAGTGATCAAGGTTAACATCCTGTACCTGCTGGCATTGTGCAGTGACAAGGGCACATCACTTATGTGATGCTTCCCCAAATCCTTAACTTCATTATAATCATGAGAAAACACGAGTCAAACCCAAACAGGATAGTCTACAAAATATTTGATCAGGTATCTTCAAAAGTGTCAAGATCCTAAAAAACCAGAAAAGACTGAGAAACTGTCAGATTGCAGACAGAGGAGACACACCACTACAATGCCATAACCATGTTAATTTCTTAGTTTTGATGTCAACATTAGGGGAAACTTGGTGAGATGTATACAGTAACAAAAACGTTTTTCAAAAAAAAATCAGGGGTATTTTGGTTCAAGTAGAAAGCACACACTTGTTTGGAAGTCAGGCCAGGAGAAAGATGAATAGAACCTTTCCAGGACTCCTCTCTCACACAGCTGTAGATTGATGCCTCCCTCATAGTGCTAACCTCCTTGTATCCTAACTAGCCGCTTACCTATGTCTTCCCTTTAGGCAGTGAAGTCCTATGGAGGAAGAACATTCTTATTATCTTTGTATGTCTAGCACCTAGCCTAATGCCTAACAATTAATAAGGTCTGGATGGTAAATTAATTCTTTAAAAAAATTATATTCAGAGGGCACCTCGGTGGCTCAGTCAGTCAAGCGTCCCATTTCGGCTCTGATCTCATGATTCGTGGGTTCAAGCCCTGTGTTGGGCTTTGCACTGACAGTGTGGAACCTGCTTGGGATTCTGTCTCTCTCCCTCTCTCTGCTCCTCCTCACCAACCCCCTCTCTCAAAATAAATAAGCTTAAAAATTATTTTCTTTACATTTATAACCTCTGTTTTCTTAAAGATTTTTCTCACTTTATTCCTTAGGATTTGTGCTAAGCAGAACAGCTCACTTCAGACAATATCCAGACTGGTAATAAATGGATATCAGGTCACGTAGATCTCTGCTTTACACTGAACTGGTAGGTAACCTATTATAGCTCTTAACAAGGATATGACATTAAATATTTAACATTAATTTGTTTTCGCTTCAGAAACAGTTCACTTATTTATTTAAACTAGGCTTCATGCCCAGCATGGAGCCCAACATGGGGCTTGAACTCATGACCCTGAGATCAAGACCTGAGCAGAGATCGAGAATCAGATGCTTAATCAACTGAGCGACCCAGTAGCTCCCAGAAATAGTTTACATTCTGGTTTCATATGTGCTAATGTACTGACTGAAAATCCCTGACATTGAAAGGGATTCATTTATTTCTACATATTAAATGAGACCATTTATTTGTAAATAAAAATTTCCTTATGAACCAAGAAATTTATAACTAACTTTTGAATACAAAATTATAGAGCATTCACAATTTTTACATCCATCAAATCCAGATGTTCCCTAGATTACAAACATCTGATGTTAGAACATCTGGTACATTCAACCAACAGATTACACCTGACTTTCCTAGTACTTTCCCATTGGCCACCTTCTATAGGCTATTCTATCCCTACCCACATTGTCCTAGACTGAAACCACTGCTTTGTAACTGATGTGGGAATTGTATCAACCTATAGCTCTTCTACATGATTCCTGGTCCCATATTACCTACTTTACTTTGTTTTTAATTTTTTGATGTTTATTTATTTTTGAGAGAGAAAGTGAGAGAGAATCAGAGAGACAGAGCACGAGCTGGGGAGGGGCAGAGAGAGAGAGAGGGAGACACAGAATCTGAAGCCACCTTCAGGCTCCAGCTGTCAGCACAGAGCTTGACACGGGGCTCAAACCCATGAACTGTGAGATCATGACCTGAGTCAAAGTCGGACGCTTAACTGACTGAGCCACCCAGGCGCCTCCCTATTACCTACTTTAGATTAGACTTTGAAATGTGCTGCTTATCAGAATACTTATGTATAAAATAGAAAAAAATAGTAATTTCAGTCTCACGGGGTAGCTGCAAGGATCGATGAGATAATAGTTGTAAATATATACAATTAATCTCAGGGTTGTCACCCTTGCTAGTTATATGTATTTTTTCCCCTTAGGTACTAGTTTTTAACATTAACATTTTAAACCATTTCCTTTTTCTATTTTCCTCATACAGCAATGAAAATATCTATACCTACCTCCTAGGATTATTTTGATGATTAAATGGAATAAGAGGAAAATTGCTAGTATACTTCCTAGTATAGAAGGGGTGGTTAATAAAAGCATAATAAGTGCTATGAAACAGTAGTCCCTTTATCTGCATTTTTGCTTTCTGCAGGTTTAATTACCCTCAGTCAACCCTTGTCTGGAAGCAGATGATCCTCCCTCTGACAAATCTTAAGGTCAATAGCAATAATGCAACATCACAACATCTGAATCATTACCCTCACTTCATTTCACCATGTAGTCATTTTACTGTATCACACCATCACAAGAGTGTAGTACAATCAGATGTTTTGAGAGAGAAGGCACATTCGTACAATCAGATGTTCTGAGAGAGGGCACATTCACATAAGCTTTGTTGCAGTATATAATTATAATTATATTATATTATAATTATTTTATTATTAGTTCTTGTTGTTAATCTCTCAGTGTGCGTAATTTATCAATTAAACTTTGTTGTAGGTACATATGTATAGGGGAAAACATAATATATATATATAGGGTTAGGTACCATCCACAGTTTCAGGCATCCACTGGGGGTCTTGGGATGTATCTTCCTTGGATAAGGGGGAGACTACTGTACTTATGGACAGCACCCTGCACTGTGAGGGAGGGGGAGTTGGCACATTGTCTCCAGTGCTCTTAGCCAACACTGTAAGTTAAACATGGTTTCTAATGCTCTTAATCAACACTACCAGTTTATTATTGAGAAAACTGAGGTTGGGAAAAAGTAAAGGACTTGCCCAAGACCACAGAGCTAGGAATGAGGCAATACCTAGTCCCACTGAATGCTTTTTTTAACATTCCATAAATAGAAGGTTTACTTTAGGGGCGCTCAGTCCATTGAGCGTTTGACTCAAAATTTTGGCTCAGGGCCGTGGAATAGAGCCCTGAGTCCAGCTCTGTGCTGAGCATGGAGCCTGCTTAAGATTCTCAATCTCTCTCTCTTTTTCTCTCTCTCTTTTTCTCTCCCCCCACCGCCCCCTCCCAGCTCATGCACTCTCTCTCAAAAAAGCTTACTTTATAAAATATTTTTTCTACCTTTTCCACGTAAATATCTGGTATTTCAGTTATCTTGAGGGTTTTGTAAATTTTCTTTGGATTTGGAAATAAAGCAACCCTTAACAACCTTAAGTAGAATGTTATGAGTACAATAATGTCATTTGGAAATTGTTCCAACTTCTGAACAAATGATTTTGCAAGGAGGTTTTCATCTTTTTAAGTTTTTATTTTAATGCCTATTTATTGCCCATTTTAATGCCTATTTAATGCCTATTTTAATGTAATGTTAACATACAGTTTTATATTAGTTTCGGGTGTACAATATAGTAATTTAACATTTCTAGATAGAACTCATTTCTAAATTGGGAGTTGTGTCATACCAAAGTTGTATAGAAACTCTAAATTCTATTCAACAGAAAATATCTTTTTAAAAAGTTTATAATATTACCAATTTGTTTCCAAGCCTTGCCATGTTAACTTCTCTTTTCAAATATGATTTATTTCCCTACTGTTCAGTCATTTTAAAATTCCTGCTATCAGGATTATTTTTTCCTGGTAATAGTGGCCAAATTAGCTGATGAAGATTATTTATGGAATGGAAAAATAAGTGTTTGCTCAAAGAAGGACATGTAGTTTGCAAAAATTCAGAGATCAAGCAACTAAAGATAGCTTCTTAACTAAGAACTCAAATACTTTTTATTCTCTGAAAGCATCAGTCTCACTCTATGTAAGTACATGTGACAGCTGTCTACAGTGTCTGGAAATGCAAAATTAGTTGCTTTGTCCTTTTTATCATCAATTGCATTTTGAATCAAAGTAGAGAGACTTTTTATGCTTGCCTATAAACATTTTAGGGTCAGCTTTCCAGCACCAAAACAAAGTGGAATGTCATGGCAAATAATCTCATATTTTATTCAAAAGCAAAACCCTACCCCCACCCTACTTTCAGCAAGTTCTTCCTTATGTCTATTTCAGTGAATTTTAAAAATGAATTTCTTGTCTTAGTTCTCTTCTAATTGCTCTGGCTGTGAAAAAATTGGCTTATCAGATTGCACTCCCTGGACCAGCAGCAGCAGCATCAGGATTACTTGTAAACTTGTTAGAAAAGTAAATTCTCTAGAACCTATCCTAGATCTAGTGATTCAGAACCCCTGGGGTCGGGACCCAACAATCTAGCTGAACAAGCCCTCCAAGGGGTTCTCAAAGAAACCATTTGAGAAACTCTGAGCTTGAGAAAACGTGTGCTATTTACTTAATGGACAGGCAGACATGGAATGCAGGGAACATATCAGATAGGAAAATAAGGGGTGGCCCAAGACCTCTGACTCTAAATGGATATAGAAAGTGAGACTCAGTAACTGAATCTATTCAAATGCCTGTGAATTGTCCCTTTCTGTTTGATTTCTGTGGGCTCATGTTACTGTAAAATCCTAAGTGCTTTTGCTGCGGGCAGATATGTGAATTCTTCTGCACATGAGAAGCTGTAGAGAAGGAAGTAGGATTGGCCACTGCCCCCATCACCTCCCAGGCTGGATTACCCAATAGGCGGTCTGTTTATGCATACGTTTCTGGCATGTGCTAAGCAGGGTGGAAAAAAAAAGTAACATATATTTATATAGGTAAGTACATTTATATAAATATAATTTTTATAGAAATGTATATGACATATTATCTAAATCTACATTTTGGTAATGTTTTTTACAAAGTCATTATTAGAAAAAACAAAACAAAACATTTTTAGCTTTCCTCGTATTTGTTGTGGGGTTTCAAATTGTTTTTGGTTTAACATCTGGGACTAGGGCACGAGATATAATCTTTCAATGTCTGAGGACTCACAGGGTTTTAATCTGGCTTAGAATTCTCCATTTGTTTATCTCCCAGGCATCCTAAATTCAACATGTCACAAATAAAATTCATCATCTTCCCATGACTCTGCTTCTCCTTCTTCTGAGACTACAGTCTCGGCTAACGGCATCAGCAGACACCTCCCAGTCTAGATATCTGGGCAGTATCTTCTGTTCCTTCCCTCTCCTCAGTCTATCAACCAGTTTGGTTGATTCTGTCTTCCAAATCCCTATGAAGGCTGTCTCCCCCTTACTGTTTCATGGCAACTAAATTTGCTTAGATCTTAGTGGTTTCATACCCAGACTTCCACAGCAAATTCTTGCTGGTGTGCATGTGATATTACCTTCCACGCCATGGCCAAAGGGAGCTTTATAAACATAGGCCCTGGTGATGTCACTTCCCAGTTTTAAACTCTTCAGTTGGCCATTTGGTTAAAATCTTCACCAGGAGCTTTCATGATGTGATCCTGATTACCTTTCTAATCACAGGTTGGCCTTGCCTGTATTCCAACAACCCTGTGCTTACGCCTCACTTGTCATTTCTAGAAACTGATGTCCTTGCTCCCTACCCTCCTGCCTGAACAGGCTGTGTTCTTTGGCATGAAATGCTGCAAGTCCTTCTTCCTGCCCTATGCCCCACACCCAGTGGTTGATTCCTATTTTTTCAAGTCCCCACATCCTTTTAGCACTTATGACCTTCCTTCTCTATATTCCTAAAGCACCTGTACATAACTCTCTCCCTGATGATAGAACATCACAGTGTTAAAGTTATCTGATTCCTGTAATGTAAGATAATTGAAAAAGGGGGGGGCCGTTTAGTTTTCCTCTTTAAATCTACAATATTTACCATATATTATATATAGTAAATAAAAGTTGAATACATGAATGAGGGGCACCTGGGTGGCTCGGTGGATTAGGTGTCTGACCCATGGTTTCGGCTCAGGTCATGATCTCACGGTTTGTGGGTTTGAGCCTCACATCGGGCTCTGCACCAACAGCATGAAGCCTGCTTGGGATTCTCTCTCTCTTCCTCTCATTCTCTGCCCTTCCATTGCTGGCACTTTCTCTCTTTCAAAATAAACAAATAAGCTTTAAAAAAAAGAAAGGTATTTAGAATGCCCCATACTTCATGTCTTTAGCCTTTCTGTTAAAGCATTAATAGATGTGTAGGAAATGTCTGTTATTAAATTTTTTCAATTTGAAATTCAGAATCAGTTTTCATAAGTACAGTGGTTTTTCATAAATACCACCATCAATGTTTTCTATCTGAAAATAGCTCTCATCCACCAATTTGTTCTTTCCCAGTGTTTGTTTCCATTGTTTTGCTATTCTTAAAAACAATCAATAGAAAAATATTTTCAGAAGTTGCCAAAGGTGGTAAAGCATGACAGTTAAAAATCAACTTAGTTGTTTTTGGGGCGCCTGGGTGGCTCAGTCGGTTGAGCATCCGACTTTGGCTCAGGTCACGATCTCACAGTTCGTGGGTTCGAGCCCTGCATCGGGCTCTGTGCTGACAGCTCAGAGCCTGGAGTCTGCTTCTGATTCTGTGTGTCCCTCTCTCTCTGCCCCTCACCTGCTCATGATCTGTCTCTCTCTGTCTCTCAAAAATAAATAAATGTTAAAAAAAATTTTTTTTAAATCAACTTAGCTTTTTAAAGAACTAACTTGGGTTGTTGCATAATGAAGAAGCTTATTGACAATTAGTGCTTGTATGTGTTAGGGCCCATACTTTACTATGATGTTTTGACGACGAGGCTCATCAGTATTAGGTACTGGAACTTTGTAGAATAATTCAGAATTTTTTTTAATCTTTGAGATATTCTAGAATAATATACTTAAAGTGCCTACAGTGTATCTAGCTCATAGTAGGCATGTAATAAGTGGTAGCTATCATTTTTACTGAGAGCTTCATGTGTGAAGGTCAATTAAGACTTTGTTTCTAGCCTCTGAATATTTCACAAGCAACAAAAAGGGTAGTTAAGACAAATCTCCGGGCACCTGGGTAGCTCAGTTGGTTAAGCATTCAACTTCTGCTCAGGTCATGATCTCATCGTTTGTGAGTTCAAGCTCTATGTCAAGCACTGTGCTGACAGCTCGGAGCCTGGACCCTGCTTCAGATTCTGTGTCTCCCTCTCTCTCTGCCCCTCCCCTGCTCATGTTCTGTCTGTCTGTCTGTCTCTCTCTCTTAAAAATAAATAAATGTTAAAAATTTTTTTAAAAAGACATATCTCAATTATGCAATTAAAAACAATATCCATTCCTAATTCTTTCTTAGAATAAGATCTCCACAGGAGTACAAAAATACCACTTCTTTTTTTTTAAACAGATAAATGACAGACAACTTTTAAATCCTCTGTTGGCATTCTTACTACCTTTCTTGTTTTTTATTTTGAATATATTCTGCATCATAGCAGGAGGTGGACATTAAAAATTCGAAAGTCAGGGTGCCTAGGTGGCTCTGTTGATTAAGCATCCAACTTCGCTCAGGTCATGATCTCACCGTCCTGCATTGGGCTCTGTGCTGACAGCCCAGAGCCTGGATCTGCTTTGGATTCTGTGTCTCCCTCTCTCTCTGCCCCTCTCCTTCTCTCTCTCTCTCTCTCAAAAATAAATAAAACTTTAAAAAAACTTTAAAAATTTGAAAGTCTAGGATTCATTTACTAGGTCCTAGTTCCACGTTTCAATCCCAGTAACATGCATTACCTTTTCTTTTTGCCTGTCTCAACTACCCAGAAAAGCCTTTATTTATTTATGTTGTTAAGTTTATTTATTTATTTTGAGAGAGACAGATAGAAAGTGCAAGTGGGGGAGGGGCAGATAGAGAAGGGGACAGAGGATCCCAAGCAGGCTCTATGCTGAGAGCAGAGAAGCTGTTGTGGGGCTGGAACTCACGAAACCATGAAATCATAACCTGAGCTGAAACCAAGAGTCTGGCACATAACCGACTGAACCACCCAGGCCCCACTCAGAAAGGCCTTTTAAACTAGGTCTCCATCTTTCTTCTTCATCTCACTCCATGAAAAGTTATTTTCTAGAAAGGGAGCTCAGAGAAAGAGGCAGGCCTGCTGGTCTGAGTTAAGTCTGAAGCAATGAGCAAAGAGGACCAAGATTCTCTCTTGAGGCTTCAGTGTTACTCCACCTGATTAGCTGAAAGATTATAATTTTGGACTTGAACTAGACTCAAAGAGAAGTAAAAATTCATTCCAAAGGCATACATAAGTAATTTGGAGTCATATGTATCTATAGATCTTTGATTTTCTTTTTTTTTTTTTAATGTTTATTTTTGAGAGAAAGACAGAGTGTGAGTGAGGGAGGGGCAGAGAAAGGGAGACACAGAATCCCAAGCAGGCTCCAGGCTCCGAGCTGTCAGCACAGAGCCCGATGCGGGGCTCGAACTCATGGACCACGAGATCGTGAACCGATCTGAAGTCGCGTTGCTCAACCAGCTGAGCCACCCAGGCACCCCTGGATCTTTGATTTTCATCTTTTAGTATATGTAATTGGGAATCAAACATTTGTTTTTAGTCTTTCTTTCTTTCTTTCTTTCTTTCTTTCTTTCTTTCTTTCTTTCTTTCTTTCATGTTCTCATCATTAAAGCAAGATCAGTACCTGGCAAATATAAAAAACCAAGGATATTATTCATCAAAACAATTCTCTGATGGGGAAAAATCAGAGCAAATGTTAACTCAAAGACTTGAATTACTATATTTAAAAGTCATTAGTCCACATTATACGTGGTATAGAAAGATGAAAAACTTTTGAAAAAAATGAACAAATTCTTTTGCTACCACTTACTGATTTTTCAAATAAACAAAAAACTGAGTATTGGATTTTAAAAGAGCCCCTTTGGGGCGCCTGGGAGGCTCAGTCAGTAAAGCATCCGACTCTTGATTTCTGCTCAGGTCATGATCTCAAGGTTATTAGATCGAGCCCAGAGTTGGGCTCTGTACTGGGTATGGAGCCTGCTTAAGATTCCCTCTCTCTCCCTCTCCCTCTGCCCTTCCCCATCCTGTGAGCACTCTCTCTCTTCCAAAAAGATAAAAATAAAAGAGGCATTTTATCTGTAATTTGAAGGAATTCTTTTGTCAAGTCTGATGTAGTGCTATGTCCATTGCTCTTCCTTTTACAAATTCTCTTAAATTTTCCATTTATCAAGCAAGACGGATTGTTTTTCCATGATTTTAGAAAAAAAATGAATGAGGTTTAATTTTTTTTAATTGTGTGCTAGGCTGGCTCAGTTGGTGAAGCATGTAACTATTGATCTCAGGGTTGTGAGTTTGAGCCCCACGTAGGATGAACAGATTACGTAAAATCTTTAAATAAATATATACATACATACATAAAATTGTATTCTCATTATCTTCTGTGTTAGAAAAAATCATCATTCTAAGGTTATATCTCCTACTCCTCTCCTTCCTAGATCAATTTTGTTCATTCTTTTTAGTCTTGTGGGACAGTGTTGGGTTTTCCTCCCTTTCTGTTTTCTTTTATTCCCATCACTGTCCTACCACTTTCTTAGCAGAAGCGTCTTTGAAAGCACATATCTGCTTCTTTGTTTTAGCTTGGGTCAGTAAGGAAGACTTCACTGCTTAGTCAGCTGCTCAATTTCAGGGCCAGATTACAGGACAGTGGCTGAGCACACAGGCAGGAGTTAACCTTTTTTCTTTTTTTTAATGTTTTATTTACTTTTGAGAGAGAAAGACCGAGAGAGAGGGGGAGAGAGAGAGAGAGAGAGAGAGAGAGAGAGAGTGTGTGCGCGAGCGAGCATGAGTGGGGGAAGGGCAGAGAGAAAGGAGAACAGAGGATCTGAAACGAGCCCTATACTGACACCAGAGAGCTCAGTATGGTGCTCGAACCCACTAATGGTGAGATCATGACCTGAGACAATTGAATGAGCCACCCACGCAGCAGTTAACTCTTCAGGGCCATGTTTAAGGAAGGAGCATGAACCATGATAGCCTGGCAAAACTCTGTATGGTGAACTTGTTTTTCTACAGAAACAAAACAAAGGCAATTCTGGCTCCAATATGCCATTTTGTTTGTTAGAATTTAAAAAGTTCTATGAGTGACCAAGGGAGATAGTATCAGCCTCTTAAACAACCACTGTGTTCTTTTGTATTGGGTACCGCAAACGTTTGCATAATGTCAGAACGTTCTGTAGAGGAGTTACTGCTATGTGTAGTCTATTGGTAACAAGGAACAAAAATACAATTTTGAATTGTTGTAAAACATTTAATTATCTTAAATTACAAAGAACAATGACTACAGCACATTACTTTTTTTTATTAAAATTTTCTCTGTCAATAACTACGTAAAACTAAATATGTATTAATGTTTCAGTCAAGCAGACACCGTGTCTATTTTTCTTTTAAAGAAAGATTTTTGGGTTATATGGAAAATGATAAAACCTTAAAGTAGGGTACAGTTAAAAACAAACAAATCCTATCTTTGCTTTGGAGAACACTACAAACAAACATTGTGCAATAAGCCAAGTTTGTCCTCTATGCTTTCTCCCTAATTGTACCCACTTCTATCCCCGGGGACCATCCCTAAACACTGTATTTGGAGATCAGTCTTTCTGAGGCTCTTATGCTTCTCTGATTATTCAGACCTTTGTCTCAACTCTTCCTTCCTTGACATCAAGCCCAGCTGTCTGAGTCTTGAACTGGATCACCAAATCTCTGTTATTCTGATCAGGAGACAAAGTTTTGAGCCACCGTCTTGGGCCTGAAAATATGTATCTAGTATGGTGAACAACCATATTCCCCAGATCATGATCAAAATGCAACCTTATTTTTATCTCCCACAGTCCTTTAAAATTGATTGCGGATAGAGGGAGCTAATTTCGCCCAGTCCTTTTTAAGACAAATTATTAAAAACTTGGAACTAAAGGAAGAGGATGGTTATCTATTCTTTCTGTGTTACGCTAGAGTGTTGTCTCACAGGCCTACCCAAGGATTACTTAATTTTCAAGGATAATATGCCATTGTTCACTACTGTTGTATAGTGTCCATACTTTGTGATGTTGCATGTTCACTTTTAGATTTTTGTTCAGTAGAGATACAAATGATTTCTGTCTGATAGAAAAAACAGATTCAAAGATTATGGCTTTATTGCCTTGTAGGAGTTTAGCCATTTTAGTTGCTAATCTCTCAATCTTTCAATATCCTATCCTCACTCACTTTCTATAATCAGTTTCTCAAACGCTCGTTGACCCAGCATTAACATCTTCTAACTCTCTCACCAATGAGTTAAATAAATCACATGTTTATTCTGTACTTATATATGAGAGTCATGTTTTTATCCTTTGAAAATTATATTTTGCCATCCTAAATGAAAACTTAGGCAGACATATTGTTTCTGGCTAGTCTTAGAAAATAAAAAGTCCTCTAGTTACTTTTGGTAAAAACAATTTCAATCCAGTAACTAGAATGCCCAATCTTTTGTAATTACCAAAACTCTGATAACCTCTTCTCTAGCCCAGGGGAACCTCTGGATGGAAATCTGCAGGAGGGAAAGGGAATGTGGTTCTTTTACTCTGTTCTCTTTATACTCACCAGGTGAGTTGTAGTTTTGGACCCCACTAGGGTCAAAGGGAAGTGGGGTACATGGAGAGAATAAGGCAATTGGCCAAGGCTTGCTTGGCTCAGTGGCTTCATACTGTCAGTCCAAGCCAAGAATTGATGCTGACATTTCTGCTAGGCCCTCCTCTCATGTAGGTACCTTGACCTGGACAAATGAAAATTGCTTGGATTCCTTCATCAGCCACCAGGCAACCAGAAGTTCCACCTCAGTTTTGTTCTGCAAATAGCACAGTCCACTCCAGATAGCCCTATTGGGCAACACCCAGTATACCTCAATCCATTCGTCCTTGAGAATGCACATCCTTTGTCCCGTTAAACTCTGGGAATGTGGATGATCCTCCAAAAGCAACCCTCACTTGCCTCCCTCAGTAAGTAGTTAGCCCTTTCTCTCACTGTCTAGATTTCCTGGGTGGAGATCAGAGCTCTGTCCAGAACCACTTTAAGCTCTCTCATATGCAAGTCAGGTACTTTCTCTTCAGATTTAGGGAATGCAGTTCTCTTAGTGGTCATTATCAATCTTGTGATTAGACATTTGTCACTCCTACCCAAAAGTGGGAGTATGGGTCATGGCCTCTGGTCTCTCCAAAGTAATCTCTTCACCAGTCCACCTTCTGCACACTCTCTAAACTCTTTCTGTGCTTTTCAATTGACTAAGGGGATCCACTGTTGTGGAACAATTTCTTGGGTCTGTTTCTTTTGTAAATCCACATATGGCAGTGGTGGTGTGGCAGATTGTCACACTCTTGCTTTGATACTCTGACTATTGCCTCATTTAAAACTGAGTTTGAAAAAGAATTCTCATTCTGGTTTCCTGTTCATTTACATTTAAATTTACTGGAAATAAGCAAATATAGTGTCAGGGATTTTAAACTTTGCAGGAGGGGAGTTTCTACCATGTCAGGAGAAACCCTGGGATTGAAGTACACCCAACATGCAATTATTACTTATTCAATCCATGAGTAAAGTTGGCTTTGAAATAAAGGCAGAAGCTTTATGAATGTGGCCATTATTCAGCAAAAGGCATACATTTTCCCTTCCTATGAATATGGTAGACATATATATACCTTAAAAATCTATATTTGTCTAGGTTTGTGATGGTACATGTAATTCTACCTCCATCTCAACTTTCATTTGATATTTATTTATTGATTCAACATCTCAACTTTCATTTGATATTTAGTTATTGATTCAACATCTCAACTTTCCTTTGATATTTAGTTATTGATTCAACAGCACTGTGCCGGAGTGTACAGTAGTGAACTAAATAAGCCTGCCCCAGACACTCCAGAAGCTACAGGAAACTGTGTGTCAGGTTATCACATTCTCATTTCCCTCTTCTTCTCCCTTATCTTTCACTTAGAGAACTCTAAAGTGACTGAACGGGTTTTCACAAGCTTCTGACTTTTTCCTCAACACATTCTTGCCTCTCCTATTGTATTTTCTTAGGAGTTGTGACTTTCACACACTGAACTAATCATGAAAGGATTATATTTTTATACTCCTCCCTTCACATCTTTGGGATTGTATTGGAAATACACTGTTTTGGAAGACTTGGGTTTGAAGATCAACTTTTCTGTTTATTACTACCTTTATGATTTGGGCAACTTAATCTCTTTGAAACTTGGCTTCTTTATCCACATTAAGGATTAACACTGTCCAGCTTATGTTGTTGTATTAACTAAGATGATGTCTTCACAGTGCTAACAGGAAGTAGATATTCCCTAATTGGACTCACCTAAGACCTTACTCTTTCTTCATCCTGTTTTGGGGATACCTCTTCCAATATGGGCACAGGCCTGAGGTTTATTATTGAAGCAATTTTGTCCCTGATGTTCTTAAAACTTAAAAAATACATAAATCATTCTTTGTATTTACCATTTGGAGCATGAGATTATCCATTCTTTTTTCACATAATGAGATTATGGCTACACTTTTTACTCACATTCTAAATAACTACTTAAATAACTGTCCCACCTCACAGAAATGAACAGACTACTGTACTTTTTCTTCCATTCTCCCACTGTACCTCTTCTCCTCATAATTGCTTTAGGATGCTTGTGAAAACTCACAGGTCCCTAGAGATCATTAAGTTGTTTTCTTAGAATGAAACAAATAATATATGTAGTTGTTAATCACAAAATTAGCCCAGGATTTGTTCAATAAAATCACATGTGTGACAATTTGTGTGCAATCATTGACTAAGTGATATTTCTGAAGGGAAAATAGGAAGTACTATGATATTAATGAGGCGTCATTTATGAGCATGAAACTTGATTGCATCAATACTTCCTGGTTTCAACTTCAAAGCATCATGAGACTCATAGATGTTAAATTCTACCACACCCCTAGATTAATATCAAATTGATCTGGTTTTTCAGCCTATCCCTCGTTTCTTCTTCTCCACCCAATTCATCAAGAGTTATCTGGCACTTCAAATGGGGAGAAATTGGACTCATATACTCACCGAGATCAATGCCCTCAGGTTCTACTTGGTACCACCAGTCATTGAAACTATAGTTATAACTGCTCTCACTGGCCCTTGGCAAAAACCGGATGCCTCATAAAAAGGTAAATGGACAACTGTTAAAGGTATTAGAGATCATCTAGGGTCAATTTGATGTTTGATTTTTCTAATTGATATTAATTATTGAAACCTTTAAAAAGTGAATATATAAGAATCCTCTTAAATAAAAGCGATAAAAGTTGGCTATTCCGGTTAAGGCTAGGGTGAGGGATGTAGAGCTCTACCCATTCAGCCCCTCCTCATCTGAGTTATTTCCGGTGACTCCACATGCTGCTCAGGTCATAGTCTAAAAAGCATGAATCTAGGTCCACTCCTAGATTTTGTAGAAGATGAAACAGAGGCCCAGAGATATGAAAAACTTCATTAAGATTACACAGTTAATAGTAGATAGATTAGTAGATTAGTAGATTAGTAGGTAGATTTTATTCAGATCTTATTCAAAGCTTTCTGTTTTTTGTTTTGTTATTGTTATTTACACACCATTACACACCATTCTGCCATTTTGTATGATGCTAAATAGTACTAGTGGGCCAGGACAAAGGTGAGTCAGTAGGGTGCATAGGGTGCAAAATTCAAGGAGACACTCCCCCTCAGGTCTGTGCAAGAGCTGAGTCTGCACTTGCAATGGCTTGAATTAAATTCAGTGCCCTAGTTGTCTTGTTTGCTTTTTAATCCCAATCCTGCCTCGGGTTATATTTAATATGATAAATATAAGAATTAATTTATATTTACAAACATGCAGTATACACCCTCTAACTCTTTTTATTTCTTGCCCTCTTTGTCTTCCCCATTAGAGTGTGAATCTTGGAGATCAAGGACAATGTCTTTCACCCTTATATTCCCAGGGTTTGGTTTGCTATATGGGAAATAACGAGTACTTGATAATGTCTATGGAATGGACAGATGGGTAGATTTAAATTTTGTCTTTTATGAAGCCTTTCTTGACACCTCAAATCCTTCCTGACCTCTCCATCCTCTGGACTCATAACACATTACCTGAATGATTTAATTCACATTTAATCATATATGCTGACATAACTTTTTTATTTATGTAACTCTTGTATAGCAGTTTAATGTCTAAATTTATTTATAGTCAATTAGATCTCAGCTAGTTAAGAGCAAAAGCCAATTCACACGCTTTTTGAATTCTCTCAGCAACTACCAAAATATTCTGCACCTTTGAGGCATGCAGCAAACAGTTCTTCAATATATGAATGAAGAATAAATGAATTCATGAATAAATGAACAAGTCAATCAGTAAATGACATTTTCTCAGCTGAAAGCACAATATATAAAATTTGCTAACTCTTTCTAAGTCATAGCTTGCCTGAAAATCAGTTAAGTGACCTTGTGACCTTGCACAAATCATTTCACCTCTTTGGCCTCAGTTTCTTCATGTGGAAAACGAGGAGGTGGCTTGGGTGATTCTGAAGATATCTCCAGCTCTAATCCTATGAATGTATGATATTTAGAAATCTGCTATGCAAGAGTTGTATAGGGCACCAGGTATCAATTTTGCTACTCTGAATCCACTTGTCATTCTGACAGGGATTGCCAACATGTAGTTGATGGCCCAATTTTTTTCTTTTTAAATTTGTATTTAAATTCTAGTTACTTAACATACAGTGCAATATTGGTTTCAGGGGTAAAATTTGGTGATTCATCACTTACATACAACACTCAGTGCTCATCATAAAAAGTGCCCTCCGTAATAGTGATGGCCCAATTTTTAACTGTTTAGAGAGGCCTGAAATTATGAACAGATTGTGTGTTGAAAATTAATTTGTAATATACTAGGAACATTACGATTGGACTACCTTTTGTGGTCTAGCCTGGAAATGAAATATCGAATATATAGAACTAATACAACATTAAGTATACATATTTATCTATAGCATTATTTCTATTGGAAAATGCATTATAACATAGTTAGAACTTTAAGACCAAATCTCATCGGGTTAGTGGATGGAGAAGGAGGAGAATGGAAATGGATGAAGTGTTCCCATGACTTTAATCACAGTACTTGAAAAAAAGATCAAACATTGTACCTTCAAATTTCTATCTAGAATCAGAAAGTCATTAGCTTAGAACAAGGTCAAAGTGAGTTTTATTATTTCAAGAAGGTAAACAACTCTTTTAAAATAGCCAATTATATCAGTATGTTTCTTATTTCGCTATTTTTAGTGTTTACATTTTCTTCTGTAAAATAAATGCAAGACTGAAAATGTCTCATTAGAAATCTTTAGAGAAATATGAGTAATCTTCCAAGAGACTCTTCGAAAAGATAAAACTCTTCTCACCTGCTTGCCCCACAATGTATTTAGTTCAAGTTCCATGTTAAAAAACCATGGAGATTTCCTATGTGAACAATGTTCATGTTTGATGACTAAATTAGCCATGTGATGAAATTGTTATTTTTTTAAGGAAAAGTATAGTTTCTTTCTTTTTTTAAAAAATTTTTAAATGTTTTTATTTATTTTTGAGAGAGAGAGAGAGAGAGAGAGAGAGAGAGACAGCATGAGCAGGGGAGGGTCAGAGATAGAGAGACACAGAATCCTAAGAAAGGCTCCAGGCTCTGAGCTAGCTGTCAGCATAGAGCCTGACATGGGGTTGGAACCCACAAACTGTGAGATCATGACCTGAGCTGGAGTTGGATGCTTAACCGACTGAGCCACCCAGGCGCCCCTGAAAAGTATAGTTTCTTGAGGAAGTATTTAGTGGTTCATGGTAGGCCCCATGCCATTCTGGAATTCATCATTCAGAATTATGGTTGAGGCATTTCAGCTCATGGCAGTGAACGAACCTTGAGCATACATTGTAATTTCTCCCCAGCTCCACATTTATCCAGGCCCTGGTTCACTTAATGAATTATCAGAGTATAAGGTAGAGTGCAAGACTCTGTGTTAGGTCTGACAACTTTTTTATTTTACATGGCTGTCTCTTACTGTTTTTCCATCTAGTTTCTGTCGATCATGGTTGGAAGTTAATCTTTCTAGAAAATGATTTCTTCTTCATCTGTCTTTAGTTTTATCCACTGTTTTTAGATCAAATCTGAAGATTTAGCTATTATTTCAAGTCCTCTGTACCTCCATCATCATGCTTCTCCATGTCTTTTCAATATCATTTATCTCACCTTGCTGTCCCTTGGTCTCAATCTGCGGTAGCTCAAGTCTGACCCAGGGATCTTTTCAAACCTCTTCCATCTGTATTTGTATTGGAACTTTGTGAGTTCCAAAGGACTGGGCCATGTCCTCCAGTGCCTGACCTCCTCCCTTTTGCTCCAGATCTGTACTGCCTAAGCACTTATCTCAGGGCACTCTGCAATAATAATAGACATAATAATGATATCATTTATTATAGAGTACTTACTATGTCAGGCACTAAATTATTTCATATGTCTCATCTCTGCTAAAGCAATAACATGATTAGGTAGATATGGGTATTATTATTTCCATTTTATAGACAAGAAAATCAAGGCTCAGAGAATTTAGAAATGTGCACCATCATATGCTAGCAAATGCCAGAGCCAGGTGTTGGAGAGGGAGTGGAATATAAGTTCTGCTCACCATAGCCTTTGAGTCATTTCAAAAATGCAGCCTGAGAGAGCAATGAGTTATTGAGACCATCTGGATTGTATATGTCTCTGAAACCACTGATGCTCTATACATACTCTTAAGATTTGATGGGCAAGTATGGAGATTGACTTGTCTTGCAGCCCCCAAGGCAAGTCTCAAATGTAACTTCCTTTACTTGTTAAACCTGCCACCTGCCAATCTGGAGTGGCTGCCTCTTTCTTTGGTCTCTCCTTGCCCTCCTTGTAAGGGAGCCAATTTCATATTTCACCTGGGAAGTTCCTGAGGTTCCCAACCAACATGAGAATTTAGCTAGTAGATAGGACTCCAAAGCTTATTTTATTTTATTTTTTATTATTTTATTTTATTTTATTTTATTTTATGAGAGAGACAGAGGGAAAGAGAGAATCCTACGCAGGCTCTTTGCTCAGCCCATGGGAGCCCATAGCAGGGCTCAATCCCCCAACCCTGAGATCATGACCTGAGCTGAAATCAAGTCGGTTGCTCAACTGACTGAGCCAACCCACCCCCCCCTAAAGTTTTTGATCTTAACCATCATACCTTGCTGGGTCCCACCAGAGAAAGTGCACGGTAAGGAATGCCAGGACATAAAAGACCCAGTGTCTGTGCCACAAAGTTGACTCTTTGGTAGATTAGAGACACAGAAATCACTATTCTATGAGGCATTGTGTGAAAAGTACTGGAAAAATCAGCCTAAGGTGGGGTAGGTGTTCAAAGGTGGGGAAAGGCTTCCCAAAGCTATGGTAATTTATCTTTGAGAGACAGTTAGCATTTTAATGTGTATCTGAACCTTTCAAATTTATGTGTAATTTTATTGACTTGCATAGTTTGTTTCATTTTATTTTTATTGGTCTTCAATTAGGGAAGTTCTTTTTTTAAAAAAAATTATTTATTTATTTTGATGGGGGAGAGGAGCAGAGGAGAGGGAGAGAGAGAATCCTAAGCAGGTTCCACACTGTCAGTGCCTAGCCTGATGTGGGCTCGATTTCACGAAATGTGAGGTCATGACCTGAGCCGAAATCAAGAGTTGGAGGCTGAACTGACTGAGCCAACCAGATGCCCCAGAGAAGTTCTTTTAAAGCAAGGTTTGTGGCTTATGCATCTACATTTCCCAATATGATTCAGTACAGTGTTATATACACAGTAAATGACAAACAATTGTGATTTATCATCTAAGGATAAGATTTATTCATGAGAACAATTAGGTCAGGCTTTCTCACATTTCAGATTACTAAACACCATTTTCTCTTAAATGTTCTTACATCAGCCTGTATTTTACTTTCATTGCATTCATCCACTTTCATATGTTCGTTTCATCGGTGTCTTCCCTACTAGACTGTAAATCCCATGTAAATTCAAGGACTGTGTGTGTTCTATATACCAGTGAATCCCAGGAGCTTGCAACGTGTGCACATAGTAGGTTTTCGATAATTATTGGTCGAATGAATGAAACAGGTGTCTCAAGGAACTCTTTCCAAGAGGGTTTCCTTAGCCTAGTGAGTTCAGGGTAAGACATATTATGCCATCTCCTTGGATATTCACACATCAGCAAATGCAATCTCCAAGAATCTTGCAGTAAAGAAATCTGCTTATAGTTGATTGTACAATTTCTTAAATTAAATTGACTGAAGAACCACTTTCCCCCCTTTTTCCCTGAGAAACATCTGTTAATATTCTGTGAAATCACTATTGAGCAGACACTCTTAGGAAAGCCATTTTTTGGGGAAATCTGGATGTGGTATTTGTCATACAATGTTGTCACAACTGTAGATTCAAGAAATGTACTCTCTTCTTGATCTTTTCCCAGCTGGAGGGACTGTGAATCCTAAAATGTGGAAACTAGGATGGTACTAACCTAAGGTAACTTCATTGTCTAAACAAAAGGGGTTGTTTTGTGCTTTTATTCCTCAGCATGTGAAATTGAATGCTTTTATTCAAAATAGCCTGCTTGATTGAGAAGGCTTCTCTTACTTTTCCATCTCCAATATTCAGCTATGAACTTCACATTTATTTTTAAGGACTGTGGGATAACTAACTTCACAGGGTTCACAGAGTAATAATAATAAGGATAAAAGTTTAAAGCTATGTTTTTGAAAACAGGTTAAATGGATTGAAGAGATTTTATTTAAACACAATCAGTAACTAAATTATAGACTATGTAGGAAGGTGATAAATGTTATGAAAAGTACAGAGAAGAGCAAGTATACAGAGTGTATGTGTATAAAGGGAGGTGGGCTGGAATCTTAAATAGATTGGTTACTATGGACTTCACTGAGAAGGTGATATTTGAGCAAAGATTTGAAGCCCCTGAGCAAGTTAACTATGTGGATATCTGAAGAAAGAATATGTTGGCCAGAAGGAATAATTAACTTAAAGGCTCTACATCAAGAATGTGTTTGTTGAGTTAAAAGGTCAGTGTGGCTGGACACTGGGACTCTGGGGACTGATTCTATAGGGCCTTTTGACCATGATAAGAACTTTGGCTTTCACCTGGAATGAAACTGGGAGTCATTGGAGAATTTTGAGCAGAGGGTTGTTATGTCTGACTTCTGTTTTTTAAATTTATTTATTTATTTATTGAGAGAGAGAGAGAGAGAGTGAACAAGTACTGGGGAGAGGCAGAAAGAGAGAGGGCGAGAGAGAATTCTAAGATCATGCAAGGCTTAATCTCATGACCTTGAGATCATGATCTGAGCTGAAATCAAGAGTTGGCGCTGGGGTGGCTGGGTGGCATCAGTTAAGCATCTGACTTCAGCTCAAGTCATGATCTCACAGTTTGTGAGTTTGACCACATCAGTCTCTGTGCTGACAGCTCAGAACCTGGAGCCTGCTTTGGATTCTGTGTCTCCCTCTCTCTGCCCCTCCCCTGCTCTCACTCTGTCTCTCTCCCTCTCAAAAATAAATAAACATTTAAAAAATTAAAAAAAAAAAGAGTTGGGTGCTTAATCCACTGAGCCAGCCAGGTGCCTCATGTCTCACTTGTTTTAAGGGGATCACTCCAGAGGCACCTGGGTGGCCTAGTTGGTTAAGTGGATGAGTCTTGATTTTGGCTCAGGTCATGATCTCATGGTTTGTGAGTTCAAGCCCTGCCTGGGGCTCCAGGCTAATAACCTGGAGCTGGCTTGGGATTCTCTCTCTCCCACTCTTTCTGCCCCTCCCCACTCTCTCACTCTCTCTCTAAACAAACAAACAAACAAACAAACAAACAAACTTTAAAAAGAGAGGATCACTCTAGCTAGGAGGATGAGAGTGGAAGTAGGCTAATGAGTAAGGGAGTGATTGCTACTATATATAATGCAGGCAAGCAAAGACCAGGACTCAGACCAAATAATAACAATGGAGTCAGTGAAAATGGGTTAGATACTAGATATTTATTCTGAACACAGAGCAACAGGGTTAGTTGGAAGTGTATGAGAAAGAGGGAAGTCAAGGACGACTTTAAGACCTATCGACCTCAATTAATGTTTACACCAAGTAGGTTATATTATCAGCTCTGTTTTAAGGATGAGGAAATGGAAGTTTACAGAGATATTAACTTTATGTGATTTAGCTGGTAAATAGCAGAACTGGGATTTGAACCAGGATTGTCTGAGTCCAAAGGCTGGGCTTCTTTACCATAGTGCTGTATAGCATCTGCAGGCATTGAGCTATTACTGTGAACTCTGGGCTCAGATCTCCAAGAAATGGATTCCAGGTATGTTTTCTGGTTACTTAGTACCTATCTTGAATGCTAAGTTTCCATTAACATGTTTTTATGCCTTAAATCCTAGTTCATTAGTGACTATATTCCTGCCCCCAACACCTTCTTTTCTTAGAATCTCTTAATTCTGAAACCTGTTGCTCAACTTTCTTAATCTCCCTGACCACTGAAACATCCATAATTGGCTTGATTTTGCCCCAGGTTTTTGACTCAGTTTGGACTTCTGCCCAAAGCGTTTCTTTTCTCATTAGCAAACCTTCATATTTTAGAGCTATTTTCTAATATTTGTGCTCTTAAACCCACTTTAGATTAATTGACTCAACCACTTGGAAGTTAAAACCCTATGATTCTCCATGAGGACGGGAGCCTACAAAAGGGACAGCAGTGCTGACAGTGACATTCATGAGGTCTCTATATTTTTCTCAGTCATGGTGCGAGAGAAAAGCATGGTAGGAGTAATCAATTTGGAGGGCTCCAGGCAGGACAGGTTCTGATCTATTGGCCAGTGACACCCGACCTTAAACGAAATCTTCCCCAGGTTTTATTTTCTTCAACCTAAGCAACTTAGTGTCTTCTTACATCTCCCTTTGCAGCTTCAAGCAAACTCATAAGGAGCTAATGATATTACCTTAGGAACCAGCATTGAAATTCCTCCTCCAGAGGAAACTCCATGTTGTGGAAACTCCATGTTGGGGAACATGTTTTGTTGTGTGGTTAAGGCAGAAGATGAATTTCCCAATGGCTGAGGTGTCAACTGGTACCCAGGTCTCAGAGGAAGGTGAAGCTGCCTAGCCGTGGAGTAAAAAGTGAATTTCATGGTTCGGTGGCAGAGGAGAAGACAGGGCACACCAGAGATGAACAGAGATGGGAAAAGGAGAGGGAAGATAAAGCCATCAAATTGAAGGACGTCTCTTTAGGACACAGTGACTCTCTCCATTCATTACCACCACAGTCTATAATCATTGCCAAAATCTCATCCCCAAAAGGCTTGATATGAAAGAGGGTTGTGGTGGGTCTAAAGAGGAGGCTCTGTTAGTTTTGGGTTATGGTAGGATAACCCTTATCCTAACATAATACTAATTTCAGGTGTCCAATATAGTGCTTCATCACTTCCATACATCATAGTGTAGGATAAGGGCATTCATTGTGTCAAGGAGATAGAACCCAAAAGACATAGAAGGCAGGAGAGGTGCTTTGGGCACCTTGTTTATAATAGCCCATAAATGGATTCAACTCAAATGTTATCAACAAGGTGAATGAATAAACAAATTATGGTATATCTATTCAATGGAATACTACTCAGAAATAAAAAAATGAACTACAAAGTTATTGATACATGAAACAACATGAATGAATCTGAAAATGTCTATGTGAATGAAATAGGCCTGGTAAAAAAGAATACATTTTTGTATAATTCCAATTACATAAAACTTCAGAAAATGCAAACTCATCTACAGTGGTAGAAAATAGAGCAATGTTTGCTAGAGAACCAGGGGAAGTACAGAGGAATTACTAAGGGACAGGACAAAAAATTCTCGGTGATGAAGCACATGTTCATTGTCTCATTTTTGGAGATGGTTTCACAGGTACAATACCTATATCAAAATTTATCAAATTATACACTTAAATATGTGCAATTTATTGTATCACAATTATACCTTTAAAAGGCATTTGAAAGCATTTTAAGCCCCTTGAAGATTTAAACCATGGCTCTTCTTCAATAGGTCATGTAGTAAAATGCCACACACCCTCTGAGGACTGAATAAATATTTCCTGCTAAATTTTTGGACTCAATAATAGTTCAGCAGTTTCCCTATGACCATGAAGGTTAGGCACTTTTCTGATGTCTAGAGTGGTTCAATTAAAATTGACTAACATTTATTAAGCTTCTCTTATCAAATCAATAAAATGAGATGTGCTTTTTTAAAGTTTTTATTTATTTTTTTATGTTTATTTATTATTGAGACAGAGAGAAACAGAGCGTGAGCAGGGGAGGGGCAGAGAGAGAGGGACACACAGAATCCAAAGCAGGCTCCAGGCTCTGAGCTGTCAGCACAGAGCCCGATGCAGGGCTCGAACCCACGAACCGTGAGATCATGACCTGAGCCGAAGTTGGACTCCCAACCAACTGAGCCACCCAGGTGCCCCTAAAGTTTTTACTTAAATTTCAGTTAGTTAACATACAGTGTACACCTGAAACTAACATAATACTAATTTCAGGTGTCCAATATAGTGCTTCATCACTTCCATACATCACCAGGTGCTGATCACAAGTGTACTCCTTAATCCCCATCACCTATTTCACCCATCACCCCCCCCCATGTAACCATTAGTTTATTCTCTATAACTCTATAACTCTAAGAGTTATTCTTGGTTTGCCTCCCCCTTTATCTTTTTTTTCCCTTTGCTCATTTGTTTTGTTTCTTAAATTCCACATATGAATGAAATCATATGGTATTTGTCTTTCTCTGACTGACTTATCTTGCTTAGTATATATAATACACTCTAGCTCCACCAACATAGGTGTAAATGGCAAGATTTTTTAAATAGCTGAGTAATATTCCATTATATATAAATACCACAACTTTATCTGTTAATCAGTTGATGGACACAGGCTGTTTCCATAATTTGGCTACTATAGATAAAACTGCTGTTAAATATCAGGGTACATGTATCCCTTTTATATTCTTTGGTTAAATACCTAGAAGCACAGTTCCTAGATTATAGGATAATTCTATTTTTAACTTTTTGAAGATTCTTCATACTGTTTACCAGAGTGGCTGCACCAGTTTGCATTCCCGCCAACAGTGTGAGAGGGTTCCCTTTCTCCACATCCTTGCCAACACCTGTTCTTTCTTGTGTTGTTGAGTTTAGCCATTCTGACAGGTGTGAGGTGATAAGATATGATTTTGATGTGTTTATAATCAGGCTGATTTTAACATATCCATGGACACAGTTTCTTTCAATTTAACAACAAAATTCAGCAAACTCTATTAAAATTAATTCAGGAAGAAGTGTAGTCAGACTAGTTTTGCATCACAAAAGTTAAACATTTGACTGACTTTGATTTTTCCAGTAATGGTGATATTGTGTGAGATTCAGAAAGGATTTTGACCTCTGTTTCTTGTTGACAATAACAAAAATATTTACCATTTATTAAGCACAGATAATACCTCATGCATCAGGCACTTTATAGAATTACCTTATTAATCCTACAATGGCATTGTGGGAAATAATTAGCTAATTAAGCATTCCTCTTAAACAGATGAGAAACTAAGACTCAGAGAAATTAATGATTATGCCAACGTCATAAAGCAGTAAATAGTCCAAGTGCAATTTGAAAACTAATCTGATTTTAAAGTGCAGATTTTCTCTTTGTAGCCCCCATTCTCTAGGATTGTCCTTGCAAGATAATGCCCTGGATTTAATAATACTGCCAACTATTGTTAAACCAAAATGCAAATTCTCTAGGTTTTTAAGGAAACATGGAACAAAGTAAATCAAAAACAATACTGTGTTTCTTCATGATAAAGTCAAAAGCTACTGAAAACTACACACACGCACACACACACCCACACACACACAGACCTACAATTAAAACCTTTTAGCATTAAATGACACTTCTGTCCTTTGAAGCATTTTCTTATATACACATATATTCTTACCTCTCTTCAATATACATTTTGTACCCAGGTTACTAAATAAAGTATGTTATATTGCTGAAGCTTTTTATGGATCTTATCTAAGGTTCCAATAGGTTTGGATATTCTCAATGTGACCTAGAAATTTCCCTACAGGCAAATTCGGTGGCATCTGGTCTAATTATAGAGGAAGTTCCTCTAATGTGGCATTTCTCAGATATTTGCATTCCTTGATTCCTGTCCACTCTTTCTCTTCTACTTTAAATGTTTATTTATTTATTTTGAGAGAGAGAGAGATAGGGACAGAGAGAACGCCAAGCAGGCTCTGTGCTGTCAGCACAGAGCTCAATGCAGGGCTCCATCCCACAAACCGTGAGATCATGACCTGAGCTGATATCAAAAATAGGACACTTGGGGCATCTGGGTGACTCAGTCAATTGGGCATCTGACTTCAGTTCAGGAGACTGACAGCTCGGAGCCTGGAGCCTACCTTAGATTCTGTCTCCCTCTCTTTCTGCCTTTCTGCTCGCACTCTGTGTCTCTCTTTCTCAAAAATAAACATTAAAAAAATTTTTTTTAAATAGGACCCTTAACCTACTGAGGCACCCAGGTACCCCTCTTCTGCTTTAAATGTTTTCGATGGAGACTAATTTTCAGTTTTCTTAACCACATAAAAAACAAGCAAACAAACCAACAAACCCAGTTACTTTAGGGACCAACAGTGCAAGATGCTGCCCAGAGCTCAAAATAAGTTTCCCTTGTTACTGCAGCAGATCATAAAGGCTGAGAGCAAGTGAAGCACAAAAATGAGTGGGAGCCCACCAGCCCTAACCCTAAAATGTTAATGTATTGACATATATGTCTCAGATTGTTTAACTTTAAAATTTATTAATTATACTATAGTTAAATATTGTAATTACATCTGTACCCTTACTGATGAAATCCACCACTCTCTTTACAGAAGGAACAACTGTGCTTAGATTAATGATTCCTCTTTCCACCTGTTTTTTCCTATTCACCACACCTGTGTGTTTTCATCAATATGTAATATTGATTCGGATGGTTTTAGGGTTTACCATAACAGAAGGCATACTGTGTAACTTGCTTCCCCCCCCCCCACACACACCGACTCTTTGTTTTAAAGATTTATCTATACATAGCTGTACTGAATTAAGTTTAATTACTAAATAGCTTGCCATTGTACCTTAGATATTTATACCTCATATTTTACATTATACCTTAGAGTTTTAAATGTTTACATTAAAATTTTAGATGATTAGGGGCACCTGGGTGGCTCAGTTGGTTAAGTGTCCGACTTCGGCTCAGGGCATGATCTCAGAGTCTGTGGGTTCAAGCCCCGCATCGGGCTCTGTGCTGACAGCTCAGAGCCTGGAGCCTGCTTTGGATTCTGTGTCTCCCTCTCTCTCTTCCCCTCCCCTGCTCGTGCTCTGTCTCTCTGTCCCTAAAAAATAAATAAACATTAAAAAAATTAAAAAAAATTTTTAGATGATTAGATTTAAAATGTTTTATTTATTTATTATTTATTTAAGAGAGAAACAGTGTGCTGGAGAAGGGCAGAGGCATGGGGAAGGAGATAGGGGGTGAGAGAGAGAGAGAATCTTAAGCAGGGTCCATACTGAGAGTAGACTGTGAGATCCATGTGGGGCTCAATCTCACAACTGTGAGAGCATGACCAGAGCCAAAATCAAGAGTCAGATGCTTAACTGACTGAGTCACCCCGACACCCCTACCTCAGATTTTTAATACATCTCCTGTTTATAGGCAGTAAGATTAAGCTCAATATTTTGCTGTTAAAAAGAAAGCCTCAGTAAACTTCCTTGTACAGGTCCCCTTAGGCATATACGTTAGATTTCCTCTGGTTTATAGAGAAGGATCTACCTAGAAATGGAAATTATGGCTTGTAAAATGTGTGTGTGTCTTTATTTAATTTAAAACATGCCCCCAGCTTTATAGAGATATAATTAACATATAACATCATGTAGGCTTAAGGTTCACAGCATGTTGATTTGATACACTTGTATATCACAAAATGATCCCCGCCATGCTGCAGGAGGTCATTGAGAGGACATGACCTTGGGTTGACCCTGGAGCTGGCCCCAGGCAATAGGTGGCTCCTCAGCCTGCCCCTTCCTTGGAATGTATGTTCCTCCCACCACAGTGGAAGCGGGTTTTCAAAGATAACCCTGGAGAGAACAGTGTGCTGTTGAGACTATCTGGACTTATACCTGACTGAACCCCGTTAGGGCCTCCATATAAACTTTTAAGATTCCGGCAAGCAGGTGGGGAGATCCACTCGTCTTGCTGCCTTCCAAGACAAGCCTCGTAAGTCCTTCGCTTGTTAAACCTCTCACCTGCCAACCTGGAGTGGCCTGCCTCTTGCCCAGGTCTCTCCTTGCTTTCTGTGTTTGAGGCCAGTTTCGCATTTCACCAGGGAAGCTCCTGAGTTTTCAGTCCAACACACCGCAGTGTTCGCTAACACCTTTGTCACGTCACATAACTACCATTTCTTTTTTGTGGTAAGAACATTTAAGATCTATTTTCTTAACCACTTTGGAATGAGTGGAAAAAGAAGATGTGCAATTCAGTCATATGCAGTGGAATATCATTCAGCCACGAGAAGGAAGGAAATCCTGGCACTGGTAACATCATGGATAGACCTCGAGGGCATTATGCTAAGTGAAATATCAGAGAAAAGCAAAAACTGTATGATCTCATGGATCTGTGGAATCTAGAAAGTCCGAACTCATAGAAGCAGAGTAGAATGGTGATTACCAGAGGCCAGGAAAGGAGGAAATGTTGGTCCAAAGGTATAGACTTCCAGGTAGAGGACGAGTAAGTTCTGGGGATCTAATGGACAGCACTGTGATTATAGTTAACAACAATGACATACTTGAGAGTTATTAAGTTATTAAGGAAATCTTAAATGTCCCCTCCACTCTTAACCTGCTGGGGGTGCATGTCTTCTCCAGACCAACTCCACTGGATTGCCATTGATACAATGGTAGCCTTCTGGAAACGGCTGCTATAACCAGTGAGAGTTTGCCCACTCCCTAGCTTTAAGTGGAAAAGTTTGCCCTGTGGGCTGGGTACTTCCAGATGTTGCTTGTTACCATTTGTCATAGTAAATATTTAATCACTGATTTATTTTTGTCTCGTTACTTAGAAGCCCTTTCCTTATAGTTATTCCCTAGCTCTCACTGTCTGGGGTGCCAGGGTGCCTGAGGTTTTAAGCTGCCTGTCTGAGAACAAAATGCTGCTTTGTGAGGATTTAAAAACATTGTTTTCCATTGCTTCGTGTCTTTGAGGTGAATTATAACTTGAAGTGTCCAGAACACTATCCCATTCAATAATTTGCAGGTAATTGTCTTATTTGGCTCTCCCAGCCTCCTGTGTCCCCAAGGCATGGTGGTTTAATGTCAGTGACAGGACAAAGAATGAAAGAAAACTGACAGAGGGGGGAGCATTTGATTGGGGGTAATTAATGTCACAATCAACTCCGGTTTCTGATGTGGCTTCCAGTCTGAAAGTGTAATTTGGAAAATGTCTGACATGAGAGTACTTGACCTCTAAAATTATACCTAATGTAGACTAAACACCAATAAACCTATCAGAGGGGATTTGGCTTCCTAATACAGGCGCGACCTTAGATAAACAAACTGATTGTGATACTTTTAGTACTGTATACTTTTAGAGTCCTCCAGCTCCATTATAAATAATTATTTCTTGAAACCCATCTGAACAGCCTTAAGTGAAAACTTAGGTCTTTCTCTGGGCCCTCCTGAGCTAAATTCTCTTGGTTAATATCCTGGTATTCTTGGACACTGGATTGGTCTACAGCTCAAAAAAATTCTCTAAAGTTTAGATGAATCATGAAAACCTTGAAAAGTGATTATCTTTTGTATTAGCTCTAAGCCAAAGTTAGAAGCATTTGTTTAAGTACCTAATATATTTGATGGTAAAGCTCTTAGGTTATATACTTCAGAGTATTAATATATGGATAAACTCTTGGTTTATTGATTAATGATTAGGTTAACAATTAAATTGAAAGTTGTTTGCCTTCACAAAGGACAGACCCCATTACTGGCTGTTTTTGTACTTTCAGTGTATGCAATAAACTGGGCCACAAAGGACATTCTGATCAGCACATCACTATCCAGTGATTCAAATCTCAAATTTTGCTAACTTGGGCTTAATATCTTATAATCTATAAGCCACAGCATAGTCTCTGGGACCTTGCTACTGAAAGTGTGGTCTGGTTGACTAGCCACTTTAGCATCACCTAGAAGCTTACACAGGCCACTCCAGATGTGCTGAATCAGAATCTGTATTTTGATGTTTTTTTTAAACTTATTTATGTATTTACATAATCTCTATGCTTAACTTGGGACTCCAACTCATGACCCTGAGATTGAGTCACATGCTCTTCCAACTGAGCCAGCCAGCCACACCCAGAATCTATATTTTAAACAAGATCCCTAGGGGCACCTGGGTGGCTCAGTCAGTTAAGTGTCTGACTTTGGCTCAGGTCATATCTCACGGTTCATGAGTTTGAGCCCTGTGTCAGGTAAGCCTGGAGCCTGCTTCAGATTCTGTGTCTCCCTCTCTTTCTGCCCCTCCCCTGCTCACATACTCTGTCTCTCAAAAATAAATAAACATTAAAAAATTTGAACTTAAGATCCCTAGGCAATTTTTATGCATTCTTGAGTCTCAGAGACATTGTGTCCATCAGCAAACTGTTAGGGCTGTGAGAACATAGAGGTCTCCTTCCCTCCCTAGGTAGAAAACAAGGTCCAGGGGCTTTTGACATTTACTCAGTTGCTAGTAGGCATGTAGCTAGTGCAGATACACAGTCAGCTCAGGTCCTGCCCCATGTGTTGCTGACATTTTTTTTAGTTGTCTGTCCAGCAGATCATTCCCCTCCCCCTTGTAAGAGCCTCAGCGCTGCCTCCTTTGGGGAGCTACCTTCTGCACTGCCAGTCAAAGGAGATTTCTCTCATCGTCTACCCTGCCCCCACCCCCAGGGATGTGACTTCAGATGGGTCAATCAGCTCCTGTCACTAGAGCATGCAATCTTCAATTGAGACACACAGGGATGCAGGGTGCTTGGAGTAGAATCATCTCATGGCTGCACTACAGAGAAAGACCTAGGAGCTCCCACCTACTGCCCCAGGCCCCACAAGGTGAGGCAGTTCCTATGACAGCAGAATCGTTTAGCACTTCCTTCTGTTACATTCCTTAGGCATCATCAATGTACATTCTTTAAAAAAATGTTTTTTAATGTTTATTTTTGAAAGAGAGAGAGAGATAGAGCATGAGCAGGGGAGGGGCAGAGAGAGTGAGATGATCTGAAGCAGGCTACAGGCTCTGAGCTGTCAGCACAGAGCCTGACGCAGGGTTCGAACCCACGAACCGTGAGATCATGACCTGAGCTGAAGTCGGATGCCCAACTGACTGAGCCACCCAGGCACCCCAATGTACATTGTTTTTTAATAAAAAATATATACTCCTTTCAGAATTTACAGGAGTAAACCATTGTATGTGTTTTTATTTTTAATTATACAAATTGGATCATCCCACAGACACTACTCTGTAGGAATACAGAATATACTATTAGTGTAGGCCATGTTCTTCATTGAGAGCCTTTGGGGCCAGCTGAATTTAAGAGTTTAGAATCTTCTGGATTTTAGAGCAGTGATATGTACACCAAATATCACATAATATAGCTGGTGTGGTCTGAGAGAGTACCTCATAATTAAGCACATTCAATTGTTTTGTGCTGTTTATGAGATCAATTAAGTCTTATTTTCATGTGAGGACAGGTAAATATTTGCTGTCAAATGAGATTCAGATTGGTCAATTTTGTGACTAAAGTTTCAAAAAGGCCTTTTTTAGTTTCTAGAGCATTTTTGGAATTTGGAATTATTGATAAGAAATTATAGACCATGAAATATACTGTGGAGATATGACTGCCAAGTCAGTCCCTATGCATAAGTCTTTCTCACATCTACAGAAGTATTCCATTGTGTGAATGACATGTAATTAATTTAACAGATCTTTTTATTGATGGATATTCAGGATTTTCCAATTCCTGCTCTTTCATATAATGTCGTGGTGATCATCCTGTGTGATTATTTTAATGTAATTGTACAAATATGAAACGCCAATTTAAATGTATGAACAGTGCCAATGTGAGGGAAAATGTTGCTCATTTTCTAGCCACAACTGATTTCTCCCATTGTTGAGAGAAATTTATGTGGAAGATTCTAAATCGAATGGTGAGAAATATCTTGGTAAAAAGGGAGGAGGTTCATAGCTTTGGGAATCGGGACTCACGTTCTAGTTCAGGCCTCACCATTTAACATGGACAACTTCAGAGGGTTTTTTTTTTTTTTTTTTTTGTGCGCTAGTTTGTCAGTCTTATAAAAGAGAGAACTGTAACATGTGACTTGTACCAATTCTGAGTTCCTATGTATAGGCACTGCTCTGAGTTCCTGAGAAACAGCAGAAATCTGAAACAGACAATCCCTGCTGTGACAGGGTTTCCTTTTTAATGAGAAAGGCCAATGATAAACCTGATCACAAAGTATACTATTTAGTGTGTTAGTGATAAGTGGTAAAGAAAAACTTAATGAAGCAAGAAAAGCTAATGCCATCCTATTCCATTGTATATGTGTATCATTCCTTCTGAGGCTCTTAAAATATGAGGAATATGAAAAATGTGAAGCAACTTGACTGCATTTCAACAGGAGTAGAATAGGGAAGGATTCCATTTCTTACAATTCTAAATAGATTTTGGTGGTCAAGCCATGGTAACTGCTGACATTTCTGCCTCTTAAATAATCTCAGATAAATGGTTATTGAATTCTATGGATGGAGGTTTTGGGGAGAGAATATCTGCGAAGAGGAGCTTTTAGCATCCTTTGTGACTTGAAGGCAGAGACTGGAGCATCTCTCCTCTGTCCTCTCTCCTTCATCCTGTTGCACGACATGGGCTTCCATACCTCACATTCTCAGTGAGGATCTACTTTATTTTCCTGGGAATCTCTTCCCTTCTTTCTTCTTATTTAAATCATACTTATTTTTCAAAATTCAGATCAAATTCCAATTTCTTGCTGAAACTTCCTTTGACCCATCAAATCTTTAATTATCTTCTCTTTCTTTAGTTCTCTCTATACCTGGAGAGATAAAAGACCCTGGTCTATTGTTGGGGAGAGTGAAAAATGTTGAGATGTGCAAGATTGGAGAGAATTTGTATGTGGAAAGCTGCCCACCGAGAGATTGAAATTTAAAAATTTGGATTTTAGTTATGAAACTGCCACTAGCTATATGGCACATATTAAGTTATAGAACTTCTCTGGCCGTTAGTAACCTGGTCCTTAAAATTAATGGGTTGGACTAGATGATCCAACCTAGACACAATGGATAAAATGCAAACATTCAGCTGAATTTTGCAGATAGGGAGAATGTTGTTTGGGGTGAGGGGCAGATTTTACGTTGGTGGGTTGTGTGGGATTATGGTTTGGCTTTGGACTTTATGTCCCTCAGACACTATCCATTGTTGGAACCATTCACCTTCCTTTTGAGCAACCATCCACTTCCTGGGCTCCTTACTCAGCCCCATACAACAGTGCACTGTGCTAGCTTTTGCTAGTCATGATCTTTGTTCCAATCCACTTGTCTTGGCCCATTCCTCCTCCATATTTATCATGATCTGTGTCTTCTCAACTTTAGACCTACTCATGTTCTTTCCATTTTTCTATCTCTAACTCTCCAGACTTCTCTCTCACAGATATTCATATCTATGAGTCTGTCTACACCTTGTTGATAATTTGGATATTCCATCTGCTATGGATCTGATTGTATCCTGAGTACACATTTCTCCTTGCTCTAGTGAAGAATATCATCAGACCTAATCTTTATCTGAGACTCAGATGCAAGGAAATTACTTCCATTTTTTTAGGTCCAAGTAATGACTCTGCTGTTGGTGTTATCTTGATTATAGTCCCTGCATGTCAGGAGCACTGCTTTTTTCTGTTGATTCTCCTAACGTTATATAATGTTGAGCTCTTATTAGATGCTTACTACTGCCTAACTCATACACTCCTACTTTTCACTCCTCTTCTAGCTTATTTTTTGTTGGAGGATCTTATGAAAACAAAGGGGTGAAGAGTAGATAGTGATAAAGGAAAAAATTTAAAAGTCAAGAGCTGACTTGTTTCCTCCTCTTTTATTTTATTCGTCCTGTTTTAATTTTCTCCTCTTACTACTTATACTGTATTAAGGGAAGTTATATTATATGAGTGTTAATATATTTGTTTGAATTTAATGAAAAATATCTATTCTAGATAATCACTCTGCTTTTTCTTTGAGGGAACCAAATTGTATCATTTTATTAATATTTATTAATTTCCTATAATTAATGTATTCACAAATCTCCTACTAAATAATTTTGTAATTAACAGCAAGCCTTAATGTTTGGCTGACTAGAGAAAGGATCAGTTTAGGGGCACCTGGGTAAAGTCCATTAAGCATCTGACTTCAGCTTAGGTCATGACCTCGTGGTTCACGGGTTTGAGCCCTGCATCAGGCTCTGTGCTGACAGGTCACAGTTCAGAGCCTCGAGCCTACTTTAGATTCTGTGTCTCCCTCTCTCTCTGCTCCTCCCCTGCTCATACTTTGTCTCTCAAAAAATAAATAAACATTTAAAACATTAAAAAAAAAAGAAAGGATCAGTTTTATTGTTAGGACAGAAACTCATATGAACTAGTTTAGGTCAGAAACAAAAAATAAATGAATGAAAAAGTAAATGAATAAATGAATGAATAGGAATTCATTGAATGTCTGAAAGTACTCCTAGTCCTTGTAGAGTAATAATTATAGAGATAGGTCATAAGACATTGGAACCAGGAACTAGAAAATTCAAATTCAAAATGAGTTGCTCTTTCTTTCTTAGGATATTTGACCTCTTGGCTCTCCCTCTTTTGGCACATTTACATTATTTTTCCTTAATCTTATTGTAGATTCTTTTAGTATGCTGTGGCCTGCACCTGTTGATCCTAGCCTCTGCTTTGCCTGATTTCCTAGCTCTAGCACTCATCAGAAACCAAGTGAAATCTAGCTTCTATATTCCAATTCTAAATTCCAAGAAGAGATTCTGATTGGGATAGCTTTGGTCAGATGTAAACTCCTGTCCAATCAGCAGTGGTGAAGGATGAACTGACAAGGGCATCACAAACATGACTACAAATATGCACATGGGCACAGGCACAGGGGTGCATTTACCCAAAAGATCCCAAAAATGTTGGCACAGAGCAGTTCCTCAACACATACTTATGATATTTAATGTCAGGCTCACAAAGTTTATAGAAAATACACCTTTCCAACCTCCTTAATTTCTTTCTTGAAGTATTGTAATTGGTAAAGCTAAAGATAAGACGTGGCTGATGTCTAAATATAGAAATAAATAGAATAACTGAAAGACTGTTGGGAGATTTAGCCTGAAGGGCAATCACTTTCTAACTTAATAAGTATTTTAGATCTTGATGTAGCTGTCTTTGTTTGGGTGAAAATTTGTTTGATCCTGTCTTACTATTAGAAAAGTTACAGCATGCAAATTTTATGCATTCTTTTGAAGTTCAAACACGTTACCTTTTGTTGACAGGTACTAATTTATATGAGGAAGGCAAAGGAAAAATGGATTCAAACAAATGCTGTAGGTTCGTAAGTATGCTAATTCATGGATTTTCTAATTGGCTTTCCTTTTTTTTTTTTTTTAACTTTTCCCCTAAGTCTGCTGATTAGTTATGATTGCTTTATTACAAGGCTCTGGAGGGCATCTGAAAACATAATCACCTGGGGAAGTCTAGCCCCTGGTTTTGGGGATTGATCTTACACGACGTTAAAGCAGCACCATCCAACAGAAATGTAATGTGAGGGGCACCTGGGTGGCTCAATCAGTTAAGTGTCTGACTCTTGGTTTTAGCCCAGGTCAGGATCTCACGGTTCATGAGACCGAGTCCCATGTTGGGCTCTGTGCTGTCTGTGGAGACTGCTTGAGTTCTCTGTCTCCCCCCACACCCTGCTGCTCCTCCCCTCCTCCCCAACAAATAAATAAACATTTTAAAAAATGTAATGTGAGTTACACATGAAACTTCAAATTTTCTTTTTAGAAATTGTTTTAAGTTTATCTTGACTTATTTATTTTGAAAGAGAGACAGAGCAGAAGAGCAGGGGAAGGGCAGAGGCAGAGGGAGAGTGAGAATCCCAAACAGACTGCACTGTCAGCATGGAGCCCAATGAAGGGCTCGAATGAACGAACCATGAGATCATGACATGAGCCAAAACCAAGGGTTGGACGTTTAACCTACTGAGCCACCCAGGTGCCCCATAAAATTTAAATTTTCTAGTAGTCACACTTTAAAAAGTAAAAAATCAATAAGATTAATTTTAATAATTTTATTTAAACTGATAACTCTAAAATATTTTTAAAAGACTATTTTTTTATGTTTTATTTATTTTTGAGAGAGAGAGAGACAGTGTGAGCAGGGGAGGGTCAGATAGAGAGGGAGACACAGAATCTGAAGGCAGGCTCCAGGCTCTGAGCTAGCTGTCTGCACAGAGCCCGATGCGGGGCTCGAACTCATGAACCGCGAGATCATGACCTGAGCGGAAGTCAGACACTCAACTGACTGAGCCACCCAGGCATCCCATACGTCTAAAATATTTTTATTTCAACACGCAATCAATATAAAAATTAATAAGGTATGTTATACTTTTTTTGTACTAAGTCTTTGAAATCTACTGTGTTTTATACTTAAAACATAAATTTCAATTCAGATACTAATTTTTCAATGGTTAAAGAGAAATACAGTCCAGGGGTACTGGGTGGCTCTATCGGTTGAGTGTCCGACTTCAGCTCAGGTCATGATCTCACAATCTGTGAGTTCAAGCCCCGCATCAGGCTCTGTGCTGACAGGTCAGAGCCTGGAGCCTGCCTCAGATTTTGTGTCCCTCCCCCCCCCCCGCCCCTCCCCCACTTGCACTCTGTCTCTCTCTCAAAAAGAAATAAACATTAAAAAGAAAACTTAAAAAAAAAAGAAATATGGTCCGATCAAGATAATACATGCGTGGGGTGCCTGGGTGGCTCAGTTAAACATTGACTCTTGATGGCAGCTCAGGTCATGATCTCATGGTTTGTGGGTTCAAGCCCCGTGTTAGACTCCATGTTGTCAGACCTTGCTTGGGATTCTCTCTTTCTTAAAAACAAACAAACAAAAAACTTTTAAAGTTAAAAAAATAAACTAAACAAAAGAATAACATCAGATTTTCTGTTGTTCTACGTGGGTTCTGCAGCATATGCCTTCAGAAATGTTCTTCTCGTTGGCTAGATATTGCTTGATTCTAATACCTGCTCATTTGACCATGTTTGGCTTCAGCATGTCCTTGGATGTAGCATTCTGATACCCATCTATAGGGGATATCTGTTTTTGTTCCCCTGAACAACATCTGTTCCTTTTATTCTGTTATCAGGATCTCCTTTTCCATGGGGGAGCTCATTCTACATGGGCTGGATGTGACATCTTCTTCTTCCTAACCATAGTCGAGCCCTTGTTGTAGAGACAGTGTTGCACATTCTTACTTTTTTCTGGGCACATAGCTAGACTACATTTCCCTGCCTCTCTTGCCTTTAGAAGTGGCCATATAACTAAAGTTGTACCAATGGACTGTGGGCAAAAGTGAGGCATACAAATTCTGAACCAAGGCTCGAAGAAAGGAGCATGCTTCTTCCACACTCTCATTCCCCTTCCCAGAAGCTAGAACATGAATGTGCTGACCATATATACTTTGGGGGCTGGTAGAGAAACAAAATAGAAGAAACTACATTCCTGAATGACTCCATGGAGCAGAGTCCCAGTGAGGAAGAATCTCACTTCAGGCTGAAACATGAGAGTGAAGTATACCTCTATATTCTTGAAGGTGCTGACTTATTTCTGAATCTTTGCTATTATGTGTGACATATGGAAGTGTAACATTACTCTAGCAAATATAATGCAGAACTCAGCTTTAGCCAAAAAAAAAAAAAAAAAAAGCACCTTACTTTTGCCAGCCCAGATGAATGTTTTAGCAACTTGCACGAGACTCAACCCAGATCAGTCAAAGTTATTCTTTGGATGTGTATGTCAAAGCTAGCTGGATTCTTTCTTTCTTTCTTTTTTTAAATTTTTTTTAATGTTTATTCATTTTTGAGAGAGACAGAGACAGAGCATGAATGGGGGGAGTGGCAGAGAAAGAGGGAGACACAGAATCTGAAGCAGGCTCCAGGCTCTGAGCTGTCAGCACAGAGCCCAATGTGGGGCTCGAACTCACAGACTGAGATCATGACCTGAGCTGAAGTGGGATGCTTACTCACAGACTGAGATCATGACCTGAGCTGATGTGGGATGCTTAATTGACTGAGCTACCCAGGTGCCCACTGGATTCTTTCTTTACAGAGTAGTAGTTAATTTGTAGGATGTGTATCCATTACCATCTTTTCCACCACTAGGAGAAAGCCTGCTTGAGAAGTAAGTCAGTTCTTCTCAAGAAACAATATCAAGAAAGGATGAGAAACAGAATGCCCAGGTCCAGCTAGGCTTCAAGTAGAATCAGCATTGACTTGCCAATTGTATGAAATAATAAGTTACCATTTTTGTTTAACTTAGCTTGAACTAGGTTGGTTAGTGTTACTTACAGTGAGTCCTGATAAGTAAATTACCTGTTTCTTTCTCATTCTAACACTCTCTCTTGCCATTAGACCATTTTTCTTATTCAAACATTTTTCTTATGCCCATGTTTGCTTGCCACAGAAAATCAAGGCAGATTTTACTTACCCTGCAAAGGAGATCAGGAGACCAATTGCTCTTTGGGAAAGGTGGGGGTGGGGGTAAAATAAAGTTAGAATATTCTATTACGAGAGTTCTATGTGTGCTGTAGGATGAGTCAGAGAATATCTACTTCATTGACTTGGGAAATTCAGCTTCTTTTCATCCATCTGCATTTTCCTTTTCCCTCCGGATATAGGAGGGATCCTGAGACATAGCAGGGGGGTTCCTGGATCAAAGGAGACATAGCTACTTCCTAGATGAACAAGGGCCCATTCAGATTAGAAAGACCTTTACTAGTCAGTGAAGCACAACCATTATGAATGTATGGAATTAGAGATGTGTTATAGGATTTAGACCCTGCACAATTGAGGGAGAAGCTGAGGAAGCAAACGTCCAGAAAGAGGAACGGGAAATCAGACAGAGAGGCATTAACCAGTCTTCTCAGATCATGTGCCCCAAGGGTCAGACTGCAGGTCTTCTTGCTGCAGCAGCAGCTCCAGAGCAGAGTAAAACTGGGATGGGGGGTGGGGGTGGGGGTTGGAGTCATGGCAAGACCAAGACAAATGTTTAGGAAGTTTCTTCCTCTCTTTGCGCTGTAGTTGAAAGGAGTACAGCCAAAACTATAACCAAAGGAGGCATTATGCTTCCCAAGGAAAAGTCTTGCAAGCAACAGTAGAAGCTGTTGGATCAGGCTTTAAAGGAAAGGATGGAGAGATTCAACCAGTTGGTGTGAAAGTTGGAGATATGGTTCTTCTCCCAGAATATGGAGGCACCAAAGTAGTTCTAGATGACATGGATTATTTCTGGTTTAGAGGCGATGACATTCTCGGAAAGTATGTAGATTAAAATACATCATTATTGAAATGGCACTTAGGGAAGCTGCCTATTCCAGTGAAGTTGTGAAATCTTTAATTATGTAAATAACTTTCACATCTCTTTTATAATACACTCATGATATCCAAATTAATGATATCTCATGTCTCTAAAATTTACTTTTGGTGTACTGATATAAACATTACCAAATAAAAATGCATAAATGAGTGGTTAATCTATTAAAAAAAATCAGTCTTCTTGGGGTGCCTAGAGGGCTCAGTTGGTTAAGCATCCAACTTCAGCCCAGATCATGATCTCATGGTCCATGAGTTCCAGTGCCACATTGGGCTCTGTGCTGACAGTTCAGAGCCTGGAGCCCGCTTTGAATTCTGTGTCTCCATCTCTCTCTGCCCCTCCCCTGCTTGCACTCTGTCTGTCTGTCTCTCTCAAATAAATAAACATTAAATAAAAGTTTAAAAATATTAAAAAATCTGCTTCTTAAAGCATTGATACAAGTGGACAAGATAGAAGATGCAGGGAAGTTAAGAGAAGTCAAGAACATCCAGTCCCTGAAGTGAAAACACAAAGGGGAAGTTCACGGGAAAGTCTATGGGAAGTTACTGACTCTCCGTAGCTATGGCTTCTGTGGGTCTGTAGCTAGGTTTCTGGTGGTAGGCGTGCGCCTCTGTTAAGTAGCAGTGGTAGTAGTTGGGAAAAAGTGTTAGAAGGGGCCGGAGGAGAGTGAAGGAAAACTGGAACTTGCTGGGCACCTCTGCATTGGTTTTTCATTCTATCTGACTGCAAAGAACTTTGGAGAGTACTAGCCACTATTTCACTTCTGTCTCCCAAATCCCAAATTAATCACTGCTAACCTAGAAACATATAGGGCAAGAAATTCAGGAAAATGTGGTTTCCAGCTTGGCCAGACTGACTTTAGAGGAACCCAGGACAAGGTCCATCTCTGTGGTGATACCAAGGCAAACCATGAACCATCCATTAAAAGGCAGCACTTGACAACAAAGTATAAGATACAGTTAGCACAACTCATCCTTTGGGGAGCAATCTAGGCTTCTACATCAGGTTAGTGCTTTCTTTGTGTCGTCTTTGGGTTTTTAAGTAGTTCTTCTAATTCCCCACCACAAAGGGATCCTGACCCTGCCTATCACCCTGTTTCTTCCTTGCCATTGGATTGTTATGACTTAGCATGTGGTTGCCTCTTCTTTCTACCAAATTGGCTAATTCACTTCTGTTGTTTTTATCTATTTCTTCTGGACCTGGACATGTTTAGGATGCCCAAGACTCTTGCCAGTCCATATTCCCAGCTAAGGCTCAGATCTTCCTATACCCATAAATGGCTTCTTCACCTCAACTGGGGAGGCCAGTCTTCCTTCATGCTTACCAAAGCATGGTGAAGTGCACCAACTGTTCTAACATTGAAACCCCGGTATTATTAGTGATTTTTTTCTGTAGATGGCAGACTTCCTCTCAACTCAATGAAGGGATTTTTTTTCTTCTTATTTTTTTTTTTAAGAGGGAGAGGGAGAGAGCAAGAGAGGGCAAAGAGAGAGAATCTTAAGCAGGCTCCATGCCCAGTGCAGAACCTGACATGGTTCTCAATCTCATGACCAGGAGATCATGACCTGAGCTGAAATCAAGAGTCAGATGCTTAACTGGCTGAGCCACCCGGCCAGGGACTCCTTAATGAAGGGATTTTCCATGCTTGAGCACGACCTAAGTAGATTGATATAAAGAATATATAGTCAAAGAAACATATGGATTTGGTGCCAACAGACTAGCCTTTGTATATGTAATGTGGTTGCTAGGTAAAAACAGACAAAATGCTTGGAATAATACTGGATCTGGCCCTAGACCCACCCTTTAGATTAGGATACTAAAGAGAATTCATGGGTAGGATTAGCCTTCTGATGGCAGAGGTTCAACTAGGAAGGCAAGGAGCAGCATCTTGCTATCCTACCAAGTAATTTGAAACTTTTCCACACACATTTTATTGAAACTAGATTAAAGGCTGGATTTGAATCATAATTCTAACTTCGGTTAGCATTGTGATTTTGGGCACATCATTTAATTTCTATGAATCTAGTTTCCTTCATCTAGAAAATGGAATGAATCATTCCTACCTCTCAGGGTTGTTGTAAACATTCAGTGTTGGAACTAAAGCATCTAAACTGCCAGGCACACAGTAGGTTGTGATCAATAAATTGAAACCTTTATTCCACTATCAAATTCTGGGTCTTCATGTTTAGCTCGGCAATGACTGAAACTTCATTGCTAAATCTAAGCAGACTTCAAAGAGCTACAGGAAGAAGAAGCTGTTGACTATTAGTTCCAGCAGGTCTTTTGATATCATATGCTTGTTTTTGTTGAATGTTCAGAGTTTGGACTAGAATGAACTGACCTGCTGGAACAAATCCAGGAGAGGCTCAAAGCCTCATTTGGACATGAACACTCAGGACCTCACCTGAACTAGTAAGCTGAAGTCTAAGGATTGAAGATGGTTCAATCTTGGATCTGGGGTTCTCTCATCAATGAATCTGAACCATAATCATAGTTATTTCTCTCCACACTTAGCACAGTGAAGCAGATGAGTCCCTGAGGAGTCAAGGACACTGAAGTATCGGCCCTGGAGGGCTACCTCTGGACTCCTTACTAGGAAACGGTTTAAGCCACTGTTTCCTGAACCTCTATTACTATCAGGTACACACCAATCTCACATACAAGATGCATACTTCTGGGATTCAGCTCTTCATTCTCAGTGTTCTGGAGATGAATTCTGTTATGTGGGAGAAATGCAAAGGAGGTAACATTCAGATCTGGAAGACTTAGAAGGAACCAGATGCTCTGTCCTATATCTATGTGGAACTTTGATCATGTGTGCACTGAGCACAAAAATCACCCAATGTCAGATTGAGTTGACCTCTGCCTTCAGAATCAAAGAGCCAGTGCTACAAATAAAAACAGAATTCTGAATTTGGTTCAGAGAAACCCAGCTAGTTTATTTGGACTTCATCTAACACCTGCAACCATTTGACAATTTCTATAAAGTATTGATAGCAGTACAGCTTTTACTCCTGTCTTACTACTTCTTGATCTCATTGTCTTTGAATCTTAATGTTAACTTTTCTGACTCATATTCAATGAATCTTTATTGCTCTGGACTTGGTGTTTTCATGTTTCCTTTATGTATTTTGTAACAATCATGGGAGGTATAGGTCATAATTATTTTAATAGCTAATATATGTGTATATATTTATATAAATTATGTGCCAGACACATAGTTCTAAGCATTTTATTAACTCATTTAATTACTCAAAATATCACAATTTGAGGTAGTCTTTATTAAATCATCATCATCTACTTTTTACAGGTGAGGAAATTCAAGTGTGGAGTTAGATTATCCAAGGTCACATAAGCAATGAGCGGTAGCGCTCGGATTCAGACCCAGGCAGTCTGGCTCCACAGTTCATGCTCTAACCACTAGTCTACATTGCCTGCAATTTTAAAATAAAGCCAAGACTCAGGAAGTAAGTGAATTGACCAGGGACCTGCAGCTGTTAATGAGTGGAGCTACTATTCCAACTCAGGTTTTTGGATTCTAAGGCTCATATCCTATCTATTCCATGCTGCTTTCATCAGCTATAAGGTATGTGACTTTAGGCAAGTCCCTTGATTTTGTCAAGCCTCATTTTCCACCTATAAAATGGGGATAATAATGCTGATTTCATAAGGGTGTTCTTGGATTAAATACAATTAATTACATAAAATGTTTAACTCACTCCCTGGCATATAAGTAAATTCTTAATAAATATTAACTTGCCAGCTAATGGATGGGTTCCCAAGAAAAGCTCTTTATGCTCAATGCTTGATAAGTATTAAGAACATGTTAATTCTGAGCATGTTAACTAAGAACATGTTAATTATGGAAAGCACAATGTATATAAAAAATTGACAGTTTGACATAATTTCTGTTCTCTAAACCTTGATAATTGCATTTAGATTGGCTTTAGAACTAGACTGTTGTGTCATGGAAATACTTCTTGTCAAGGGCAAAAAAATTATTGTGTAAGCCCTTAAAAACCCACTCCAATGAAAGCTCTTTAAAAAAAATTAGGTATTTGTGATCTGTGTCTATATACTCTCTTAAAATAGCATTCTTTTATTTCCATATCAAAATTTTAAGGTGAGTTAAGCCTGAAACACTAAAAAACAATGTTTGTTGACCTGATAATCTGTTTTCCTATTGTCTGTTGAAGCTTCTTTTGACAGAATCAATGAAAATTATCAGGTTAAGTATAAGTCTCTTTGTTCCTCTAAACAAAATTGTGATGTACTTGTCAGATTTCAAGGATATGATGGTACATGGTTTAAAAATGTCCTAGATAATTGTACTACAGAAAGTAAAAGATCTTAGACAATAAAAAGTAAGAGCCAAGAATATTTTAAACTCAAAATAGATAGAACTATTTTTATAATGTGGGTAGTAGCTGGAAACAGATCAATAGAACAAGAATATTCATGGTTTTTGCAGCATGGTGTCCATTTCAATGTATATTTGGAGTTATATGTAATATTCTTTGCATTCATAGACCCATTCCTGTCCAAGTCCACTGCCATAATTACAGCCCACCAACTCTTACCTACATGATAATACCAGGCTTTCAATCCTTAGCATTTGTGTCATATTATGCTCCAACTAAACATATTAATTGATTATCCATTTGCCTTCAAGATGAAATCCAAACTGCTTAGTCTGACATCAAGTACACCATTATTGTGAGCATTATACAAGATAATATAAACTGATTCATGAATTTGTTCATTCAGTATAAGTTGACATTTTGTTGGCCCATTCCCTGTGCTAAACTTTGGGCATGCAGATGGAGATCATGGTCTCATGATCAAAGCAACGTGTTCGCACCTTGCAGAGCGGAGGACAGACAAGAATAGCATCATTCGACATATTATGTGGTAGTGGTATAATGGAAGTAAACCGAGGATACTGTGGAAGTTCTGAGGAAAGGTACCCACATTTCCAACTTACCTCCTACTGTTTCTTTATGCAAGCCATGTGCTAAATTGGTCTAATTGCAGTTCTCCTAAATAGCACACACATGCCCGTCTCTCTGACTTTGATGGTAATGTGTTTTTTCTTGCTCAGTGTCTTTATTATTTGTTTATCCATTCAACCAATACAGACTGAAATTGTACCACATGCTTCAGTATGTGTGCTATACGCCACAGATCAGTGAATGAGAGAGCCACAGCCTTACTCTCTAGAAGCCGACAATGTCACTTTTCCCATTCCCTCCTGCTCCCTCTAAGAGTCCCCTTCCTTGACCATTCGGCCTATGGTGTCTTCTTCTTGAGCTCCAGTAAACTTATTGTCTGTCACATGTCAAACTTTCTGCAGTTATCTGGGATCAATCAGTATTTACTGGTGAATTTATCACAAGTAACAGGAAATATAAATATCCTTATTAGATAAAAACTTTAGATTATTTTAAAACTCTGATCTTACTCCTTTAGTTGGATGATGGTTGGCAATTCCCATGAGACTCCATCTCCATACTTGTTACAAAATGTGCAGAATGAGCAGAATGAAAGAGTTCCAAGTGTGAAATTATGTTTCTTTAAAAATCTAAAATTTTAGTATCCATTTGATAAGCTAGATCAAATTTCTTCACATTTTATTTCTAATGCACATAGATATTTAGAGGAAGGGGAAGGAGGTCAGGGTGGAGAAAGAAGAAAGTAGGAGAAGAAAAAGAAAAGGAGAACAAGGGCTCCGCTAGAAAGAGGGGTGAAAACTTTGTGAAATAAGGGCAAAGACCCTTCTTTGCAGAGAATGTTTCATTTTCGGGGCTGCTTTCCTCCTACTCCCCATGTCAAATCTTGTGAAAAAGCTGGGTGTCTTGTTAGTTCTTTGTGTGGGATTCATACATTGAAAAGCAAGGGCTGGAATGTGGGGTGAGAGTCATATGACTGACCTCCAAAATCTCCCAATATATGTGTCATATAGTTGACTAAGAGCAGTTTGAAAAAAAAAGGCCAAGAGTATCTGTGTATAAATATATTTTAATAAAGCCCAGTGTTAAAACCTCCCAAAATAAACAATGTGTCTTGAGGTTCTCATGTATTTCTGATATAATCAAAGGATTATGAACTCAATTTTTAAAATTAAATATATAGTTTAGTCCAGGTTTTCTGGGTAAATCACTTTATTTCAGCTTTTTTTTTTTTTTTTTTTTGCACATCTGCTATATGCTAGGCAGGGTGTTTATATGTTGGATCAATGGAACGCAGTTTCTACTTGCAAGGTGTTTACAATCAATGGGGGTAACTATTATTAGTCATCAAATCATTTTTGTTATAATATTTTACATGACATGCATATCCACATTTATTTTAAATTTCTTCACTCTTATATGTCTGTATGCATAATTGATTATGTATAATTATATATATATAACTTCGTACATATATATGTGCAAATATAAGAAAATGCCTACAGATGTGATATTTTAGAAGGCTGGTAGACTCCTTAAAGTCCATCTTTGTATCCTGGGTAGGGAACTTCAGGCAAAAGGAGACTATGCTATAGAAAATTTTGAAATTGCAGAGTATTGTCCTGTCCAAGAGGTTGATGCCAGCTTTTTAAAATTAAAATGCCCACAAATCACTACTACAATAAAAATGGAACACCTAAACCCTGCACAGTTTAAAGTTTCTGTAGTAAATTTGCCTGAACGTAAGCAACTCAATGAATTCATCACTCATAAATATCATGTTATAATTTTTTATAAATCAGTACATGTAAATCTTTCCTTTTTTGCCTATAGCAAATCAGGAGAGCAGTCATTGATAGACTCTTACAGTTATTGTTGGAATGCTCTTTCTCTTTAGGGCAGAGGTAACATCACCTGATAGGATTTTGAGAAGTTGATTTATTGTTGGCTGTTTACCTAGCCCTTTTCCATAAATTTCTCTCTAGCAGATCTAAGCCATGGAAATCACATGGTTAGTCTTCTGTTTTTGAGAGCAGTGACTGCTTTCTTGAACTCTCTTTTCAGTACTAGCAGCTCTGTCTTGTTCTCTGATGTTATGCAAAACACATCTGCCTTTTAACTTGCCGCATCCAAACCTTATTTGCCATGTGCATTTTCTATCCTTTGATCCCTCTCTGCGTTACTATTTATCAGTATCAAAAAGCATCAGCTGGAAGCTGGGCAAATGTAAAGGTGCCCAGCATTGCTTTTGGCACCGAATCCATAAAATCAAGTCAGTGGCACATCTGGTGAGTTTTTCTCTAACTGGACTGCACGCATCACAAGAGCACCACTTTCCCCTTTCCTTACTGAGTCATGTCAGGAATTGAATGTGAGCTTTATCCTTAAAATCATGAGTAAGTTCCCCGCAAGTCCTAGCACACAGCAGTTTGGTCATTTAAATGAGCTCCTTTTCAAAATATCGTTGTATAACTTTCCTTCTGAACAATTACTACAGTGTGAATGTTACATGATACTTGTGTGATTGATTAATAATATCTATCTTCACAATTATATTGTAAGCAGCATGTGTTGGGAAGCATGTCTAGATGGCTCCTCTTTATATTCCTGGCACCTAACACAGTACCTGCCTGGCATATACCTGTAATGATTAAAATGTGAATGAATTTGGTGCACCTGGGTGGCTCAGTTGTTTAAGCGTCCAACTTCAGCTCAGGTCATGATCCCACTGTTCGTGGGTTCCAGCCCTGCGTCAGGCTCTGTGCTGACAGCTCAGAGCCTGAAGCCTCCTTTGGATTCTGTGTCTCCCTCTCTCTCTGCCCCTCCCTGCTCACATTCTGTCTCTCTCTCACAAAAATAAAATAAACACTAAAAAAATTTTTTTAATGTGAATGAATTTAGCTTTGTCCAAATATTACAGAAGTTTCTCCTCTGGAATTGTCTTCAGAGCCAATTTGCCAGCTACAAGAGATGGTTTCTTGATTTTCTTTGAAGAGCACCAGAGCATCTGGGTCTGCCTGTGTTTTCCTTTCTCTTTCCTTTGCTGCACTTAGGCCCTCTCGGTTGGCTTCCTTTTTCTCTTAGCGCTGCGGAAACCCCCGCTGGAAGTTACCTGGCACAGCTGCCCTGATGCTGACTTGGACTCCACTCAGGGTACCCTGGGGCAGGCTGAGGGGTGGAAGTAATAGAAAGCCTTTGGTGAAATACTCGTTGCACTGACCGAATTTACCATGATGCTGTCTACCTGCTGTCGTTGCCAGGAACGCCTTACGTGGGTGTGGTTAGCTGAACATGGTGAATGTTCATTGTTGAAGGTTTGGGACTCAGGTTTTAAGTGAGCTCTTTATAACCGAGATAGTCTAAAGTGAGCTGATGGCTTTAATAGTAATTATTGGTGGTGAGGGGAGGGGCTGAATTTACACAGGACCATAACTGTCTTCTTATGTATTTCTGTAAGACTTAAGTTTCCTTTTTACCCCGGGACTATGTTTACCTTAGTAATTAAAAGAATGATGTATGGGACACCTGGGTGGCTCAGTGGTTGAGCATCTGACTTTGGCTCAGGTCATGATCTCTTGGATTGTGAGTTTGGACCCTGCAAAGCTCTCTCTGTGGTCATCGCAGAGCCCACTTCAGATCCTCTGTCCCTCTCTCTCCTCTGCCCCTCCCCCGCTCAAGTACATGCCTGCTCTCTCTCTCAAAAATAAATTTAAAAAATTAAAATAAAGATGTACCAATGAATAGTTTTAAGTGTCATAGGAAAATGATGCCCTTTAGTCATTGTCAAGAATTTACCAATTAAAAAAGCTTCAAAACACAATATAAAATGGAATATATTTATCATAAAATATATACAGAGCAAGTTATTGAGTTGATAATAAAATCACCTAGAATTATTGTGTTTTGAAGCCCATACCTAAAATTATATGGTGTGCTGGCCCAGAAAGGACACTGAACCAGGGTGCCCCAGATGCAACTGCTTGCCAGCTCTGTGGGCAGCAGGCTAGCAAACTCCATGTGTCTCCATTGTCTTGTCTATAAAATAAGGACAGTCTAGTTCATATCTTACAGAGTCAGAAGCACGCAGGCAAGGCTTAGCACTCAGTCAGGCCGTATCAGTATTGTGGCTGCTATTGTCGTTTTCTATTTCCAATAATTATATAGATCTCAAGATGTTACTACCCTGCTTATCTCTTGGAGCTTATTGTTCATAGATACAATTTACAGTTGAGAAAGCTAAGTGATGATAATTTGCTTGATATCTGGCAAGTTTCCCCTTCTCCCCCAATTACATTCACCCTTTATCAAGTAGTACTGGAATATATTTATTTCATTGTGGGGTCTACAGACATGTGGGCAAAGGAATGGTATAGAAAGTGGTCATGAACTCAGAGAAAAAGGGGTGGTCTGGTCTGATGACATGGGGATGTTAGAGGTTACATACCAGCTTCACTACGTGTCTACTAGCTGTGTGATCTTGGATAGATCACTCAACCTCTCTGAGCCACTTTTGTCATCTCTGAGATAAAGATATTATCTACTTCGCTCAATTGCTGTGAAATAATGTATGCAAAAAGGAGGGAGGCCTTGGTGGCTCAGTTGGTTAAGTGTCCAACTTCAGCTCAGGTCATGATCTCGCAGTTCACTGGTTCGGGGTTTAAGCCCTGCTTTGTGCTCTGTGTTGACAGCTCTGAGCCTGGAGCCTACTTTGGATTCTGTGTCTCCCTCTCTCTGCCCCTCCCCCACTCCCATTCTGTTTGTCTCTCAAAAAAAAAAAGCATTAAAAAATTTTTTTTAAAAAACTGTATGATAAATGCTTTGTGAACTTTTTTTAGTTAGATTCAGTAGGCTAGTTCCACCTTAGGAGCCGTGTACCACCCGTAGTTCCATATGGCCCCTCATCCTCATGTTTCCTTCTCCTGTTCTCCTCCAACCTTTCCCTCCTTGTCCATATTCCCTACGAAGTTGTGTATTTATTTCAGCCCCGAAACTAAGGGCATGCAGTCATGCACTGATATAATTTGTCCCCAGATCTCTTTCCCACTAGTCCCACCACTGGTTAAGGCACTGAAAGCCAGAGAGAGAAAAATGGTTTAAAATTTACTGAAACACAGCTTAAAGCAACCTGACTATAACTGGAAAATAATTGTGGCAAACAGTCACTTCTTCATGAGGTAAAAGCAGTCGTGTTCTCTAGAAGAGAAAGTAACATGCGGAAGTGCATCTCCAAGATCACAGACATCTAGCTGGCTTTTGAATACTGGCTTTAGTGTTAGTATTCAGTAAATATTTATTGAACAACTATAATGCTAGTTAGGAGGATGAAAAAAAGAAAACTGAGTCATCCGTGCCTCTCAGGATCCTATGTTCAGGTGTAATACTTACACACATTCATGTCCATAGGTAGGGCTGATAGGAGCATATCAGTACAAGCATGCATACTATACACATACACACGCTCACATTGTGTTTGAAAAACAAAGCAATACAATCTCTTAGAGATATATTTGAGTGCTTTAAACACTGTTTAACTTCTTAAACTTGTGGTTTACTTGGTAGGCAGGTAATACAAGTAGTATGCAAAATATTTAAAAATAGAAAATACTGACTTTGAAAACTTCTTATATAGCTTTTTCATTGCCACAACTTAGTCATTAAAATACTCATACTCAAGGCACCTGGGTGGCTCAGTCAGTTGAGTATCCAACTTTGGCTCAGGTCATGATCTCACGGTTTGTGAGTTCGAGCCCCGTATTGGGCTCTGTGCTGACATCTGGGAGTCTGGAGCCTGCTTCAGGTTCTTTGTCTCCTTCTTCCTCCCCCTCTTCTCTGTCCCTCCCCTGCTCATGCTCTGTTTCTCTCTCTCAAAAATAAATAAACATTAAAAAATACTCAGACTCTAGTCCCAAAATAACTTACTTCACATGTGCTTCTTAAAAAAAATCCTATAAATTGAAGGTCTTTGCTTTTTGAGTCTCTGCATATATTTACCATTCAAACATAAAGACCTTGCATTTTAAGAATAACCCATCAAAAAGGAGACATAAAGTTTGAGATCTCCAACACACACACACTTTCAAAATCCTAAAATCTACCAAAAACTCCTAGAAGTAACGTCCCATTATGTATTTAAAACTTAAAAAGTCTCTGAAGTTCATTTCGTTTTGAAGTATACCAAATTCCATGGCTCACTAGTTTTTTGTTCAGTTTCTTTTATATGACCATGAGTCCACCCACATTTTTTCCCTGCATCTCCTTTATCAGCCTTAGAAAGGGAAATGACCCGGGGCCCTGGAAAACTAGGATGCATGCCACTTGTGATTTGTCCCGTGGTTTGTGAGTTCCCTTTAATTATCTTCCTCTTTCCAGTGGATATTTGGAAATCTTCCTTTGTATATTGAAAATCCTTGTGGGAATAAGTATACTAGAGATCAAAATCCAGGTTAAAGAGGCTAAACACTCTCTGGCCAGGAAAATGAGCTGTGTGAGAGATAAAGGTTGTATTAGGGAAGAAAAGGAATGATGGAAGACTTTTCTCAGGGGTAGTGGGATAAATGGGTCAAGTACCACAGTATTGGGTTAACTCACTGCTTGGTGGGAGCTATAGACAGCTGGTTAGAGGTTGAGCCCATTACAATTGCTGGAAAGTGGCTCTGTTGGATTATTTCCAGCTCATCCAGGTTACCGTTGTGGAAAAATAAGAATCATTACTGTGAGTTACGGTTTTCAAGAAACTCTTCAGAAGCCCTGGGTGGGGAGCAGAATATACAGAGCCATAAACGCTCCATGGATCAAAATGTAAGGGATAGAGTAAGAGCAGTTGCTCTTTAAAATGGTAGTGTCATTGGGGAGCCTGGGTGGCTCAGTCGGTGAAGCATCCGACTTCGGCTCAGGTCATGATCTCACAGCTTGTGAGTTCAAGCCTCGAGTTGGGCTCTGTGCTGACAGCTCTGAGCCAGGAGTCTGCTTTGGATTCTGTGTCTCCCTCTCTCTGCTCCTTCCCCAGCTCACCCTCTCTCTCTCTCTCAAAAATAAGTGAACATTAAAAAAAAATTAAAAAACAAAGATACTACCATTATCTTTGGGCTTCCAGGGTCATTTTCTCTTCTCTTGGTTAGTGAGCTGGCCAATTAAGATGCATCGCCATAACCATCAGTGTTCCATTGACTCGAGTCTGGGCATCCAGGGGCTATTCGTGCTCTCTGCTTCTTGACACTTATTTTCCTTCTGCCTGTGATACTGGAGGTGAAAGTAAAAAATCAGTACTTTTTTTTTCTTATTAGCAACACTTGTAAATGTTTGAGGGGATAACTGATAATTAAAACAAAGTTTTTCTAATTACATCTTGATATCATCTGCCAGTGTATTTCCCAGTTACCATGGAAAATTGTGATCACTACGAAGCTTCCTTATAATAGAGCTTTGACACTTGCTGTGGAGCTCCTGCCAAGAGGTACTTGGAGGTAGAGGTGAGGGAGAGGTGCCAACCTGTGACTGTACCAGACAATGTTTGTTCAACATGTTGGGCTGAGTAGCCCCTGTCATTCTCTGAGAAGGGCTTCCTCATGTGAGGTTGGTGCGTCCCAGCCATTGTTCTGTGACATCTGAGACTACTTCCTATTACTCCAGGGGATTACACAGTCCTGCAAATAGTCTCAAAACAATATTTAAATTAACACTTTTGTAAGTAGGCCCTATGTCTTGTAGTACCCTTTTCCACCTCCCTCCTCCCCTTTTGGAATGGGGAAAAATGAAAGATGGCTGTCATGATGTGAAAACTCAATTTTAATTTTGTTTCTATACCATAGAAACCATGTATCAAAAAACTACAATATGTCTTCCACTGTATGCATGTGAGAGGTACAGTTATCCTACACAAGCTGTTTATGAACAAAGAAACTGAAACCATGAAAAATCCAGAACCTACGGCCCAGATCATACAGCTGTAATGAGCAGTTCTGGAATTTTAACCTAGTTTCTGTAACAAAAGCCTTTACTCTTTCCAGTACACCATCCTGATTCTCCAGCTCCTTAAGTTGAGCAACTATGTCTTAACAAATCTTTATATATCCCACAGTTCAGAAGTGGAGACCCAGTGTCAAAGACACAAGTTTTAACCAATTGCTTGGGTAAAATCACATGACTTCTCTAGGTCTCATCTACTTCATTTATAGTTAGATCATAATAGTTAACATTTATGGACTGTATGAAAGACATTGTTAGGCACATAACATACCTTAATTAACCCTTAGCTTAATTAACCCTCTTAACATCCTATACCTATGTCATAGGTCTAATTACACCTATTTTACAGAGAAGGAATAAGACAGGGAGATTAATAGTTTGGACAAGTTCACAGAGCTAAAACAGTGGGATCATGATTGAAATGTGGGGTCATGATTCAAATGTGGAATGATGATTCAAATTCTGACTCTAGTCTAGAGGATGGACCCTTAACCCCCGTCCTATACAGTTTCCTGTAAGACCGTCATGGCCACTTCCTTCTCTCTGGTCTATGACTACATAGCTGCAGACATTCTCATCTTGATGACTACCTTTGATTTCTTAACTCTTCCTTTTAAAAGACTTTTCTCTTTAGTTACTAATAAAGTTTGGGGGCACCTGCCTGGCTCAGTCGGAGGAACGTGTGACTCTTGGTTGTGAGTTTGGGCCCCATGTGGGATATAGAGATTACTTAAATAAATGAAACTTAACAAAAGATAAAGTTTGGCATTCTCTACAATTAGAATAATTCTCCACTGATTAACCCCATGTTTATTCTATTATTCTATAGTTCCTGTCTAGCATAATTTACTATCTTCTCCAAAAGATTTACACAAGCCAAGTCTTATGTGGATCATATTTCTCCATTTGGGATATGCCTTATACAAAGATAATGCCTCCCACCTTCTAAAACCTATGACTCAGTGCAGCACAAAGTGTAGTTTTATGTCATCTAAGGAGGCCACATCAGAATTCTATTTTCACAGTAGCAAATTGTGATGCTGCAGGATTGGGTTATCTTTTAAAGGGGAGGAGTAAACACCAGGAACAGATGATCCCTTAACAAACAATTCTGTTTTGGGGCACCTGGGTGGCTCAGTTGGTTAAGCATCCAATTTCAGCTCAGGTCATGATCTCACAGTTCGTGAGTTCGAGCCCAGCGCCGGAGTCTGTGCTGATAGCTCAGAGCCTGGAGCCCACTTTGGATTCTGTGTCTCCCTCTCTTTCTGCTCCACCCCCACTCATGCTGTCTCTCTGTCTCTCAAAGGTGAATAAATGTTAAAAAAAATTAAAAAACAAACAAACAATTCTGTTTTTGTTCTGTGTTAAAACCATAGGAACAGAAGCAAACAAAAACTAAAAGTTTATCCAAACCAAATATTTATGCCTTCCCCTGGGTGACTGTAAATATGCTAATTAACATTTTAAATATTGAGGATTCTGAGCAAAATCATAATTTATATTAATACGACCACACAAACCTAGCCTTTATTTCTGGAATAGGTATAATTATCTAATTAGAGATGACAGAAATACAGATAAATAGTGGAAGAGGAAACACAGTGAATAGATCTATTCACAGTATAACATAGTAAATGGATGCTGAAAAAAAATTAGACGTTTAATGTCATTTATTGAAATTCCTTTGTACTCTTTATTAAATAATTGAACATCATGTCTTACAGTTACGGTGTTTTATTTCAATGACTCAAATTAAAAAGAATGGAAATGTATAAGTATGTCCATAAATATACTACATTCTTAATTACTATTATTATTATTAAGATTTTATTTTTAAGTAATCTCTACACCCAGCGTGGGGCTTAAACTCACAATCCTGAGACAAAAGTTGCACACTCCACCAATTCTTTTATATTATTGCTCATTTTGCTAAAATGCTGCCTTTTTCTAGAAGCGTATTTAAAGTCAATGAATTTATGAGGAAAATACAAGTAAAATGTTAGACTACTTGCATTTTATTAAAAAATAAAACTTTAGGAAATAATACTCTTCATATTCAATAGTTGCCCTTATTTACTATTTATCAATTCTAGAAAGTTAGAAGAAGCTGGAAAGCTTACTTAATTAGTTTCCAAATATTTAAAACTTACTTACAACTATCCCTTTTATCCCTAGAGCATCTGATAAGGTAGTATAAGTAAACCATTTCAGAAAATACCCCCTGAGCTATTGGAATGAAAGAAGAGCTTATCTGAGACTTAATCTCACATTTTCCAAAAGACTTTAATCCATACCTACAATGATTCTTTTAGTAGAAGTGATGTGTTTATCTGCTTCAGAAGTTGAAGAGGAGAGCTGATCAATGCTCCTCAAATATTGGTCACATCTAAGAGAATAATTTGAAAGATCCAAGATTAAATAGGTTCAAAATATTTGAAAACAAAAGTCTCTACTGGAGTGAATTTATTTTCCTCTATCATTTTTCTTGCTTTTATGTTTTTTGACATTGCCTGCCTGCTTGGCTCTTGGTATTTATGAATTCTTTCCAATCATTGCTTGACTGGGAATAAATCCCTTTTCTTTTATGCTACTCTATTGAAATTTTGTTGAAAACACAGTCAAGGGGCACCTGAGAGGCTCAGTTGGCTAAGTGTCTGACTCTTGATTTCAGCTCAGGTCATGATTTCGCAGTTGGTAAGATTGAGCCCCATGTTGGGCTCTGTACTGAAAGCATGGAGTCTGCTTGGGATTCTCTCTCTCCACCTCTCTCTGCCTCTCCCCAACTCATGTGCTCAGGCACACATGTGCACACGGTTTCTCTCTCTCTCTCTCTCTCTCTCTCTCTCTCTCTCAAAAATAAATAAATAATTAAAAGGAAAAAAGAAAACAGTCAAGAGGAGAATGAAAAAATGCAAAGCAGATTTATAATAGAGCTGTTGACTTTAATACATGACATGACTTAGTGCTCAGGTCAGGGTAGGGTGGGGTTTAGGAGAGATTCAGACACTTCCTTACCACCCTGTAAGTGGAATGTCCTTATTATGGTGATTTCCTGCTTTTTTTGGAAGGTAGCCTCTATATATGTTTGGAAAAGAAGTGTCCTACTACATTCCTGAAGACTATGATCACATGTTCCTTTCCCTGCTGGGTTCATCTTTGACTTAGACATATCAGAATGGTTGCCCATCAGCCTGGTACCTACAATCCTGAATTCTGAAATCTTATCTTTGCTTGTCTACTCTGTAATAGCTAAACCATGAATCCTGTGTACCCTGCTAGTCCGGTAGGGTGTGTGTGTGTGTGTGTGTGTGTGTACGTGTGTGTGTGTGTGTGTGTAAAGGGACATGAACATACTGACACTGTGCTTTTGCTACATCCTCAGGGACAGGTTAGGGGCTACGGGGTTAGTGTTGATCAAGACAGACAAGGACTCTGCTCCTATGGAGCTCATACTCTGCAATAAGTTTTGGATGAACGTATAGAAATGAGTAAAGAAGTGAGAGAAAGGAAAGAAGGAAGGAAAAGAAAGAGAAATATTGGATATGATATGTGCCAGGGTGATGAGATGGAAAGATATTAGTAGGCCTGGCAGGGGCTACTATAGATTGAGTGGTCAGGAAAGGTCCCCTGGAAGAGGCAAAACTCAAGCTGAGAGCTAAATGATAAGAATTATGCAGTTATGGGGGTGCCCGGGTGGCTCAGTCAGTTAAGCGTCCAACTTCAGCTCAGGTCATGATCTCATGGTTTGTGAGTTTGAGCCCCGTGTTGGGCTCTGAGCTGCGCTGACAGCTTGGAGCCTGGAGTCTGCTTCAGATTCTGCAGTCTCCTTCTCTCTGCCCCTCCCCTGCTCGGGCTCAGTCTCTCTCTCTTATTTATTTTTGAAAGAGAGAGACAGAGACTGAGCCCAAGCGGGGGTTGGGGGGCAGAGAGAAAGGGACACACAGATTCTGAAGCAGGCCCCAGGCTCCGAGCTGTCAGCACAGAGCCAGAAGCGGGGCTCAAACTCGTGAACCACGAGATCATGACCTGAGCCGAAGTCAGACACTTAACCGACTGAGCCACCCAGGAGCCCCTAAAAAAATTGTCTAAAAGAATTATATAGTTATGCAAACAACAATTCAAAGAGTATTCCAAGCAGAGGGAAAAGCTAGTGCCAAAGCTGTTGGGTTGGAATAATCTCAGTGTATTTGAGGAATATTTCTTTTTCTTTTTTAAAGTTTATTTATTTGAGAGAGACAGAATGAGAGCAACTTGAGAGGGGAAGAGGCAGTGAGAGGGGGAGAGAGAATCCCAAGCAGGCTCCATACTGTCAGCACATGGAGCCTAACATAGGGCTCAATCATGCAAACTGCAAGATCATGACCTAAGCTGAAATCAAGAGTTGGATACTCAAATGACTGAGCCACCCAGGTGCCCCTTGAAGAATATTTCTCTGTCTGGAGTGGAGTGGGTGAGGGCAGAGTGGTCAGAGATGAGGGGGGCAAATCATGGAGGGTTTTGCCAACTGGGCTAGAGTTCAGGTTTTATTCTAAATGTGATTGAAAGTCATCCAGGAGTTTTCGGGTAGGATAAGGATTGAGGGTGACTTGATCTGATACATATTTTTAAAAGATCACACACTGATGTACATTTTCAAAGTTCACACATTTTTAAAAGAAAATATTATGGAGAATATTTTGCAGGACAACAAGGTATACAATGGAGGCAGGAAGGCCATTCATGAAACAGTTGCTCTAAGTCCAGGAGAGAAGTGATGGTAACTTACATGGGTGGTGTGGTTTCAGGAAGAACCAGAGAAGTAGATGGCTCTAGATATGATTTAAAGATAGAAGGGACAGGACTGCCACATGGACTGGATGTAGAAGGTACAGGAAGAAAGACATCAAATTTAAGTCGTAGACTTTGGCTGGAGAAACTAGATGGACAGAGGTGCCTTTTGGTAAGGCCAGAGGAAAATCAGATTGGGGAAGGGAGTTGAGTTGTTCTGGCCCTGCTATTTCTGAGACATCTAAGTGAAGATGTCAAGTAGGCCATTGGATATATAAGTCCAGGGATTTACGTTTCATGACCAAGACAAACCTGGAGACTTGATTTAGTTCTCATCATCTTGAAGACGTACCATCTCCAAGATGTAATCTTGAACCATTAGATTGGATGAGATCTAAGGGTGGTTGATATGTAGCCCTGGTCCACTCTGATATTTAGAGGATGAGAAGAAGAGTATTCAAATAGTCAGCAGAGGTGTCTGAAGAGTAGCAGCTCAGTGAGATAAAAGTAGAACCAGGAAGGGGTGCCTGGGTGGCTCTATCAGTTAAGCATCTGACTCTTGGTTTCGACTCAGGTCATGGTGTCACAGGTCATGGTCTCACAGTTCATGGGTTAGAGCCCCGTGTCTGGCTCTGCACTAACAGTGTGGAGCCTGCTTGGGATTCTCTCTCTCCCTCTCTCTGAATTTCCCCTGCTTGCTCACTCTTCTCTCTCTAAACAAATAAACTTAAAAAAAATAGAACCAGGAAGGTGATGTCATGGAATCCAAGAAAAGGCGGTATTTAAAGAAGGATGAAGTGGGAAACTGTGCTGATTGCTTCATTGTTGATGGAACAGGACAGAAAAGTCATCTACAGAGATTGCAGTAGAACAGTTTTTGTGGGTGCAATGGGCTGTGGCATATTGGAGGAGCTGAAGAATGTGGTAGTGGAGATGGTGATTGGAAGCAACTCTTCCAAGAAGTTTGTAGTCAAAGGAGTTGTCTGTTTTTAAATTAGGAGTTTGCGGGGGAGGGGGGGTGCCAGGGTGGTTCAGTAGGTTAAGTGTCTGACTTCAGCTCAGGTCATGATCTCATGGTCTGTGGGTCTGTGGGTTTTAGCCCCACATTGGGCTCTGTGCTGACAGCTCAGAGCCTGGAGCCTGCTTCGGATTCTGTGTCTCCTTCTCTCTCTGCCTCTCCCCATCTTGTGCGCTTGCTCGCTCGCTCTCTCTCTCTCTCTCTCTCTCTCACTCAATAATAAATAAATAAACTTAAAAAATTATAAATCAGAAAAAATAAATTAGGAGTTTAGGAGTCCCTTTGTAAACATGGTGGCATGAAGTAAAATTCAGGACTTGGAAAACATAATGAAATAATAGCTTTCATAGACATGCTTAGAAATTTAAAGTAATGCTTGATTTCTCTCAGTGGATTAAAAGTTTTTTTTGTTTTTTTGTTGTTGTTGTTTTTTGTTTGTTTGTTGTGGAAAGAAATTGTTCTTTTTCAAATTTGAAGAGTTTATTAGTTCTCAAGCAGGGTGAAGCCAAAGAATTCCTTGTGAGAGTTGTACTTTCAGGGGTGAGGCTTAGAAGTCTGCAGTATAGAGTCTTGTTTGTTTGGTTGGGGTTTTTTTTTGCACAGAGAGCAGAAAGAATAAAAGTTCTTTTCAAAGGTTAATCCAGAACTGTAGACACTGAGAAAAGAAAGAAAATACTTCTACAAGTAGATACATAGGGAGGTATCTATTCAAACCCTGGGAAAAGATACCAAGTAATCCAACCTATTTATTTTTTAAAATGGACATGTATGTCAAGTCTTCTATAGGATAGGGAAGGCAAAAGTGAGGCACTGATGAAGTAGAAACTACAGTAGGTAGGTACAGAGAGTCAATAGCAATTTTATGGAGAACATGGGGAGCAATAAATGGGGGGAAATTCAAATATCCAGGCAGCATGATCAAAGATAGGCAGCCATGAGTAATATTTAGCGGGGCAGTCGTCTTGACTACTAATTGCTGCATTGAGACTAGTAGGAAGTAAGCACATTCAGATGAGTTGGGACGATATTGTAGATGGTTTGAATGCCAACGTAAACTTAATTTTTCAAGGATTTTCTATAGTTGGGAGTTTTTAAACAGAGGAAAAGTCTTTTTGATGTCAAGGTATGTTTCTTGTTTATTTAATGTTTATTTATTTATAGGGGGGGGGAGAGAATGAGTGGGCGGAGTGGCAGAGAGGGAGAGAGAGAATCCCAAGCAGTGCAAAGCCCAATGTGGAGCTCAAACTCATGAACCCTGAGATCATGACTTGAGCCAAGATAAAGAGTTGAATGCTCAACCAACTGAACCACCAAGTACCTCCCCCTAAAAAGACATTTTTAGTTGGGTATTCAGTTGCTTGTAGTCAATGCTTCCTAACTAATATATTGATCTACTCTGGATGATCAGGGAGACTTCCCCAAGAAAGTGCTATTTCAGATCACAAAGGATGATCAGGAATTCAGTTTTCAAAGATTCGAGAGAATAGAGTTCCAGGTAGACAGAATAAATGTGTTTGACGGCCCTAAATCAGGTGCTCAGCATGTTTGAGAAACCAGGATCCCAAAGTGTAGGTGCTGAAGACCAGAGCAGGTGTTCGACATCCTGGACACCAGATTCTAGGACCTAACAGCAGACCAATGACTCCACCCCTTTCCTTCTGGAGGATGGGGATATGCTAGGGGCTGCTACTCTATAAACTGTCCAGGAAATGTCCGGCTTCAGCACTCAAATGTATCAACTTTCCCACAGCTCACTGGTGGCACATGTTATATCTGCACTTTCAGCGACTGTCCCACTTGTGGGAGGCGGTTGCCCCGTCTGTCTGTAGCTACCATGAGGAGTGACACAGAGGTTAGCAGAGCTTTTGGCATACTGTAAACCCATATAACCCTCCTTGTGTTGATAAGTACGCACAGAGACGTGGAGGTGGCAGAGAGCACAGAGAAATTTCTGCGGAGGCATGTGCATGAGCAGATACACTTAAAATATTTTTGTAAGAGACTTGGATGATTCCCCAAATGATAAGAATAATGAGAAGAGCAAAGTCATCAGGAGTGCCTGTATAATTGCAGTTTTAATGATTTGAATTCAATCAGCCTCCCTGGTGTGGCCTGGGTGCCTGATGATTCCTACAATAATGGCACCGAAAGGAATAAGGCTGTCAGAGCCATTATCATCACCGTGTTTACCAACACAGCGTCTCTGTCATTGGACTCAGTGCCAGGAGGGGGAGGGGAGCAGGGCTTTACAGAACAGACATGTACTTCAAAGGCCCATTTAAAGTGCAGTTATGCAATCAATGGTAGTGACTCTCTATAATTTGTGGGAGGAAGGACATGAAATCCTGGGCCCTGAGTTAGAAACAAAAAGAAAAGCAAGGAGAGGAGAAGGAAATGGCATTTTAATTATGTTTTTAATAAATTTATGTGGCACCTGTCGGGATTATAGAAACTTAATGTCATTAGTCTTCCTAATGGCCATGTTAGTCCCCCAGAGAAGAGGAGATTGAAGTAATGAAATGTCTAAGTGGCTTGTCTACCACCTGAATGAACTAGAGGCACTGTGGAAGTAAAACCAGCACTGTTGATTTAATGAGTGGCTCTCTCTCACCTTTTCTTCTGGCTTTTACTCCTTGACCCAGACTGGGCAAGACAAGAGAATTGGGGGTGGGGAAAGCTGCTTTTGGCATTGTGATATTCAGATGGAAATCCCCAGCATGATTTGGTCACCTAATAATCTTCTAAGAAGGTGGGGCTCCTGGGTGGCTCAGTTGGTCTCAATGTTCAAGGGTTCAAGCCCCGTGTCTGGCTCTGTGCTGACAGCTCAGAGCCTGGAGCCTGCTTTAGATTCTGTGTCTACCTCTCTTTCTGCCCTTCCCAGTTCACTCTCTCTCTTTCTCTCTCTCTCTCTCTCTCTCAAAAATAAATAAATATTAAAAAATTAATAATCTTCTAAAAAGGAAGATTTCTGAATCTATGCTGGAGGTTTTGGTGGATTTTTGAGTGTCTCACTTGGGCTGGAATGGGCATTTGCAGTCTTCCTGTTAGCACTCCCTCATTCTCTCTCATTCATTTGACACATAGGAGCTGAGCACCAATGACATGCTGGGCACAGTGCGAGGCACTGGGGGAAAATGAACGAAGGGGGAGAATACCAGAGTGTGGCGCCTGCTACAGGAAGCAGAACAAGGGAACGGGAAAGAATCTGGTGAGTACGGAGGGTGGGGTGCCTTTGGGTGCGGTAGCCGGGGAAGGAATCTTTCACAAATGAAATAGGAGCGAAGCCCTGTGGGTAAACTGGGGACTGATTCCTGTTGGAGAAGTCTGCAAGAACAAAGACCCTGGCATAGGAGCAGGAAAGGCAGAAAGAAACCAGCGCGAGTGGATTTCAGGAGCAGGGTGAGTGGTAGGAGATGCTGTCGGAGAGCCATTCACTCATGAACACGGTGGGCCGTCAGTGCGCTAGGTGCTGTTTCAGAGACAAGTTCCATGTCTTCTTCTTTTCTTGGTTCTTTTGCAAGATTCTTCAGAATCACAGAATTGAAGAGAGAAAACGCCCTGCCCCAGTAGGCCTCTCAGTCTTGTGTTTCTCTCCTGCCAGATCTGCAGGGAGGTGCTTCATGACCTTATTTTGCCTTAATGCACTTTCATAGAAAAAAATCCCTAAGATGTTTATTCCATGCTATTTTTAAGGCAGTTTATGAAATAGGAATGAATAGCAACACAGTCTGTTCCCCGACATCTCTAGTAACCAAATGCTCCTTTCGGAGGGAACATATTTCGGCTTCCACAAAGGGGTTCTGAGAGGTATTTTGCAAAATCAGCAGTTAGCATTCTGAGATACCCTTTGGACAAATACTTTGATAGTACAGTCGGCTTCAATGTATAAAGTGATCCTGAAAAGGGTCTCTGGCCAGTCTCTGCGTGGCTCCTGATAAATGACACTGCAGAAGGCCTCCATCCAAAGGGAATCAGCATGGATTTGTGCATTTATGGATTCAGTTTCTGTGTATAAATCCAAACCACTTAACTTAAATCCTGGATCAAAGGATATATACAACTTCTTTTTTCTCCTGTGGCCAAAGCTATGATCATGTACTGAACCTCAAGAATCTCAAAAGGACTTACAATTCAAATATTATTTGCTTCTTGTTATGATTCCCTTTTGGTTGAGATTTTAGGGTCACCTGAACCTATTGTGGGTAATACTAGGTCCACCTCCACTATTTTAGCCTAGCTGTGTGAAAAAGCTTAGTAGGAGGCATTGAGGACAGTTGATGATGAAAGATGATCTCCATCTCTTACTACTGTTGATGCCTTGAGTAGATCAAGGCCACATCTTTGCTGTTGTTTCCTGCTGCATCTAGTACACTGCCTGCCATATAGTACATGCTCATTAAATGTTTGTTGAGTGAATGAAATGTTAACAATAGAAACTACAGTGAATTAGTTATAATTAAGACAATTTTCTCTTTGTACAAGATAAGCCAATTAAAAAATTTTCCAAAGCAGGGCGCCTGGGTGGCTCAGTCAGTTAAGCCTCTGACTTCGGCTCAAGTCATGATCTCACGTTCGTGGGTTCGAGCCCCAGATCAGGCTCTGTGCTGACAACTCTCTATGCTCTGTCTCCCCCTCTTATGCTCTGTCTCTCTCTATCTCAAAAATAAATAAAACATTAATTTTTTCCAATTATTCTGTAGTATTTCATTTACTTTTTATTGTCAAAAATGGCTTTATAATCACCTAGTTTTACAAATATATGAGTGTGATGATATTGTAATATTGTTTTCCTCATTCAGTCATTTTTTCCCCCTCCCCTCTGCCCTCCAGCTCTCCAGCCCCCTCTGCTCCGACCTAGTAATACATGTAATTAAAAGCCTGAATTTCAGAGGCAATATCCTCAGTTCTCATCCTAGCACCGTCCCTGTGTGGTATGACCTTAGGAAAGTTTAATAAATTTTCTGTGACCTAGTCTCATTTGTAAAATGAAGATCATAAAACCTACCTCAAAGAGAATGAGAATTAAATGAACTAAAACATGTAAAGTGAGTGAAGAAGAGTGTCTGTCACCTGCTCACATCCATATATGTGGACTGGCTGTGGGCAAAGGCTTCAGGGCTGCTCACAGTGAGGCAGCTGACTTCCTCCAGAGAGAGTGATCTGGACAAAGAGGAGGCAAAGAGAAGGAAGTTGCACTGCCTTTTGTAATTCAGTCTCCAGTCCTTGTAACATTACAGTTTTAAATATGTTTATATTGATTTCTAAATGGCTACATTTGAAATCGCTTCAGAGTTTCCAGTCTTGGTTAAAAGGTAACCATCTGTTTGTATATGTAGCCACCAAGAGTTCTCAGAAGATTTATTTTATTTTTGAGAAAACAACTCTTTAATCTACCTGTAATTCATTACTATGTATGATATAAGGGTCTAACATTATTTCTCCTTAATGACTGGACAGTTATATAGCCAAGATTAATTGTGTTATCTACCCTTTATTCTGATTTGAATTTATATCTTTATCACTAATTGCTGTAACACATAAATCTTATACCTCTTCTCCAGTCTCAGTGGTTTGATGTTATAAAAGATTATTGGGGCGTCTAGGTGGCTCAGTTGGTTAAGCGTCCGACTTCGGTTCAGGTCATGATCTCCCTGTTCCTGAGTTCAAGCCCCATGTCGGGCTTTGTGCTGACAGTGTGGAGCCTGCTTCGGATTCTGTGTCTCCCTCTCTCTCCCTCCTTCCCACTCGTGCTCTGTTTCTCTTAAAGATAAAAATTTTTAAAAAAACATTAAAAAATAAACCAAAGATTATTATTTTGGGGGTGGGGGTAGGAAACTGTCCGGTGTGAGTATTTCTGGGTGGGAGCTCTCCTAGGTTGCCTCTTTCCAACCAGTGATGCAGGGACCCAGACTTCTTCCATCTTGTGCCCTTTCCATCTTCAACATGAGGCTTCTAAGCCTGCCTGGGTAGTTATCACTTTTCTAATAAGCTACAAAATTTGGAAAAGTACCTGGAAAATCAAGCATGTAAGAATTATATGGGTTGAGCTTGGAGGTGGCAAGCAACATTTTCACGTGCATCTCATAAGCCAGAGTTCAGAAGGATGGCCACCCGTTACTACAAGGGAGAATGGTAGTGGTCTGGCTGGTGTCACTGATCTATTTGTGAGTTTCTATGCTCTTGTATTGTTTTGATTATAATGATTTTATCATACATTCTGATGTTTCTTAAATAATGTCCTCTTTACTGGTTCTCTTTTTCTATTTTCTTTTAGTTTTAGGGGGCATTATCCTACTATATAAAGCTTAAATCCATTTTATTTATTTCCAAATCAAAATGAAATTACCATAACAAAATCCTGTGAGATTTTAATTGAAAATGTATTCAATTTAATATTATTTGTATAAGAGGTGATATTTATATGCTTTTAAGGCTTCCCAACCAAAACATGTACTTTTTTCTTTTTTTAGGTATTGTTTTATGTGCTGCCTTAAGATTGGACTATGGAAGAGCCTGAACAGGATCAGAAAGTTTCATGGCTGAGTTTTCATTTTTGTTTTCTTTTTTATTTAAAAAATGTTTTTTATTATTTATTTTTGAGAGAGAGACAGACAGGGTATGAGCAGGAAAGGCGCAGAGAGAGATGGAGACAGAATCCAAAGCAGGCTCCAGGCTCCAAACTGTTCAGCACAGAGCCCAATGGAGGGCTCGAACTCATGAACTGTGAGATCATGACCTGAGCCAAAGTTGGATGTTTAACTGACTGAGCCACCCAGGCGCCCCTCCCCTCTTTTTAAATGCTTATTTATTTTAGAGAGAGTCTTTTTTAAATTGAAGTATAATTTACGTACGGTAAAATGGACAGATCTTAAAGCCCTATCAAGATAGAGAACATTACCATCACCCCAGAAGATTCTCTTTTGCCTCTGCCAGTGAATCCTCACCACAAAGGTAACTATTGTTCTGACTTTCAGCACCATAGAGTTAGTAGTGCTTATTCCTGAACTTTATATAAATGGAAATATGTAGTACGTGATTTTTGTGGGTAAGGTTTCTTTTGCTCCAAGTGGAGAGTCATTTAGGTTGTTACCTTTATCAGTTAGTTCCTTCCTTTATATCGCAGTAGTGTTCCTTTGTATGGATATACCACAGTTATTTATTCCTTCATGTGTTGAATGATGTTTGGGTTGTTTCAGTATGTTGCTATTATGTTTAAAGCTGCCACAGATATCCATGTGCAAGCCTTTCTGTGGTCATATGTTTTTATTTCTCTTGAGAAAATACGTAGGAGTAGAATTCCTGGGTAATAGGATAGAAATATATTTAACTTTATAAGAAACTGATGATTTTCTAAAGTGCTTGTGTCATTTTACACTCCCACCAGCCATGTTCTCTCTCCATTAACAGTTGCTGCACATTACAGCCTCACCAAAACTTGCTGTTGTCAGTCTTCTTAATTTTAGCCTTTGAATATGTGTACAGTATCTCTTGTATACTGCAACTTTATTGCAGTATAATGTATGTATGGAAAAATGCAGACATTTTTAGTCTATAGTTCAATGAAGTCCAACAAGTACATAGACTCATATAACTACCACCATGATCAAAATACAAAGAACGCCCAATAGCCCAAAATATAAAACATCCCCACCTCTCATTCCCTCAGGAACCAGTCCCTTGGGGGATTTCCTCAGAAATCTCCTTTTAATCACTGTAGATTTGTCTTCTAACAGATTCATATGAATGGACATAAAGTATGTATGCTTTTGTGTCTGGCTTCTCTCATTTAGCATAATGTGAGATTTATAGATATTATTGTGTACATGTGTAACATGTTCTCTTTTATTTCTGAATGGAATTCTACTATATGAATACACCGTAGTTCATTTGTTGATGAATATCTAGTTTGTTTCTAGTTTTTGGCTATTTTGAATAAAACTAAACATTTGTACATAAAATTTTTTGAACACATATTCCATTTTTCTTGGGTAAATACCTAGAGATGGAATCGCTGCATCATTTAGTAAGTACATGTTTAACATTATAAGAAACTGCCAAAATGTCTTCCAAAGTGGTTGTACCATTCAACATTTCTACCATTAATGTAGTAGACTTACAATTGCTTTACATATTTATCAACACTTGGAGTTGTTGGTCTTTGTAATTTTTACCAAAGTAAAGTGCTAGTATTTCATTTCCATTTTAATTTTCATTTCTTTGATGTCTGATTATGTTAAGCACTGTTTTATGTAATTGTTTAACTTTTGAATGTATTCTTTTGGTGAAAGGTCTGTTCAAATCTTTTGCCCGTGTTCTCTTTATTGGATTGCTACTTTTGTTATTATAGAGTTGTAGAAATAGTTTAGACATTCTGAATACAAGACCTTTGTAGATATATTGCAAATATTTACTTCTAGTCTATGGATAGGCTTTTCATTTTCCTATGGTGTCTTTTGAAGAGCAGACATTTTTTAATTTTGAAAAACCCATTTTTCCCATTTTTTTCTTTTATGATTCAGACTTTTTGTGTCCATATAAGAAATACTTGTTTGTTATGTTTTGTAACACAAGTTTTTTAGCTTTATCCAGTATATGGGGTCTATTTTCCATCACTTATTATATCTGTGTTCTGACTGACCCATCAAATTGCCTTTGTTGAAAATCAATTGACCACGTAATGTGGGTCATGCTCAACTCTTTATTCTGTTCCTTTAAAATATTTGTCCATTGTTATGTCAATACCATATTGTCTCGAGTATTGTTGTAGTTTTATAGAGACCCTTAAATCAGATAGTGTGAATTTTCAAACATTATTCTTCATTTATAGTATTGTTTTAGCCATTCTAAGTTCTTTGCTTTTCCATATAAAGTTTATAGTCAGTCACTAAGTTCTATTTTTAAAAAGAATGCTGAATTATTATTGGTGTCATGTTGGATCTATAGATCTATTTGGGGAGAATGGGCATCTTTAAAAAATGGAATTTTCTGATCCTTTGTCATGATATATCTCTTTATTTAAGTTTTCTTTAATATCTCTGAGCAATGCTTTGCAATTTTCAATGTAAAATCTTACACAATTTTTGTTGAACTTATTCCTAGGTAGTCCATGGTTTTTGATGCTATTATAAGTGGCATTGTTTAAAAAATTATATTTTTATTTTCTTGCAGATAATATATAATATAATTGATTGTATATTGACACTGCATTTAGCAACTTAACTAAACTCACTTACTAGTTTTAATATTTTTATTATAGATTCCTTAGGATTTCCTTTGTAAATAATAATGTTATCTGTGAATGAAGACAATTTTGTTTCTTCTTTCCAATTGTATACACTTTATTTCATTTTCTTTTTTTTTTATTTTTATTTTTTATTTTTTTTTAAACTTTATAGTTTATTGTCAGGTTGGTTTCCATATAACACCCAGTGCTCTTCCCCACAAGTGACCTCCACCAAGACCATCACC
>CM053571.1:50455908-50544426 GCA_028646485.1 Cryptoprocta ferox | reverse complement strand
AACCACCCTTCTGAGTCCGATCTCCCTGTGCCGCGGGCGAGCCAAACTGTATTCTCCAAGCTCCGCCTCACTTCCAAATCCCAGTCCGTGCAGTTCAACACCGTCACCGGGGATGAGATGCGCTCCTGCTGGTGGCTGGCCTCCCGGCCGGCTTGCGCCACCCTTTTCGCGGAGCCGCCGCTGCTGCTTTTCAAGGCTCCCGCTGCCGCTGCACCCAAGGAAGAACTCACCAGCCAGATGGGACAGATTTCTCTCCCGGTGCTCGGCAGTTATATACGGGGAGACGGACGGGGATGAGATGCGTTCCCTCTGGTGGCTGGCCTCCCGGCCGGCTTGCGCCACCTTTTTCGCGGAGCCGCCGCTGCCGCCACTGCCGCTGCCGCTTTTCAAGGCTACTGCTGCCGCTGCACCCAAGGAGGAACTCGCCGGCCAGATGGGACGGATTTCTCTCCTGGCGCTCGGCAGATATATATGGGGAGACGGGCGAGTTTTTCCTCCCTTAGAGATGGTTCTAGGTGCGTTTTCCGTCTCTCTTTCTCTTCCCCTGGTCTCTCCGGGGCACAGCGCGCTCTCCCTGTGTTGGGCTCGGGGGCTCCTTTCCCCTTTACCACCGGGACGTGCCTGTCCCCTAATTTCCCAGATCACAGTCACTCACTCAGGCATCTTTGAGGTTGTCTTCTTTCTGGCGTCTGTTTCTTCTTTCCCCCACTTGCAAATCCAAGTTTTATCCCTTCAGTCCTTCTCAGTTCAATCCATACGGGCGTGCGCGGATTACAGAGCTTCCTGCTCTTCTGCCATCTTGTCCTCTTCTCTATTTCATTTTCTTAACTTATTACAATGGTTAGGACATCCCATAAAATATTAAGTAGAAGTAGCGAGAATGGGTGATTTAACTTTGTTACCAGTCTTTAGGAGAATGCCTTAAATATTTCACAAGTACGCATAATGTTACCTGTAACTTTTTCATAGGCATCCTTTTATGAAATTGAAGGAGTTCCCTTGTATTCCTAGTTTGTTTGTTTATTTATTTATTTATTATTATTTTTAATGTTTATTCATTTTTGAGGGAGAGGGAGTGTGTGAGTGGGAGAGGGGCAGAGAGACAGGGAGACACAGAATATGAATCAGGCTCCAGGCTCTGAGTTGTCAGCACAGAGCTCAACATGGGGCTGAAACTCACCAACTATGAGATCATGACCTGAGCTGAAGTTGAATGCCTGACAGACTGAGCCACCCAGGTGCCCCTGACTGTGAGTTTTTATCATGAATGAAGTTTGAATTTTGTTGAATGCTTTTCTTGCAGCTACCCCTGGAAAATCATCAGAAGCAGATATATTTACTACTGAGTTTCCCCTAACCTTAAAGAACAGATTATTTTTACGGTATTTAAACTTTTCCAAGTCTTAGAAAAAGATTGGAGTCACCCTAATTCATATTCCAAGTACAATGTAAGTTTAATATTAGACTGTTAAACTCTCTGGAGTCTTTACATAGGAGTGGAAGTGCTGAGTCATATGGAAACTGTATATTTAACTATTTGAGGAACTGGCAAACTGTTTTTTAAAGTGACTACCCCATTTAAAAATCCCATCAGAAAACTTCTGGGGAAGATGGTGGAGTAGGTGAACCCTAAGCTTACCTTGTCCCACAGATACAGCTAGATAACACCCACCACTAGATATGACCAAAAGACTGACATAACAGATTTTCCACAGCTAAAAGTAGAAAAGAGGCTGCATTGAGGAGGGTAGGAAGGGCAGAGATGGAGTTGGGAGCTAACGGGACCACGGGACTATCCCTGGGAGGCAGGGATGCCTGGCATGGAGAAGGGAGAGAAACACACTTTCATACAAGGGAGCCAACCTGCGGAAGACAAATACCCATAACATATGGCTCTGAAAATCAGAGGGGCATTACTTCATGCGCTCTTACAATCAGTGGGGCTTATCACCTGGAGCTTGAAAAATTAGTGGGCTTCGCTCTGGCAGAAGTCCTGTAGTGCCCTGTTCACCAGAACCCGGTTTTTCAGAGGTGTCTCCTGTGTGTGCTGTATGCACCCTACTGTCGTGACTGAGCCACTTTGGCCTGCAGTCCAGTAGTCTACAGTGGCTCTCTTTGCCTGTTGAGGTCAGGGTTTGATCCCTTTGTTGGTAGTGGGCCAGTGTGGGGCTGCCTTGGGCTTGACTTAAGTCAGACCAAGAGTTTGACAGAGATGTGGTAGCACTGAACTGCAGGGAGATTTCCCTGTGTTGTTCATGAGAAGCTTTTGTTGGTTGGTGGGGCCTTCAGTGAGACCACATGTCTGCCTCTAGCCCAGTGCTAGAGCTGCAGGCAGACTGGTGTGTGTGGTTATCTACCCCTCTCCCCAGTGCAGGAGTAACATCGGAGTGTGCTGGCCCTTGGGGGTGCTGCTCATATACTGCCAGGCTTGGGGCACTGCTTTAGACAGGCTCCAGCCAAGGGCATATTTAGGTGGCAGGTCCACAGAAGAACATGGGGATGGGATGGGCAGGGTTAGCATGGTTTGCACAGGTCTGCTATGGGAGATGACTTGGAGCTGAGACCTGGCTGGAAGGGTCATGTCCACAATAGATCATGGGGACAGGGTGCGTTGTTAGCAGGTAAGGTAGTATTGGTGCTGGGCTGGATTCCACAGGTATCTGTGTATCTAGGCTGGGGGGGAGCAGGGCAGGAGACGGTACCCACCAGTTCTTTTGTTCTTGGAGAAGTCTCCCAATGATCCCCACCTAAGACACGCTCTGAGATTAGTAAACAAATCTCCCTACCATAGACCACTGGTGTTTTTCAAAATGCTGCTTCTATGTTATATCTCCATGGGACTGTTTGTTGTGTTGTCTCTTTAAGAGTGAGAAGCCAGTTTCCTCTCACACCCATAGCTCTCCCAGAAATACAAACAAAACCCCAAACAGTAGAAGGAAGGAAATGATAAAGATTGGGGCAGAAATAAAGTAAATAGAAACTAAAGAATCCCATAGGATAGATCAGTGAAACCAGGAGCTGGTTATTTGAAAGGATCAACAAAATTGATAAACCTTTAGCTGGACCTCATCCAAAAAAAAAGACTCAAATAAACAAAATCAGATATGAAAGAGGAGAAATAACAACCGATACCATAGAAATACAAAGGATTATAAGAGAATATTATGAAAAATTATATGCCAACAAATTGGAAAACCTAGAAGAAATGGATAAATTCCTAGAATCATGCCACCTCCAAAACTGAATCAGGAAGAAATAGAAGATTTGAAGAGACCAATTACCAGCAGCGAAATAGAGTCAGTAATCTCTATTTCAAAAAAAAAAAGTCCAGTTTGAATTCTACCAAACATTTAAAGAAGAGCTAATACTTATTCTTCTCAAACTATTCCCAAGGGAAAAAAAAAGGGAGGAGAGCTTCCAAATTCATTTTATTAGGCTAACAACACCGTGATATGAAAACCATATAAAGACACTACAAGAGAGAGACAGAGAGAGAGAATGCATGTGAAATAAAGCCAACATCTCTGATGAATATAGATGAAAAAAATCCTCAAAAAAAATTAGCAAACCAAATCCAACAATGCATTGAAAAACATCATTCACCATGATCAAGTGAGATTTATTCCCAGGATGTAAGTGTGGTTCAATCTTCAGAAATCAGTCAATGTGATATATCACATCAACCAAGAGAAAAACCATAGGATGATTTCAATAGCTGCAGAAAAAGAATTTGACAAAGTACAACATCCAACATCAATTCTTGATAAAAGCCCTCAACATAGTAGGTTTCGAGGAAACCTCCCTCAACATCTCTCAACATAATAAAGCCCATGTATGAAAAACCCACAGCTAACATCATACTCAATGGGAAAAAACTGAGAGTTTTTCTCCTAAGATCAGGAACAAGACAAGGATGTCCACTCTTACCACTTTTATTCAACATAGTACTGGAAACACTAGCTGTAACAATCAGACAACAAAAATAAATAAAGGCATCCAAATTGGTAAGGGAGAAGTTAAACTTAGACAATTTGCAGATGACATGGTTCTATATATAGAAAACTCTGAAGGGTCCACCAAAAAACTACTAGAACAAATGAATTCAGTCAGGTTGCAGGATAGAAACTCAATTTACAGAAATCCATTGTATTTCTACATACTAATGAGGTGGCAGAGACAGAAATTAAGAAAACAATCATATTTACAATAGCACCAAAAATAATAAAATACCTAGGAATAAAGACCTGTACAGGTTAAAGACCTGTACTCTGAAAGTATAAAACATTGATGAAAGAGGGATGCTTGGGTGGCTCAGTTGGTTAAGTGTTAGACTCTGGATTTCAGCTCAGGTCATGATCTCAGGGTTCATGGGTTTAAGCATCATGTCAGGCTCTGCACTGACAGTGGGGAGCCTGCTTGGGATTCTTTCTCTTTCTCTTTCTCTGTCCCTCTACTGCTTGTGCTCTCTCTCTCTCTCTCTCAACAGGAATAAACTTTAAAAAACATTCAAAAAACAGTTGGTAATGTTTATAAAATTTCAAGGAATTGTAATTGAATTTTGTAAATACATGATATTGGTCATAAGAGCTTAGTGAGTAGAGCTGGGTGAGGCCAAACCATCCAATTCATAGACCACTCCAAGCACATATTCAAGTGTTGGGAGATAGCCTCCCAAGCTGACCAAGAGCAAATGACCTGAAGCAAGGGAGAGGGGACAGTTAGCTAACCTCCCTAAAATACACACCAAGGACATTTTTTAGTTTTCTTATTGTGAATAGATCTAATGCAATTGTGCTATTAATGTTATCTCTATAATGATTTGAATGACTCTTTAAAAGAAAGCAAACAAGGATCTTTTTGTTTCTGGATAAGAACTGAAAACTTGGGGTAATCCTAAATCCTTATTTAGGATTAAATAATTATTTAATTAAATCCTTATTTAGGATTAATTAAAAAATTACTTTTTTTCTGGGGCACCTGAGTGGCTCATCTGGTTAAGTGTCCAACTCTTGATTTAGGCTCAGGTCATAATCTCACAGTTGGTGGGATCCAGTCCCACGTTGGGCTCTGCGCCAACAGTGTGGAGCCTGCTTAGAATTCTCTCTCTCTCTTTGCTGCTTCCCAGCTCATGCTCTCTGTCTCTCTCTCTCAAAATAAATAAATAAACTAAAAAAAATAAAACATTGTTTTCCTTCTCTGTTTGTTATTCCCAACTGGTTCTTGATTTTTATGGTGTAAGAAATCAAGCTTAAAGATTGATTTAAAAGAAAAAATGCTTTAAAAAAATAAATAAAAGAAAAAAGCTTTGAAAAGCTCTTAATGCATTTACAGATCCTGACTTGTAGCTCCCATTTTTACCTCCCCCTGCCCCGCCCAGAAAAGCCTTTTTATAAGGGGCTATAGTTGAAATCACTATATTTATTATTATAATTATTATAATATAATAATAATATTATTATTATTATGTAAACAAGCATTTGTTAAAACATAAGGAATCCATTCTCTGATTAATGGTTTTTGAGGAATGCTTGTCAGTATGATATTCTTTTTCCTGTCTCCGTGAAGAGCTCACCAGGTTTTGCAGGGGACTGACAATCAGTTATGCAGGCATTTTATAAAATGGTACAGTGTGTATTTAGTGTGTATTTTCTCCTGAGGGAGAATTCTTTTGTTGTTTTGTTTTCTCTCTCCTTTGAAAAGATAGCTCCTTCTCTGGTATCATCTTAGGGTCACTTAAGCCCAAGCTGCTTTAGGCCGTCTTCCATTTTCAGGTAGATTTCTTGGCTGTTTTGTTTGTTTGTCCAGACGGACATTTTGTTCTTTGTCCTAGGGCTGACTTTGAAAAGGAGGCTAATCACATAAGTGAAAAATAGTCAATTATACTCATTGGCTAAATTTAATATGTTGTTGGTCTCTCCACTGCTCCGGCTGGCTCTAAGACCTCAAATCAGGGGCAGAGATACATAAGAGATTTTGCTTGGCTTTGGTGTGTGTGTATGCGTCCATGCATGCATGCGTGTGTGTGTGTGTGTGTGTGTGAGAGAGAGAGAGAGAGAGAGAGAGGAGCAGATTTGCAAAAAAATTGCAGAATGCAGAACAAAACTCCAAATATGGAATTTGGTTTATAAACAAACAAAGACAAATAGTTTGTGGATGGATCCACACAATTAAAATATGCTGAATTATAAATCAGTTCAGTAATGCAAAATGGCACAGCCACTTAGAAAAGTTTAGCAGTTTCTTAAAAAGTTAAACGTATACCTACGGTATAATTCAGCTATTCCACTCCTAAGTGTTTCCCTAAGAGAAACAAAAATGTAGGTCTATGCGTACATTGGTATGTGAATGTTCATAGCACTATTATTCATCATCGTCATGAACTGCTAACACCTGAATGCCCATCAACTCTAAATGGATCAATAAAATGTAGTTATACCTATTCAGTGGAATAGTATTCAACCGTAAAAAGAAACAAACTACTAATATATGCAAAAACACGCACAATCTCAAAAACAGCATGCTAAAAGAAATAGACGACATATAAAAGACTACTTACAGTATGCCTTAGTCCTTCTGGGCTGATATAACAAAATACCAGAGACTGAGTGGCTTACAAACAACAGAAATTTATTTCCTACAGTTCTGGAGGCTGGCAAGTTCAAGATCAGGTTGCCTGCATGGTCAGGGTCTGGTGAAGACCTGAGATGCAGATTGCAGACTTCTCTCATCCTCTCCTGGTGGAAGGGGTGAGGGATCTTTCTTGAGCTTCTTTTATAAGGGCACTCACCCCATTCATGACAGTGGAACCTCATTACTGAAGGAGTCATTTTATTGTTTGTATGTTTGCTTATTTATTTTTCTTGGCTCTTTTACCATCAGTGAAAGCAACATTGCAGTAAGGCTAGGATCTCATATGGTATGTTTTTCAGAATGTATGGAAAGGAAGTTTGGGAAGTGATACTTCACTGATGTAAGGAATAGGAAGAGCTTATCTGTTTGTTTATTCATATTTTTTGCCACTACATTATTCATTCTTGTTCAGAATGTTTGTGTTTAAAAACTGAGCTGTTCCACATAGTATCTTTTGACACTTTTGGGTATGTTACCCTTTGGCTTTCTGACGTTTCCAATGCTCTGATGTTTGCTTTCTGAGGTCTACTCTGTCTATACTCCTTTGGTGTTATCACCCTCACTTGAAGAAAGGTGCCAGCCACATCTCAAATTCTAGTTTGTTTATAGGAGAGGAAATTGAAGTTCAGAAGAGGGACTGGACTACTCAATACCCCTGTTGTTGGCCCAGCTAGAGCTCGATCCTTTCTGGAACTCTCTTTGTGCTCTTTTCACTGTACCTTGTAAGGCACTTCTTTCTCCAACTACCTCCAGTTGAATAGATCACTCATTCTTGGAAAAGATGAACTTAATCTTTTTTTTATTTAATTTTTTTTTTACAGTTTATTTATTTTTGAGAGAGAGAAAGCACAACAAGCAGGGGGAGGGAGGGAGACACATAATCCAAAGCAGGCTTCAGGCTCTGAGCTGTCAGCACAGAGCCCCACGCAGGGCTTGAACCCACATACTGCAAGATCATGACTTGAGCCAAAGTTAGATGCTTAACTGACTGAGCCATCCAGGTACCCCAAGATGACTTATTCTTGTATGTAAGTATTGTTTTGACCCCAAATTGTAAAACAATCCAACACATAGAAATTTATTTAAATGACTGAAAGTCAATGGAATGTTCAAGTGTTCACTGTTATTATCAAGAAAGAATGTTCATACAACCCTGTACCAGAATCAGGGCCAGGTTCTAGTACTAAAGGCAGGGCTGGAGCTGGGATGTAGGGAAATAATTGTTTCCAGATAATGAGAAAATTTAATTCATCATATTATTATAATCCCTAAAGGTCCTCTTTTACCGATTATCATATAAAATCCACAGACAAATCACATCTTCATTAATGAGTAAGGCTATGATTTTAGAGTCAGAACACATAATCAGCAAAAGAGAAGTCCAAATAGCCCCACAGTATCCATACATACGTTAAGCTTCTTAAAGCACCTACAGTACATTTAACTGAAAAAGAAATAAAGCCAGAATTTTGGGGGGTGTTTTTTCTCAAATGATTAATCATAATTGCTAATATATATCAAGTGCCTGTATTTGGCAGACACTGTGTGAGACCATGTACATGAAAGATCTTGTTTAATTCTCACTCAAACCTTATGCATTAAGAGTATTCCTTATCATCAAGACCCCATTTTACAGATGGGGAAGAAACTGGAACTTACTAGTAGAATCTCACCTGAGGTCATGCACTGGTATGTAGTGGGACCAGGGGTTGACTCCGAATCTGCTCTCTCAGGTAGAAATTTACTCTAGGAATTTACCAGCAACAGAGTCAACCAATAATATATTATTTACTCTTCAAATTAGACTGTTTTTTCCTACAGCGAGAATTTGTTCTCGCTAACAGTATAGTGCCAGGATGCATGCTTCAGATAAAATAAAAATGTCTTTGTTCATAATTGGTTGTCCCCATCTGCCTTTTTTTTCCCAACTGAAATTGGAGGACTGGTGCATTTTGTGCATAAATGGAAGCTAGCAAATAGGCCTTGGATTTTGAGTAAAAAGACATGTTAGACCTACCCTCTTCAGTAATTGAAAGAGAAGAGACTCCAGATACTTCAACCAGAAACTTTCAAAGAAAGCAGAATACCTCAATCATTTCCATATAAAAGACACAGGGGATGGAATTCAATAGCTCTGTTTCTTCTTTGGAGAAAAAGAATGTAGCTTTTGTCCGCTGATAAAAGTTTGATCTGTGGAAGAGGGGCCCTTGTACTTCTTCCAGGCAGAAAATAGTTCTGTGACTGTGACTTTGTGCTCGAGGTCTTCCCATGTCATGTGGCCAGTCTAGAAGATGATGTCATTGGCCTCCAGAGCCAAAGCAACTAAGGGCACCGGTACAGTTGCAGGGGGTGACCAGGCCATTTGTGTCTTCCAAATTTGTATTACTGAGGTATAGGCCAAGTTCTCAGCTTGTTATTCATTTTGCTGGATGAACAGGGCCCCATTGACCCATGAGGCTTGAGAGCTTCCAAGTGATGAGGCAAAAAACACTGAGGCGAGAAGCCACGTGACACAGGGCTTAGGTGTGTGAGTTCAAGAGCTTGACCTGATGGGTTTGTATCCCAGTTCCTACTCTTCAAAGATGGTGATGTTGAAAGGGTTTTTCAAGTGAAGGTTATTATATTTAAATGAATGTCTATTATAAATCAGAATAATAGACAACTCATTTTAGGTTAACGTACACTTACACACACACAAACACACATACACTGCAGGCCAATCCAACTCAGTGTTATTGGTATTAGTTTATTTTCATAAAAAGAGCCCCTCTTTTATGATAGGCCTGTGTAAGGGTTTCACTTACCCTGACCTTCAACTTTCATGCTAGCTGTGGCTCCCCCTTCTCCAGGGCTGTCTCATACTAGGTCAGTCAGGAATATTACAAAGAATGTGTATTCTTCTATCTGAGAGTTTTTGTTTTGTGTTTTTTTGTTTTTGTTTTTGTTTTTGATGAGGTCTCTAGATGTGGGGTTTTTATCTGAGTTTGGTGCCTTTACCTTTCTGGGTACATCTGTTTAGTAGAGCTAGCTAGCATTTATTAAGCATGTGCTATGAGCTAGACAGTATGTACTCAAAATAAGTTTATGATAATGTGGATAGCATGATGTCCACTTTATTTATGGAGAAACCAAAACCCAGGCTGAGTAAAAACCTATCAAGGGTCACAGAGCTGGAAAGCAGTAGAGTGGAACTTCAAATTTAGGTTGGCATTGATGTGAAAATGTTAGGGTTCAGAGCCTATGGCTAAGAAAGAATTCCTGAGGAATCTTCAGTTGCAAAAAGGTGGTTTTCTTAAAACATGGGGACAGGACCTATGGGCAGAAAGAGCTGCATTGGGGTCATGAGGAGTGGCCAGTTATATACTTCAAGTTGCGTGGGGTTAGGGACAACACAAGCCTCCAAGGTATTTTGGAAACAGGTTTCCACAGGCTTGAGGCAGCTAGCTATTGTTAGGAAAAAGTCACTTATTAATTACTGTTTAGTAAAACCTCAATCAGGAGACCCTTCAGAGGTGAATATCAGTGGACCATATGCTTGAAGTATGATTGCCAACATACATCTTGGGGGGTAGAGATAAAGGAAGTTTCCAAAAGAATTTCTATATGTTAAAGTAGACTCACAGAATCCTGGGGGGTTGGGCTAAGCCTGCCTTTTGCCCTTAGCAAACTGTCATCATTGAGGCAGCTGAGCTCCCAGAGGAAGGTCACTCTCCCAGAGGAAGGACTTGTCAATGTGTTGTACGTAGTGAGGACATTAAGTTTTTTCTTTTGCTTTTGTTTCCCCCTTCATTAGGACTCCAAATCCTATCCTTATACCCACAAAACCATACTACCAATCAGCTTTATTTTGTTCACTGTGGAAAGACATAAGTCTCAACCTAAGCCGACACATCTTGTAAATACAATCTGTGGTTCACATGGAGAATAAATAAAGGCACACATGCATAGGTGTAGCACAACTAAAGACACAGTTCAAAGTCTGTCTGTGTTTGGTCAGAGGTCAAGAGTGAGACCAGGAGCAGATCCCTCTTCCTGTGAAAAAATGGGCCTCAGGATTCACAAGTTACAGGCAACACAAAAGCAAGCTTTAGTGTTGCCTCTGATTTCCTGTAGACTTAGTAGGGAGGAAAGGGGAAAAATTAGCAGTGGGAGTAAAGGGTTATATGGTTTCTCACCCTCGGATACTAGCAGCTGCACACACTGGAAAGGAAGATGCTGTCTTGGTTCCTGGTGGGCATCTGAAGAAACTGGGAAGATGGTAGTCCTCATTCTGTCCAAAATAGTAGTTCTTCTTCCAGCAGTTTTTAGCAGGTACAACATCAGCTGGGGGCTCTGAAGATGTACCCTATTGCCTCAGGCTACCCTGGAAAGACCTCTGTTACAGGGTGGCTAGCATAGACCTGACACATATCAAGCACAGTTAAGCATTTAGAAGCTGGGAAGCCCAGGCAAAAACAACCCACCTATCTTTTAAAGTCTAGACCAAAAGCCAATCTCATTCTTTCATTTCAAAATCTAACTGGTGCTTAAATTCAAATCTTGTGTTATTATCAGATTGTACCAGACAACTTTGCATTTAAGTTAATTTAGAAAACAGTCTGGCGACAAAAATAAAGCAAACCTCATAACCAGATTTTTTTTTAATGGAGCCTAAGCCTGAAACAAAATTTTCCCAGCACCTGGGATTCCCTACTAACAATAACCCCCTTTGGGGGTTATGTCAACCAGTTCATTTGGACATGAAGTATGGCACATCTTTTATATATATTTTATTGGAACCAATAGAATCAGATATTGGCAAACTTATGTGGTGACAGGGTAGAGTGAGCCCCTTGAAAATATTTGTAGCAAGTAAGAATTTCAAATCAAAGGCTCAGGTATGAGAAATATAGCTTTATTTTCCTTTGATTCTGTTTATATTATGTAGAAACATGATCTGAGTCAATTTGTGGTTCCTAATTCCTCCTGGGATTGAATCTAATAAATTCCAGGGGCTTATGTATTAAGTAAGGCCCAAGGCATTAGAAGGAGAGAAGAGAGAAGAAATGAATTCGCAGTGTCATGTAGACCTCATTGAAACAGCCATTGTTCCAACAGTCCCTGCATTGATCCATAATGGCTGGGCCTTCCTCAGAAGTGTATAGGGCCTGGACTAACTCAGCCAGTGTGGGGCAGACACACGATACAGACCTTCCTCGACTTACCATGAGGTTATGTCCCAGTAAACCTGTTATACTTGAAAATAATGGCACTTAATTCACTCAACCTAATGAACATCATAGCTTAGCCTAGCCTACCTTAAACACTCAAAATACTTATATTAGCCTACAGTTGGGCAGAATCATCTAACACAAAGACTATATTCTCATAAGTGTTGAATGTCACATATAATTTGGTGAATACTGTGATGAAAGTGAAAACTGGAACGGCTGTGTGGGGACAGAAGGATTGCAAGCACATCACTTGTTTATCCTTGTGATCCGGTGGCTGACTGGGAGCCGTGGCTCCCTTCCACTGCCCCGCATCACGAGTGTCATGCTGTCTATTACTAGCCCGGGAAAAGATGAAAATTAGATTTGAAGTACAGTTTATACTGAATGCCTGTTGCTTTTTCACCTTTGTAAACCTGAAAAATCATTACGTCCAACTATTGTTAAGTTAAACCATTAGAAGTTGGGGACTCTCTATAATTGCATTTGGAATGAAGCTACATTGCTGGCATCTTCTAAGATCTCTGGGATACTATTAAAGGCAGAAATTTTAGGGGCGCAGGGTGGCTCAGTCAGTTAAGCATCGGACTCTTGATTTCAGCTCAGGTCACAATCTCATGGTTTGTGGGTTTGAGCCTCGCATTGGGCTCTGTGCTGACAGCTCAGAGCCTGGAGCCTGCTTGGGATTCTGTGTCTCCCTCTCTCTCTGCCTTTCTCTCTCTCTCTCTCAGATAAATAAACACGTAAAACAGAAATTTTAAAGTTAAAATTTTATAAATTATAAAAAGACTTTAATCATATGTAAAAATAGGGAGCAATGAACCCCCAATTATTACTCTCCCAGCTGCAACAATCATAAATTTTTATTTCACCTGTATCTCCCCTATCATAGATTATTTTGAAACAAATCTGGGATTTGCTTCAAATCTAGGATTCACTTCAAAATAAACAGTAGTATGTTTGCAAAATATACAATAGTACTTAATTTTAATGATGCTCAGAAAATGAGGGTGAGGTCCAGTGTCCCATGACTGCCTCCTACTGATGTGGGAAACAAAAGCAGAAGGAAATGGCAGATAAAATTAAATTTCCTTATAACCTTCAGCCCATTCACAAATACTTGAGGCTTGCAGAGTAAAACATTTCTCCAGAAAATCCCTACAGTCTTAATGTTAATGCTTTGCTAGAGGAGAAAACAACCTTAGCTGGATAATAGCTAGGCCTCCAGTGTCCTGTGAATCTTCTTTAGCATATGAAACTCTCATTGGAAACTTCCCCTGGACTTTACCTCCCCTAACTCCCAAATATATAACCAGTCTCTCCATGGGGTCTGGGACAGCTCTTTCTGCTGTCCTGTCTCCATGCTTTAATAAAATCACCATTTTTGCACCAAAGACATCTCAAGAATTCTTTCTTGGCTGTCAGCTCTGGACCAACATCACCCCCCAAACCTCATCACTACCATGAGGCTGCAGGCAGTTGCCTTACTTGCTCAACGCAGGGCGTGGGGCTGGTTGTATGTTGGTCACCACGAGAAGCCTCTCCTTCTGACTCCAGGACCAACATTTCTCTCCTTTAGGGCTAAAATTGAGGTTTTCATAACCCTCTGGGGCACAGTAACTTTTCTGAAATCCTCTGTGATCCATGTCAAGGCACAAAAGTCACTCATTCACCCTAGGTCCAAACTGCGAAGTGGGATATAAGTACCCACCTAGGTCACAGCTCTCTCTACGTCTGTCCTGATGTGCCTTCTTCCTCTGTCCCCTTTATAAAGAATGAGTGAGTGGGAGTTTGGGGGTGCTGACAGAGGGAAGGCCTGTTGCTTCTCACGAAGCCTGTTACAAACATCTGGTCTATCTTTCAGTTCTCAGAATCACACGAAGAGTCTCTGTAGCCATGTTCTCTTCTTGATTGATCATATCTCTCTGAGGGGCAAGGAGTTTAGAATCTAGCATCTCTTCAAATGGGATGGGAAAAACTGGGAGAAAGGGGAAAAATTTTTTTTCAAAAATATTTTCCTGCCAAATACTGGTTGAAAATTTTGTTCCAGAAAATTGATGAAGTCAACACAGCATGCTTCATAGTCTTGCAAGATAGGAGAGGCAGTATAAGGCTGTGAGTTCTGGAGCAGATAGACCTGGATTGTAACCTCTTTTACAATCAAAGGGATTGTCTGTTTCTCAGTTTCCTCATCTGTATGATGGGGATGATAACACTTACTTAAGTATAATTATTAGAAGGTTAAAAAATTAGTTAATCTTACTGCTCGTTACATATTAAGCACCTAATAGCATTAAGTATTATAACTGCCATTACAGACGCTATGGCAACGAGAATGACTTCTCACGGAGGTCCTATGGGAAAGTGGATGCAAATTGGGTCTTAAAGAGTATGTATGTCTTCTGTAGACAAGTATGGGGGTGTGTGGCAGGTAGAGCATTCTAGATAAAGAAAATATGTTCAGCAAAGACAATGACCCGACTCTCTCTTTGTTGTCACACAAAGTTATTAGCCACTAAAAATAATAGTTTAAATAAATAATATTAACTAAAGATGAAATGTTTTTTAAATATAATTAGTCCCCCCCTCCTTTATTAGAAGCAAAATACATTTATAGAAAATATTTAGGAAATACAGACAAAATGAAGGGAAACTACTCATAATATCTTCAAGACATACATTTTTAATTGTGGTAAAATATACATAATATAAAATCTTGTGAGAATTTTAGGCATCATATAAAATATATATAATATAAATATTTAAATATTTATTTATTTTGAGAGAAAGAGAGAGAGCATGCATGCAAGCAGGGGAGGGAAGAGTGAGAGGGAGAGAGAATCCCAAGCAGGCTTTGCGCTCTCAGCACAGCGCCCAGCTGGAGGCTCCATCTGATGAACCATTAGGTCATTACCTGAGTGAAAATCAGGAGTCAGATTGATGAGGTTTTGGAATAGATGGTGGGGTTCAGATCTGACAGCCAAGAACGAGTCCTTGAAGATGTCTTTGGTGCAAAAAGGTGATTTTATTAAAGCACGGGGACAGGACCCAGGGGCAGAAAGAGCTGCACTGAAGTTGTTTAGAGTGACTGGTTATATACTACAAAGTTGGGGGAGGTAAAGTCAAGGGGAAGTTTCCAAAGAGAGTTTCGTATACTAAAGAAAATGCACAGGATACTGGAGGCCTAGCTATTGTCCAGCTAAGGTTGTTTTTCCCTCTAGCAAAGCATTAACATTAGGACAGTAGGAAATTCCTGGAGAGATGTTATACTCTGTATTTGCTTTAGGTATTTGTCAATGGGCTGCAGGTTATAAGGAAATTTAATTTTACCTGCCATTTCCTTATTGCCGTTGTTCCCCATATCACTATGGAGGGGTGATGTTGGGGCTCCAAAAACTGAGTCTATAGGTTTTATTAGGCTATTGATAAGATTGCCTTTTTCTTACAGTTTACTAAAATATTTGTAAATTGATGGAGACCCATGTCCTGCATGACTGATCTCTATCAGTTAACCATTTGTTTTCTTTCCTTTCCTTTGTCTTTGGGCAGCCAGGAGTGCCTGAGGATTATCACACATATCCCACCTGGGGGGGCTGGGGGTGCTAGCTTGTACTTTGCCCTCAGCCTGCCTTATGCTCCCTCATCAAGATGGTTAACTGAGCCACCCAGGCACTCATTAGCCATCTTCAAGTGTACAGTTAGATAGTATTAAGTACATTCACATTGTTGTGAAACCAATCTTCAGAACATTTTTCATCTTTCCTAACTGAAACTTCATACCCATTAAACACTAACTCCCCACAAGGCCCCCAGCCCCTGGCAGCCATAATTCTACTTTCTGTCTCTATATATTTGACTACTTTAGGTCCCTTGTGTAAATGGAATCATATGGTATTTGTCTTTTTGGGACTGGATTATTTCACCTATAATTGATATTTTAATATAGTTTTATAGTTTTACCTGTTTTTGTATGGAAATGTTTGGATCTACCATGTTTATTTAACTATTTTCCTGTAGTGGGATAGCTAGGAGCTTATAATAAAATAAATCATTATAAATTACACTGAAATTATTATCCTTATATTTAATCTTTAGGTATATTCATTGTTCTTTAGAATTAATTTCTAGAAGTCTGTTTTCTGGGTCATAAGGTATACACACATTAGACTTTTGATAAATATTGCCACCTGTCCTTTAGAAATATGGTAACAAACTCTATTCCTATCAGTGGTGTGAGTAGTGGTTTCTTTGTTCCTTTTGCCTTTCCTTCTTCCTCCCTCCATCTTTTCTTTCTTTCTTTCTTTCTTTCTTTCTTTCTTTCTTTCTTTCTTTCTTTCTTTCTCTTTCTCTCTCTCTTTCTCTTTACAGTTTAAATTACAACCATTTTTGAACACATATCAGTCATTGCCTAAAGCCCAGCGAAGCACAGACTTCATAATGGATATATCAAACACATCACGTACTCTAGCCCAAAGAGCTATGGAATCAAACTGAGAACTTCATGCTTCAAGAAATTCAGGGCAGTTAACCTAATCCTGCTTAACCAGGAAATGCCCGGCTCCTGGTTTAGGATTCTCTCAGCCTTTGAAGGTACAGAAAATCATGTTATTTAGTAGCCTAAGGATATAACTCTCATTGACTGGATCTACCTTTGTCATTGTTCTTCAATTTAGCTCCTAACAATACTTGTTTCTGTGACGATTCAGCAAAGAATTCAATTCAGGTTAAAATGCTAGAATAAGAGAAAATAGTGTCTAACTCAACAGATGATTGATTATACCTATCAAAAGGGACCAGTCTACAAATAATTACCTTGAAATTTGATCTGGGAAGGTGCTCTAATCACTTCATTAAGAAAATCAGAGTATGAGCACACTAATTACCTATGTTTAGATTTATGTTTTTAAAATTATGTCATGGTATAATTATATTTTCAAATGTATGCATACATATAGATTGATTACATGTCAAGTGCAAATTTAGCACATTTTGCCCATTATGTCATTTCCTAAACAATCAGTTTTAGAGATTTAGTAAGGTAATAAAGAAAATAATAAGCTTGCAGATCAACAAAAACATTGTTTCTGGAAATTAGATTGGAGCATATTATTGAGTGAGCTTAACAAAATAAAAGATACTAAAAGGATTCTAAACACTCATCAGGAGAAAATACCAACTAATATCTAAATTATGCCTAATCGCTTCATAATGCACATACATGAGCATATGCGTGTGCACACACACACACACACACACACACACTGAAAAAGAAGAAGGATCAGGAAAACATGGAACAGTGTTGGTTTGAAAGCCATTTCCTTTGCTATCTGTACCTTGAATTTCCTTAAGGGTAGGTATGGATTTTGTTTTGGGTTTGATAATTCAGAACAGTGGCTCAATCTTTACTTATAACTGGTGATTCCCCCCCACCCCTTTGTCTGTCCCTGTAACTTAAGACCTTATTTATGAAATTCCACTTGGCTTTTTGTCTTATCTTCCTCTTTTTATTGTTTGTCATGTGAAGACAGATTCACTGGTGTCAGCAGCCCCTGACTTATGATTAAAGCTGAATATGGGCAAGGCCTGGCTTGATTCCGGGGTGTGGCGGGGATAGCAGAAGTGGCTGGGGACTGGAGAAAAAACTTTTGTATGAACTTTGGGTGCTTATTTCCAATGAGGGAGATTTCATGGGGTGAAACTTAGATGGTAAACTTGAGGCCAAAAAATACCTTATTATTTTTATGTATAAAGCACAAACATATAGTGTATCTGTGGCAGTTCCCTTTCATGACAGTGATGATTAGGGAAAAAAATATCTGAAAAGCCTTGGGTGGGGAGGGGGGCGAAATAATGACTTAGAGGAATAGTAATACTTTTTTTTTACAAGGCACTCAGCTGCCTAGGAGAGAGTACGTATAAGACCCTGTGTTCTCTAAAAGGGAAATATTTGCCTTAATAAAATGTATAAAATGGGTGCACCTGGGTGGCTCAGTCAGTTAAGCTTCTGACTTGGTCTCTGCTCAGGTCATGATCTCATGGTTTTGTGGGTTCTAGCCTCGCATCAGGCTCCATGCTGACAGTGTGGAGCCTGCGTGGAATTCTTGGTCTCTCTGTCTGCCTCTCCCCCATTTGCACTGTCTCAATAAAATAATAATAATAATAGTAATAATAATAAACAACTTTATATAAAATGATCATGCTTTGGGCTTGGGGATATAGACTAAATGTCTCTCAATTTCTTTTCTACTCTTACCTTTCTAGGATTCCCAGTGCTGAGAACAGCACAGGATGAAGGTATAAATCAGAAATGATAGCCTGCCTGTATCTGTAAAAACTTAAATTGCTTCAAAATGTTGAACAAAAGGACTGGGAAGGGAGAGCATCTTCTTTGACCTTGTATTATGTGTCGGCATTGACTAGCTAGCTAGCTGATGGCCTATACTTGAGGGGAACTCTGGAAGATTGTTTGCAAAAATGGCTATAATTGTTCCTACAGCTGTGCCCTCTGCAGGGTCACTTTGTAGCATCTCTCTTCAAGAGGCGACGGTACTTCTCCAGCCTTAGCAAGCTAAGGCTTGCAGAGGCCCTTGCATGCTTTTGCTCTCTTTAGGGACCCTTGGCTCCTGTGTGCGAACAGGCCTGAGATGGTCCAATTGAGGAAGAGTGACCACGTGAAGCAGAGATGGACATCCCTGCTGAGGTCATCCTAGATCAACTGGCACTCAACTGACCCAGCACCTGACCACAGCCACGTGAGTAAATGCACCCAAGACTGGAACTGCCCACTTGAGCCCAACCTAAAGTACTGACCCACAGAATGCAAACTAAGTAAATGGTTGGTGCTTTTAGCCACTGAGTTTTGCGGATGGTCTGTATATGTGGCAACAATTGTTAGAGCAGTTCAAATGCTGTATTAACAGGTGTGGGTAAGGGCCAAAAACAAACAGAAACATGCAGGATGCACAGGTAAGTAATATTTAAAAACACAAATACCTACAAAAAATAAATGTTGTCTCTCTTCACATGGTAAATTGATGGTTACTTTTACCTGTCAAGTTAGCCAGACTATAGTGCTCCATTTTTTGGTCAAACACCAATCCTGCTGTTGCTGTGAAGGCTTTTTTTAAGGATGTGATTAACATTAAATCAGTTGACTTTGAGTAAAGCAGAATATTTTCCATAACATGGGTGGGCCTCATCTAACTAGTTGAAGGCCTTAAGAGGCTTTGCGACTGAAGTCCCAAGAGGAGAGAGGATTTCTGTCTCCAGATTGTCTTTGGACTCAAGATGCAATATCAACTCATTCTGGAATTTCTAGCCTGCTGATCTGTCCTGCAGTGTTGGGACTCGCCAGCCCACCTCCCCTCCAGTGACCTGAACCAATTGCTTGGTGCATCCTCTTGGTTCTGTTTCTCTGGAGAACGCTGACTAACAAAAGATAAAGCTATTATTTAGGCTGCTAGCTTAGTTTGGAACATGGCCCGGGGGGCAACTGGGTGGCTCAGTTGGTTACGCTTCCAACTTCATTCAGGTCAGGTCATGATCTCACTGTTTTGTGAGTTGAGCTCCGTATTGGGCTCTCTGCTGTCAGCTTAGAGCCTGCTTCGGATCTTCTTTCCACCTCTCCCTCTGCCCCCTCCCACTCTCTCTCTCTCTCTCTCAGAAAAAAAAAAAAAGAAAGAAAAGAAAAGAAAAGAAAACATTAAAAAAAAAAAAGAACATATCTTGAGTCACACTAGCTGGCATAATCCAAGAGCCAACATTTCCTGAGATCTCCCTCTCAGGCCTGTTTCATGGAGAGGATCCGGTGCCCAGGGTCAGAGAGGGAACTGCTTTAGTCCCTTCCTTTTACATCTAGCTACTGCAGGTCTCTGAGGCCCTCACAGAATGTTAGAGGTCTCTCTGTTCTTGGCAGGTAAGTTTTTGGCTCTCGTGTCCCTGATTAATAGCAGGAGGCAGACGTGTTCCTGAGTGGTCATGACACTGAGGCAGCCTTGGCACAAACACGCATGTGCGTCATATGAGCGCGGGAAAGCCCCTCCCGGACTCGGCTGCCACATGTGCCCACTGCCCACCACCGCCGCCCAGCGGCGCAGGCTCTCCCAGGCCCCTGGCTCTGGAGTGGGGCACACACTCCCCTCTGATACCCAGTGTTCCCTTAGGTTCCTCCAATGGGCCGGCATCCCAGTGCAACAGTTTTTGTAACCTCTTTCTGACCAGGATACTGCTTTACGTGGACATTTACAGGAAAGCCCGGCACTAGAAGGGAGAAAAGGAAAGACTGTATTGAAGTGGGATAGGAGGTCCACTTTGTCCTTTCTTCCCACTGTCTGAGCAGCTCCCGAGCAGGCATTGTGGAAATGCTGGGGCTTTGAGGAGCTGTTTGAACACCAGTGATAAGCAGAAGAGTGCCAGGTCTTTAAACCTCCTGGGATCTCAGCTTTCTCTAGAAAAAGAGGATGTTCCATTAAGTGATCATCAAGGACGCCTCCAGCTTAAACATTTTATGAGTCTGTGATTTGTTCCCTCTAATAATATTATTAACCTTTACTGGGCACGGGCTCTATCTTAAGTCCTTGGTCCATGGTTGCTATGTCAGTTATATAACCATTCTGTAGAATAGATATATTATCCCAGTTTTGCAGAAGAGGAAATGAAAGTTCAGGGAAGTTAAGCAGTAATTAGGTGGCAGAACCGAATATGAACCCAGGTCTGCATAACTCCAATGACAGTGCTCTTTCCACGATGCCCCATATTGCTCCTCATGAAGCCAGCAATTCAGGTGAAGAATCCCTGGAAGGGATTTTGGGATTCCTTTCAGAAGCTTTTCTGTTTCTCTGCAATTTTAACCCTTGGATGCTCCTTTGGATGCCCTATGGCTCAGGTAATTCATATTCCTTTGCAGGTTCTAGTCTGTTGGCCAGTCTTAAGATGGTCCAAATGTAAATGTCTCAAATCAGTATGCATTTTTCTTTATTACTAGCCTGTTATGAGAGCCTTAAGATTATAAATGGGGGTCCGTCTACTCACTAAAATGGACTGTATCATAGAAATAGACAGTGTTGCTTACCAAATTGTTTGGTACCATCAAATTTCCTGAATGCTTCTCACCATAGATGGGCAGCCATTACAGTCCATAAGCCAGGTGTGTTTCCTTTTAAGCCACCAGGTGCTATTTGGAAATATGCTAACATATTCTACTCTGTCATAGTGGTTTTCCAAGGACCCTTCTCTACAAATTTCATTCTTATTCAAAATAGCATGTGTATATTTCTTGGTTGTATGTCTGGTTGATTAAACAGACTGAACATGCATACCCTCATCCAACAAAAAAGAAAGTCAGCTTTGTTATTGCAGCCTTACTGCAGAGCAGTAAGGACTCTGCAGGGGACTTGATGCAATCCCACCGTGACATGAGGACTTCCAAATCGTATTCTTTTAAGAACTGTCCCTTTAAAAATATTGCCATATTTGGTTTCTCTTTTATTCTGTTACTTTCCTCCCAATAAATACTTCACAATTTTCATTTCACTCCACATCATTACTACTGAGTGAGCTGAGCCGCACACCCGTGGCATCAATTTTATTTTTCCAATACGAATGTCAGGAGGTTAAGAGATCAAGTACTCAAAAGCCACATCCCTTTCGTAACATGTATTCTTTTATTTAAGAGGCAGTATTCTAACCATGCCAACATGAAAGCAGGCTCCGTTTTCCAGCTTCCTCAACCCTCTTTTCCATTGATTTTTAAGGAGAAGTGGCCTCATTTCTATGTATGTTTAAGGAGCAGCTGATAGAGGACTTAGCTGGAGGCTCTTCTGAGAGAAGGTTTATATACAACAGGAGACTCTTATTCCCCTTCCTTCTTTTTTTAATGAGGGGAAGATAGTTTTTCTGGATATCTACAGCATTTTGTTACTTTAGAGAAAAATAGAAATCTCGCAAGCATATAAATGGATTCTTTATAGACCACAATGCTTTGATTAACAAAAAGTATAGTAAAACCAGCCAATTATAAACTTTTTTGTAAAAGTATGCCTCTTCAAGTTTACTTTTCCATAGCTACTGAAGAAATAAGTGGTTGACTTAAAAGACAGCTCCAGGGGGCGCCTGGCTGGCTTAGTCGGTGGAGTATGGGATTCTTGATCTTGGTGGGTTGTAAGTTCAGTCCCATGTTGGGTGTGGAAATTACTTACAAATAAAATCTTAACCCCCCCCCCCACAAAACTCCAGATATTATTATTATTATTATTATTTTAATAAAAATTTTAACATTATTTATTTTTGAGAGAGAGAGAGAGACAGCATGAGCAGGGACAGGGCTGAGAGAGAGGGAGACACAGAATCTGAAGCAGGCTCCAGGCTCTGAGTTGTCAGCACAGAGCACGACGCAGGGCATGAAATCACCAATCGTGAGATCATGACCTGAGCCCAAATCAGACACTCAGCTGACTGAGCTACCCAGGTGCCCCAAAACTCCAGATATTATATATATATATATATATATATATATATATATATATACACATATACACACACATACATATATAAGTTTTATTGAGGTATAATTAATGAATAGAATTATAATATATATGAAGTACACAGTGCAATAATTTGATACATGTACACATTGTGAAAGGATTCCTAGTTAATTAAGACATTCATCACTTCACATAATTACCTTCTTTTTCCTTCGGTGAGAATACTTCAGATTTACTCTCTTAGCAGATTTCAGTTAAACAGTACAGTGTTATCAACTTTAGTTGCCATTTATACATTAGATCCTCAGACCTTATTCATTTTATAAATGGAAGTTTGTACCCTTTGATTAACATTTCTGCTTTTCTCCCCCACCCCTGCTTCCTTCCCAGCCCAGCCCCTGGGCTTTGTTTGACTTCTAGTTTGTTTTTAAGAGTTTGGCATTTTTTGTTTGTTTTAAATTCCAAATGTCATACAGTATTTCTCTTTTCCTGTCTGGCTTATTTTACATAGCTTAATGCCCTACAGGTTTATCCATGTTGTTGCAAATAGGAAAATTTCCTTTTCATGGCTGAATAATAGTCCATGGTATATATACACATACATTATATTTTCTTTATCCATCCATCTGTTGATGGATACTTAGGTTGTTTCCATACCTTGGCTGTCATGAACAATGCTGCAATGAACATGACAGTGCAAACATCTCTTTGAGATAATAGTTTTATTTACTTTGCATATATACCAAGAAGTGGGAGTGCTGGATTATATGACAAAACTGTGGCTATACTGGTTTACATTCCCACCAACAGTGCACAAGTATTCTCTTTTTTCCATATCTTCATCAGCATTTATTATCACTTGTTCTTTGATAATAGCCATTCTAGCAGGTGTGAAGTGATATCTCATTGTGGTTTTGATATGTATTTCTGTAATGATTAGTGACATTGGGTAACTTTTCAGGTACATGTAGGTCAGTTGAATATTTTCTTTGGAAGAATGTCTCTGCAGGTCCATTGCCCTTATAATCAGGTTATTTTTTGTTTATTTTGTTATTGAGTTGTAGGAGATCCTTATTTATTTTGGATATTAATCCCTTATTGGATATGTGGTGTGCAAATATTTTCTCCCACTCCCTAGGTTGATTTCTCATTTTGTTGATGTTTTCCTTTGGTTGTGCAGAATTTTTTTATTTTGATATAGTCCCACTTACTTATTTTTGCTTTCTTTGCCTTTGCTTTTGGTGTCAAATAGAAAAAAAAAATCATTGTCCAGACTGATGTCAAGGAGCTTACCTGCTATGTTGTTTTTTAGGAGTTTTGTGGTTTCAGTCTCACATATAAGTCTTAAATCCATTTTGAGTTGGTTTTTTTTAAACTTTCTTTTTGATGTTTATTTTTGAGAAACAGAGAGAGACCGAGCATGAGCAGGGGAGGAGCAGAGAGACGGAGGGTCAGAATATGAAGCACAGAGCCCAATGTGGGGCTTGAACCCAGGAACTGAGAAATCGCGACCTGAGCTGATGTCGGACGCCTAACGATCTGAGCCACCCAGGCACCCCTTGAGTTGGTTTTTGTACATGGTGTAAGATGGAGGCCGAGTTTCATTCTTTCCTTGTTGGGTACCCAGTTTTCCTCAACACCATTTATTGACGAGACTACCCTTTCTCCCATTTTATATTCTTGGCACTTTTATTGAAAATTAATTGACCATATATGCATTATTTCTGGGCTCTCTATTATGTTCCATTGATCTATGTGTCTGTTTTTATGCCAGTACCATAATGTTTTTATATTCCTATAGGTTTGTAATATAGTTTGAAACCAGGAAGTATGATGCCTCCAGCTTTGTTCTTTTAGCTCAGAATTGCTTTGGCTACTCAAATCTTTTGTAGTTCCATGTAAATTTTCAAATTGTTTTTTCCACTTCTGCAAAAGATGCCATTGGAAGTTTAATTGGGATTGCACTGGATCTGTATATCATTTTGAGTAATTTGGATATTTTAACAATGCTAATTCCTCTGTGTACACAGGATATCTTTCCATTTATTTTTTTCATCTTCAGTTTCTTTCATTGGTGTTTTGTAGCTTTTAGTATACAGATCTGTAACCTAGCTTGGTAAAATTTATTCCTAGGTTTTTATTTTTTATTTTTGATATAATTACAAATGGGGTTAATTCTCTCTTTAAGAAAATTTTAATTCTATAATTTCTCTCTTTAAGAAATTCTTAATTTCTCTTTCCTAGTTCATTGTTAGTGTATAGAAATACAACCAACACAATTGATTTTTGTATATTGACTTTGTTTCCTCCAACTTTGCTGAATTCATATGTTCTAACAGTGTTTTGATGGAATCTTCAGGGTTTCCTATATATAATATCATGTCATCTGCAAACAAAGAGAATTTTACTTCTTCTTTTCCGATTAGGATGCCTTTCATTTCTTCTTCTTGCCTAATTGCTGTCGCTAAGATTTTCAGTGCTCGTTGAATGAAAGTGATGAGAATGGGCATCCTTGTCTTATTCCTGATCTTAGAGGAAAAGTTTTCAGCTTTTTGCCTCTGAGAATGACGTTAGTTGTGGGCTTGTCATATATGGTCTTTATTATGTTGAGATGTTGAAGAACATTCTATCCGTACTTAATTTTTTGAGTTTTATTACAAAAGGATGTTGGATTTTGTCAAATGCTTTTTCTGCATCTATTGAAATATTTACATGGTATCCATCCTTCATTTTGTTAATGTGGCCTATCACATTGATTGATTTACAAATGTTGAACCATTCTTGCATCCCTGTACTAAATCTCACTTAATGATGGTGTATGATCTTTATTTTTTTTTGGAGAGAGAGCATGAGTGGGGAAGAGTGGCAGAGGGGGAGAGAGAGATGGAAAGAATCTTAAGCAGGCTCCATGCTCAGTGCAGAACGCAATGTGGGGCTTGATCCCATGACCCTGGAGATCATGACCTGAGCTGAAATCAAGAGTTGAAAGCTTAACCAACTGAGCCACCCAGGTGCCCCTGGTATATGATCATTTTAATGTATAGTTGAATTTAGTTTGCTAATATTTTGTTGAGGATTTTTATATCTGTGCTCATCAGGAATATTATCCTATAGTTTTCTTTTCTTGTAGGGTCCTGGTCTGGCTTTGGTATCAGGGCAATGTTAGCCTCATAAAATGACTTTGGAATTCTTACTTCCTCTTCTCTTTTTTGGAAGAGTTTGAGAAGGATTGGTATTAATTCTTCTTTGGATGTTTGGTAGAATTCCCTACTAAAGCCATCTGGTCCTGTCCTTTTTTTTATTGTTGGGAGATGTTTAATTCCTGATTCAATCTCCTTACTCATTGCTGGTCTGTTCAAATTATATTTTTTTTATGATTCAGTCATGGTAGACTGTTAGTTTATAGGAGTTTATCCACTTATTGTAGGTTATTTTTGTTGTTGTTGTTTTTAAAAGCACATTGAGGGCACGCCTGAGGTCTGACTCTTGATTTCGGCTCAGGTCATGATCTTATGGTTTGTGAGTTTGAATCCCACATTGGGCTCTGCGCTGGGTGTGGAACCTGCTTCTTGGGATTCTCTCTCTCTCTCTCTCTCTCTCTCTCTCTCTGCCCCTACCCCACTCACACACTCTCTCTTTCAAAATAAAAAAAAAAAACAACATTAAAAAAAACATTGAACAAAATTGGTTCTCATGGATCATGTGAGAGTAAGAAATAGACTGAATCTGATTCCAGAGCTTAGGTCTATCTGCCTCCAAGGTCAGTGTTCTTTCTTGGATACAAAACATTCCTCCAAACAAAACCAGAAACAAAGACTTCCCCTGCAAACACAAACAAAACACCTCTCCAAATAAAACAAAACAACAGCAAAATCAAAACACTCTCCCAACAAAAGCAAAAAACCCCAACCAAATTTTTAAAAACCCTGATATAATGTAAAAGTTTCCTTATAGATATACAACATATTTTTTTTGTAAAATTCAAGTTTCATTTTATTTCACCTTGACTTTATATATTTTCAGATGACCATGCCATCAATTATATTCAGTAGTATTTTTTTAAATTTTTAATGTTTATTTATTTTCGACAGAGAGAGAGTGAGTGGAGGGAGGGTGTTACAGAGAGAGAAAGAGACTCAGAATCCAAAGCTGGCTCCAGGCTCTGTGCTGGCAGCACAGAGCCCAACGCCAGTCTTCAAGTCATGAGCTGTGAGATCATGACCTGAGCCAAAATCAGACACTCAACTGACTGAGCCACTCAGGCACCCCTGTATTTTATTTTATTTTATTATTATTTTTTTTTAGCTGTGAGAGTTTCTGTAATTTACAAGCTGCAATGTAGTTATACCTGTTTCTTTTTGTCTGATGGATAATGGTCTTGCTTCTTATACATAGACTTATAGAGTTTTAAAAATTAAATGAACCTAATTTGGTGGATGAGAAAGTTAAAGCTTAGTGAATTAAGTGGCTTGCCTAAAGTTACACAATCTAGCAACAGAATTGGGGAAACCCAGGCAGAAAAGTGTGAGGTCAAGTAGAAGACATCTTACTGTGCAGAAAGAAGCATCTGAGCAAGAATTCAGTACAGCTAAGATGTATTTAGCAGATGATTGATACTCAACATGCATGGTCTGATTTCTGTTTACCACTAGAGATGGGCATTACTGTCCAACCTTTTTGTATAAAATCAGTATCTGCTCAGGCCTTTGACCTGGATTAAAATCCTAGCTCCATCCTGTTCTCGGTACTCACAAACAAGTTAATTAATTTTCCATTTTCTCATCAACAAAAGGGATATAATCTTCACTCCATAGGATTATAATAGGAATGTAATAATATGTATGAAGTGTTTGTCTCAATATAAGTAGCACATAGTATGTGTTTATTGGGTGAGTTTTCTTCCTCAAGTTTTGTCTGCACATAGGAAGATTGTGTGGAATATACCCAATCTTATACCATTTTATACTAAAAATAACAGACCCAAAGAAAGCAGTGTTGGTCAGAGAATAAATGAATAAGAAGACGATATCTTCAACCTAAGGAAAGTGAAGTGCTCTGTGATGTTTCCATGGCTAGTCTTTGAAGTAGCTCAATTTGCTTAATTAGAGTAGGTTTCCAATAAAAGAAAGAGGTTACATAATAGGAAAAGAATGAATCTTTTTGATCATCAGGGTATTATATAATATAAAGAAGTAGAAGTAGCATTATTTTAACTGGAAGGAGAATGCTAATGGAAACAGAAGGGAGAGGATTTGTTTAAAAATATAAATATAACAACCCAAATGTAATAACATATCAATGTGTTAGTTAAGACCAGGACTTTGGAATCAGGCAGATGAGGGTTCATGTTTTAGCCTTTCCATTATATGCTGGGTAGTGTGGGCTGGTAGTAAACCTCTAAGGCTTAGTATCCATATAATATTGGTAATATTTATGAAGTTGATTCACATGAAACTGCCATTTTTGTAGGTTAAAACCTGTCAAATATTAGAAAATTTGTATGATTCAATCTAGTTGTTGGCAAAAAATTTATATGAATGTTCAGGACTTCTGGTTTCCAATCTAGTATGTAGGAAGCTTAGAAGTTCTTAGAAGTACTGGAAGTTCATGCTAATAGCAAATAAAAATTGAAAATTTGAAAATAAATAATTTTTCATAGACCCATAAGAAAAATAAGGCTACGGGGCAAACCACCGCTTCCAAAATTGAAGAGAAAGGTGACTACAGAGAATCACAGCTTACCACAGAAGAAATCCATAAGCAGAAAACTCTGAGGAAACCAGTGCCTGGATGGGAAAATCACCGTAATTGATGAATTTCTAGAGTCTCAGTGGAAAACCAGAGTTAAAACTCCAGGGGGACCCCGTCATAGAGGAAACTCACTTTTGTGAGTTTTACTTTCAAGAGTTCGACCTGGTTCTCATGGTGAATGTCTAAGAAAAATCCCCTCATGCTTCTGGCAGGGGGAGGGAGAAAAGAAACCATTCTGAAATATGCCAGACCATTCTGTTCTTCTTAAGGCCTGCCCTCAGGTATGGAAGACTGGTTCAATATTTGGAAAATCAATTAATGTAATTCATCACATCAACAGGCTAAAGAAGAAAAAAATTACATGAGCATATCAGTTAATACAGAAAAAGTATTTGCTAAAATCTAACACCATTCATAATAAAAAACACTCAATAAAATAGGAATAGAGGCAAACTTCCTCAAAGTGATAAGGAATTACCCACAAAAAACCTACAGTTAACATCATACTTAATGGTGAGAGATTCTAAAGTGTTTCTGCTAAGATCAGGAACAAAGCAAAGATGTCCTCTCTCACTACTGATTTTTATCATTGTACTGGAAGTCCAAGCTAATTCAGTAAGACAAGAAAACGAAATAAAAGGTATATCAATTGGGAAGGAAGAAATAAAACTATCTTTGTTCAAGGATAGCATGATCTTCAATGTAGAAAATACAAAATAATTGACCAAGAAATTCATGGAGCTAGTAAGCAATTATATCAAGGTTGCAAGATCAAGGTTAATATATAAAAATCACTTGCTTTCCTACATACCAGCAATGAACAAGTGGAATCTGAAATTAAAAACAGAATACCATTTACATTGGCACCCTCAAAATAAAATAGTTAGATATAAATCTAAGGAAATATGTTCAAGATCTATGTGAGGAAAAATACAAAACTTTCATGAACAAGATCAAAGAAGACCTAAATAAATGGAGATATTTCATATTCATGGATGGGAAAACTCAATGTTGTCAAGTTCTCAGTTCTTCTCAACTTGATCTGCACATTTAGTGCAATCCCAATCAAAATCTCAGTTATTTTGTGGATATAGGCAAACCTATTCTCAAGCTCATGTGGGGAGGCAAAAGACCCAGATTAGCCAGCACAATATTGAAAGCAAAAACTAAGTTGGAGGGTTAATACTACCCAACTTCAAGATTTACTATAAACATACAGTAATCAAGACAGTATAGTACTGGTATAAGAATAGACAAATAGATCAATGAAACAGAAGAGAAAGTCCAGAAAGAGACCCACATAAATATAGTCAACCAATCATTGACAAAGGAATAAAGGCAATATGATGGAACAAAGATAGTCCTTACAGCAAATGGTAATAAAATAGTACTAGACATCCACATGCCAAAAAAATAAATCTAGACCCAGACCTTACACCCTTCACAAAAATTAAGTCTGGGTGACTCAATTGGTTGAGTGACTGACTCTTGATTTCAGCTCACGTCATGATCTCATGGTTCGTGGGATCAAACTCTGCAACCGACTCTGTGATGACAGCATGGAGCCTGCTTGGGATTCTCTCTCTCCCTCTTTCTCTGCCCCTCCCCCAAATGCCTGCTTGCTCTCTCACAAAATAAATAAACAAACATTACTTATAATGATAAACACAGATCATTGACTTAAGTGTAAAATGCAAAACTAAAATTCCTAGAAGATAACATGGGAGAAAAGGTAAAGGACCTCGGATATGTCAATGCTTTTTAGACAAAATACCAAGGCACAATCAGTGAAAGAAATAATTGTTAAGCTTAACTTCATTAAAATGAAAAACTTTTGCCCTGTGAGAGGATGTCAAGAGAATGAGAAGACAAGCCACAGACTGAGAAAAAATATTTTCAAAAGACACAGCTGAAGGGTGCCTGGGTGGCTCAGTCGGTTAAGTGACTGGCTCAGGTCATGATCTCATGGCTCATGAGTTCAAGCCCCACATTGGGCTCTGTGCTGACAGCTCAGGGCCTGGAGCCTGCTTCAGATTCTGTGTCACCTTCTCTCTCTGTTCTTCCCCTGCTCATACTCACTCTCACTCTCAAAAATAAATAAACATAAAAAAATTTAAAAAAAAGACACAGCTGATAAAGGACTGCTATTCAAAATTTATAAAGAACTCTTAAAACTCAATAATAAGAAACCAAACAAGCCAGGGACACCTGGATGGCTCAGTTGGTTGAAGAGTCAGATTGATTCTTAGATTTTAGATTTAAAATCAGATCCTCAGATTTTAGCTGAGGTCGTGATCCCAGGCCATGGGATCGAGCCCTGTGTTGGCTTCTGCTCTGAGTGTGGAACCAGCTTAAGATTTTCTCTTTCTCTCCCTCTGCCCCTCTCCCTTGCTCATGCACGTGCAAGCTCTCTCTCACTCTCTCTCTCTCTCAAATAAAAAAACCTAAAAACTGAAAGGTAAAAAAAAAGGTATTTACTTTTCCCATCTATTCCCTGCCAAAGACAAAAGATATCTATGGAGTTCTTGCTATTATGGAAATATCATCCTAATGATAAATGCTATTTTGTTATCCAATTGAAAATTTAAAAATAAGTGCCTTAGGTATTGATTAGAAATCTTTTTGTAGTACTCTATTTCCTTTTGGATAATGTTTTTATGTGTGTAGGCAAGGATAGGATTGAAAAACATGATAAAAGGGCAAAAAAGCAGAGTAAGAGAAAGAAAAATTGAAGCTAATAAGATCTGGGACAAAGGTATAAACCTGAGAACGGACTGGTGATTATTCAGATATGGAATTAACAAGAAATAAGAAGATGTTTTGACTCTTGTATATTTCTTTGAGAATTTTGTTTTCCCACTTGTGCATAGCCTTTCTATGATTATGGCTTTGGGGCACCTTATAGGTGAGACTACACACACTCCTGAAAGCTACAATTTCAGGATCCTTTGGATGTGGCTTCTAATGGACATGCCTTACACTTAGGTCTATACTATCACAAGTACATCATGATAGTGAGAGATCATATTTCTACAATGTTTATGTTTGTAAAGTACTTTGAAAGTTCTTATGAGCCCATCAGATAAACAGGGCATGGATTATCTTCTCCATCTTGCAGCTAAGAAAAGACATTGGGAACACTAAATGAATTGTCTTATATGCCACAACTAGAACAAAGAACCTAGACTCCTTGGTCCCATATCTCAGTTTATTCACCTCCATTGTGCAGAGAATTTTCAGGATATCTTGTACATTAACAAGAACACAGGTAAAAGAGAAAGTAAAAAATGAAAAAAGACAGTAAGGATGAATGAAAATTGGAATGCTTGATTACATTTTATATTACTGCCTTTCTCTGAGCACACATTAGTTTGAGGCTATAAAAAAGTACAAGTGTTTTTCAAAAAAAAACAAGTACAAATATTCAAGTCTTGATCAGTTACTCATGTATAGATGTGTAATGCTTGGTTTTTAAAACCACTTGAGGAAAAAGTAACTAATGGGAAGAGTTTTGTGTTTAATTGTAGCTGTGCTTCCTGCAATAATACTGCAATAGTCAGAGGTCTGGCAGCCTTTCCTCTTAGTTCTTATAGAAAAACATACTTAAATACAGAATTGATTTCTAGAAAAGAACACTTGCCAATATTATGAAAACACTCTACTCTTAAAGTAAATATTTCCAGAATTGACTCTTTCCAACTAAAATCCACCCTTCGAGAGGAACTCAAATAACAGAAAGAGGGTTTGTCAGGAAGGTAAGTACTTGGCCACTAGCAACTGGGAGATCCTAGACAAATGATGTAAACTTACTGACCTGGGCTTCCATTTCTGTAAAGTGAGGGGTTTAGGTTAGACTAATGGTTCTGGACTCAGGGTGCATACCCAGAATATAGCTTTTTACAAATGCTGATGTTTGACCCAACCTCCAGAGAGTCTGACTTAATCGATCTGGGTGAATCTCTGCAAGTGGCGCTGACACCAAGTGGGTTTAAGACCCACTGGGTTCAGTGGCCTCCAAGATGCCTCTAGCTCTCAGATTCTAGGACAATGTGGTTCTATTTTTCTTTCCATAGCAAACCAGGAGGTGGCATATTATTCCACCACCTCTCACTCTCCTTCATGCTTAGAATAACATTCTGGCCTATTCTTAGAGTAGTAATTTTCAAACTTTCATGGTGAGTAGTAGTAGATAGCTAGTTAAAAAATGCAGATTCCCAGGATCCACCCCATGAAATTCTGAGGAAGCCAACCTAGGGCACTGCCCAGGAATTTGCACTTTTAATAAGAACCTAGGTGATTCTGAGACAATTGGTTGAGAACCACACTTTAAGAAACACTATGAAGACTATAATTTGTAACTGCAAGAATGGTGTTTTGCCTGGGGTGTCTTTGGAACTCTGGTTCACTCTGGAATACAACTTCCAGCTCAATTATGAAGTAGATGCAGTGACTCAAGACCCTGAGCCTTCCTCTTCATTTGAGCTCCAGTCCTGTAGCCAGGATCCTGACTTTCATCAAAACCTTTTCTGAATAGGTAAGAGAAATAGGATTAGAATCCAGAAGACAAGTAATTTCTATAAATAAATAGAAATCTAAAAAATGACTATGCAAAAATGAGCAAAAGATATGAATGGGCAACTCACAGGAGAACAAACCCAATAGTAGAATCATAATATCAGAGAAATAAAAATTAATGAAAGAGTGAGACATCATTTTCTACCAGTCAAATTGGCACACATTGGCACACAAAAATTTGATAGTATCAAGTGACTGGTAGGGAAACTAGTATTGTCAGGCATTCATGGTGGAATATAAACTGGATCAGCCAGTTTAGAGGGCACTTTGAGAGTATCCATTAAATATGTTACACCCTACAATGCTAAAAACATAACTTCTCAGTATTAACTTCAGAAATACTGGAATGTAAACAAAAGTAAGTATATTTGAATGATTTAAAATAGAAAAACTGGGAGGCAACTAAATGTCCCCAAGGGAGTAAATGTCTAAATCAGTTGTAATATAGGCCTAGTAAATATTACGCAACAATGAGAAGAAATTAAGTAGATCTATATGGACTAATTTGAGTAGCTCTTCAGACTTGTTGCACAGTTAAAAACCTAATGACGGAATACTATTCACTGTGGTAACTTGTATTCATGGTGGCATCATTAATGCCTTTCTTCTGTATATACTTGTCACTACTCCAGCAAGAGAATGAGTCTCATCCTGCCCTCCTCTTGAATCTGAGCTGGTCTTAATGACTTCCTTGACCGATGGAACATGGCAGAAGTGATTCTGGGAGTTCTGAGGTTAGGTTATAAGAAGTATTGCTGCTTCCTCTTGGGATGAGTTGCTGCAACTCTTGTTCTGGAGAAAAGTCAGGTGCCATGTAAGAAGTACAATTGTTCTGAGAATGTTGTGCATGGAGAGACGAAGATGCCAGCCAGCCCTGGCTGTTCTCACCAGTCCAGCCAAGCCAGCTGAGATGACAGACTTGTGAGGGAAGCTGCCATGTGGGATATCACCATCCCAGCAGATGCTGTGTGGGGAATAACGAAAGTGCTAGGCATATGGGCCAGTCAAACCATCCCAGCCATCCCTACCTAGCCTTTTAAGCCACCTTAGCTGAGACCCCAGACATATGGAATAAAAATGAGCCATCTCTTCTGTGCTCTGCCCTAATTTCTGACTCACAGAATTGTGAGCATAATAAGTGTTATTTTATGCCAGTAAGCTTTTGTGTGGTTTGGTACACACCAAAAGATGACCAGAACATTCATAATAATGACATTGTGCATTAGAAAAAAATACTACACAATACCAGATATTGTTGGTGTGCATGTGCATGTGTGATCTAGAAAGGCAAACACTAAACTGATGACAGTATTTATGAGTGGGTTAGAGAAGTGAAGCAAGATTCTATATGTTGATCCTTATAAGGAACTTTATGTAGAGTCAGGGCTTAGTCAGGAAAACAGAAATTATCATATAGATTCAAGTAGGAGGTATTGAATTAAGGTAACTAGATGTTTGCAAAAAGAGCAGAAGAGAAAGTAAGGGAAAGATGACATCAATGCTCATGTGTGCCACTAACCTTCAGAGAGTCAGGAAGTCGCAAGAATTGCAGGAAAGAACTTGGGATGGTCCCCTCTGCTGGGAACTGAAAGGAAATATTTAGAGGCTGTAGCTACACCTCACAGCCATGGGATATTTGCCCACACAGCCTGGGAGCAAAGATGGGTCTGTCTCCCTCCTGCCTTCCAAACCTTGACTGACTGCCTCCCATTAATGAATTTAACCCAGAATCCTGTTGGCAAGAGGTTCTGGGAAATACAACACAGAGAGTGTAAGAGATTGTGCTCAGATGCCAACAGAAGAAGCTAGTCTGAAAAAACTGTGAACTGCTAGCCTTCTAAAGTGTACATAATTGAAAATTGCTTCAGCTGATAACTCGTTGACAGAGATGTAGATTTTAAGCTTAAGCTCATAAGAAAAAAAAACTGGCCATTTTAGTATTTATTTTTGCATCTTTTCCCCTTTGACAGCAAATAGTGATGTAGCAAGACAGACTCTGAAGGTAGTCCCATGATCCCCACTTCCTGGTATTCACTTAATTGTATGGTTCCACTCCTTTTAAGTGTAGGCATACTTGTGACTTGCTTTTAAGTGATGGAGCAAAGGTAATAGAGGTATGATTATGAGTTCATGGTCATGCAATTATATTACATAAATGTGTAGCTCTAGTCTTGCTGGATTCGTCCCTATCTGGATCAGAGGAAGAGACATGTTGAGGAACCCCATATGGCAAGAAACCATGGGAAGCTTATGGGAGCTGATAGCAGCCTCTGGCTAGCAGGCAGCAAACCCTCAAAACTCTCAGTCCTACAATCAACAGGGACCTGAATGCTGTCAACAAACATGTGAGTAGGAGGGTGGATCCTTCCACAGCCAAACCTCCAGATTAGAACACAGCCCTGGCCAATACCTCAGTTACAACCTTGTAGAACCCTAAACAGAGGACTCCAGGCTAAGCCATGCCCAGACTTCTATCACAGGAAGTGTGAGATAATACAACTGTATTGTTTCAAGCTACTATTGTTATGTAGCAATAGAAAACAAACACAGTGACTTTTTCTACCTCCTGTTGGGTCTGGTTCTGTTATGGACCCACAAGACCATGTTGTGGAGTTCCTGTATTTATTTGGAGCCCTTTTCTAGCAGTGATCACCAAAGCAGAGGACAGATGAGGGGGTGGTATCAGCTTTAATTGTTGGCAAAATGATCCATTGGCATGTGAAAAGAAAAATTTTATTTCTTTATTTTTTCTAAAATTATAGGAAGGCATTTAGGCGTTCAGAATATTCAGTATTTAGAGTGACACTCACTTGGTTCAATTCACATGTCATAGGGCCACAAATTGTGGAGGTAGATGAGTTCTTCTAAAGCAGAGTGAGAGTCATAGAATGAGGCTAGCAGTGGCCCTCTTCCTCTCTTCCCTTTTAGTGCTTTGTGACATAGGATAGTGCAGGGTAATCAGGTGTTGTTTTATCTAGCTTATGTAGGATAATCTCCAGTGGACCAATGGCTTAAAGAGATTCTTACAAAGAATGTAAGAAATGAGAAGAGAATAGTGCAAGCATAAGTGATCTACAAGAAAATGGCAGTGCTGGGGTGTCTGGGTGGCTCAGTCAGTTAAGCATCAGACTCAATTTTGGCTTAGGTCATGATCTCATGGTTTGTGAGATTGAGCCCTACATCTGGCTCCACACTGACAGAGCGGATCCTCTGTGGGATTCTCTCTTTCCCTCTCTGTCTCTGTCCTTCCCCTGCTCATGTACATACTCCCCCCCAATAAATAAACTTAACAAGAAAAGAAAAGAAAATAGAATGCTGAAATTTTTTATTGGTGTGAGCTTTTTCACATTATGAGATTAAAAATTGACAATATAATCTCACATAATAAACCCAAAATTATTAAACATTATTTGAAATATGGATGGATGCATATATGACATGTTTTTGTGGAGTTACCTTTCTAGTTTCTATAACCATTAAACCAATATCCAAATAAACTTAAACCTCTGAATTGAGGTAAGCTAAGAAAAAATGATACAGGAACAAAAATGTGTCTTTGTAGCTTTAAAAAGAAGATACAGAATAATTTAAAATATTTTATGACGTCTTTTCCTCATTTTAAAATTTGGTTTTTGTGTGTGTGTTTTGAAATGTTTTCAAATATTTGTAATTTATAAGTATAAACATGGAAGTGGTACTTCAATCATATTGGTATAATTTTTAGGGAGATCAAAAATATTTTTGTGTCATTATAAAGGAAATTAAATATATAATTCCCTAAACATATTTTTATTTAATTATATTTGTTTTTCTATTTTGAGTATGTTTTGAAATATATATAAATACTAATAGATATGCATATTTATAATTTGTAAATAAATATCTGTACATTAGAGATGTGTGCTTCTATATATTTTTGCTACTGGGGTACAAAATCAATTTGTTTGAAGATCTGCCCTAGTGAATGAAAATACCTGGTTGTGTCTAGAATTGAGTAGGTGGGTGTCTTTGATGTTGTTCATACTTACAATGCAACCAAAGGTTTCTCCAGGTTGGAGCTGATGACTGCTATTGTGTGTGTTTATGTCCTAGAGTTTATGGGAAGACAAGAACACCAGGCAAATTCAATTTTAGTTGTTAAGGTAGCAAATTTGATTTCTTGATTAACTATATTCAAGTCATGGTGGCTTGATACAGAAGGGACTGGATTTCTGCCCCAAAAGAGCTTACGATGTTCTTATTGTTGGAGAAATAGGCATAAATAAGTGCATGTGTGGTGTAAGGGAATTATATAAGGTAATCTATGATGGAGTTTAGAGAAGGTAAATATATTGAGGGCTGTGTATTACAAACTAGACTTTGGACCTCAGGCCAGTTACATACTGCTTACATATATAACAGCTGTTATATATTGGGTTGCTTTTCTAGTCTATACAACTGAGATAACAATACCTCAAAGATCATTGTGAAGTTGGGAACTTACTGTAATGTATATAAATAATAGCAATTCTATTTTAGTTTAGAAATTTGCATTCTTTTTTTTTTTTTGAGACAGAGAGAGAGCAAGCAGGAGAGGGGCAGAGGGAGAGAGAATCTTAAGCAGGCTCCATGCTCAGCTCAGCACGGAGCCTAATGTGAGGGCTCTGATACCATAACCCTGGGATCAGGATCTGAGTTGATATCAAGAGTCAGATGCTCAACCGACCAAGCCATCCAGGCACCCCAAATATACATTCTTTTAAAAGCTTTAGTCAGAATTATTCTTTTTCATTTCCACCCTGCAAATGGAAATGATGATGGTTGGATCTTTGTTTTAAATCTTGGTTTACTCTTTTAGAATTTATGTAGAATCTTTCATTTTAAGCTATATATAAGATGAAGGGTCAAAGTGCAGAGTCTTCTGTCCATGGACCAAAGGTTCTTTAGGTTTCTTTGGGGAATGGTTATTTCTTTTCCGTCTTTAAAGGCTGAGGAAATTTACATGCTGCATGTAAATTAATTATAATTCTCGTTCTGAAACAAGATTTCAAATGGAAAATATTGAATAAGTAGGCATTTACTGCCCTCTGATGGCCAGACATAAAACTGCTATGTTTATCATGATGCCCATAATGACAATATAAAGCTCTTTCTGGAAACTGCCCAAATGTTTATTGGAAGGCAGTAAAGAATGACTGGTCTAGAAGAGGGAGACTACAAGGTGTCAACTGGTCAACCTTCCTTTTCTCAAGCTGACTTTTATCTAAATCAGTGTAGGCTGAGGCTCTGTTAAATCAATGGTAATTCATTTAAAAATGTTTCAGTGTATAAGTCAGAGTAATGTCAAAGTGTGTGCCAATTTAATCTACACCCTAGGAGTGATTTGGGCATTTGAAGTATTCTATCAGAATCCGCACTCCATGAATGGTTAATTAGCATTTGAAAGACTATTCAGGAATCCACACTGGAGAAATGACTGACTGCAGCATTTCAAATATTGCTATCTAAATCTCCAGTAGAGTTTGTTAATTACCATAAGAAATATCTGGAACAATGTTTCTCTGGAGAGTTAATGGTGTTTGAGATATACGGTTGGCTAGAAATATTGTACAGGTATGTCAGCTCTTGTGTGAACAGCGTATAAGGATCTGGCAATAAATGTTTGTATATGGAACAGAATTCAGACAAATATTGCTTTCCTCATAATGTATCTGGTAGCAATTTAATGAGGCAGGAGATCTATCATCCTCACTTACTTCTAATCTTTGGAGGCATCAAGAGTCACCCAAAGAGAAGCTGACAATTGTAGATTAGCTAAACTGGCTTGGGTCAGTTTGTGACAGGTCATCCCTTTTATTTTTAAAATGTGACAGAAGAAATGATTACAAAAGCTGTTTTAATAGTTTTTCCCCTGTGTTCAATACCATATTTTGTCAAGATATTTGTCCTAGTTTTTATCCCGTCTTATGTGTTATAATTTACATAGGGTTCCACTGAATAAATAAAGGGAAGTGAACTAGCCCCAACTAATATATGTTTCTGGTAGTTAATTTAAAAAAATCCGTGATCAAAGATACTTGTTTTAGGGAGTAGTTAGAAGGTGGTATTGTTCCCTGCATGGCTAAAGATAGCTGGGAGGTTGTTTGGACATCTTAACAGACACTACACATACTTAGCCTAAAATGTAGTAGTCTTTTTTTTATTTGAGAGAGGGGCAGGGGGAGACAGATAGGGAGAGAGATAATCTTAAGCAGGTTTCATCCTCAGTGCAGAGCGCGATGCAGGGCTCAATCCCATGATCCTGGGATCATGACCTGAGCCAAAACTAAGAGTTGAACACTCAACAGGCTAAGCCACCTGGTGCCCCTAAAATGTAGTAATCATTTTTTGTACACAAGAAGCTCGTGCCATGTTAGTGCCACTGTTCTGTCAATTTACTAGAAGGGGAATAGGTGATAATGGAGTTGAGATGATGTTAGTTTTTAAAAACCTGCCATTTCATATAAATAAATATATGCTTTCAAAATGAATTTGTACCATATCTCTGAAAAATGGATTTGTACAGCTTTGAAACCCGCATCCAGTACTCAACAGTTGGTCTTAAGGCCGTGCAAGATCTGGCCTTAGCAAATCTCCAGACCTCACCTCTTCTCCTTTTTCTTCATTTACTCTTCTATGACTCACAGCCCTCCCTTGCTACTCCTCCAACATGTTAATTGCATGCCAACTTGGGGCCCTCCTGTCCCCATTGCCTGCAGTGTTCCCCCACCTCTCTGATGGCTCTCTCTTTCTTCCTCCGGTCTCTGCTCAAATGTCATGGAGATAGGCCTCCCTCCTGACTAAAGTATTAGCTTCCATCACTCTCCTCCCTCCTTATCTGCTTCATTTTCTTCACAGCACTTATCCTTTTCTTCACAGCATTTATCTGTCTGTTGTCTCTCTCATTAGAAACTAAGATCTATGAAGGCAGAGAATTTCTCATTCTGCTCTTGTGCCTTGCTCAGAGTGCTCAATAACTTGTTCAATGTGTTATTTATTTATAGAGAGAGTCGGGGAGGGACAGCGAGAGGGAGGGAGAGAGAGGGAGAGAGAGAATCCCAAGCAGACTCCACAGCATGGAGCCCAGCTTGGAGCTTGAACGCACGAACTGTGAGATTATGACCTGAGCTGAAATCAGGAGTTGGGTGCTTAATCGACTGAGCCACCCAGGTGCCCCAAATGAGTGACTCTTTCCATGTCAATAATCAAATACATGCATTTTTATTAACTCTTAAAGTTGTAAAATAAAGCACAAATGCTGAAAATGACACAGAACACTAAATTACAATTACAGCCTAATTATTATAAAGTAAACATCTTGGTAACTGTCAAGTTAGGTCAAGACGTCAACTTTCCTTATTCTTCAAGCCACAGCCTCCTGGTTCCCCCTGTGAGCAACTACTTTCCTGATTTCAACAGTAATGACATTCCTGTGTTTCTTCAGAGTTTTAGTTCCCAAATGTGCATTGCTGCTAGTGTTTTAGTTTATTCTTGCCCATATTTTTGGTTTGATTGTCTTTTCATTTTCTTCTATATATTCACCTCCCATTCCTTTGTTTTTCTTAATAACTTATTCTCTGAAGAACTCTGGTTGTTTTACCCATAGAGTTTCCTACATTTTGAATTTTGCTGATTGCACACTCAATTTAGTTTAGAGTTCCACCGAGTGCAGTTTTCAATCAACCAACTCCACAGTGTCTTCTTACCACATCTACTGTTTAATCAGGCGCATTCAGCTGCAGTCTGGTCAGTGCAATCACATGGGAACGTTCAGCCTGGTCTAAAGGCCTTCTCCTAGCAGCCCTCTATTCATTCCCACATAAAATACCGTAATTTCTGCAAATATATATTAGCACAATATTGCGGTTAGTTTGGCCTTATCCCCCAGCAACAAACTCTTGTACTTCCCCTTTTAAGGTGTGCTGGAATCTGCCTTTATTTATAGGTCTAGGGCCAGTAGTGTGCTAGTAAATCAGCTTTCTGAAAAACCTGATTTATAGCATTTGCTGGTAGTGTAAGCACTCACCATGGCCATTTTTAAACCACCAACCTAAAGTCTCTGTATTTGGAGTTGGGAAGAGATGAGCATAGTCACTTCTCATTGTCTGAGCAAATCAGGGGGCAAAAGGAGAGGGGCATGAAATGGACAGTTACCCTTTGCAAAGTTAACTTGCTGCTATGTCATATGAGGTCCTTGGGAAGTCTTTAAGCAAGCCGGGAGTAAATGCAGCCAAGAGAAGAGAGACTCGCATTTCTTAACAGCGGCCCCCATGTTTTCCACCTCTTGGTATTCACACCCTGTGTAATGCTCTTTCCTTGCGTGTGGGTGAGTGTAGTTGGATTTTACAATAAAATATGGGAAAAGTAATGGAATGCGACTTTTGAGATTAGGATACAAAGACATTATGATTTCTGTCTTGGGCCTCCTTTCTCACTCTGGCTTGCTTGCTCTGACGGAAGCCAGCTGCCACACTGTGAACTGCTTGTGGGAGAGGCCCGTGTGCAGGAAGTCTGTCCCTGGCCAGCAGCCACTTGGAACCTGAGGCTTTTCTAACAGTCATGTGAGTGAGCTTGGAAGTAGATCTTTCACCAGTGAGGACTTGAGATGTCTACTGCCCCAGCTGGAGTGGAGAGCGGTCAGGGGGCGGGGGGGGGGGGGGAAGGGGCGGGAGGGAGACCCATAACTCTGCTGGGTCCACATTCCTAGACCCTCAAAAGTCATGAGATGATAAATGTTATTTTAAGCCATTAAATTTGGGGAGTAATGCATTATGCTGCAATTGATAACAAATGCAATTGCTAACAGATCTAGTAGGTTTGGGGAGTTCAGAGTCATCTAAATCCTTCCCATGATCCTGTTCTAGGTCTTAAGCCCCAGTCTTTCTAATTAACAGCTTATCTTTCACATAAAGAGCCTGATGAGCTTCTGAATTAAACTGAAATTGTAATTCCCTACTCCTCAGGATCATATTCTGATTGATTTTCAGGTACATGAGCCCTGCGGTTTAAAGATAGATTTGTTTAGACCAGACAAAGGAGATTTCTGGTTTTCTGACCATAATGGGTGCATTGGTGGCAAAGTGGGTTACGTGTCTGACTCTTGATCTCGCCTCAGGTCATGATCTCACGGTTCCTGAGTTCAACCCCACATTGGGTTGTGCGCTAATGGCTCAGAAACTGCTTGGGATCCTGTCTCTCTTCTTTGCTTCTCCCCTGCTTCTGCTCATGCTCTCTCAAAGTAAATAAATAAACTTAAAAATTTTTCTTATAGGAAAATTAAAAAATCTTTTTCTAAGCCCTTTATTGTGTTGTGTTCCCCCCTTTAACTGCCAAGCAATATGGGAAAGCTTTGCCTGCTGTAGGCTCTTGATTCTAAGAAACCACAGGTGATAATTTAAGCAATCATTTTGCTACTGCATGACCTGTCAATGTCCCATGTTTTACAGTCCAGATAATCTCTGTCTTCAGTGCAATCAGATCAGATAATCAATTACACATTTCTTTCATTTAGGGTCTATTCTCTGCAGCTGCTTTGGATATCTATGCCAGTCCCTTTAGTACAGGTATTTAAAATACCAATCTAGGTATTTTAAGCAGAAAGATCTAGAACACAGGGAATAAACCTCTTTAGTTTATTTCCATCTCTGCCTCCAGGTTCAGGTTATGACCCTCTCTCATTTCCTTCAGGCCTAGAGAGCTAATTGTTGCTGTCACTAGCTGCATAGTACTGTTTATTCCTTTTCAATAGTGTCTTTATGAAAACTTTCCTCAGATTTTCCCAGTTTGAGGGTGCTTGTGATTCCCTAATTTATAAATCTAATCTTTTGGATATTCTAATATGCCAACTTTTCTTCAATATTATAAATGCTTTAAATAGTAACTATGTCAGGCCCAAACCATTGCTTACAAATATTTATTCTTGAACCTAACACAAAAGTATGAGTATTATTTCTGGAGGTAACATATTTATTCATGAAGACAGCTACATATGGCTGCATACATGGTTCCCCAAACAACTCTGGGGGCAACATTCATATCAACTACAACCTAAGAGGCAGTCCTTAGAGCTGGGTAGTGGGCGTCGAGCACAGTTGTTTGTGGTTGCCCTGTTCCTGTCAGAGAAACATCTCTACTATTCCAACAATATGGAGGTTATCTTCTCAGGCAAATTCAGGTAAAAGAAAATCCCAGCTCACTGAGGCTGCTGATTGGCAGAAGAAACTTTGGCTTGGTCTTAGGTTTGATTCTCTCTTTGCCTCCAACCAGTGTGAGATTTTTGTCTTTTTAGTTCCAAGCCCTCCAGGCACTGTGCTCTCACAATACACTTGTCCCAGATTCACATTGAACATTATCTTAATTCTGTCTGATGTGGGTCTAAAAACCCAAACTCAGGTTACTTTACCACGTGATTGAAATAAACTAATCTATTTATTGCTGCCTCTTCTCAGTCTTGCTGTCTGGTGAGGCCACAGCCTTGAAGCTATCTAAATGTCCTCAGGTTGAATCCCGCGTCTCTGTCTGTCTGTGGTGACACATAGGTGGGCAGAGATCAGCCACAGAGGAATGAGATTTTGAAAGGTGTTTTCTGTTTTTGTTTTTGTTTTTTTTTTTTCACAAGGAAAAGCTGTATATATTTTTTCAGTTTTATTTAGATATAATTAACAAATAACATTGTAAGGTATTTAAAGTGCACATCGTGCACTCCCTATTTCCCCCATCTCACAGCCTCTGGCACTAATTTTCTGCTCTCTGCTTCTAAGAGTTTTACTTCTTTTTTTTCCCACATATAAATGATACCACGCAGTATTTGTCTTTCTCTGTCTGGCTTGTTTCACTTAACATAATGCCCTCAAAGTCCATCCATGTTGTTGCAAATGGCAGGATGTTCTTCTTTCTCATGGCCGAATAATACTCCATGGTGTGGATACACACCGCATCTTTATCCATTCCTCCATTGACGGGCACTTACGTGTTTTCCATAAGTTGGCTATTGTGAATAGTGCTACAATAAATATGGGAGGGCAGGCATTTCTTTGCTCAGTGCCTGCCCAGCAAACATACACAGATACTCCTGTTTTGTCTGAGGCACACAGCTGGGAACACTTACCCATACCTACCCTTTCCTGCCTGATTTGGGCATATTGCGTACCTTTTCATGCCTGCACAGTTCTCTTGTTTAACATTGCTGAGAAGAGAAGTGTTATATAAACATATTTCCCAATATTTTGGATAACTGATGTTTAGTCATCGTATCAGTCAGTATTCCCTGAAGAAAACAGAAGCTATGCTTTGTATTTTTATAGAGGGAACTAGAGGTCTCACACCTGTCAGATGGGATAGGGAAGGGCAGGTTGAGAGGCCAATTGCCAACAATGTTGACCAGCAACACTTTAGAGGGTGGTCCTCAGGAGCGTGAAAGACAGCGCTGTGTGCTTCTCACCTGCCATCTTCTAGGCATCTGCCTGCGACAGCCACCCGAAAACAGGGCTCTTTCCTCTCCTCTAGAATCTCCAGGTGTCCCATTCCAGTTCTCATGGCCCCATCTTTCCCAGTCAACACCCTCACAGTTAGGCTTGACAAAGTTCCTTGCGAATTCAACTTTCATTGTTATCCAGCCAACTATCAGATCACATTTTGGTTTTGATTTTCAGATATTTCAACCCTGCAGCTACAAGAAATAAAAGGCTCTTTCAGGACAATCTTAAAGGCTTTTTGATTCTCTGACTATAGTAGAGAATTTGAATTCTTTCCTTCTCTAAGCTGCAGTGTTATATGCAAACATAAGAGCTCCATGGTCTTTGTTGTCAAATTTTCTATGAGAACGTTCTATTGCAACAGTCATATGTTTATATATATACTGACTTCTATAGGCACTTAATTCTATATATATACTGACTTCTATAGGCACTTAATTCTAGGCAACTGGAAGTGGAGATTTGAGGAATTATTTTGCTCCTGCATGTTGTATACCAAAAAGTCTCACTTTCTACTAGCAATGAGGTTGTTACTTCCTTTAACTTCATTCACACCATAGAATAAAATCCAAATTTCCTTCTTTGAGATTCTGTTTTTCTGAAACTGCTGCCAATACAAAATGTTCATATTGTTCGATATGAGTTTGGTCATTAAAGTGGAAATCACTTTGTATATTTGAGGCATGAAGGGTTTGAATATAGGGTATTAAAGACCTACAAACCATGGGAAAAGCTAGGGGACCAGAATCAGAGAAGCCATTTCTGAGAGTTTTATCCTGAAACACTGAAGTGGGTGGATCTTAGAAGCTCACTCAGAGGCCACTGTGAATCTTATCTACTGACTTTCCATGGGAGGGGTTGCCAAACTACGACCCTTGAGAAAAATCTGGCCTGCTACCTGTTTTTGTGGTGTGTGGACTAAGAATGGATTTACACTTTTAAATGGTTGACAAAAACAAAAGTAGAATAATATTTTGTGACATGTGATGATTACCTGGAATTCAAATTTCAATATCCACAAATAAAAGTTTATTGGAACATAGCTATACTTATGTGTTTACATAGTACTTATGGATGTTTTTGCATTACAATGGCAGACTTCAGTAGTTGTGACAGAGACAGTATGGCCCGCAAAGACTAAAATATTTAGTTTCCGGCCCACCACAGGAAAAGTTTGCTGATTCCTGGTCTGTACCTCTGACTGCAACTACTTTTGTCAAATAATGGCTTCTCTTTCTCTTCTTCCTTCCTAGTCTCATGAGAATACCTATGATTGACAAATCCTCAAGATATGGGGAAAGTAATTTTGGGAAATGTTATCTTAAGTTCTCCACATTGCAGAGAAGCAGTAGTTCTGAGTCGACAACAAACAACTCCTCTGAGCCCAGTTTTCCTCACAGATTCTTAGTTAGCAGGGTTAGAGTAAGGATTATGTGAGAATTTGTAAAAATGCTTAAGTCAGATTAGTGATCAAAACATGATAAGTATAAAAGCAAAAATTATTGGGGTACCTGGGTGGCTCAGTCAGTTAAGCGTCTGACTCTTGATTTCAGGTCAGGTAATTGTGTGAAGTAAGGGAGATGATTCATTTTCAGAAATACTAAATAAAAAAGCTGTGCTGTCCAGTTAACAGTAGGTCTACGACCTACTGGAAATATGTACAACCCCCCCCTCCCCCCTCAAGGAGTCCCAAACCCTTAGACACTTCACTTCCTGGTTCTCCTAAACCTCTCCTAAACCTTTCCATGTAGTGGGCTTATTTTTGTGGGCTTCTTTTCACAGACTTTGCAATGAGCATATGCCATAGAATAAAGGGAGGAGGGACTGAAAATCTGTGCCTCACCTCAGGGAATGTAGTTTTGTTCTAATCACACTACATTTTGCCTTATATGGGCCTAGGTGACGTCCAGATAAGGCTGTAACCTCTGCAGTACTCAGCCAATGAGGAACAAGGAGAGGGACTTGAACACTAGGAGATAAGTTGTTTGCTGTAACTACCCCGAGTGTGCCTGTCCACCAGACACCCACTCTTGCAAGAACATTGATTAAAGCCTCATTTCACTGTGCTCTGAGTCTTCACATCCCTCCTTTGATTGGGTCAGTGGGTTTATTTCTCACAGTAATGATCTCGAGGTCCGTGAGTTCAAGCCCCTCATCCGGTGCTGTGCTGCCTGTGGAGCCTGCTTGGGATTCTCTCCCTCCCTCTCTTTCAGCTCCTCCCCTGCTCATGTGTGCTCTCTCTCTCTCAAAATAAACTTTTAAAAAATTATTTTTCATTTATTCAATAAGCTCATTCAAAGCCTATTGTACTGATGTAAGCGGACGAAAATTTTGCAACTCTATTAAAGATAAGGACTTTGATACCCTAACACCAAGGGAAAATTTATATCAGGAGAGTTGTTACTTTGTTTTGGAAAATGCCCTAAAGCCCCTTTGGGAGTGGAGAGTAAGACTATCCAAAGGGCACTCTGCAAAGAAATGGATTCATTGCTCTGCAAAATAATGGAATGAAAAGGCAGCCAGATGGGAGAGGAGAAGGGGAGATGGCTGGAACTAAAGGTAAAACTGAGAAGTTGAAAATGCTTCCTGAGAAGCTAGTTGGTGCCAGATTATTAAAAGTCATCAGTTCCACATAAATGAACTGCTCAAGGTACAGCTAGTTAATGGCAGAGCGGGGACCAGAGATCTTTCTAGAAAACCACACTGCCTCTATAAAAACCAAAGTTTTTATCCCAACCACTTTCACCATGAAATTATACCTTGGGATATTAGACAGAGTATACAGCTCTTTGGCCATCATTTGTGATTCTCATAAGCTGGCCACTGAATGCCTGGGGTAATTTATATTTTAGATGAGTAATCAAATATTTACTTGCCAAATAGAAAATAGTTTACAGTTAAGTTTCAGAGAAAGCTTATGGGAAAAGAGCCAGGCCCATAGTATCATTATAAACATTGTAAGAGAAAACAAAATAGTGGTTCATGCTTTGCTACATTCTGTGTTTTGTAATAAGCAACTACAGTTTCTTAAAATTATTGTTATTCCTTTGAATGCCCATGGTTTCACCCAGCTGACATTTTTTATATAGTAACAGGGAAATGTGAAATTTTCTTAGTTTTTGGAAACCAGCAAAGCCTGGATTTTGCAAGTTGTTGAGATCTACAATGTTACACTTCAGTGGCGCCTCATTTTAGTCACATATCTTGAGAGGTAATCCACCCCAAAGAACACAAACAATAAAGAAATAGAGAAGTGTGGAAAGTATTTTCTTTTTCTGATTTTCTGTGTGCGATTCTGGCCCGTAGATGTGCCTGGAATTTCTGCGAGGGCCAGGGTTGCAAGGCTTGTAGATATAGAAGTAAGTCTGTATGTTTGTTCCCAAAGTAAGCTGCAAAGCAAGCCCAGTGAGAAGTCATTCTTTTAAACTTGCTTTTCTAGGGATTTCCCATTCCATCTTTTTCAGCCACTTAACTCTTACTCCTTACTTGCTATAGATCTCCATGATTTGGGAGCCATCTTCCAAAGCTTTGGTCACTTCCTCCTTGGCATCGGTCTTTTTTTGTCTGAGATTTGGGTTTGTAGGTTAAATTATTGGTTATAATCCATCATCTCTGTTAGTATGCTACATCCCTTGCTATGGCCTCATGGTGAATGGTCTCTACTTCTCTGAGTTTGGGTTTGGCTATGAGATTTATTTTACCCACTGGGGATGTCAGCAGATGTGATGCATGCAAGCAGAGGCTTGAAATATGCACATGTGGCTAGGCTTGCCTTCTTCTCCTCTTATCAATGCCATGAAGAGAATACGTGCCAGCTGGCCCCTCTGGTCTGGGGAGGATGAATGAGACCGACCTGAACCCAACTTGCATAGATCAGCCAACCCCAGCTGACCTGCACATGTGCACTTGATTGCTGTTTTAAGCTTCTGAGTTTACAGTGTTTTATTCTATAGCATTATAGTAAGTGCTGGCTGCTACTGTAGGCAACATCAGGACATGTAGGAGAAAGGGCAAGGGAAGATAGTAAGAAAGGACAAGCCTTACTCAGCATCTGCTCTCTTCCTTTCATTGGTAGTCCGGTTTTATCATCAAGTCAGGCAGCAGCCCACTGGTGACTGAGCACAGCATTCAACGTATGGATTTACCATTTATTTTGGACTAGAATTTTTGAACCTGAAAAGCAATGATAATAGTATCTATTTGAACTCATGGGACCGTGTAAATAATGTCAAGCACCTGGGTTCAATATCATCATCCTCATCCCTAGCCGATGTAGCAGCAGCAGAGATAATAGCAACACTGAACCCCTCTTTTATGGCATCCTACCTTTCACCTCTGCCAGAGACCCGTGTGGCAGGTTCTCATGGGGTGCTTGTAACTGTGAAGAGGAAATACCGTGATAAAGGAAGATACTCATGGAATACTTGTTTGAGATTTTCTCTGAAATTTAAGATTAGTTTTCCTTTATCTTAGTCCTAGCCTGTATTTCTATTTGTCCGAGTTTAGGTAAAAAAGAAGGATAGGAGAAGCTTTGGAAAGGATCCTCTTTCTTTTAATGTTTATTTATTTTAAGATAGAGAAAGAGCATGGGGGAGGGGCAGAGAGGGAGAGGGAGAATCTCAAGCAGGCTCCATGCTGTCAGCGCAGAGCCCAACACGGGGCTTAGTTCCACGACTGTGAGATCACAACCTGAACCGAAATCAAGAGTCTGATGCTCAACTGACTGAGCCACCCAGGTGCCCCTGGAGAGGATCCTTTTTACTCAAAAGAGAGAGATTTAGAACCACATATCCCAAACTAATGAAGCTGTGAGGGAGGTGAACAAAGTTTGTGAGAAAATTAATAAAGGCAGCAGTGTGTAATGAGAAAAGGATTTAGATCTGTGTTTTCTGACTTTCTGGGGAGTATCAGTGGCAAGTCATATTGTATATCTTTAAAAGGATACAGAAACATTACCCTTTTCCCTGGTTTCCTCAATATAAGGAACAGTAAAACAAAACAAAACAAAACAAAACAAAACAAAACCTTGGGAAACCTACAAAGGGAAATCTCCTTCCAAGGGGAGAGGCTGAGAGAGTATGTGGGTTCTGTAGTGAGTGGGAAGCACACTGCCCAGGACTGGGGTTTTTCCAGGAAGAAATAATATCTGCCTGATAAGGAGGTATGATCCCTGTTTTCTTCCTTTTCTCTTATCTCTTCTATCTTTCTTTTCCACCAAGGAACTTGGCTCAGACCTTAAGAGAACTCACCAAGGACTTAATATATGAGAAATCGTAGTTGCCTCCTCCGACACTGTTTCGCTGGGAAAATGAATTCGGTTTCCAAACTGCCAACATAGAACCTTCCTATTTGTCTTTACTATGATTCTTTGAAAATAAGGAGCTGCCAAGTACTCTGAAGGAGTTTGGCTTGGAATGACCAAGGAAGAATGTTCCTATATCAAGGGAAAGTGTTGCCTCTTGAGTAGAGATATATTCACCAGCAGTTGAGTTCAGACATGTGAGGTATGTCCAGAAAATTATGTCCATTTTTTGAGGAAACTAAAGAATCTCCCAGGAGTGAATTTATGCCTTGGTACCTCTAGCTTGACCTAGAAAGGCAGAAGTGAGGAGTAATTCCAAACACTTTGCATTGTTTCCTTAGCCTTGTCCTTAGCCCAGTCCTTATGAACTGAGTGGTTTCCACTGGGGGAGGGGTGGTGCTGATGGTGTATCGTCAGTGAAATCTGAAAGAACTATTTTACAAAAACTCTGTTAGACCTTAAGGTACCAGGATCAGTGTCTTGGTACTTCATATCATTTTCTCAAATCAAGTTTGGCACCTGAGGGGCTCCACCATGACACTGGGGGGCTAACAGTGCCTAGATGCCATGGCAGCAGTTCCTGGTGGGAGACTGTGGTGCCTGGAGGACACTGGGAGGCGAGGGGATAGGTTGTCAGGGAGTTAGAGTAGAGGAGAGAAACGAGGCAATTTCAGGGCAGCTAAATGGCCAGCACACTTCATTTGTTAGTGGCAGGTGGAATTCTTCAGGAGGCCGGAGTCCCACATGGGAAGGCAGGAAAAGAGCAAGTAAAAAAGTAATAGATTTGAGAGCTAAGTACTTGGATAGATTATGTCACTTAGTCCTCACAAAAGCCTTATGAATTGCATACTAATTTGTCCCCATTTTCCAGCTAAGACTTTTGAGGAAGACGTCAGTTTAAGTACATTGTCCAAGGTCACTTGGCCAGCAAGTGAAGGATGCAGGTTTTAAACTCAAACCATCTGATTCCAGAACCCTTGCTTTCAGTCATTTGTGTCATGTATACCCTCGTATTTGTGAGGGCTGGAAACACTATGATGTGACACTTCGTAGAGCAGTTTGCTTGCTCCGACACAGTTGATGGGGTTGGAAATCCCCAGTTTCACAGTGGAGCTCTGAGGCCATAAAAAAGAAAGACAGGAGAAGCTTTGGCAAGGATCCTCTTTTTCTTTCTCAACAAAATGCACACATGTTTTAACAGTAACTACTACGGAGGGTATAATAATTATCCTGTGGTCAGTTGATGGTTTTTAAAGACACTTTCTTCAGGGATAAGCATTACACTGAGGCATGCATTAACACAACAAAAATGTGTTTAGCATCTGTAAATATTTTTTTGACTGTGAAAGTCTTAGAACAATAAGCCCCACTTTCTCATCTTTAAATTTTTCCAGGTGGCAAGATATCTGTGGGTCAGGGAACAGGCAGAGAATTGACTAACCTCTTGAGTTAGTAACATGAGATGTGGGAGGGAAAACAAACAAAAACCAAGGCGGTTGTCCTACTTTGTAAGGCAGGCCATCTACCTGAAGAAGGCTGAAATAGAAATATGACCAACTAAACAATTTATACGTTACCTTTCTTCTGAGGAATTAAAAATGGGTTCACAATTAGATTTCTCCTCATCACATATTGCTTTGAAATATAGCTATCTATTCATTTCCATTTTTAGTCATTTTTGAATGCCCATGTTATGTTGAGAGTCACTGTGCTTGATACTGCGGGCATGGAAGTGAAAATACCCCAACATGGCTACTGGCTTCTAGAACTTCCATCTACTGGAAGAAAGGTGAAAAGGCAGATAATTATGCTAGGCACAATGTACATAAATATGCTTGGAATAATGGTACTGATTTGTACAGGGTGTTATTGAATTAAATTCATCTCTAGGGATGAGGATGTAAGGAGTAAGAAAGTGGTTCTCAAGGATGGAACTCCTTTTTTAAGTGCTCCAGGACGCACAAAGCCAAGTAAAGGAGTGGCATGGCAGTGGGAGGCAATCGTCCATCTATACACAGCCATGCAGGCAGCTTAAGCAAAAGAGAAGGTGATGGTGGGTGGGTGAACTCTGAGCAGGGAGAGTTGCTGGAGCTTAGGCCAGGAAGGCTGAGGTTGAAGCTGAAGTCAGGGGCCTGCTCACAGGATGCCTTGAATACCATGTAGACTCTGCAGACTGGAGGCAATGGGAAGCCAAATTCTCACTGCTTTGAGAATGTATAGAGAGTTTTTCCACAAAGCTAAATTTATTCAATGGAAGTGACTGTCCATTTTCCTGAGATTACATTGCATGTGTAGTTTTAATTTATCTTTTTCTTTTATCAAAGGATTTTGATAGGTGTTTTGTTGTTGTTGTTGTCCTTCTTTAGCATGCATATTTGGCATCCCTACTGGTAAGTTACTAATATTTAAAAAAAAAAATGTTCCTTGTCTGCAAGTTGAACAGCCTGAGAACCACTGCTACAGACCAAGCGAGCCTTTGAAGGGATTCAGCCATGGGATACCATAGCTCAATTTACATTTTAAACAATTTCTTCAACTGGGGCGAGTGGGTGGCTCAGTCCGTTAAGCGTCTGACTCTTGATTTCGGCTCAGGTCATGATCTCACGGTTCATGGGTTCAAGCCTCGCGTTGGGCTCTGTGCTGACAGCTCAGAGCCTGGAGCCTGCTTGGGATTCTGTGCCTCACTCACTCTCTTCCCCTCCCCCACTTATGCTCTGTCTCTGTCTCTCTCAAAAATAAATAAACATTAAAAAATTTTTTCAAAAAGTTTTATTAAAGAAAACCTTTTTAAGTTTATTTATTTATTTTGAGAGAGAGAGAGAGAGAGAGAGAGTGAGAGAACAGGGGAGGGGGAGAGAGAGGGAGGGAGAGGATCCCAAGCAGGCTCTGCACTGTCTGCACGAAGCCTGATGTGGGGCTTGAACTCACCAACTGTGAGACCATGACTTGAGCTGAAATCAAGAGTGAGACGCTTAACCTACTGAGCCACCCAGGCACCACCTAGGTACCTTTTCCTACACATCTTCTATCCCTGTCCCCTCACTCCTACCCCAGCTCTTACAAAAAATTGAAATTAGCAATCAGCTTCTGTCAGATGTTATAGTTCAAACAGGTCTTGTTTGCAAGGGCAATCGTAAACCTTTGGCCACCTTAAGAGTAAACTGGTTCTCACCATGTATCTGGAGCAAGTTGTGAAATCACATTGCTTTTACTGCTGAAACAGAAGCTACACCCTAAAAAGTTAGCTGTGTGCTCTCCGGAAAAAGAAGTTTTGATGTCTGTAAACACGGTGAATTAGTGAAGGAACTAGAATTCAAGTTGCAGATGTTCTGACCCAGCCATGCATTATAACTGAGCAGAAAAGCAGTGTTACAAAGTAACATACTGAGACCCTTTACTCTGCAGCTGGCAAAAGATACAGCAGAGCCCCCAGAGGACTGCTGGGAAAGATTCCTTGAATGATAATGAAACAATACAAGGCCCTATCCCCTGAGTTTTGATTCTTCTTGGCTCCGACAGAAAAGTACGCTTGAAATGTGGAAAACACTCAGAAATGAATTTTGGAAGGCTGCATCATGTGGTATTCCAGCAGGAAATTAACTTTGATAGGAACACAGCATGGAAATAAGATTAAGCGAGAAAGGTATTGAAAGTTGCTGAAATATCTTGTTCTTCAGTGAGTGGCGTGCCTTTGAATTCAACAGCCAGTAGTTAAATCAAAAAACATTAAACAATCATTCTTAACAGTTTGTATTTGAGGAGTAGGAGGCAGAATTGTGTTAATCTCTCTGAACTGACTCCATCTTATCATTAAAGTGCTTAGTGTTGCCGTCAGGCAACAGGAGATAAGTGACTTTCAGTAAGTTTCAGTAAGCACATAGTGGACTTAAGGTAAATTAGCTGATAAAACTTCATGAAACAACACATTTATTAGAGACGTATGGAGCACCTACATGCCTCGGAAGATTTTACCTAGTGGGCGCAGCGCACACAGTTTGTTGCCCATACTCCATCCATTCCCTTTCTTTTTTCCTAATAGTATTCAAAATTTTCTTTGGGAAGCAGCAACTGCCTCTGCTGCAAAGAAGCCCTTTAGTTTTGGTGCAAGGGACCGCACCTCCAGCTGCCTATCCTAGCAGGTAATCGCATTTTCCATGCCACAGGGTTTGGTTGAGGGACCCCTGGTTTTAGCCAATCAATGCATAGTTTTTATCCTTGTCAGGGGGTGGAACAATCCGTGTGAAGCTCACAACTTTTGTCCTGAGCTGCTTTCCCAGAGTTGGGTCACTCTTCCAGAAGTGGGAAGCTTGCAGGTCTGGTTGCTGCAGGCAGCCATCTTGTCCTGAGGGTATCTAGCCTGAGAACCGAGTCAATACTGAGAAGACAGGAGAGTCGAGAGGACTGTGGGATAACTGAGCCAGAGCGCTTATGAGACCAGGTCCAGGGCCTGCCTTCCCTCCAGAGAGAGCCAGGAGTAAGACCATGGGAACTAGAAGGACATGGAGGAAAAATGACCAAAATTTCCCCTGATTCCTTCTCCAAACAGAATAAGCCTGTTACAAGGCTTTTCCCCTGGGTCTTAAGACTTCATCTTATGTACATATTTTAAGAGGTTGGTGCTTGAGGTAAGACTTGTCTACCAGTGGCATTCAGATTAGTATAACCCTGCCTGAGTAATTAGTGGGGCTGGTCTGTCAGGGACTTGGGTGCCCGAAGGACTGAGAACCTCCCAGGGGAGATCTCACTTTCTGGGAGGCCCAGGAGGCAAACTTGGCCTAGTGAAAACACCCTCAATTTTTGAAGCAGAGAAATAATTCAGAGTAGAGCCTCAAGTGGACTTACATGTGGTTCCTGAGATGGGCAATAGAGGGTTGTAGTAAAAAAAAATGCAAGAAGCTAAGAAGGGAAGGAGGAGGGGGAGGAGAGAAAAAAAGAATGTGGCTGGGCAGGAGCGATCTTCAGGTGCTGATTGTGGCCACTGCCCATATGAACTTGGGTTTCTGCTGCTTTTTCTGGGGTGGCTGTGTCTCTAGCCTAGGCAGGATAATGGCCACCATCAGTGTGCTGAGAATTAGTTGAAACCGCCCACCCACAAACAACCCCAAATCCCATGATGATAAAAGGAGATCAGGTAACAGCAGGGAATGTAGCTGTTAACAATCACTTGGAAGGAAAGTCTGCAATTTCATATGAAATTACTAGTTGTTCAAACATTAATAAGGTATCGAACTTCTTTCACCAGAAAAATGCAGGGAAAAAGTTTTATTGCTCTCTTGTGCAACATAATACCAATTTGATGGATTTGTAGAAGAATACCAACCGGTTCTTCTCTCAAAAGAAATTCTGGTGCCAAGGAAAAATCTGTCATGTGGGAAACCATTCTGAGGCAGTAGTAGTGCCCTCCAGGCGAACCCTTCTGGAGGCCAGAGGAGAAAGTCTCACAGACTAAATCAAGTGCTCACATCACACGGGTTATTGGATCCATATAAAACACATACCCAGTAGCAAGGAAAAAGACATCTGGGGTAAGTTTATACACTTAGGATAGTGTAGAAGGACCACACAACTGAATCCGTGTTACACAGTTGTTTCTCTGTCCTTTCTCTTTCCTTCTCTCCTTTCTTTTCCCCAATGCTTCTCAACTCTGTCCCATCAATTTTCCTCATTTCCTCCTTTGGTGTGATTCCAAAGACTGGAGCTGAGTTTGAATAAGAGGACTTAGCAAGCTCACAACGTCTGGAGTCAACGCACGTTTGTTGGAATAGGGGCAAGGATGCCTGGCCGCAGCTGTAGTTCACTCACTTGTTTGCTGGGCAGCTGTGACCTTGATCTCTTGGGCAGAGTAGATGCAGGGCCAGAATGGGGTCCCAATGCCTGGCCAATTTAGAGAGGACATATGTCAGTCTGAAGGGGGCTTGGTTTGTAACTTTTGCTTTGGTCCTTCCATTACTTTCTCTCGATGAGTAAACACTCTTGAGTGCTCTGTCTTTTAAAATATCATGGGGGCGTCTGGGTGGCTCAATCAGTTAAGTGTCCGACTTCAGTTCAGGTCATGATCTCACAGTTTGTGAGTTCAGGCCCCACGTTGGACCCTCTGCTGTCAGCACAGAGTCTGCTTTGGATCCTCTTCCCCCCACCCTCCCCTCCCCTGCTTGTGCACATGTGCACGCTCTCTCTCTCTCAAAAATAAATATTTTATGTATTTCATTCATTCTGTCTTTAACATGTCTTTTGGATTACCAATCCAGAAGCATATCTTTTGAATTCTTCTCATGTCTTACAAGCCACTTGCTTACTCACTATTGTTGTTTAGCACATCATATGAGTAGTATACATGCTACTTGCTTTTTCTTATTCACTACAGTAGAACTGAATATTCCCAATTAATAGCACAGACACATGACAGAATATAAGTTTTGCCTGCCTCACACAGAGGGCACACCTCACCATCACCTATGTTTCAATGAAAGAATAGAGCAAAACAAATGGAAAATATGGTCTGTGCCCTTTAGCATCATAGAAAAAAAATTATAAAAAGGGCACCTCGGTGGCTCGGTCAGTTAAGCGTCCGACTTCGGCTCAGGTCATGATCTCATGGTTCATGAGTTCGAGCCCCACGTCAGGCTCTGTGCTGACAGCTCAGAGCCTGGAGCCTGCTTCAGATTCTGTGTCTTCCTCTTTCTCTCTCTGCCCCTCCCTCACTCATGTTCTGTCTCTCTTGCTCAAGAATAAATGAACATTAAAAAATGTTTTTTAAATGATAAAAAAGAAAAGAAAAAAATAACAATTTTAAAAATTAAAAAATTTAATTAAAAATTTAATTAAAATAAAATAAAATAAAATTCAGGTCACAAATGAAACAAATACAGAGAATTACTAATTTAAAATAAATCATGCTAAGCGAAATAAGTCAGGCAGAGAAGGACAGATACCATATGTTTTCACTCATAGGTCTAACAGGAGAAACCTAACAGGGGACCATGGGAAGGGGAAGGGGGAGGAAAAGGTTAGGGAGAGGGAGGGAGGCAAATCATGAGAGACTCTTGAATACTGAAAACAAACTGAGGACTGAAGAGGGAGGGGGAAAGGGGAAGGGGGGTGATGGTCATGGAGGAGGGCACTTGTGGGGAAGAGCACTGGGTGTCATATGGAAACCAACTTGGCAATAAACTATTAAAAAAATAAAAATAAATAAAAATAAAAAATAAATAAAATAAAATAAATCAAAGAGCCGCATGGCACATTTGGTCACATAGCAGATATATAAGGGGTGTGAAAGCAGTGTGTCAGAAGGAAAGGCCAAATTGTTTAGCTAGCAAGGAGAGCAAAGGAGCCGGAGAGAGGCAGCGTTACCTCCACGGAAGGCAGCACTCATGTGATGAAGAGCAAAGCTGTACTTTCCTAGCGTTTTTAGGAGTCAGTTACTGTACATACATTATTTTAAATGCACATGACCACTCTGAAAGATGGATACACAGAGAATAAAATGAGGTACAGGCACCAAGTCACTCAGCTAAGAAGCCACGGAGCTGGGGTTTGATCCCAGGTTGTCCCTGCTCTTTTTCACTATGAACCTGAATCATAAGATGACAGACATGGAAGGAAGAAAGTGGTGGTTAAATGGGAAGTTGGAGGTCATAGAACATTTTTTTAAGTTTATTTATTTATCCTGAGAGAGAGAGCTCGCACGAGTGTGTGAAAGTGGGGGAGGGGCAGAGAGAGAGGGAGACAGAAAATCCTAAGCAGGCTCCATGCCACCGCCAGTGCAGAGCCCAACACTGGGCTTGAACTCGATCATGACCTGAGCCAAAATTAAGAGTCGGAGGCTTAACCAACTGAGCCACATGGGCGCCCGGGTCATAGAACATTTTTGTTTGTTTCATGGAGGAGCAAATGGAAGCCTCTGGAAATGGAATGTATGAAATCAGAATTGTAAGTCACCTACTAAGAGAGAAAGTACCTTTGGGTAAATGAAAAAGAAGCAACCTTTGCTTATCCAAGTTTATCCAAGTTCAGTATATATAGTATACTTTCTAAGCCTTGAAATATTTAACGTGTGTGTGTGTGTGTGTGTGTGTGTGTGTGTGTGTGTGGAGTGGTTTGCAAAGTTTATTAGCTGATTTTATAAAGCTAAAGACAAAGGTCTCAAGTGAGATTACTATGTGTTACATATTCTGAGCTTTCTCACCTATGGTCCAAGGAGATAAGAATTGTCAAGTGTACACAGCATACATTCTTAAGTGTTTAAAACTATATCTTAATTTCTTTGCATCCATGGACATCACTTTTGTAAAGCATAACTTAAATAATTGTAAAATGTCATAAAATTTGATGACCAGAAGGTGGAAATATTTCATCAGTTGGACCTATTGTCAGTCATTTCAGATCTTTAACTACTCAGATTAAATTCATTGGGATTTCTTTCTAATTTTTTCCTTTCCTGACTTGAATCACATTCCCCCCCCCCCCCACAACTGACTATAATACCTTGGTTTAACTTCTGATGGCAAGGATAGTTGCTATAATCGATATCTCCATATTGCAGTTGTGTTTGACAAGCTTAAATTAGATACCTGACAGTTTCTAAATCTAAACACATTAGTAAACTGCATCCTTCCATACATTACAAAGTGAGTTGCTGACAGAATGGGGTAATAACTGTGGTGGAGATGTGTAGGAGAGCTGTCATGAACTTGTCTCCATGGAAAACTAGTTCTGCATCTAATTTCTGTCAAAGAAAATGACCTACACACACTCAAAAGCAAAATCATTGTTTTAGGTGGCAGCCTTTAATTAGTTTTATGCAATTGGTCAAATATATTTAGTTACCTGGCATATATTTTTCAGTTAAATTATGTTAGAAACCTTATCAGAAAGCTACATGACTTAGTATTTGACATTTCAAGCATGTATTATTGAATTTTAGTAATGATAGTGGAAAGCTATTGGCTACTTTCAAAATTTCAGGCTAACAGAATAATCATTTTTGACCTTTGATTGTTTACCTGTCTGGGGAGGGAGCAACACCAGAACTGTTTTCTGAGGAAAGCGAGGCCCTGCCCATGGAACTCCCCTGGTCCATTTCTGTGGTGTAGTCATGGTAGATTTCTACAACAGGCATGAATCCTGGTAGGCATTTTGATTTTCATGAGAGAGCACCCTTTATCTGCTCACTAAATCTTATTGAACTATTCTTGCCAAGAATAATAACTACCAACCCCTGATGACCAACTCTCAAAAGAGTGTCATGGGGTGATGAGCCCACTGATTTCCCCAGTATTCTGATGTCTGTGCCTGAATCAAGCCAAATCATGAGGGACCACATGGTGTTGGCACTTGTGGAATTGCATTCTCGTGGACGCCATCCTGTTGCATCTTGTTGGGATATTAAACTGCCATGGGATGGTCACTGTTGAATTTATAACTTAGTAGCAAGTCTCCTTTCCATGTTGCATAAATCTTATTTTGCCACTCTGACTTTGGTGTCAGTAGCAGAAACCAGGGGATTTTGCTTTATGATCTCTTGGTGTAGGTGGCTACCTGCTGATTGGGACACCCCTCTGACTGGTAATTTACAATGGGGTGGGTTGGTGACAGTGGTCTATTTGTGGAACAGTGGCCCATCACTTTCTCAATACCTACCCCAGGATCTTTCCTTCCAGATGTTGCCTGGTTTCCTGAATATCTCCTCCCACAATCCTTCTCATGGTTTCCTTCCACCGTCCACATTGCTCAATGTTGCTGTCCTTTGCCACAGAACAATGATCTTTCACATAGAACAGAGTTTCTGGCCCCAGGTCCTTCTTCTTTCTTGGGTTTCTCCTGGATCTTAACAGTCTCTCTATTCACATTAGCATTTACTGACTTCTCAAGAGGGAAGGCTGAACACTAGAGTCAGTTCCTTAGGAGCAGAGGAGGAAGTGGCAGATGTCTCAACTCTATTTGAAGTATCTAAAGTCAAACACATTTCACCATCACTCTTAAATACTTCTCATGTACAGATATGACTTTAATATTCACTTCGAGTTGAGCTGAACCAAACCCAGTTCAGTATAGACTCAATTCCAGTCTGAGGTGAAGATTATACTTTCATATCCTTTTTTTCCCCTGTCCAAACCTCAACTCTACATCTCTTGAAACCAGTTGTTCAAATGCTTTCAGGCATTTCTCTAAGATCTCCATAGGGAAAAATTTTAAATTTTATTAAGAGATGTAAATGAGAACCTGAATAAATGGAGAGATTTATCATGTTTATGGGAAGGAAGATGACATCATAAAGATGCCAATACTCTGCAACTTGAATTATAGGTTCAGAACAGTTCCAATCAAAATCATGGAACTTGCTAAGCTAATTTCACAATTTTTATGGGAGAGAAAAGGGTCAAAAATAGCCAAGATACGTATGAAGTATCAGGTATCAGGACTTAATGGGAAGCTATGATTAAGGCAGTGAAGTGACAGTATAGGGATATTTGTGGAGTAGATATTTACATGGTATCAAAGTACCCTCAAATGCTTATTGATTAGATATTATTATACATTCAAAATACTTACATAAATTTATAAGAGAGAAATTTGACAGACACCAAATACATCAGTTAAGAAAAGTTAACTACACCAATAAAGCGACAAATCAACATCATGTACCTCCGTATAGGATGCACTGAGAATGATACAGAATCACTTCTTGGTCTTCTGACCCCAAACGTATAACCTAGAGTTAATTATGAGGAAACACTAGACAGATCCAGAATGAAGGACATTCTACACAGGAACTGGCCAGTACTTCTCAGAAGTGTCAAGGTGATGAAAGACAAAAGACCGAGGAACTGTTCCAGATTGGAGGCTAAAGAGACAAAACAACAACATGCAGCACAAAAGACACTGTTAGGACAACTAGGAAAATTTGAATGGAGTCTGTGGATTTGGTGGTGGCGTTATAGTAATGCTATCCTTTCAGTTTGAATGGTTGTATTTCGTTGTGTAGGAGATTATCTTTGTTTTTAAGAAATAATACTAAAGTATTGATGAATAATGGGTTGTTTGAAAGTTACTCTCTGAAATGGTTCAGAGAAAAAGATCACACACACACACACACACACACACACACGAGGACAGAGAGAGAAGAAAATGAGAATAAGGTAAATGTGATAGAATGTTAACAGCTATGGGGTGGGTGAAGAATATGTATAGAAATGCTTTGTATTTTTCTCCTGACTTTTCTGTAAGTTTAAATTATTTTAAAATAAAGAATTAAAGGGTATGTCGGGAACTTCTACAAATATAAAGAAAAGCATACATGACAAAGCATAAGAATGGAGGAAAACAAAGAAACTTTGCACCCAAGAGCATATATATGTGGCCAGTAAAGCCATGATGACATACATATTTGGCATCATTCATGGTGGTGATCAAGGCCACAGTGAGGCACCATTTTGTATCTGTTTAACTGCCAACTTTAAAAATCTGTAAATTATAAAATCTGTAAATATCAAGGATTTAGTCTCAAATGATCCATTATAAATGTTGGAGAGGCATAATTTGTTGCTGTCACTCTAAGCAACAGCTCGTCATTATCTCCAAATGTTGAGCATTTAGTTACCTTGTGACCCATCAATCCCACAGTAGGTTTATAGCTAAGAACATCACTAATACACAACCTGGGAACATGCTCATGGCACTACTATTTACAGTAGGAAAAACCTGGAAAGGATCTAAATGGTCATCAGTGGAAGAATGAAATGAACTATGGCACATTTGCACCATAAATAATTTTAGCAATAAAACATGAAACGAAAAAGGAAGTCATCCCCCAATCACATACAGCATGATACCATTTTGCAAAGTGAGAATAACTAAAATTTTAAAAATGATGAATATATAGTAAGATCTTAAAACTGTATAAAAAGAATGCAAGAGATAGTGGATACACGGGATATATGTTTTTGTTGCCATAGAGAACACTTTGCTTTGGAGGTGAGTTAATGTTTCTATTTCTGAAAAACAAAAACTTCTGGTAACTTAAAATTTTTTTTTAAGTTTATTTATTTATTTTGTGTGTGAGAGAGGGCACAAGTAGGGGAGTAACAGAAAGAGAGGGAGAGAGAATCCCAAGCAGGCTTTGGACTGTCAGTGCAGAGCCTGATGTGGAGGTTGAGCTCATGAACAGTGAGATCATGACCTGAAACAAAATCAAAAGCTGGAGGCTTAACTGACTGAGCCACTCAGGTGCCCTGACTTTTACTAACTTTTAATTAAAAGGCCCCTTTGGCCTTTATTCATCAAATTCTAAAAATCTGAGGGTTCAGTCTTATCTAGGGTATCCATTAAACAGATTTGGAATGTGTTTATTGTGGCACACAAAATAAGAAATGTTATACACTAAAATATAGTCTTGGGGTGCCTGGGTGGCTCAGTCGGTTGAGTGTCTGACTTCGGCTTAGGTCATGATCTCACGGTTAGTGGTTTCGAGCCCCGCATCAGGCTCTGTGCTGACAGCTAGCTCAGAGCCTGGAGCCTGGAGCCTGTCTTCAGATTTTGTGTTTCCCTCTCTCTCTCTGACCCTCCCCTACTCACACTATCTCTCTCTCTCAAAAATAAATGAAAACATTAAAAAAATTAAAAAAAAATAAAAACACTAAAAAATTTTAAAATATAGTCTTCATCAGGACAAAGATTTTTAATGTCTTTTGTGTTTACTATTGTATCTCAAGGATCTAGAAGAGTACCTGGCACACAGAAGACAATCTAAAAATAATATTTCCCAATAAATAATATTGATTGAATGAAGACTTTTTTCCAGTGTTAAAGGGTAACACTGAAGTTACAGGAAGTGTCCAGTGGGTGGAGCCCATGTTGCATTTGTTGACAGTGTATGACAGAAGAATTGAAAAATTTGGGAATGAACGCATCTATATCCTCACGTGGATATTAGGTGGTTCTGCGGGAACTCTGTCATATGTTTAGATTTTTCTTTGACATATATTAATCAGTGCCAAACTTGCACCTTTTTCATTTGGCAGTTATTTGTGTTTGATTAACAACTTCCTAATAATAGAAAATGTAAATCATTTGGTCTTTGAGTTAGCATTATGTGAAAAGGTTTTCCCTTATGTGAACTTCAACTAGATTGTTAAATTTATTGCATATATTTCTGGCCAAAAGAACTAAAAATGTTAAAGAATGAGAAAAATCTGTTTAAAAGAGAACAAGAGGTCATACGTGGTGGAACGTGTAACGTAACTGTCAGCTCTAGTGACATGCTTCTAACGGAGAATAGAATCAAAGCAACTTTCTCTATCATGTAGTTTAAAAGGCCTGGCATTCATGTAAATTCAGTGTATCTGAATTAAATTATGTGATTTATTTGGTTTTCTTCCTTGAGCCACTGACCTAGATGCTCATGGTCATATGGTTCTGTGCACCTGCTAAGCAGGCCCACTTCTCACCTCTTCCCACTTTGGAAAACTTTGCTGGGGTCTTGGAGCTCAGAATCTGTCATCCACAGAGTACATAGCCCTCCACCTCTCTGAATAGTTTCTTTACTTTTTTGCTCAGTGGAAAGCTGGCTCTTGCATGAGGACCCTGCTTCCCTGCCTCTCTCACTTTCCCTCCATGCCCTCTTACCCGGGGGCTTGAAAGGGCCTGTCTGTGCCCTGTCGACCATTCTCCTTCCTGAAAACTCCAGCTTTGAAATCCTTGCCATCAGACTGTTCTACAACCCCCACTTGCTTCATCGTCCACTTCCGTCCCTCCTCCTCATTTCTTTAATATTTTTAGCTCCTGGCTCACTGCCATTGTCTTCTTAAAACTCCTGTAACAATTTTTGGTTATTTCAGTATTCAGATAAATGATCTTTCAACACTCTGTGCTCTTGGTTTCTTAACCTCCTCTTCTCCCAGGATCTTGCCTGTTTCCTTACCTCAGTCCTCACTCCCACGGTCATACTGGCCCCTGTGTTGACCAAACCGACTTTCCTACCTTAACCACAGTTTCAGGCACCCACCTCTCTATGACCACAGCCTGTCTCTCTAGCTCAATGTCTCTGACACCCTCACTTCTCCAAGCCCTGCCAGATCTTCAATCCACTGATCTGACCAGCTTTTCTCCTTCTCTTGCTCTCTCTTGTGACCTCATTTTACAGCCATTCCTGGCCTGGATTTCATGCTTTGACATCACAGTAGCCCCCTTGCTTCATCCTTCATCACAGGGGCTTGGAAAACCCCAATCCTAGCTTACCTAATCTCTGCCTGCTCCATGCCTACCTCCTTGCAAATGAACATGACTGGATGAAACCCTGCAGCTATGACCCCTGGGCTCATATGAAATGTACCCCCAGTAACCTCACACTGGCCTTTCCTGCTGCCTGGCAGCCCTATTGCCTCTCCCTGGCCTATTCTTTCTCCCATTTTTCTTGGCCAGTCTGTTTTTCACATTGTGCACTAAAAAACTAAAACAGATTGGAACAGAACTTAATAGCACATAATAAGGGTGCATATTATTTCATGAAACGCTTGTGTCAGTTATACGTATACCTACATTTACATATACATGTGTGCTGGGTTAGGATATAGAAGGTACTTTGCATTGAACAAAAAAGTTCAGGGTCACCTAAGTGGATTGAGTGACTAACTTCAGCTCAGGTCATGATCTCACGGTTCATGAGTTTGGCCACATCGGGCTTGCTGCACAGCAGGGCAGAGCCTGCTTTGGATCCTCTGTCCCTCTCTCTCTCTTCCCGTTTCCCACTGGCTCACTCTCTCTCTCTCTCAAAAATAAATAAAGTCTTTAAAAAAGTTCCAGAGGGACACCTGGGTGGCTTAGTTGGTTAAGTGTCTGACTTGGGCTCAGGTCATGATCTCATGGTTTGTGGATTTGAGCCCCCACATGAGGCTCTGTGCTGACAGCTCAGAGCCTGGAGCCTGCTTTGGTCTGTCTGTCTGTCTGTCTCTCTCTCTCTCAAAAATAAATAAAGTTTTTTTTTTTAAAAAAACCAAAAAGTTCACGAAACACTGTCTTAGACAATTACTTCACATCTCCTCTTGCTTCAAACTTTTGTCACCTCCTCCATCTCCTCACTGTCATCTGATGACCCTGCTTCCTATTGTACTAAGAAATGAGGAGGAATTAGGAGAGAATTTCTTCACCTGCCCACCTTCCTGTGCCCGTATCACACTCTCCCTCTTGTTTCCATCTGCATCCCTAAGCCCCTTCCCTCCACTTGTCTCCTAGAGCCCCATCAATCCTCAGCTTCACAAGGTCACTTCTTATTAATTATCGTGTAATTAGTTATAACTTCATTCCGGTTCTTTCTTTTTTTAAAGTTTATTTATTTATTCTGAGAGAGAGAGCAAGAGAGAGAGAGAGAGAAAGAGAGAGAGAGACTGCACGCACAAGGGGGAGGAACAGGGAGAGAGGGAGAGAGAGAGAAAATCCCAAGCATGCTCTGCACTGCCAGCACAGTAGAGACATGGAGCCCAGTGCAGGGCTCGAACTCACAGACTGCGAGATCATGACCTGAGCCGAAATCAAGAGTTGGGTGCTCAGCTGACAGCCACCCAGGCAACCCTCATTCAGTTTCTTTATAAAGTTTCATCAATTTGCCCCTCTCAGCTAGATCATTCTTATTAATACCAAAATTCTGCAATAGCTCTCATATTTAAAACAAATACCAAAAAACAAACAAAACCTTTGGTGATTTTTCTGTAGTTACTGTGTCATTTCTCTGCTTATCTTTACACCAAAACTCCTTTAAAGAGTTGTTCACACATGCTGTCTCAGAGGTCTGTCCTACCATTTTCCATTTGCCCTTACTCCAATGAGGCTTTTGCTCCCACTATTCTTTAAAATGTTTAGATCAAGGGTGGCAGTGACCTCCACTTTCTTAAAGACAGTGAACCTCCCTGGGAGAGATCACTCTCTCCCTCTTGAAACACTTCTTTGTGTAACTTTCAGGACACCAAGCATTGCATTCCTGGTTTTCCCCCAACTTTCCACACAGGTCTTTCCTTGTGACTGTTGGCGTGCCCATGTTGGAGCCAAAGTGCCCAAGATCTCGGTCCTTGGATCTCTTCTCTTGTTTATTTATATTTACCCCTTGGAGATTTCATCTAGTCTCATGGCTTTAAATAGCATTTATACACTGATGGCTTCCAAATTTGTAGAGCACAGGTCTTTCCCCTGAAACTCCAATTCATATATCCAACTGCCTCCTTAACCTCTCACTTGGGTGCTTTATAGGCATCTCAAGTTAAGACTGAATGCCTGCTCTACCCCTCCCATAGTCTTCCCCATATCAGGTAACCAGAACTCCACACTTGTTGTTGCTCAGGGTAAAAACCTTAGTGCCAGCTTTGGCTCCTCTTTTTCTTTTACACACCACATCCAGTTGATATCACCAAATCCTATTGGCTTTACCCTCAAAGTATAACCTGAAGTTAACCACTTTAAACTACCTACACAGCTTCTACCTTGGACCAAGCCACCATGTGTGGTGGATATTGGGGATAAAAACAGGAAAAGGCGTACTTGGTTGAACTCATCTGATTAATAATTACAATGGAGCAGATTAGTGTGATAATAGAAGAATAATCACTGTAGGGTGAGACATAGAGCTTGGAAAAGCTTTGTAAATAAGGTGACTTTGAAACCAGATCATGAAGGATGAGTAGAAGTTGGCCTGGTGAATACAGGTGGGAGAGAGTTTGAAGCAGACAGGGTAGCGCATGGAGGGACGGCGTGACCTGGGAATGGTAGGAGATTTGAGAAAGTTGAAAATATTTTCTTTGTTGGTGCCATACCCTGAATACTAATAGTGGAGCACTTGAAAGAGAACCAGAATGTAGATGTTTTCCAGAAGCATTTTCATGTAACAATGACCATTTTGAAGGCAGATGTGGGTCAAGTGTGTTATATAGTCACATCTGTGATGTTTTCATGACTTACTAACTTCGTAAATCTATAAATAGCTCTAATGTTGGAAGCTCTTTAAACCTAGACCTATATGTAATATAATCTATTTTACCCAGAGTTTTGAAACAAATACAAACACATTGCATCTGACCCTAATAATTTTCTATTAATAAATTCAACAAGCATTTATTGAATACTTTCTAGCAGACACTGTACTAAGTGTTGTAAGGGATAACAAAAGTCAAACTATCAAGCCATGAAAAGGCATGGAGGAAACTTAAATGCATATTATTCAGTGAAAGAAGCCAATCTGAAAAGGTAACATGCTTTATAATTCCAACTATATGACATTCTGGAAAAGGAAAAATTATGGAGATAGTAAAAAAATCAGTGGTTCCCAGGAGGGGAGAGGGAGATTGATGATTAAGCAGAGCAAAGAGGATTTTTAGGGCAGTGAAAATACTCTGTATGATATTATAATGATGGATACATGTCCTTATACATTTGTCTAAACTCAGAGTGACCCTAGTATAAACTATGGAATTTGGGTGACTTTTTAAAAATGTTTGTTTGTTTACTTATTTATTTATTTATTTATTTTGAGATTGAGAGAGAGAGAGAGCACGAGTGAGCACAAGCAGAGGGAGTATCCCACACAGGCTCCACGCTGTCCATGTGGAGCCCAATGCAGGGATCAATCCACGAACTGTGAGATCATGACCTGAGCCAAACGTAAGAGTTGGATGCTTCACCTTCTGAGCCACCCAGGTGCCCCTGGACTTGGGGTGATTAAGATGTGTCAATGTAGGTCACTTCTTAGTTTGCATGAGTTCCCTTTTGGTGAGTAATAGTGATAATTGGGGAAGGCTAGGTGTGTATATGGTGCAGGGAGTATATGGGAAAAGTCTGTACCTTTAGGCTTGTTGCAAGCCTAAAACTCTAAAAAAATTAAGTCTTTGTAAAAAAAAGTCAAGTTTAATGTTCTTAAGGGGCCTTATGTCTTTTAAAGAGTGATATGCTAGAAAAATAGACCAGAAGGCCAGAAAGAATATATTGTACCCTCCTGAAAATGTCCATTCAAGAAGTTTTCATGGGGTGCCTGGGTGGCTCAGTCGGTTGAGCGGCCGGCTTCGGCTCAGGTCATGATCTCACGGTTCGTGGGTTTGAGCCCTGCATCAGGCTCTGTGCTGACAACTCAGAGCCTGGAGCCTGCTTCCGACTCTGTGTCTCTCGCTCTCTGCTCCTCCCCCACTCCTGCTCTGTCACTCTCTCTCAAAATTAAATAAACATTAAAAAAATTTTAAAAAGTGTTTAAATAGTAAGTAAAACAGTAACTCATAACAATTAATTAGCAGATTAAAATACTTACATTTGCCAGTCTGCAAAATTAATCTATCAGAAAGTCCTGACATGGAAATCCATTTTTTCCTTCATATCTTTCTGTTTCAGAGAATGAAGTATGTCTTTTGCTATTGAGTCTCTCACTCTAGTCTCTTGGTGGCTTTCTGCTGGCTTCCTCTGGGACGTTGCTGAGACTGAGGGAGAAGATGAGAAAGTGGACACAGGCCAATGAGGAGGTCATTTTTAGTGAACTTTCCTTTGTCTTCCATCTTTTCGTTTTCAGTGGCTTCTTCTCCCCAGTTCCTACATTCTCATAACTCCTATCCTAATATAATTTTTCCTGTGACCATGGAGCCATGATACCTCCGCCCTGCTCACCTCCAACATTACCCTGTTTCCTTTCTTCTTTTCTCATTCAAGCTTCTTTACAGGTCACCCTACACTCACTCTCTCTGCTTCCTCACCTGCCTTTCACTTAACAGTTCTCTGCAATTCGGCCTCAGTGCCCATCATTCCACAGAATCCTCCTTGCCAACATAAGCATCAGCCCAATGGCATTCATCTCACCAAACCCAATGATTATTTTCTTGTTCTTATCTTTTTTGGACTACTCTGCTGCAATTTTCACTCTTGATTTCTTTTTCTTTCAAACTCTGTGCCCTTGACTTTCATGAACTACTCACCCCTGGTTATGCAACTTCTTCTTGCTTCCTTTGATTGTCTTCCAGGGCTAGTCCTTCTTTGCCTTTTCTCTGTGACTCTAAGCACTGTCCTTGGTTCTTTGCTGCTTCTGTATGTGCTCTCCACAGGAAGTCTCATTGTCTCTTACAATCTTAGATTTCTGCCTCTGATGATCAGAACCTGGATTGTATAACAAATTGTCAACCGCATATGTCTGCTTATGTATCAATCTACTACTTGTGGTCACTTGATGTCTCCCAGGGATCTAAACTCTACGTGGTGAAACTGGAACTCATTTTCTTACCTACCACACCCCAAACTTGCTCACTATCTCATTACTTTCCCTTCCTCTCCCCGTTCTGTCATCATCTAGGATGCTGATCCTATGTCTGTTTATTTCCTGAATTGATCTCTTCCCCTCCATGTCTGTTACAATTGCCGTAGTTCAGGCCACCATCCTCTCTTGCTGATATGACTCATAGCTCTTATGTCATATCGTTTCATGCCTCCATGCCTTTGGTCGCCTTTGCCTGAGGCACCCTTTCTTAGACTGATAAACTTATTCATCCTTTAAGACTTGCTCAAGAATCCTCTTCTCCAGGAAGTCTTTTCTGAACTGTGCATAATTTTATTTTACTATAATCAATTTATTTTACTGCATTCACCTTTAAAAATAAATGATCTATTTATTGTCTTTTTTACCCCATATGCAGTGAGTTCTGTGAGTACAGGGACCATGCTTTATTCATCATTGTTTCTGTGGTACTTAACTCAGTTCCTGGCATATAGTAGTCTATTGAACCTAAATGTAGCTAAGATTTTCCCACTCAATTGCAATCTACAAGCTTTAGTACATTACAACATGCTTGGCCTTTAACCTTGTTAAACAAGCAATGACTGAGCGCTTCCTGTGTCTGGGCACTGAGTGATCACAATGTGCCCTGAGAACTGCAAGCAGACTAATATGGCCATAGTGGGGTATTGGGGGAGGGACAAAGCAAAAGAAGTAATCCAGGCCAGATGGTGAAGGGCCATGCACACAATAGCTTTTGCTCAGAGCGAGAGTATTCTGTGGCAGAGTGAAAAAGGATGAAAAGATTGGAAGCAGAGAAGTCTCTCATAGAAGCAAATTTGGTACTTGGATCACATCTCATCATGTGCCTGTGTGGATTTCCAATATTTTCAAATAACTTTCCAATAACAGATTGTGGCTTTAAAAGTATTGAATTGTATTTATTCATATTTTCATTTCATGATCCTTATTAATGACTATTAGGTGACAAACATGATATATATGGTATCTTGGGAATCTCAGAGTAATAGATACCATCCTTGGCCTCAAAGAACTCATGGTCTGGTGGTGGTACTGGACACAGGACTGATTCAGTATCTGTGCTATGGGAGAGGTGAGCACAGATTGCTTCTAGAGCACAGAAGGGGAATGACCTCTTAGATGGAAGTTGGGAGCCCAGAGAAGGCATTCTGGAGCAGTGGCTCTGGACATATTTTTGAAAGACGAGTAAGAATTAGCCTCTCAAATAGGCTGGAGGCCTGCCAGGTTACTCCAGGCAATGGGAACAGCTTGTGCAAAGACTCAAATGGGACAAGTGAGTTTTTAGTGGCTTGACTCATGGTGCAACTCGGGGTAGGACCAGGAATGAAGTAGAAGGGGGAAGCAGGCAGGCCACGTTAAAGTTTACATTTTATCTTAAAGATGATGTCATAGAAGAATGTGAATTCTGACCCACTTTCAGTAATGGATTAGGTAGAACAGGGTAATGGCTCTGCTTTGCATTTAAGAAACTGAAGTGTATATAGTAAGTGAAACCATCAAAATCCTCGGGGCTCTTTGGTAGAAATATTCTTAAAGAAGAAAGGTTAGTGAGTCTTTCTGTAGTCACCAATCTATATTTCTTGGTTTGGATCTGTCTCTGGCTCATATTCAGAAATTGAATCCAAGAAATCCTACAATTTCCCAGAGGGCCAATAGTTCCTGTAATAACTACTCTCATGACATTTCCTGGATATGATAAACTCTCTCATCCTATATTTACAGATTTATAACTCAGAGATTTTCTTCAGCTTGAGCCCTCAGATCACTGTGCAATGTGCCTCAGAGCAAGGTAATGACTAGCCTGGCAGGGAAAGCAAGGGTGTCTAACAGTGGCCTTACCTGGCTGCAGTGCTATTTTCTGTATAAACATATTGGATTGAAGTTTTATTTTTATGTTTTATTTAAAAAATTTTAAAAGTTTATTTTTGAGAGAGAGACAGAGAGAGTGAGCAGGGGAGGAGCAGAAAGAGAGGAAGAGAGAGAAATTCAAGCAGGCTCCACACTGTCAGCATGGAGCTCAATGAGGGCCTTGAACTCACAAACCATGAGATCATGACCTGAGCCAAAACCAAGACGAGGACGCTTAACCAACTGAGCCACCCAGGAGCCCCTTATTTTTTATTCTGGAATAATTTGTGTTCCTTAGAACACTGTAAAATTTGTCTCAAAGCAAAATAATTACTCGCCTAGCACAAGTGGTAAAAATGTGTCTACTGGTTACATACCTCTTCCTTCATTCTGAGACTTGACCGCGTCAGAGAAGGATAACGAAAGAATATAGTTTTATAATTTAATAGATGTGCAACATCCCGAGGGTGAGTACTTTCTGTACTGGGTTTCAAGATTGTTGTGGATTAGACCATGTTCTTTTCAGATGGAAATAACACTACTGATGTTTTGGTCATCGGTGAATGTCTTTTCTAATGTCAGCCTTACCTTCAGGACTGAGGAATAAGCCACACAGCTTCCTTTTCCACAGGATAAAATTCTGCATGTTTAGATTCTTCTGAGGAGGTTTTACTTTCTTTTCTATCTGGAGGCCCACGCCTCTTTTTTGGCCTATGATTAGTCTGTCTTTTTCTCTCTTTTTTTTTTTAAAGATTTTATTTGTTTTAAGTAATCTCTATACCCAACATGGGGCTCAAACTCACAACCCCCAGATCAAGATCACATGCTCCACCAACTGAGCTGGCCAGATACCCCTGATCTGTCCCTATTGAGTACTATTGCTGTATGTACATGCAATTACAAGCAGCCAAACTTCAGACCCAAATGTGAGCCAAATGTTGTTCAAGTGAATATAATTCTTTTAATTGAAATTTAAAATATGTTAATTTTGCCTGTATGTTAGTCTTTGACATTTAAGCTTGTTTAAAGACAAGTTAAATAATAAAGCAGTGTTCTCCAAAAAGATATGCACTGATAATAGCGGTGGGATATGGAAGATTTAATAAAAATGTAAGGTCAATCAGTTAACACCAAATATCCCCACATGGCTGCCATTCTGTTAATCTCATATTAATATATCCATAACTGAACCAATCAACTTTCCTCAACTTTGACAGAGGCCTCAATGTTTTTCCAACCTCTGGAGGAAGGGAGCACAAGATTAGGGGAGTGCGATGACTTTCAGACTCAGGCAGAATTAGGATAGCATGCTAGCTTTAAGACCTGCGCAAGTTGTATAACTTTTCAGGCCTGTTTCCTTATCCATGGAAATAGGAGAAAAAAATCCCAACCTCACAGTGTTCTAATGAGAATCGAAGGAGCTTTCATATGTAAAGCTAGCAATCAAGAGTAATGAGTGTCAGGAATTCTGGTCTCTTCTCTTCTTTTCTCTTTTGCTGGTATCCAGTCTTTAACAAAGTCCTGTAATTTCTTTTCTTGGAAATATTTCACATATACTTTCCTTCATATTCGTACAGCTCTGAGCTTATTATGTTATACTTGGATTACTGCATACATCTCTTAGCTGCTATCTATCTTTCCTTTTCCTTTCTACAAATCATTTTTCGCCTTAATATTGAAAAGTAAGAAGCACCTGGGTGGCTCAGTCAGTTAAGCATCTGACTTCCCCTCAGGTCATGCTCTCATGGTTCATGAGTTCGAGTCCTGTGTCAGGCTCTGTGCTGACAGCTCAGAGCCTGGAGCCTGCTTCAGATCTGTGTCTCTCTCTTTCTCTGCCCCTCCCCTCGTACTCTGTCTCTCTCTCAAAAATAGATAAACATTAAAAAAAAAAGTAATTCTGAAGTCTTCCCAGAATGCTGACTTCCACATGCCATTTCCTTGCTTTAGAACTTTATTGACACCATGATTTTTTCAGAAATATGTCTAATCACCTGTTTGACTTTCAGTATCCTGTAGAGGAGGCAGTGTGTTAGAGTGGAAAGAGCAGATTTGGGATTCAGAGTCTGAAAAGTCTGAAAAAAATGCTGGGTACAGGATTTATATCCACAGGTTGTTGCAAAAGTAATCTAACTGTTCAGAGACTTGGTTTACTCAACTATAAAATAATACCTATTTGTACAGTAAAGGATTAACTCAGCAAGTTTGCACTATTCAGACCCTGAATGTTTCAGAGAAAGGGGGGGACCTTGCCTGACCTCTTAGAAATAATCTCCAGGCTCTTGGGATACCCTGCCTATTAAGAGCATTTCTGTTTACCTGAGGCTTTGGGCCACACCAGGTATTTTATACTAATGGGGTGGTTTATATGTAATTGGATCTGAAGGTGCTCTTAGGGACCCCCAAATTATGGTGCTTCTCAGAATTTTTGTAAGAATTAAAAGAGATAGTTCCTATAAAGCATCTGGACAGTGAGTTGGTGTGTCCTTCGCACTCTATAATTCCCTCCCCTCATCTCTGCTGTCTTACACCTGATAGTTCTGTGACACTGAGGCTGCATTTCTTACTGACTAGACACACTATACCTGTGTGCCTTTGCTCATGCTATCCCACTTCCTGGACCAACCTGGTTTTCCCACTGGCTCAAACAAAGCCTATGTATTCCTTCCTAGCACAGCTGAAATTCTCCCTTTTCTGTGGATCCTCCAATGACTCCCCCAGCCTGGGCTAATTTCTTTCCTTCCTGAATTTTTATTGCACTTTTGTCTGCTAACAAAAGCTGGGTGCTACCATGTGCACCTATTATATATTGGGCCTCTAAGTACATTGTAGAAAACTTGAGGGGATGAAGTATGTTTTGTTTTTCTTTGTCTCTCCCTGGGTAGATTCTTAGTAAATGTTGACTTACGGATTTACTCATAGCTTCATAGTTTGAGCCCAGAGACTCTTAGGAGTGTGTAACTTTAACTTAGGTTTAATGTCTGTTGCCTGTGTGTTGAGTTGCTCAAGTATTTTAATGTTCCCGGCCCTCTCACCCCCCATATGCTCTTTGACTGCTTCCTCTGCTATGGGCCAGATTAGTGTTGGCAGCAAGCAATCATATTCACCCAAGTCTTTTTCACTCTCTTGGCTCTAGAAGGTTCTGGAGTTACAAATGCATGACCCATTTCCCAGACACATTGTACCCCAAGTTATTCTTACTTATATTTTCTTTTCCACCTATCCAATGTCTACACATTAGTTAAGGCACAGCGAAAGTGCCATTCCCAGCATAGAGCTATTCTTGATTATCTCTTCTCAGAGTAGTTTTTGTCTGCATTAATGGAATTGACTGTCTGTATACAATTATCAGCCTCCAAACCAGTCACAATTGAAGAATACCATCTTCTATGACCTTCCCATTTCAACTTCTGCAGTTTGCTGGAGCACGTAACAGCACAATGCTGGTATGCTGATAATAAAACATTTATTGAACACCCACTGCATGTCAGGCACCATGTGATGCTCTTTCATTATCTTATTTCATCGTTTTTAAAACATGAAGATAAAGATAAAAAAATTTTAATGTTTATTTTTTTGAGAGAGAATGGGGGAGGTGCAGAGAGAAGGAGAGAGAGAGAGTCTCAAGCAGATTCCATACTCAGCACAGAGCCCAGTGTGGGGCTCAATCCCATGACCACGAGATCACAACCTGAGACGTTATCAAAAGTTGGATGCTTAGCCAACTGAGCCACCCAGGTGCCCCTAACCCTTATTTTGTAAACCAGAAGTATGAGGGTTAGAAGTGAAGTATTTTATTTAAATTTACAAAACCTCAAGAGTGTAAGGATTCGAATTTTTAAAATTCTAATCCTAATGTTTTTGTTTTTGTTTTGAGAAACAGAGAGAGACAGAGTCAAGCAAGGAAGGGGCAGAGAGAGAGAGGGAGACACAGCATCAAAAGCAGGCTCTAGGTCCTGAGATGTCACCACAGAGCCCTCTGCAGGGCTTGAACCCACGGACATGAGATCATGACCTGAGCCGAGCTTGGACGCTCAACCAAGTGAGCCACCCAAGCACCCCTTAAAATTCTAAGTTTAAAGATTAAAAAAAAATTTCAGTAATCTCTACACCCAATGTGGGGCTCAAACTCACCATCCTGAGATCAAGAGTTGTGTGCGCTCTACTGTCTGAGCCAGCCAGACACCCCTATCTTACTTCATCTTTATAGCAGTCCTATGAGGTGACTAGTAGTATTATTCCTATTTTACCAATGAGAAAACCAATGCTTAGAAATGTTCAATAACCTCACACTTGCCAAGGTGCATTTCATTAGTAATCCAGACAGATTCTGGATTTGAAATAAGTTGGTGTTGTAGGTCATGAGTACCAGAGTTCTTTTCATCACTCTTGGCTTCTCTTGAGATTTTGAGAAGGTAAAAATTCACTCCTTTGTGGAAAATAATTGAGGCTCCTGGGCTTATACGAATTATTTATTAATCACCATACTGCCTAGACAATTGTTTAACTTCCCAAATCATAATTCCTTCAATTTATTACAAACTTACATAGTCAAAGACTCACTTTAATACCTCATAATCTCCACAATGACTGGCAAAGTATCTTGAAAATAACTGAAAAAAATATTTGCTACTTCTGTGCTATATTGTTTTATTTGTCCAGGTGCACTTTGAAGATACCTATTTATTCAACTAGGGTTATGAACTGACCCTAGTGTCATACTGGTGAAGCCCTCTGAATGGATTCTGTGTGGCTTGAGTAATCATCCTAGACTACTGCCATGGAAGTTGTAGATGGTACAGTGCCAGTTAATGGATATATCTAAGAAGAAATATTTATTAATTACTTTTAATGGTCTAAGAAATTCTCCAGCAATCCTTTTTTCATGAGTTGAAAATTTTTAAGAAAAGGAACATTTTTAGGGGCATGTGTGTGGCTCAGTCAGTTAAGCATCTGATTTCAGCTCAGGTCATGATCTCACAGTTTGTGAGTTCAAGCCCTGCATCGGGCTCTGTGCTGACTGCTTGGAGCCTGAAGCCTGCTTTGGATTCTGTGTCTCCCTGTCTCTCTGTCCCTCCCCTTGTCTCTCTCTCAAAAATAAATAAACATTAAAAAAAAAAGAAAAGGAACACTTCTGATGTTTATCATGAGGAGTTTTTAATCTTAACGACTCTCATAGGATCTGGATCACATGATATCTGATACCCTGAGAATTTGCAATTTTTAAGGGAAAATTAGTTATTGTAAAAAATAAAAATATTTTCTATAAAATATTCACCTCACAGTATATAGTTGTAGGGACATTCTTTTCTATTTCTGCCCACCAGATTTAGAAAGCCAGTAATGAAGATACTGAAAGATACAGAAAGATGATTTTCCTGATTCAACATCAAGATGGTAAATTCAAGGAAACAAAAAGTTTTCTTCTGATTGAGTGGTAGTAGCCTGGGCCATTGTATGTTGAGAATACATACATGTATGTATGTGCCGTGACTTAGAGAGAAGGAAAGATATACTTGATTGGTGATTCCCAACACAGATACATAGAGAAAGTAGCAGCATGTGTGCCAAACAACTGTTATACCTGGACAGTGTTTCAAGTTCTATCCTTTTTTTTTTTTTCAATGTTTTTATTTATTTTTGAGAGAGAGAGAGAGCGTGTGAGCAGGGGAGGAGCAGAGAGAGATGGAGACACTGAATCTGAAGCATGCTCCAGGCTCTGAGCTGTCACCACAGAGCCCGATGTGGGACTTGACCCACGAATATGAGATCATGACCTAAGCTGAAGTTGGAGGCTCAACCAAGCCACCCAGGTACCCCTGGAGTTTTTTCTTAGTAATGCAAATAGCTTTACCCTGCTTCATGGTCTTTCCTACTTTTCCTCTCCAGATAAATGGGATGTGCCTACAAGATGACTCAAGTGTAGTTATCAAAGAAAGCAAAGGTAGCAAGCACACCCAGAGACCAATTCCTCACTGTAGTTTCATTGTGACTGAACTTTAACTACCTAAATTCAACAGCCAGAGACCCACAAAGAATATTTACCCAAGAAGTGGAAAAGGGAAGTTGGATCACAAAATGGCACTTTGAAACAACATTCATCTGTGCTCCATGTGTTTTGCAAGTTGGCCCTAATGTAAATAAAATTATATTTTGATGGTGAAAAACACTGCAGAATTAGTGTTTTGTGATAAAAATTGGGACAAGAATAAACTGTACAATATTCCTTTTTTCGTGTTTTGATTCAAAAGCAATTGTCATCCAAATCCAATTTCAGAATCATTATTTTGTTGAAAGAATACTAAATATGACTAGGAAGGGTCACAGCTTGAGTTTCTGATACAGCACTGGATTTGTCCAGCAGAATGAAGAACTGACATTTGGAAATGTTCTTTTTTACCTGTCCACCTAGAAAACTGTCCTCTAGAAATCATTGCCAAAGGGGCTATATGGTCTTCACTAATTTTCTAATGCAATATTTATGGTCACAATAAAGAGTCACGCTCAAGATTTCAAAGTAGGTAGAGCTCTGTAGGAATAGAAAATATTAATTTGTCTACTTCTAATTCTACTTAGATAATATTTTCTTTTCAAACTTCATTCCTAACATTTCTTCACCCCTAAATTTCTGGTTTTCTGGCAATTTCAGAAAATTGACAATCAGCCAAAATATTTTACAGACTAGGTTTATGTACTCTTATGTACTTCTAAACTTAACTTGAAATGTGTAATGATTATTTCTCATTGATTCTCTAAGGAGGCAATATACTCCAGTTCTGACATTGTTTAAATGCTTCTATTTTCTTCTTTTGTGCTCCTGATCTTCCCTGCCTTCCCTGCCTTCCCCCTACCCTGTGCTCTCTCAATTAACTCGTATTTACTATTAACTCACTAATAGCACACTTTTTCCACTTGGGGTTATTTTCTTACATTCCATTGTTCCAGGTATTTATTTTGCTCAACAAACCACCTCAAAACCTAGGGGCTATAATCTCCTAGTTCTGTAGATGGTTTGGGCCGAGCTGGTGAGGTTTTGATTGGAGTTGTTCATGCAGTTACAGTCAGATGTCAGCTAGGGCTGCAGCCATCCAAAGACTATGGTAGGCCAGTGGTCTAAGTTAGCTCCTGCGCATGGTAGAGAATGCTGATGGTGGTGTTAGCTGGGAGCTCAGCTGAGGCTATGAACCAGAGTGCCTACATGTGACCTCTCTGTATAGCTTGGGCCTCTTCCTGCATGGTGCTGGGATTCAAGAGGGAAGTGTCTTAGAGCATTTCATGAAGCTCAGGCAGAATCTCCAAGGCATTTTTATGAAATAGCCTCGGAAGTTCAAGAATGTTACTTCTACTATGGTCTATTGGTCAAACAAGTATCAAAGTCCAGCCCAGATTCCAGAGGAGGGTAATTAGATGCCATCTTTTCACTGGGCAGTGAAAAAGTCACTATGGAGAAGAATATGTGGAATGGGAAAGATTTTGGAAAATATATTATGCCAACTATTTTTATTCCTGAAAAAGGCATGAATTGTATCTTTTACCCTAAGTATTTCTTGATCAAAGTGACTTGGCCCTTGGAGAATAAATGCCAAATTTCTTAGTGACCTTAAGAAAATTTGGGAAATGAAATTGAGTTGAAGGCTGATGCCAAGCTATGGGCACACAGAGGACAATGGAGCTGTATGTGTGGGGAAAAAGGAATTGGGTTAGAAATTAGGAGTTGGGAATTCTAATCCTGACACTCTTGAGTTTTTGTAAATCTAAATAAAACACTTTATTTCTAACCCTCATACTTTTAGTTTATAAAATGAGGGTTAGGGGCACCTGGGTGGCTCAGTTGGATGAGTGTCCTGCTCTTGATTTCTCCTCAGGTCATGGTCCCAGGGTCGTGGGATCGAGTCCAGCATCAGGCTCTGTGCTGAGTGTGGAGCCTGCTTAAGGTTCTCTTCTTCTGCCCTTCCCCTGCTCTAGCTCTCTCTCTCTTTCTCTCTCTCTCCCTCTTCTCTCTCTCTCTGTCTCTCAAAATAAATAAATAGATAGATAGATAGATAGAAAATGAGGGTTAGATTTGACCAGGGCTTTTCTATCTTGTCTGTGCACTAGAATCATGTGAGAAGCATTAAAAAATAATCTCTTACGACCAGTCCAGCAAGTTAAGGGTGAGGAGATTGATACCACCCTACACCCCCATCAGTTAGGATTGAGAACACTAGATTAGATATGTAATACTTTACCAAATACATTACCTTTCTTCAGAGTCTCAGTTATAGACCTTGATAGCACCTGAGAATCACCTGACAATGTGATTGTAGGGCACAGGTGTTGATATTTGCAAAAAGCTCCCCAGATTGTGTGAAAATGAATCTAGGGTTGATTGCTTCTGCCTCAGAAGAATGGCTTTTAAACTTCAGCATGCATCAGAAGGTGTGTTTGCAAATAACATATCCGATAAGGGTTAATATCCAAAATCTGTGAAGAACTTACCAAGCTCGACACCTGAAAAACAATCCAGTGAGGAAATGGGAAAAATAAATGAATAGACACTTTTCCAAAGAGGACATCCAGATGGCTAACAGACATGTGCAAAGATGGTCAACATTGCTTACCATCAGGGAAATACAAATCAAAACCACATTGCGATGCCACCTCACACTGGTCAGAGTGGCTAAAATTAACAACACAGGAAACAACAGATGTTAGGGAGGATGTGAAGGAAGCACAACCCTCTTGCACTGCTGGTGGGAATGCAAACTGGTGCAGCCACTGTGAAAACAGTGGGAGGTTCCTCAAAAAGTTAAAAATAGAATTACCTATGACCCAGCAATAGCACTACTAGGAATTTATCCAAAGGATACAGGAGTCCTGATGCATAGGGGCACATGTACCCCAATGTTTACAGCAGTGCTATCAACAATAGCCAAATTATGGAAAGAGGCCAAATGTCCATCAACTGATGAATGGATAAAGAGATGTGGTATATATACAATGGAATACCACTCAGCAATGAGAAAGAATGAAATCTTGCCATTTGCAACAATGTGGATGGAACTGGAGGGTATTATGCTAAGTGAAATAAGTCAGAGAAAGACAGATACCATATGTTCTCACTCATATGTGGAATCTGAGAAACTTAACAGAAGACTATTGGGGGAAGGGAAGGAAAAAATAGTTACAAACTGAGGGGGAGTCAAACTATAGGAGTCTCTTAAATACAGAGAACAAACTGAGGGTTGATGGGGGTGGAGGGAGGGCAAAATGAGTGATGGAAATTGAGGAGGGCACTTGCTGGGATGAGCACTGGATGTTGTATGTAAGTGATGAATCATGGGAATCTACTCTCAAAGCCAAGAGCACATTGTATACTCTGTATGTTAGTTAACTTGACAATAACTAACATCATAGAGAGAGAGAAGGTATTGTAAATATATGTATTTTCAGTTTTCAGTATATTATGATGTTTTGACATCTTAAAAACCTTTCTGGGGTGCCTGGTAGCTCAGTTGGTTAGGCGACTGACTTCAGCCCAGGTCATGATCTCACGGTTTGTGGGTTTGAGCCCCGTGTCGGGCTCTGTGCTGAGAGCTTGAAACCTGGAGCCTGCTTTGGATTCTGTGTCTCCCTCTCTCTCTGCCCCTCCTGAACTTGTGCTCTCTCTCTCTCTCTCTCTAAAAAATAAATAAATGTTAAAAAATTTTTTTTCTTTCAATAAATTTTTAAAAAAGCCTTTCTGATTGCAGACAGTCTGCCCTTCCCAGGACTAGCTAACCTCTAGTGATGATAACTTGCCTAGGAGTATGCCTTTCATATGCAAAACAACCATTTCTGAGTTTATGCCTCCAACTATCATCTCCTTATTTAACTCTTACATACCTAGGCAATTTTCCCCTGCCCTAAGTTATACCAGGGCCAGGTACCAGACAACTAGAGAAGCAACCCTATAGCCCAAAGCCCACTAGAATTATTTAAACTAGCCAGTCCTACACTGTCTTGTCCTGTCTGGCCTTTCCCTGGAAACTCCAATAAAGGCTGTGCCTTAACCCTTCTGCTCACTTCTGTCTTCTGCCTCCTGACCACCTGGTGTTTTCTCCTGTGACCCTCTATGGGACCTCTGAGTGTAGTAAACTTCTTCCATGCTTTGTCCTTTTCTCCTTTCGTGATGCACCAACTTTACCATACCATATCTAACAAGAATCACTTGAAGGGCTTTACTTATTTTATGTTTATTTTTTTTTGAGAGAGAGAGAGAGAGAGAGAGAGAGTGAGAGCATGAGTGGGGGAGGGGCAGAGAGAGAGGGAGACAGAATCCGAAGCAGGCTCTAGGCTCTGAGCTGTCAGCACAGAGCCAGACACAGGGCTGGAACCCATGAACCACGGGATCATGACCTGAGCCTAAGTCAGATGCTTAACCGACTGAGCCACCCAGGTGCCCCTTGAAGGGCTTTATAAAACATAGATTGCTGCGGCCCACCCCCAGGGCTTCTGATTCAGTATGCTCGAAATAGGTCTGAAAATACGCACATCTAACAAGCTCCAGGGGGATGCTGATGCTGCTGGTCTGGGGAACACATTCTGGAAGTCACTCTTAGAGAACTGCTGCAGCGTTGAGCTATTATTATTAGCATGAGTGTGTTGGGGAAGCCCCTTTCAGCTGACTGAAAATAGCAGTCAACTCACTAGAACAGTGCTCCTTTGGCTTAAATGTCCATCCCTGGTGATCTTGTTAAAATGTAGCTGCTGCATTTCTTTTTTTTTTATTATTATGTTGGCTTTATTATTTTTTTAACTTTATAGTTCATTGTCAAGTTGGTTTCCATATAACACCCAGTTCTCTTCCCCACAAGTGTCCTCCACCATGACCATCAACCTGCTGCTGCATTTCTAACAGGTGCCCAGGTGTTGTCCATGCTACTGGACCACAGAGAACTTTATAGCAATGCACTTGAATAAGTAATCTATAGAGATCATTACAAACGTAAAATTGGCCATTAGGGGAATTAGGATTTTTTTTTTTTTAAAAGACCTGGTAGAGAGCCACATGTGAGTTAGCCATGTAAACAAATTGAAAAATGACAAGTGGTCCTGGAACGACCTGAAGACAGGAACTGTAGAGTAATGATCCCACCATCTTCCATACTAATTGAGCCTTCATAGACTTTTCTCATCAGCATCTTGCTTTTGCATGTATTAGGTTTCTTGTTATGAAATTTATTGTGTATAATGTATGTGAGGGATGGAGAAGGTATACAGAAGAAAACAACAAATACAGTCCCATTTTAAAAATTACTTTGACCCAGAATCAGAAAAGTCTAAAAGCAGGTGGAAATAGCAGTCAATTTGTAGTAGTGTTTGGGGTGGGTAATTCTTTGTGGTGGGGGAAGGAGAAGAAGGGCTGTCCTGTGCACTATAGCATGTTTAGAAGCATCCCCAGCCTCTACCCACTAGATTCCAGTCACCCCCTCCCACACTCCCAGTTATGATAACAAAATGTTCCTGGAATTACCAAATATCTCCTAGGAGGCAAATCCACCCCCCTCCCCAGGCTTAAGAATCATTACTATAAAAGCACTTACTGTCTTCATTTAAGTGATCAAAAACAAATGATCAACATAATGAATACTTGTTTTCAACTCTACTCCACAAACCAACAGAAAGCACCATTTGCAACACCAAGAAGAAACTAATAGTCACATATTTAAAACTTGGAATGGTTTATCAAATGCAGCCCTTTGAACAAGGTGTTCTGGTTTGCCCAGGATGTTAGCATGGGAAATCCTAACTCTTAGGAAACTCCTCCCTATTCTTTATTTTTATGTTCTATAGAACCCAGAGAAGGGGACGATTCCACATTTGTTGGCAGCAAAGGGAACTGACATTTGTTAGGCTCCTGTTTTGGGTGAATCCGATGTCTTACATGCTCCCATCACTTCTTCCTCACAGTAACCCTGCAGGATAGGTGGTCCCATGTCAGATGAAGCAGCTGAAACCCAGAGTAATGTAGAAGCTTTCCCAAGACCACAGACCTAGCAAGTGGCAGAGGGAGCGTTCAGCTTCAGGTGTTTCTTGGAATGTCTGCATTCTTTCTCCCACACCACTCTCACTAGTGGGCTTAATTATTTTTGAACCCTTAAGGTATGATCTGTTTTTACAGGGTTTTGGGAAAGTGTTTCTACATGAGGGAAGTGGGAACATGATTTCTAGCCACTGTCTTTACAGTTGGGCTCCCTTTAGTGTGTTTCCAAGATTAAAGTCATTTGGAGTAAACTCCCTCCGTCTTCTTGCTTGTCTCCCAGTACAGGAAGAGAATCTGCAAAACACTAGAGCATCCTGTCCTTTAAGTAGAATCAAACTATGTGAATCTATACTTACTAGGGGCCCAGAGACTATAGTTGGAGTCCATTAGATTCCATTAGAGACAAACAATCTTCTGCAATTTCATCTAGCTCTCCAGGTGAGAGAGTAATATTTGGGTTTTTCAAGGTCTTGGTGAATTATATTGCATAATGGCTCATCTGCTGTAAAAGATACATTGATTAACAGCAAAATTATATTAGAGACGTCTCATTATGTTAGAAATGCTATTTTCTGTTTCAGTTCACTGTAGTAGGACAGAGCATACCAGCTTAAAATTGTCCTCAGTCACAGAGGAACCTTGGGGGAGAGAAGATTAGGAGAATGATGTAAATGAGGAAGGAAGCCACTGAATGAAGCAATAGGATCTGGAATGCAGCTAAAAATAGGCTGAATGTTTCTAAAGACTGGAATTAATCAAATTCCAAATCAAAGCAACCACAGGTTTGCATAATGCTTTTGTAGAAGTGGTCCTTTTACAAATGCCAATGAGAAAATTAAGGGTAACCAAAAATTGCTAGTTGTCACTTACGAAGTGAGTATAACTTGTCAAAGAAACCAATTTGCTTAATGAAATCAGTTATTAAAGAATAACTTTAAATTTGTCTAAAGTTTAGAGAGATTTGTAGATAACTTTAGGTGGGATAAAAATAAGAAAACTGAGTTGAGTAGAACTCTAAAGTGTGTATGGTAAATTTTTCATGTAATGAGAATACTTTTCAACAATTTGGCAAATCATTTCATTTATTGGACATTTAAAGAAGACTAAGGTTCTGTGTTGCCACACATGTTCCAATAACAAAGTAGCATATTAGCGATTCTGGCTGCATTGACCTTTCGTTCCTAATCTCATGGTTAGTTTTTGAAAATAAATAAGGGATTTGTGGATTACAGATCTTCACTAGGGGCCCTTGATCTTCTAAGAAACTAAAAAAAAATTCACATTGTGGGATGGAGCGTGAACGATATTCTTTAGATGAATCAGTCTAAAGAGACAGTTCAGGGAACATGAAAATCATGTGTAAATATTTGAAGAAGTTGCAAGTAGAAGACGGATTAGGTTTTTATAAGTCACAAAGGAGCACATAATTAAATTACAGGGAGACAGATTTCAACTTCACCATACAGCAGAACCCAAGGCTGTTCCAGAAAGGAATAGGCTGCATGATTGGATAGTGGGTTTTCATACACATCAAATTCATGTGTATTTGTTCATTCATTCATTTATGCATTCACTGAACAAATAATTACAAGTGCCTACTAAGTGCTAGGGACTGTTCTAAATTCGGGGAATACTGTTTTGGCAAGAAAGACAAGGTCCCTGATCTCCCTTATGTTTTAGAGTACAGTTGACACACTTTTTCTGTAAAGGGCCAGATAGAAAATTTTAGGCTTTGCAGGCCATATGGTCTCTATTGCAACTACTGTAGCATGCCGTTGTATTGCAGAAGCAGTCATAGACCAGAAGTTGGTAAACTGGCCCACAGGACAAATTCTTCCCACCACCTGCTTTTGTAAATACGGTTATATTGGAAAACAGTCACACTCTTTCATTTTTGTGTTGCCTAGATTTGCCTTTATGCTACAAGGGCAGATTGAGTAGCTGTGACAGAGATAGTGTGCCCTGTAAAGCCCAAACTACTTACACTCTTACCCTTTGTGGAAAGCATTTGCTGATCCTTGCCATATGACACATACAATGTTTTATTTATTTTTGAGAGAGAGAGAGAGAGAGAGAGAGAGAGAGAGAGAGAGAGAGAGAGAGAGAATGAGCAGGAAAGGGGCAGAGAGACAGGAGGACAGAGGATCCGAAGTGGTCTCATACTGACAGCAGTGAGCCTTATGTGGGGCTCGAACTTGCAAACCGTGAGATCGTGACCTGAGCCGAAGCCACCAGGTGCCCCAAATGATACATATAAACAAAGGATTATGGCTGTGTTCTAATAAGACTTTATTTATGGGCACCGATATCTAATTTTATATAATTGTCACGTATAAAATATAAAAAAAAATTTTTTTTCAATCATTTAAAACTGTAACAACTACTCTTAGCTCGCAGGTCATCCCAAAACCAAGGTGGGCTGCATTTGGCCTGTGGGTCACACTTTGCCAGTCCCTGTTTTAAAGTATTTTTTATCAATACACACATTTTCACTGGCAAGGGTCTATTTCTAACCTCATTTATGCGTATAATTACAAATTTCACTATTATTCTATTTAACAAAATGGTGTTAATTAGAGAAGATGTTCACCAAAGTGCTGATAGCAGTTATCTCTGGGGTGTGGAGACTTTTTGATAAAACTCCAGCTGCCTTTCCCCCGTCTTGTGTCATTTTGGTGTAAAATACTCATTAGAACCTCTGAATATTCCAGGGTTGTATTTTAGCTCATCATGGTATCACACTCCCTGTGCTGAAGTATTTTGAAGTAAATTGCATACATTATAACACTTTAATATTTAGAGACATTTAACTCTTTTTCCCTCAGTGCTCTTTTATAGGCTTTTGGGCATACTTTGCATAATTAAAAAGGCCTATGAATCTCCCATCTGGGAGACTATATTTAGAAGCTGGTTGTAATTTTCTTTTTTCCCCCTTTATGTCACACATCATGGTCCAAGGGAAAAAAGTCAAAGTATGTGATTGTTTAATTGAAGTGACTAGTGAGTTCAATTTTAAACAGTTGATCTAATAATCACTTTTAGGTGCCACCTGAATATTTTGTTCTGAAATAATTTCTTTTTTTTCTAGGGTAAATTTTTGTTTCTGGCAAGTGTCCTACCTCTCTGTCGAAATTTGAGTCAAGCTGTAAACCTTCCTTTTATCCTGTCCTTGTGCTCTCTTTCCCTTGAGCTTTCTTTTTTAATATAATTTATTGCCAATTTAGCTAACATACAGAGCTATGTCTCTTTAAATTGTGAAAAGACAGATCACAGGTCCCTTCAGTTTTTAAAATATTTTTTCTTGTCCCATCATGCATTAGTAGCTTTAACTCTGAAAACTGAAATTACTTTTGAGTAACAAAATTGAACTCCCCTCCCCATTTGATAGATTAAAGTGTTTTTCATTCTGTGCTTATTTTGCCATTGGATTGACAAGTGCTGTTTTTGAGGAGCTAAAATCAATAGGTGTCTCCTTAAGAGAGCAAATGCTATGTCTTTCTTATTACTGGAAACTCCCAGTGAAGGGCAAATGGAACTCGCACTGGCAATGATCTAACCATTGGGATATCCTTAAACTAAATAATTTACAGCAGCATTGTCCTGAAACATAAAAGGTGACTTTGTTTACTTGAGCTCTTTTTTCGACTGGTTTATTTGCTTTGAAAGTAAAATAAGTCTGTGTTTTTTGAAATAAGGAATGGGACTGGGCTTTCCATTGACTTCAAGCCCTGACTCCTTGCCTTCCTCTGACAAGAAGCTTGCTGAATAGTCAAGTCACCTTGACTAATGAGGCTGTTGCTTTAGGTGGCTCAACTCTTATCTAACAAAGTCCTTCACAGTAAAATTCATATTTTTATGTGAAAATGTGGGATTTATTTGTGAAGGTTTATTTATGTAGGTTTCATACATAGAGAGTACAAACAAGTCAGTGCTCACTGCTAACATTAACACCGCTTTCCTCCTTTCCTTGCTACAATAAGGGATATTTAATTTTGAAAATGGAAAGATGACTTCTGTTTTGGGGGCATAGACACAAATTCTCAAACTGATGTTGATTGTAGGGCACAAGCAGATGCAAGGACACTGAGGCCATAATTGGTAAGCAGTGATTACAGTCATTACATTCTCTCTGATCTGTTATGCACAGGTTCAATTCCCTTGACCCACTATTGCAAGGTTCTCTACTTTAGCCAAATCCAAACTTTCCCCTGACTCTACCTGGACCCAAGCAGCTGACCGGGTGGGAAAAAGCACATAATCATGAGAACTAGTGTCAGCTTCATTTTATTGCACTGACCTCACATTGGCCCTTAATACTGTCAGGAAACTTGACTGCACTTCCCTCTTTGGTTCACCATTCTCTTCTTTCAGACTATTTTCTTACACCCAGGGTGGGCACTGAGAAGTGTCTATGAGTAGGGGGGTGGGTTGGAAACAGGGAGTGGACATAGATTACCAACGCTGGTTTAGAAGGGATGAGGATCTGCCGTCAAATGCAGTGCCCAGATTTTTTTGATAGTCCATCTCTAGTCTTCAAAAAAGATCTCAGATGTGCAATCCTTTAAAAGGTGATGGTGCAGAGAAATTGGATTAAAAAACACAGTAATAAAAGTAACTATGGACAATTTGTGTAATAATCCTTTAGAAGATAAGATCAAAAAACAGCAGCCAGCCCTCAAATTTAATAGTTTCAATATAGAATTTTTACAATATAATAGTGTTGCTTTATAAAATTTCAAAATGTATAGTATTATAATAAAGTGAAGTGTTTTTGAAATAATCTTTATTAATAAACTCATAGGAAATCTCTGCATTTTAAAATGTGTTCAGCAATATGCCATGTGCTGTATTTGTAAATGGTTGAATTGCATTTGAAGTACACTAAATATGAAGTATGCAATGCTAAAATCTTTCCAAAATAAAAGACGTACATAAAAGTTGGCTAAGGTGTTCCAAATCCTTTTCATATAACTTATAACTCAATAGAGGATAATGCCTTCACAGAGATCTTTAAATCTAATCATTATTCTTTAAAGATAGTATCCAAATAAGAGTCATATTTCCAATTCAGTTTCTTTAGGCCTGTTTTTCAACTATTGCAGAGCGAGAACTCAAAATCATCAGTGATCAAGATTATTTTTCAATATGTTTGTTAACGGGTATCATAAGAATCCTTTTACTTTAATTAATTTAAAAATTTTTTTAATTTCTTTTTGAGAGAGAGCATGAGCAGTGGAGGGGCAGAGAGAGAGGGAGACACAGAATCTGAAGCAGGCTCCAGGCTCAAACTCATAGACTTTGAGATCATGACCTGAGACGGAGTCAGGCACTCAACCAACTGAGCCACCCAGACGACCCTAATTAAATTTTTTAAAGTTTATTTATTTATTTTGAGAGAGAGAGAAAGAGCACAAGCTGGAGAGGGGTTAGAGAGAAGGGGAGACAGAATCCCAAGTAGGCTCTGCACCATAAGTGCCGAGCCCCATATGTGGCTTGAATTCACGAACGAACAGTGAGATCATGACCTGAGTCAAGATCAAGAGTCTGACGCTTAACCGGACTGCACCGCCTAGGCCCCCATCCTGTTACTTTAATACTTCTGATCATCTTGCAGCTTAAGCACCTCATTTACCTTCTCAAATATATGTAAAAATATACCATGTCATTTAATAAAACTATATTTAGTGTTTAATTTTTGATCCTTTGAATTAAAAAAATTTATGGTCATAGCTAGTAAGGAAGAAAATTTTATTAAACAATTTTCTATGTAAAGCCATTTTACTTCCATGAGTAGGATAATAATATTAAAACTCTTCTTTGCTGCCAAAAATGCTTTATTAGTTTTTAAAATAATGTCTCCAAAGTCTACAAAGTACTCACCAAACTCCACACCCGAAAAACAAACAATCCAGTGAAGAAATGGGCAGAAGACATGAAGAGACACTTCTCCAAAGAGAACAT
>CM053571.1:50407098-50455408 GCA_028646485.1 Cryptoprocta ferox | reverse complement strand
AAATAAAATAAAATAAAATAAAATAAAATAAAATAATGTCTCCAGTAAGGCATTACTCTTAGTTTGGTAACACTTCTAACAATATCCTTTCATTTGTGAAGACTTTCAGAAAGATTCTTATTCACTGAGCTGTGTTGATGAATACATAATTAAATAAAATATTTGGGGCTACTTTTTGTAAAGGTTAAAACACACATTGCCAACCAGCCATAGTTGTGCATCTTTTTACACAGTAATGAATTTGGAAAAAGAGAATTTCTTCCATAAAATATCGATGACCCCTTTCTAGTTAAGGTCTATAGTTGGGAAAATGACATTTTCCCTATGCCTTTTTATTTCATATGATGCTTATATATGCAAGCAATAAAACTTCATCTTACTTTATCCTTTTGGAAATCAAATTTACCCAATTGCTATTTATTACACAGCTGATTCTTGACATCTTTCCTATCTTGTCGAGTCTTCCCACAACAATATTATTGCTCAACAAAATAGAAGAAAGGTTTTCATTTGTATTCTTTTTGTTAAACAATAACCTCTTGTATAGTTGTTAAGATTATTTTTCTTTAACATTTTATGGCTTACTACATTTTGTAATTGTGTTATTCTAGAAGAAGTAAGGTCTTTATGTTTCTTATAAGGCTTTTGAAAACAGTTTATTTAACCTTGATTGATTTATTTCTTCATTAGAAAAACACGCTAGTAGAGTACACATATTACTAAATGCTTCTTTGTAGTTCAAACCATAAAACTGTTTCAGTGTCCAATGAAATATTATTGAAATTTGAAAATTATATTTGATTTAATAAAGTATGGACTGAAAAGTATGTTCATATCCATATGAATATCACAGCTACAAATTCAAATTCAAAGCTGTTAAGTAATCTTAACAGCTATACAAAAGGTTATACAAAGTAAGTGACATTAGTGTTTCAAAATAATGAATGGTGCTGCCATTGAGGAAGTAATTTTCTGAAATGTTGAATAAGTTTTAATAAAGTTTCCAACCAGAAAGTACAATCTCCCTTTGATTTTCATTGTAGTTGCTTACCTGTAAAATCTATTGTATATTAATACTGCAAACTATACCTCACCTGGCTCCTTCCTCCTGTCTATAGTGTACTCTTTGGAAGGAAGTCACTATGTGGAGGCCACACTGAAGGATTTGGGTATTATGCTCCACCTCCTTGAAGTTACAGGACCTTCTGCATGGGAGATTTGTCTCTTTTCCCCACTTATTTGTTCAATCATTTATTTATATTAGTACAGACTCATGGATATTATTTTGTACTTCAGCTTATCATTTAAAAACCATATGTTTTTTTACTTTCCTTTAACATATCCCCGTCAATATAGGTTGAAGTTTTTTATTTTCATTTTTTTTTCTTAGCACTTCTTTATTTGCTGGCACTCCAAGCAAGTTCATCTTTGTATTTCTTGCCTGAATCCTTAGAAGTAGGCATTTCTCCTGGGAGCCTTAGCTGCTTTTTTTTGAGAATCTTGTAGAAACAAAGATCTGGGTGCCAGGTGTTTTTGCTGCTGCTGGCATGTCATTGTTTGTAGGTCTTCTTAGTTGGCAGAACAAGAAAATATATGTGTATATATTAACCTGTGTATATACATGTTTCTACATGTAAATATCTGTATCAATATTAAGATAAACATGAATTTATACTGATGTCTCCAGCCAATCTTACCACGTAGATCATTATAACCCCATCTACTAGCCTATCTATAAATTCCCACTCCAATAGTGAGAAATATGGCTCCTACAACATGCCATCCCTTTACTCATTCAATCTCAGAATATATGTATGGAAGTATCAGAAGAATATATAGAGGAATCAGAATATATAGAAGAATCAGAATTGTTAATCTATACTCCTATGGGAAACAACCAATTAATGAATATTCTTTTTTTTAAATGTTTATTTATTTTTGAGAGAGAGAGACAGAACATGAACAGGGGAGGGGCAGAGAGAGAGAGAGAGAGAGAGAGAGGGAGAGGGAGACACAGAATCCAAAACAGGCTCCAGGCTCTGAGCTGTCAGCACAGAGCCAGACGCAGGGCTCAAACTCAGGAATGGCGAGATCATGACCTAGGCTGAAGTCGGATGTTTAACCAACTGAGCTACCCAGGCGCCCCCAATTAATGTATACTCTCATGTGCAATTCCCTTTGCCTTTAGTATTACAGACTCCATTCACCTCCAAAGTTATTTAGGTCAGGATTTCCCCTACCCCCTTCAAGGAAGTTATTTCATACATTTGTAACACAATTAAGTTGTCTTGTTACATTCTGCATTCCATCCTGGGATCCCCCAAACTTTCTTTTGTTTGTTTGTTTATTTTTTTTTTTTTACTGTTTGTTTATGTGTGAGAGAGAGAGAGAGAGAGCACAGGGGAGGGGCAGAGAGAGAGGGAGACACAGAATTTGAAGGAGGCTCCAGCCTCCCAGACATGGGGCTTGAACTCACCAACTGCAAGATCATGACCTGAGCCAAAGTTGTATGCTTAACTGACTGAGCCACCTAGGTGCCCCTGGGATGCCACAACCTTCTAAATGATTTTTTAAAATTATGTACTAAGGTTCAGTCTTTGTGCTATAATGTTTATGAAGTTTTTTAAAAATTTTTTGAGGTTTATTCATTTTCAGAGACAGAGAGAGACAGAATGTGAGGTGGGGAGGGGCAGAGAGAGAGGAAGACACAGAATCTGAAGCAGGCTCTAGGCTCCCTGACATGGGGCTTGAACCCATAGACCACGAGTTCATGACCTGAGCTGAAGTTGGATGCTTAACCGACTGAGCCACCCAGGTGCCCCAAAGTTTATGTTTTGACAAAGGCCTTTTGACAAAGACCTCATATCCAACATTCTAGTATTGTACAGAATAGTCTCACTACCTTAAAATGACCCCTGTGCTTTGCCTATTCAACCCTTCTCCCACCCCTAAATCCCTGGCAAGCAGTGAATTTTTACCATTGCTATAGTTTTTTCTTTTCCAGAATGCCATATAATTGGAATCATGCAGTATCCTCCATCCCAACTGGCTTCTTTCATACAGTGTTCTGCATTGAAGATTCATCCCTAACTTTTTGACATTGGCAGGTTTGTTAGGATTGGGAATATTACTTTTCTTTAATGAAATGAGCACTGTGCAAGATACATGATTGGCAGGAAAGCTTATATGTGCCCCCATCCCCACCCCAACCTTCCCTGAAGACGAAAGGAGAATAAGAGTTGAAACTTTTTAGTCTTGAAGAAAGAACCTCTCCTTAGGAACATTTCTTTTTATCAGTTTTGTTCATTGTTGTATTCTCAGCGTATGCTAGAATACACTAGCAACTTAATGTTTGTTGAATGAATTAGTATTAATATGAATATTAACACTCCACTGTATTGAGATGTTAGAAAACCAATTAAGTACAATGTTAATTTATTTCACCAATTGGGTAGACATATTAACTATTCTTTTTAATTTTGAGCGATCTGTGGGCATGTACAATTTTAAAGTTTTTTCTAAATTAAGATTCCTCTCCCCCCAATTACTAAAGTATGTCAGCATTTTCTGAGAAAATTAGGCTCCTCGATCAAATACATTTAGGAATTGCCATGTAGCTGGAAGTATTAACTTATATTTATTGTTCTCCTGTCTTTCCTCCTTCCCCTGCTTCTTCCACTAATTTAAATAATAGCCAAATTTGGGGTGCCTGGGTGGGGTAGTTGGTTGAGCGGCTGACTTCAGCTCAGGTCATGATCTCACAGCTAGTGGGTTCAAGCCCCTCACCGGGCTCTGTGCAGATAGCTCGGAGCCTGGAGCCTGCTTCGGATTTTGTGTCTTCCTCTCTCTCTGACCCTCCCTCACTCACACTATGTGTCTCTCTCTCTCAAAAATAAATAAAAACATTTAAAAAATAAAAAAAAACAATAGCCAAATTTGTAGTTTACTGATTTGGTGGTGGTGGGACGGATGAGGTAGGACTAAAAATAGCAATAGTTGACACATCTTTTAAAAGTTTGGCCAGAGGTTGAAAGGGGGCAGAAGGAAGGAGAAGAGTACATGGAGTGAAGACAAATATTTAACATCAAGCTCTCTATGGAAAGAGGGACAGAAAGTCCTGACTTGTGGCTTTTATAGATTCCCATGGTGTAAATACTTCCACCATGGCCAATATCAAGCTACCAACATCAATTCCATGCGCTTGCAACATTCCCAAATATTTGCCAGTGGGCTCTCATGAGCTGGTCGGATTGCAGGATTCCCCAGAGAGTACAGGTTCTGGTCTTATTCCCACCTCTCTGCCTCCAGCCCAGTTAAGAAAGAGATTTACCCAAGTTCGGCAGAAGAAAAGGAAAGGGACTAGGAAGACCTGAGATATCACTATTGGCATAGCTAGGCAGAAGCGACCTTGGGGAACTTTATGAAATATTCCTGAGCCTCAGCTGGGCCTTGCAAGTGTTCCCCAAGGAGCAAAAGAAGACAGCGATTCATCATTCAGTATCATCTAGTGTGTCTCAGTGACCTGGAGTTGGGGCGTAGGGCTGGGTTTGCTTCATTCACCAGCACTGTCCATACCCCTCTTCCTACACATATGTCTTACCACTGCTTAAAATTCCAAAACTATACCCCAGCTCCAGGAAGTAGGGAGAAATCCAGGAAAAAAATGAGAGTATGTTTCCTCCGAGAGTGGAAGCTTGGTGTCATACCTTACGTTGTAATTTAGAAAATTCTTTTCTTAATAGAAACTGGAGTTTCCCTCTACAACCACATATTTTATTATAGGAGTTTCAGAATCATATTACAGACTGAGATCATTCTGCTGTAAAGAAACCTGTTTAACTTTTTTAGGGGCACCTGGGTGGCTCAGTTGGTGAAGCGTCTGACTCAGGTCATGATCTCACAGTTTTTGAGTTCAAGCCCCATGTCGGCTTCTGTGCTGACAACTCAGAGCCTGGAGCCTACCTTTGGATTCAGTGTCTCTCTCTTTCTCGTCCCCCCTCCTGCTCACAGTCTGTCTCCCCCCCTCAAAAATAAATAATAAAACATTTTTTAAAAATTAAAAAAAAGAAACCGGTTTAACTTTTTAAAAAATGTGAACATATAATCTCAACAACTTTTTAAAAAAGAAAAAAAAGCAGCATTTAGCATCCTGAAGAATTGGTTTTCCATAGAATAAATTTTTAGAAACACTTTTGTGCTTTTTGCCAGGCTTTTTGTGCTCTCTCTCTGTGTGTGTGTGTGTGTGTGTGTGTGTGTAGAAATATGAACAATGTAAAATAGGAATTGTAATGTTCATACTATCTCAAAACTTTCTTTTTTATTTAGCCTATTGTGACTATATCACTTTGCTTCTTTAATGGGATATTTTCTTGCCTATAAAACATGGTTGGGAATAATTTGGGGGCAAACTGAAGAATTAAGGGCATGATGAATGCTCTTCTAATCCCTTTTAATGAATCACCCCACAAACTTGGAAATAGTTCCTCAGCTATCCCTAAAAGGCATCAGAAGAATAATTGAATAGGTCAGCAAGTGCTTAGCTAAACAAAAAAACCTGCTCATTACTGCAGAAGCCCTAGGAGAGAAGTTCCTAGTTAGTAGATTGGGATTTGCTTTTAGGTTTTAAAGACTGTCTTAAAAATATCTCTAAGCTAGTTGTTTCTGTCACATCTTGCATTTCTTCCTGATTGTTAAGATTTCAGAAGAGAAGGGAGAATGGACAGGGATGATCTCCCCAGAATACGCATATATGTGCTCTGTGCGTGCGTGTTCTCTCTCTCTCTCTCTCTCTCTCTCTCTCTCTCTCTCTCACACACACACACACACACACACACACACACATTTCCTACACATTTCTTGTCTTTATGAAAAGAATTATATATTTTGAGGTTTGCTTTTAAAAAGTAGGAGTTGTATCACCTACTTCAAGTATCAACTTAAAAAAGAAGTCTATCAATGTTTTTATAGTCCTATCAACTGTAGAAAGAGATTAAGAAAGTCTCTGTGGTTCATTGCTATTTTTATACCTCATTCAATACACCTTTTAAACTTGAATGGCCCAATCATGTTCCAAAAATAAAGCAGCACAAGTAATAAATATCTTAAAAAAGAAACTGACTTCTCTATCTTTGGAATTTCCTCTAGTGTCTCGCTGGGACTCTGATAACTCTGGAGGGTTGCTCCACATTTTCCAGGGTTGTGATGAAATAATTTAAACTTCTTGCAGGTGGCATGGGATTGTCTCCACCACCTCTGTCCACATTGAAATAATTGTACTACCTTTGTTTGAAAGCTAGACCCTGGAAGGAAGTAGACATTTTATTGAATTCAGAATTAAACCACTTCTAAATGCTCAGGTGGAAACAAAGAAATTTAGTCAAGAGGACTACATATTAGTCCCACTGGCAGCAAAAATCGTCTTACATGCCTTTAAAAAATGAACTAGCGAGCATAGTGCCAAAAACTGGCACTCTCTTCCTAACTATGTAAATTGTGGACATAGGTTTACTTTTTTAATATGATTACAAAATCATAGGTTCAGAGGGACGTAGCAAAAACAAAACAAAACAAACTTTCGAAACCAACTGAACAAAAACCAATGTGTTTTCTTGGGTTTACCTGAAGGCAAAATGCAATGTTGAAATTGTCCAAGGAGAAGAAATTCCAGAACCTTCCTCACTAATCATCAGGCTGTGATGAATTGAGAACTACACAGGCTATGTTAGTGATATGTAGATTGCTCTAAAAAGCATCAATTTATTTTCATAACCTTAGATTTGCATTCCTTGCATTACCACAAAACTCCCACCCCAACTAATTGTTTTCCTTACCTACATTTAGATAAGACTAAAAATTATTATATTCTACTTTGGCAAGACTCCTTGAGAATATACCCTGGAATATAGTTTACAATGAATAGTTCTTTCCTGTCTTTCATTCTACTTTATTAGCATGGATTGTATGATAGTAAGCTATTCATCCATTCATTTACCCATCTAGTCCTTTACTTATCTATTCATTCACATAGAAACAAATGAAGAAACTAAACTCAGAAAGATGAAATTATTCATCCAAATAATATACTATTAGTAAATTATTATTTATATTAGTAAATATTTGCTATTAGTAAATTAAACTTTTTTTTAATGTTTATTTTTGAGAGAGAGACAGACTGTAAGTTGGGGAGGGGAGATATTTCTCCTAACAACTGGTATGGTGATTTTTTTCCTCTGTAGGCCCGGACCCCATAATGCAGAATATCTGAATTTAACCTGAATTTATACCCCCCAAATATGAATGTATCATTGATTCAAATTTTACCCTGCAAGCAGAAAGTACTCCAAAATTCCTTATCAAAATTATTCTAAACCTAGTGAAATGATTTACAAAGTCAAATTTCTAGTAAACATCTGAAGTTGGGGATGATTTTCTTTGAAAACAGAGTACTCAGGAAGAAAACATTAGGATATTCAAATATTAGGATATTATAGATGCATTATTTCTGTCTTGGAAGATGGTGGAAGATAATTTTCTCAGTTCTCACTGTCAAGACAAGCTGTTCTCTGGAATGACAGGTTTGGTTTATCTTACAAACAGTGTGAGTCTTGTAATTGATCACATCCCTTCATTGCCAGGAAACTAAGAAAGCGAGGCCTACTTCCGTCAACCATACAGGATGGGGTGGTACGTGTTCCTGTGACCGATCTCATCCTAGACCTTATGGTATTTATGAAATGATTTCCTCATCATTAAAAAAATTCTTTTGTGGTAAATGGATTTGTCTGAGCAGGCATAAATCTGTAGAGAATAAAATGGAGTATCTATAAGAAATATATACAAATGTCTATAGACGTAGATATAGATACATTCCCCCCCTGAACTTCACTTTGTAGATTTATTTCTAAGACTTGGGAAAGATCTTAGTAAAAAAGGAAAACGTCATAGGGAATAGAGGCACATAAGCAAGTTGTTTAATTACTGCAAGACAGACCTGTACCTCTTTTTGCACTGATTCAATCCAGTGCCAATCCAGTAATTGGTATAGACTAAGAAATCCCCTGACAGAAAGATCCACTGTCTAGCTAAGGTAGAGGTGATACTCCATAGTGGTAGGATTATGAACATGGTGTAAGGCTGACCTGTATTTTGTTCCCTGCTCTACCGGTGACTGTGAGACTTCAGGAAAGTTCTTTATTGTTCTTACTCCTCACTTTTTTGTCAGCAAAAGTGGCTAATAATTGTACCTACTTTGTCTCGTGGCCAAGAGAGTTAAATGAGATAGTACATGTATGTGCTCGATATGTGGTAAATGTCAGTATAGGTTACCATTATTCCTTTCATTATTATGGTATACCAGTCTAGCATATGCCATGAAGTTCATGGAGAAAGTTGTTGGCTATGGAAGCCCCAGGAGTGTTTGTATCAGTCAGGGTAGCTGGGAGTAAGATTTCTGAGGGCCGATGTGAGGGCGTGGAGTAGGAGTCTAGCAGGCAAAAGATGATCCAAAATATTCTCTATTATTTGGACCATTTTGTCTAGGTCAGACCTTACATTTGATAATGTATACACATTCACATTTGTGAACAGTTTTTTTTTCTAATTTATTTAAAAAATTTAAGTATCATTAACATAAAGTATTATATTAGTTTCAGGTATACAGTATAAATGGTTCGACAATTCTATACATTACTCAGTGCTCATATTTGTGAACAATTCTAATAACAATGCAAAAAAGTATTTTCTCAAAAAAATCAGATTTGACCTTAAGTGATATAATGCAAAGTTATACCAGTCAGGACAATCTTAGGTACAAGTACATATGACCAATGCATAATAAGTAAAAGACCCCCCCCCCCAGTGTGTAGTTGCTTAACTAAGAAAGAATTATATCTCTTTCATATCACATGGCATCCAAAGATAAACAGCACCAAGGATGGTTTGAGAGCTCATTGGTATCAGAAGTCTAGACTGGTGTCCCTGCATTCTCTTGGCTCTAGGGACCACGGTTCAAAGGTGGCTAGGGTAGTTCCAAGCATGATGTTATCAAACAAATAAATTTAAAGGTGGGAGGAAGAAGACAGCACAAGACAGAGTTTCTGCTCCTTCATTTCCCTTTTTATTTCCAGAAAGTCACAAATACATCCTTTATATGTCAGTGGCCAAGATTCAGTGGACCGAGTAGGTTGAGAGACCATCTTTCCTGAGATCAAGGGATTCTGCCTGATGTGTGCACAAAGGTTTATCCTGCTGTCCTGTGAAGATGACAAATGTGGGCTGCTCTCTTAAGTCCAGCTCTGATATAAAGATTTTCCTAAGGAATGGAAATTGAAGTTTTTGAATTGGGCCATTGTCTTAATTTTTTCATTCAGTGCACAGCCAGTGCAAGCCCAGTACTGCCTTAGATGCAAGGATGAAAAATGAACCACAATATAATCTATGCTTATAATTAGATTGATTTCTGTTATTTTCTGTATCTTTATTAAGTAGTAGCTTTCCTTAGGCTCACAATTTCCTGGTTCAGAGCTATAACACTACTGCTTAGCTAGTGAAGGTGACTCCAGACAGTAAGGTGGGAAGAAGAGATGGTTGGTGCAAGTGGGAGTTGCTCTGAATGGTAAAACCATTTAGTTGTATTCCAAGAATAAAGTCCTCTGCCTTATTAACCAATCACAAAAATGTCTCTGCAAGGTTGTCTGCATTTACACACACACACAAAACTTTTGAAAATACGTATATTTCTAAAATTTAATGTTATCTCCTGTGGAATGTAACTTTTAGTCCCAAAGCATTGCATGCTAACTGGTTGTTATGGGTAACAGCATTATAATTTCAAAGTTACATAAAATCTTTTCCTCTAGGGGCACCTGAATGGTTCAGTTGGTTAAGTATCTGAATCTTGTTTTTGGCTCAGGTCATGATCTCATGATTCGTGAGTTAGAGCCTTGCATTGGGCTCCATGCTATAGTGCAGAGCCTGCTTGGGATTCTCTCTCTCCTTCTCTCTCTGCCTCTCTCCCACTTGCTTGTGCTCTCTCTCTCTCTCTCTCAAAATAAATAAATAAACTAAAAAACTTCCTTTTTCCTTTCTTTTGCATAAGAACCTCAAAAACTTTGTCTTTTCTCCACATTGTCAAAGAAACATTCAATAAACCAGTAACTTAAAACAGTGCATGAAAGACACTTTTGTTTTAATAATGTGAAACAGCTGGGAGGCTAGTCTATGACCATTTGTAGGTTAGCCTAATACCACATGAATGTACATTGCCCCCAAGCACTGATGGCAGTGAGAGTTAAGGAAAGGCCAGGGTAGAGAGCACTTAGCCTGAGAAAACTATAGTGAGCTGATTCTTGTGGTTCAATGAACAAGCCATGGAATTGAAATAGGAAAGAACATTAGCTAGAGTATTCTAGGAACGTAGGATATAATCAGTGAATATTTTCTCATATTGAGAACCAGAACTAAGTTTGAATAGATTGTGAGTAGTTGAATGTCCTTCTTACTTGTCTTTATTTTGTTAATTCCTGCTCATCCTTCAAAACAGTTCACTTCCATGGCCTCCAGAATACTTCTTTGACTCCATGCATTCTGTTTGGGCTTCCTAGGCTCTCTCTATATTCTTCTCTCATAATTCACCACATTGCATAAGTATTTCAGTTCCTGCTTTTATGTCCATGTATTCCACTATTTTTAAAGCCACCGTCAATGTTTTATTCATATGGGCTAATTCCAGGTTACTGGATTGAAGGGCTTTCAATGCCATGGAGATAATTTGGGCTTAACTTGGGAGTCACTATAAATTGTTGAGCTGAAAAAAAGTATGATTACAGGAGTATTTTTGGAACATTAGGTTAGAGCAGTGGGGAGCCTGGATTAGGAAAGGAAGATAATAGAAATAAGAAGACAAAAGAGGAAGATGACACAACAATAACATGCATAGTAAAGTTTTCTATGTACATGATATTATTCAGTGAGCGATGCTGTGTGTGTGATTTCTTGGAAATGTAAGCCTTTAATTCTAAGTATATTAATGCTGTGAGCACGTATTATTAATCTCATTTTAAGGGTGAGGGAGCTTGGGGAGGATAGTGATGGGGCCAACATCATGCAGACAAAAGAGATGAGAATGGAAGCCTGTTCAGGTCTGAGTTCAGGATTATTTGTGTTCTCCAGTGAGGAGTCAACAGAAGACTTATTTAGGTGTTGGCTGTGATGGAGGAGGAAAGGAAAACACCTGCGAAACCATGAGACTGACAACCTGCAGAACTAGATTGCTGGGTTCAGATGGAAAGAGAAGAAAAGGATGAAGTCAGAGGTACAAGCACTGGGGATATCAGAGGATGGTACCTCCTCTTAGAAAACCTGGGGAAGCCGGAGCATCATTGCATAAAAAATAACATGAGCTTGTTGGATTGTGTGCAGGCAAAGCTCTCCTTGGTATGGAGAGTAGTTTTGATTAAAAAATTGGAAAATTTGTTTTTATCATTTATAATGAATCTACGGTCAGAATCACGCATAATGATTCCCATACTGCATATCAAACAAACTGGTTTTTAAGTAGTTTTTTTCATCAAGAATAGAGTTTTGAAATGGCCCAGGCAACTGTTTTTGATCCTTTCTGTTTTGTCTAGGACAGTATTACAAATATTCTTTCCTAAAAGGTAGAGATGAAAAACTTTTTTTCTAGGATTCCACTGGACTGACTTTAAACTCACAGTCAGCATCTTATTCTTCTATGTTAATTTCAGTTTCCTGAATCCAAGGGCATTGAATTCCAAGTTTCAGCTTAATTTAAGAGGCTAAAGGGAATTGTAAACATTTGAGTCAAAGGATGCCTTGGTAGACCAGTTTTTCAGCATTGGACAATCTGGATTATGAAAGGAATATGGTAAAAGTAGGAAGAGACCTTATGTGAATGGGAGAGCTCAGCATCTGATGTCAAAGAAGAGGACACATGAGAACTTTGAGGTCTCTGTGGGTAGGCCAGCAGAAATCTGAGTGCTTAGATCCAACCCAGGAGAGAGCGCAATTTCCTCTACACTGACCTTGCTATATCCTAGGCCTAATGAAATGAGGATGTCTTGAGAAAGCTGGGCTCATTTTCACACTCTTTACAAGGCTGTCATCTGGAACACATTTTGAGGGGGGTGGAGGGTGTGAAACAGAACAAGGCAGAAATGCCTTGGCTTGGAAAATTGAATTGCATTAGTTAGATATTTCCTCCCTGGGTTTTCTCTGGCACAAGTCTCTTCTTTGCTAATCCCAGAGTTTATCTCCTGCTCCAGTACCTGCTGTAACAGCTGGTGATAGTCTCCACTAAACTACACTAAACTTGAAAAATAATTCTCAGTGGACATGTTGGGTCAGGGTTGAATGGAGAGAACAGAATGTTTAACCAAATGTTTTCCTCTTGTCAATTTATAATTGTATTACTGAAGTCTTTGTCTTCATTCTGGGTTAGATGGAAAGATTACAAGTGGAATTCAGATAGAAGTAAAGGATATTGTCCCATCACTGATTCTTTCCACCCCATCACTGCTGTAAGTAATCTCCACTTTTTTATGATGGAAGTGTGGGTTGGGGTTGGCTTGGTCTTCAAGAAAATGAACAGGATTTGATAAAATTCTATCTATACACTTAGCACAAATCAAATAGTCTAGAAAATTACCTGTGATGATAGATTTCATGCCCCCTTTTTGTGCTTTCTAGATTTCCTCTACATTTTTTTCTCTTATAACTTACCATATTACATGGATATCACAGTGTCTGCTTGTAAGTCCATGTATTACAGTATTTAAGGCCACAGTCAATGTTTATTCATGTATATTAATTCCAATTCATTGAATTGAAGGCTTAGGATGTTATGGAAAAACATTGATTTACATACCCTTTATATAAATCTCAAAGGATGTGACTCAGCCCTTCTCATTGATTCATCTTCTTTTCCACCTTCTGCTCATCTTCCCGGTTCTTGCACATTGCTCATAGACCTCTACTTAGCATCTCTCCTAGTCTGTTCTTATCTTCATGGTCCTATTGATCAGACAATCTCTCTACCCTTTGCTTCATCTTAAAACTTACGTTACATAGATTATAATGGAGCAATGATCAAGGGTATGCAGGGAACAATAAACAGACCACTAACTGATGACCACCTCAGGACCCTGATTATTATAGGTAATCAGAACCCATACATGAGAAGTCTCCCTCATTCCAAAATGAAGGCAAAAGGGGAACATAAGTAGGAGAATTCCTCATGCCCTTGGTTCAGGGAACTGTTGGACCATATTCCATGCTGATGTGTAACATGATAGAATTATCCTCTGAGAGATTTCAGCTTTTCTACTGATTTAGAAACTTCAGGGAGGAACTTGATTAGGTCCTACAAAGGACCTAATTGTATAGAACTTAAACTTATTACTGAATGATACAGAGAAGCTACATTTTACTTGAAACTTATTTTCTAAGGTGAGACTATAGGACAAAAAATTAGTATAAGGAACATTACTCTTGCAAATCCCTTCAGAAGGATTAGCGTTGGGGGTTCATTATGCTGAGGTAGATCCAGTCAATTCTTCTTTTGTTAAGTACAAGATGAAGCAGTGTTTTCCTTTAGGGGTCATGTTACATGAAATGTATACATCTCTAAGCATTAGACTCATATTCAGCAGGGTGGTACAATCATATAATGAGAGGCTCATGGAAATGCAGAGAAAAGTGGATCTACATTTTCTATGTCATGATCAACATAGACATAAGCTCAGTGAGTGGACTGAGTGGACGAGTTGCCTTCAAAGTTGAAATCATCTGCTCTCTCTGTTTCTCTTTTTCTCCCTTGTTTTGTCTTGAGAGAATTAAAATCCTTCTAATAGAAACTCTTCTAAAACATTACTCCTTCATATAGGGCCTTCATCCCGGGCAGAGGCCACACAGGTGCCTTCTTAAGGAGATCCCTGTTCGAGACTATTGTGATAAAATCAATTGTAAGATTCTTCTAGAGAAAGGTAAAAGCCTAGACGAGCTTTATCTATGTATGAAGTAGGTGGCTTGTATAGGGCAACACGATGGTTTTAGGGAAATGGTTGGTTTTAGCCAACACAAGGTATATCAAAAAGAGGAGATTTAGTGCAAGAAACTTATTGTGGTTGGTAGGTGGAAGACTGAAGGAGCAAAAAGAGGAGTCCAAGAAAATAGCCCAGATATTGGATACTTCAAGGATCCTCTCTCACATTTCGGGCTATGGGAAGATGAAAGGAGAGGAGGTATAACAGAATTTAGAGGCTTCGAGGAAGTGCTTACACATAACAGGTGCCCAGATCTCTAAGAGGGTTATTCTACAGTTAGTATGGGGACTTATATAAAGTATTGTGACAAACATGCTGGTGCTAGTGGCTCTGAGACAGTGGATGTCTCAGGAGACCCCTATGGGGTACTCTGTGGCTAGCACTCAAATCACTGATGGGGATGTGGCATACTGGGCAGTGCTAAAAGCATCTGGGGTCTGGAGGTGAGGCTGTCGTCCACAGCTGAATGGACACCCAACTTCACAGTCTAATAGGCAGGAGGTTGGCAGAGGAGTCTGGGAAATGAGGATTGCAGATCCAGTCCCAGCATCGAGGAGTAGAGTACAGAGCGTGGAAGCAGGATCTCAGGACTGAGATACAACAGGTCAATAGGATAATGGTAGCCGGGGCCAGAGACTAAATCCAGACCATATAAACTGAACGATGCTTTTCCAATCAGTTAACAAAAGACAGACAGTCAGAGAGAGAAAGGGGCGGGGGAGGATTGACATTTATAGGACCAAGTGTTGAGGAAGGTGTAAAGGAAATGGAATTCTCATACTTTTGCTGATGAGAGCATCAACTGGTACAACCACTTTGGAAAACTGTACAATAGTATCTAGAAAAGCTAGACACACATCTACTCTATGACATAAAGAAATCCCACATATAAGTATATACCCAAGAGAAATGAATTTGATCTTAGGATCTTGGGTCCTGAGTCACCAATCTGGGTACCATAAAGTAACTTTCTCCACAAATCGCCATTGTGCTAGGTGGAAATATTTAGCCTCTGATTGCTCCAGTTAGAAGCAAGGAAGCAATAAAGGGTAAGGCAGCAGTAGCCGTGCTGGGAAGTGCTGGTGAAATCTACCTGGAGAAAGAGCCTTGCAAGAGAGAGTTCTAGGGAACCCTAGAGAAATGAAAAGCAGATGGCTGGGAGGAAACCACATATCTAACTTTAACATTTTGGTAATTCAAGACTTTAAGACATCACAGGAAATGGCAAAATAGCATTAGGGTCATCTCCCAGCCAGGTTATTACATGTGAAGAAAAAAAATCACTCTGCTTTCTTCAAAATTGAAGGTTGGAATAGAGGAAAATATTACACACTCATGTGATCATCGATTATTGATTAGTCTATTAACCAGTCTATTGATTCATTCATTCATTTATTTCCCAATCATTATTTAGAACCTGTTTTAGGCTTTAGAAAGGTTGAATCCTCTGAGAATATGGGGACCAGAGAGGCAGTATGCTTTAGTGCAAAAGCCATGGGATTTAGAGACATTCATTCATTCATTCAACAAATGTTTATTGAGTGCCTTCTATCTTTCAGATACTGAAATAATATTCTGGCTCCCAAACCTAAAATATGTGTAACTGAAGAAAAATTGCTTAATCTACGTGAGTTTTACTTTCCATATTTACAAAATATAGACATTCATACTTATTTAATGGGTTTAGTTATGTGGAACGAATAAGGTCATGTAGGTAAGCACCCACCCTAGGGAGCTGGCAGTGCTTAATACATGGGAGCTTGAAGAGTGTCAGTTCTAGATCTCATAGTCCAGCACAGCTGTTTTTCAGCCTTATTTGTCTAAAGTAACTGGAATATCAATACCTGGCCCCTCTTTTGAGATTCTGATATGATTCTGTTTTGGGGTGGACTATATTACTTTTTTTGTAAGTTTCCAGATGATCTCAATGTGTACACAGTGTTGATCACCTCTAGTCTGATGATGAGGCAAACTTGTGACAAAATCTCAAAACAACATTATAAAAATTCGAAATCAGATTAGGCTTGATACAGATAGGCACGAAGATAGGAGAAATAGTCTGGATGAAGGGAGTCTGGCTCCTGTTGGGGTATAATCCAAATCACAATGTCAATGGACAAAGGGACGTGTCCAATGTGTGCTTGTTCTGGCATGGGATTGATTGATGGGCAAGGAATCTGATCTGGCAGCTGAGTTTCAGGGGTCTTTGAGCATTTTGGGGAGAAAATTGCTGAATGTCAAGTAAACTCTACAAAATTGTAGTTAGATATAAAATTTTAGGTGAAATTTATGTTATTTGAAGGAAAAGTTCAAATTTAAACCTTGTATAAAAATGTCTGCAATATTGGGGAACCTGGGTGGCTCAATCAGTTAAGCATTCCACTCTTGATTTCAGCTCAGGTCATGATCTTACAGTTCGTGAGTTTGAGCCCTACTTTGGAGTCTGCGCTAACAGTGTGGAGCATGCTTGGGATTCTCTCTCTCCCTCTCTCTCTCTGTTCCTCCCCATGCTAGCATTCTCTCTCTCTCAAAATAAATAAAAATAAACTTAAACTGAATTGGCAATATTATATTCAAATACCCTCAAATTTAAAAATTTCAACTGCATTTTGAACTTTTCTTTCATACATTGCCTTCACATAGACTCTATTTAGAAAATGCTAAAATTATAAAAAATATTTTCTCAGTGTGCAGTTATGTTGAGAACAAGTGGAAAGATAAACGTTCTTTTGCCAGTACAACTATTTTTAATAAAGGAAATTAGATCTTAGTTTTTGATGATTTTAGTTTTAGATGACTCATATGCCTTTAATTTTATGGATAGGCTCAAAGTGCCTTTTAATGAAAACCTGTCATTCAGATTACAGTTCAGCTTCATAGCTCATCAAATTTGAAAGGATAGTAATAAAAAATATATAATAGCTTAATCTAATTTTAGATATGGATTTTAACAGAATATGTTTGTCTTTTAACCGAATGTTTATTCCCCCCAGAATTCGTATATCAAAGCCTAATCCCCATTGTGATGGTATTTGGAGGTGGGACTTTTGGGAGATGATCAGATTATGAGAATGGAGCTTCCTGAATGACATTTGTGCTCTTTTTAAAAGAGGCCCCAGAGAAATCCCTTGCCCTTTCTGCCATGTGAAGTTACAGTAAGAAAGCAGCAGTCTATGAACCAGGAAATGGGTTCTCACCAGACACTGAATCTGCCAGATTCTGGACACTTGATCCAGAATTATAAAAAATTTGTTATTTATAAGCTACTCAACCTGTGGTAGTATTACAGCAATCCAAACAGTCTAAGACACTGCCGAAAAGTAAAATTTCTTTTCCATGTTTGAAAAAGAGCTGTTTCTCCAAATAACACATGATCTGTACCTTTTAACCACATGACCAGATGAAGTCACAGGAAACAAGCATTGGCTTTCCAATCATGTCCAAGGTTCAACAGAATCTTGTCAGATGTACTTGATAGCTAGAGATCTAGCATGGAGAGGTGTTTTTCCCTTTATCTGGACAACCTATTCTTCATCTCCTTTGCAACTTAAACATAGCCCAATGGAACATTTTAAATGTCTGCAGACCTGTATGTTTTCTTGAGCTTAGGTATGTTCTGAGCAGATCATTGCACCATATATGTGATGTTGCTTTTCTGTTTCTTATAAATAATCTTTCATTTTACTTCTGTCTTCTTAGCATATTTCACGGCTACATAGAAAAATTCCAGACATGAAAGTTAGAGATCATAATATGTTTAAATATGTTTTATACCTTACTTTTACTATTTTTTAGAAGGGTGCTAAGAAAATTTTAAAGCTACTTATGGTCAAATCTATTCATCTTTTGCTTTATGGTTTTTCCCATATTTAAAAAAAATTTTAATGTTTAATTATTTTTGAGAGAGAGAGAGAGTGGGGGAGGGGCAGAGAGAAAGGGAGACACAGAATCTGAAGCAGGCTTCAGCCTCTGAGCTGTCAGCACAGAGCCCGACATGGGGCTCGAACCCACAAACCGCGAGATCCTGACCAGAGCTGAAGTTAGACATTTAATCGGCTGAGACACCCAGGTGACCCCCATTCATATTTTTAGAATTAAAGAATTCTTCTCACTCAAGATTTTGGTAAGGACTCAAATTTGTTATCTTTTACTATTGAACTCTTCAGCCTTTTCAAATTTAATATGGGAGTTTGGAATGAAGTGAGGAACTAAATAGATGTTTTTGTTCAGAACTGCTAAGCAATTGTATCAGCACTGCTTATTAGAAAAATGGTTCCCTCCTTTGTAAATTTGTCAGAACTCCTTTATTATGTAAAACTCATACAAAATGTGACAAAGAGTCTATTTCTAGAGAATCTATTCTATTTCATCAATTCTGTTTATGTCTGTGCCAGTGGCCTTGAAATACGTTTCAGGATATGGGATGTATCTTTGTTGATTTTTAAACTATAATATTGTAAGAAATGGAAGCATTATTGAAATAGAAATAGGAAAACCTGAAGATCAGTATTCTTCTTCACCTTTACTATCCCACCTCTTTCATTCCCTAGATGTGAGCACTGTTAACATTTTGGTGGGCCTGGGTCAACTCTTAAACATCTTATCAGTAAGGCTTAGAAATATTATCAGTGATTTGTTGTTGTTGTTGTTGTTGTTGTTGGAATTGTGTTAATGCTATATATTAAGAAAAATCAACATCTTCCATTGTCTTCCTATTCAAAAACATATTTTGTGTGTTCACTTACGTTTTATTTTCTATATCCCATTAAAACTTTATGATTTTATAGAGTTTCCAGTATTTTGTGTTATTTCTAGATAGTTAATATTGTTGAGGGGATTTATTTTCTCACTATATTGTCTCTATGGTCACTGGTGGTATAAAAAATGCTCTTTGCTTCTGTCTAATAGTCTTTTATTAGTTTCAGTAGCTTTGCAATGGATTACTTTGGGTTTTTATACTACATAATCACATTGTAAGTGAATTATGGTAATCCTATACCCTCTAAATTTGTACCTTTGTCTCTAGTTCATATTGCTTTGTGAAGACTTTTAGAAATGACATTAAATATCAATGGTAATAATAGTAATTCTTTAAAAATTTTTTAATGTTCATTTATTTTTGAGAGAGAGAGGGTGGGGTGCAGAAAGAGAGTGAGACACAGAATCCGAAGCAGGCTCCAGGCTCTGAGCTGTCAGCCCTCGAATTCACGAACCTGCAGATCATTACCTGAGTTAAAGTTGGACACTTAACCGACTGAGCCACCCAGGCGCCCCAATAATAGTAATTCATATTGGTCTTGATGACTGTCTCTAATTGCAACATTTAGTATGAAATTGAAAGCGTTTGTTGAGAGACAGACTAATATAGTGCTGCAAGTGAAGTTTCTGTAGCCTCATTGCTGAGAATCTTCCTAGAGGTGGAAACTTAGGCAAGCTTCACCTACTCTCTACGCCTTACTCTTCTCATCTTTAAGAAGGGGTTAATAGTTTCTAGCTCGTACCATTTTTGTGACGATTAAGTGAATATTTTATAACCAGGAGAATTTTTAACACCATGGTAAGCACTGATTCCAGAATTAGTGCTTTATCAATGCCTTTTAGATACATTTAGTATGCACTAATAATTTGGAACAATGGCAATGTACTAGTTTAAAAACATTCAACTACAGTAATCTGCCCCATCTGGGGTTTCAATTTTTGAGGTCAACTGCAGTCTGAAAGCAGGCGATCCTCCTTGGACCCATCGTCAGAAGGTCAGTAGTAGCCTACTATGTGACGATGCCTCCTTCATTCATCTCACTTCATCTATCATGTAGACATTGTATCATCCCACATCATCACAAGCAGAAGAAGGGTGAATGCAGTACAATAAGACATCTTGAGAGCGCACACGTGCGTGCAAGAGAGACCATATTCATACTTTTGTTATAATATATTGTTATAATTGTTCTATTTTATTATTGGCTACTCTTCTTAATTTCTTACTGTGCCTAATTTATAAATTAAACTTTATCCTAGATATGTATATATAGGAAAAGTCATCATATATACAGGGTTTGGTTACTAGTGATTTCAGCATCCGCTGGGGGTCTTGGTATGTATCCCTTGTGGAGAAGGAGGCTACTGTACTGAAGTGTACTACTTCAGCATTTTGCCTTCCCTTTTTTTCATGCTGAAGTATAATAAATTAGATCAATATTTTCTATTCCAACATTTCCCCACAAATATTATTTACTATTTGGAATCTATGTAAATTAGTGCCATTTATATTTCTGTAGATGTAGGCTGCTGGATATGAAGTGTGGGTTTTCAGTAGTTTTGTTACAAAGCCCTCTTGCTTAAGATGACTCCACTGGCTTTTTACCATTATCCAAAAACACTGCTGCTTTTTATTTGTTTTAAAGGAATTGGAGGTCTTGGGCATGTCCTGTGCTCAATCTCTGCTTTGTATCTGGCTCTGCCTTGGCAGCATGGATATGATTGGATATGTGTGGCATGGGGCTCCGGGAAGACATGCCAACTAGATATTGGAATGTGTCAGTCTCCAGCTTCACAAATATTCTCTTTTTCCTAGGTATTCTCATTCCCTTGAGGGTCTCATCCAAACCCCAGACTTACATGTTTCTATATGCTGATGACTTCCAGATTTTTGCCTCCAGCCCTGCCCACAACCTTGCTCTCCAGGTTCATGTACCCAACAGCCCATTTGATATTCCTCTTATCCCTGGTATTAACCAGAATGTCTCTAATATCACAACATTTAGTACGATATGTATTGATCTGAACTAGAGTCTTTGTTGAGAGGCAGATCATCATGGAGTCTCAGGTGGTACATTTAGATGTCTGTTAAGTATCTCAATGTTAATATGTCCAAAACTCATGGTCTTCAATTAATGATCCTCCTTTTCTCCATTAGAATAAATAGAAACTCTGTTCTTTCACTTGCTCAAGGTGAAACCTCAGGTACCTCATGACTCCGTTCATTTTCAAGTCTTCATCTAGTCCTTTAGCAGACCAGTCAATTTTACATTCGCAATTTATCAGAACCTCACCACCACTCGCAACCTGCCCCGCTACCATGCCAGCCTGAGCCATCATCATCTGCCATCTGGCTCTCTTGCAAAATCCTCTTAACTGCTCTTCCCACTGTAGTTCTTGTCTCTGTAGGATCTATTGCCAAAACAGCTGCCAGAATCAATCCCTAAAACACACATTAGATTATGTTGTTCCTCCGACTCAAATCCGCCATTGGCCTTGCACTTCAAATTTTTCTTTTTAATGTTTATTTATTTTTGAGACAGAGAGAGACAGAGCGCGAGCGAGGTTGGAGCAGAAAGAGAGGGAGACACAGAGCAGGCTCCAAGCTCTGAGCTGTCAGCACACAGCCCGCTGCCGGGCTCGAACCTCCAAACCATGAGATCATGACCAGGGCTGAAGTCGGCCGCTTAACCCACTGAGCCATCCAGGCGCCCCTGGCCTTCAACTTTAAATGGAATAAAACCCCAAGTCTGACTAACATCCACTGCCCCCACCTCTGATGTCAGCTCGTACTCCTCTCTGCCTCATTCATCCCACTCTAGCTGCCTGCACCTTGCTGATGGTGGTTCTCTTGTGTGGACGACTTGGGTCTGTTGCTTTCTCTACCTGCATCTTTCATTCTTCAGATGTCCATAAGACTCCCTCACTGTCTTAAGGTCTTTCTACTTAAAATAACATCTTATTCAAAAGCTTTCCCCATCATGCCATATAAAATGGTCCCCACACTCTACTTTAGTTGCTCACTACCCATTATCTCTGTATCGTTTTTCTTCATGGCACTGTTTTTCATTTGATACATTTCTTTTGCTTCCTCATTGTATGTCTGGTTCACCAACATGCCTGTAGTGCCTAGAAAACTCTCCAATATCTAGTAGGTGTTCAATAAATGTTTATTAAGTGAATGGGTGCTGTCCTCATAGGCGGGTAGTGTGTAATGCATTTTCAGTTAACAATATTAAAATCTGAAAAGGCATGGTTGGTTCTTACAGAGCTTCTGAGAACAGGGAGACTTCTTCAATAGAGTCTAATTTCTATTTAGAGATTTAACTCTGTTCAGGGATTAGATTGATACGTAGGTGGAATGACTTCAGAAATGCTCACAAATATAAGTGTAACTAGTCCACTGGGCCTTAGATATTTTTTATGGGGGGAAGCCATCCATTTTATTTATAAGGATAAAAATTAACTTGTAAATACTTCATTGGAAAGGTGACATGTATTGAGGAGTGATTGACTGCATAATTGTTTATTTGAGCACATTTTGGTGGAAGAGAGGGAAATGCCACAGAAAGCGAAGCTGGAGACACCAACAGCAGACACCCATGCCTCTGAAACAGCACGGCCTCACTGGTAAAAGCCTGGAGAAGTCGCATGGGACTGGTTTTAAATTCTTGCTCTTCATTTGGTGCCTCTATGATCTTGGCAAGTTGCTCTGGATCTGTTTCCTAATTTAAATAATAAGCTCTATAAAGGTAATACTTAGGACAGTGTCTATCAGATTTAGAAAATGGGCAATGACTAGTAGCCATTTAAAATTTTTCTCTAGGGCTAGATTCTATTTCATAAAGATATTAGACTCTTATTAAAGAATGAGTGCTGCATGTCAATAATCAGAAAAAAAACTTCCAAGTTTACTATGAAACAGATGCTTAATGTAAGTAAAATTCCCTGGATGAGCACTGTGACTTTCCATATATCCTAAATGTTTTGTTGGACAAATGCTGTGACCTCATTCAGATATATACCTTTAGCACAGTCTTTTGAAACTCTTTATATATAGTACAGGGTCCAATCTGAGGACTAAGAAGTCTCCTTTTCCCTAGCTGGATTCTTCAGTTCTGCTTACGACAAGCCAGCGCTTGGAGGGGATCTTGGGGTCTTAGGTTGTCTTCATGTAAGAAAAAAAGCCTGCAAGTTATATGTGTTATGGAGCCCAGGAACACGGTTCCCCAGGTACTGGCTCATGAGCAGGACTGTCCTTTTCTTCTCAGATGGAGTTCTTGTAAACAATTACCATATGCTGATTAAGTTCTGAGCTTGTAGTCTTATTTTCTACATCATAATGGCATAACACTGATTATTGAAATAACTGAAATATTCGTGTAACTATATTGGGAAGGTGGGAGAGTAAGGATGAAGGGGACTGAGCTGAATCTCATGACAGGAACTCAATAAATAACTTAAATAAATACACACATTTAAGAATAAGTATGTTATTTAAAAGTATGGAGGTGCTTGCCTCTGGGAAACTGGATTAGTTTTCATCATCTTTGTACCATGTGATTTCTAAAATTATATGCATGTTATGACATTGTTAAAATAGGAAAAAACTAAATGGAAAAGAATAAACAGTATAGATATAGTAAAGATGGGCAGTTATCAGATAGAACATGTTCAATGGGTGAGTGATGCTACTATGATATGACTATGTCCAGATCCTTTGGGAGGACAGCTCAATCATCTTGCCTAACACTCAAGTGTCTCCTAGCAGCAAGAGGTCTAGAGGATTAGCCTTTATGAGATAGACTGTGATCACGGGGTAGTTAGGTAAGGAAAGTCTTCTAACCTGGACTACAGTATTCTTTTTTTTTTTTATCAGAAACATGGAGTCCCCTCTTTTCCTTTTTTTTAAAGACTTTATTTTATTTTTGAGAGAGAGAGAAAGAGAGCGTGTGAGCAGGGAGAGGGGGAGTGGGAGAGAGAGAGAGAAAGAGAGACAAAAAGAGAAAGTGTGAGAGAGAGAGAGAGAGAGAGAGAGAGAGAATCTTAAGCATCCTCCATGTTCATGCATCTCCATGCAGAGCGTGGGGCTCGATCCTATGACCCTGGAATCATGACCTGAGCTGAAATCAAGAGTTGGACGCTCAACCAACTGAGCCACCCAGGTGCCACTAAAGATTTTATTTTTTAAGTAAACTCTATACCCAACATGGAGCTTGAACCCATGACCCGGAGATCAAGAGTCACTTCCTTCTCCAACTGAGCCAGTAGGAGCCCAGAATCCTCTTTTTAAAAAAATGTTTTTAAATGTTTTTTAATTTTATTTTTGAGAGAGAGAGAGAGAGAGAGAGAGACAGACAGACACAGTGCAAGCAGGGGAGGGGCATAGAGAGAGGGAGACACAGAATCCGAAGCAGACTCCAGGCTCTGAGCTGTCAGCACAGAGCCTGACACAGGGCTCGAACTTACAGACTGTGAGAACATGACCTGAGCCAAGTCAGACGCTCAACCGACTGAGCCACCCAGGCTCTCCCTCCCTTTATTTTTTAAGGTTACTTTTACTCTAGCCTTGGAGTTCCCAGGGCCATTATCTTTTTTCTGCATTCTCAATCTAGAATCTGGCATCTACAAACAGAAATCCCTAGGGCAACATCCTCATGCAAGAAGCAGGGTAAGGAACCTCAGAAACCACTTCCCATGAGACCAGAGTGGACAATTTGATTTTACCTTACCATTTCAGAGGCTACATAGTTAAGATATGGGACTGATCTGGGATGAACCCTTGAAAATGGATAGACTTTTCATTGCATTACAGAAAGAAGCCCCAAGGCCCCCTTTGAGGCTTTGCTACTCAAAGTGTGGTGCATAGACCAGCAGTCTTGCCATCACTGGGGAGATGTTGGAAATCCAGAATCTTACAATCAGTCCTAGTTATTCAGAATCTGCTGAATCCATGCACACTGAAGGAAGATCCCTAGGTTATTTGCACCTTTGAGAAGCCTGGTCTGAGGAACAAGGAAGAAGACACAGGTGGGCAGGGGTCTGATGAGTTTTGTGAACCAGTGTTAAAAGGTCCAGCTGGGAGGAGCTGATATCTGGGTGCAGGTGGCAGAACCTAAGAGTGCAAGACAGACTGCATTACAGGGCAAATGGGCCAGCATAATGTGGTGACATCAATGTCTGATGCCAGTAATTGGGAAGGAGAAAGAATTTTCAGATTAAGAAATGAAATATTCTAGTTTAGAGACTTGTCTTTGGTTTTTTTAAGTTTATTTATTTTGAGAGAGACAGAGAGAGTGTGAGTGGGGGAGGGGGAGAGAGAGAGGGAGACCAAGAATCCCAAACAGGCTCCAGACTGTAGGCACAGAGCCCAATGTGGGGCTTGAACTCATGAAACCATGAGATCATGATCTGAGCCAAAACCAAGAGTCAGATGCTTAACCGACTGAACCACCCAGGCACTCTTAGAACCTTGTCTTAAGCTCCAACACCCTGCCCCCAATTCAACACAAATCTAGACAGGCAAATGGGAAAGGCTTCTGCATGGTGCCTGGAAATAGGGACCCTTTCCAAGGTTCAAGGATGTTACAGCTGATGGGAAGTCATTTCCCTCCTTCTTCCTCAAATGTTCAGAGATAATATTTTCTGTGTTTGAATAAGAGAGAAAAGTAACACCCAATTGAAAAATAACACCCAATTAAACCTAAAATATTCAGAGAAAAAATTCATAAAACCTAATGATTCATTTACCAATAGAAATAGTGATTTGCTCCTACACTTACAATTTCTACAGAGAAATTCATTAATAGATTTGAAATGGTAAAGGCTAATTGTCATAGTTCCATTTCTTAATGAAGCTACAAATCATATTAATTAGCATTTTATTTTTCAGAGATTCTGAACTTTTAATATCTGTTGGAATGTCAGTGCAGGTCTTGAAATCACAGCTTCATACTCTCATCACACAAACAGAAAAGCCAGTGAATGCTTTGGGGACAAATTAACTCTGACATAGTTAGCCCATGTTTGACACCAAACAATACCTCATTCAGTCAAAACATTCATTCCTATACTATGTACATAGACATCCATTGACTATGTATTAAAGATTTTTCCATATATATTAAAGATTAAAGATGCCTTTCTTTATTGAACAAGTTATATATTTACTTAAGGAAATTATCAGTTTTGTTTAGCCAAGTAAGCCATTTAAAAAAATCCCCAGAGGCTTATTTTTATAGTCATCGAAACTGTAACCAGCTTTTTTAAATTCCTTCAGAATTTTTACCTGATAAATTGTAACTTAAAACAGAAATGGGTTGGGGGGAGAAAGACATTTATGCATATTTATAAAAAGTTGCAAAAAGGGGCGCCTCGGTGGCTCAGTTGGTTAAGCATCTGACTTCAGCTCAGGTCATGATCTCATGGTTCATGAGTTTGAGCCCCACATTGGACTCCATGCTGACAGCTCAGAGCCTGGAGCCTGCTTTGGATTCTGCGTCTCCCTCTCTCTCCCCTCTTTCCCTACTCTCTCTCTCAAAAATAAACATTGAAGAAAAACTTGCAAATGGCAAATTTTCCTCTTCTATCTTTGTTATTAGAGTCCCTGTTTCCATCCCAAGAATCTTAATCATTTATCTGTGCTGTTTTGGATCAGGGGGTGGGCAGATCATCTGGTGCAATGGTAAATGTTGTTTCCACTAGATGAAGCAATTGAAGGATAATTAAAAGTTGAAATACCCTCAAAATGTTCATCATTTATGTTTTCTTTTTTAAATTGGAGTTGGATAAGAATCTTATCTGAGCTCTTTGTTATCTCCAAATACAGTCTTTGGATTCTTTGGATTTTCTAAAGGCTCTCTCTGTTTACAGGCTATTCTTTTGCTTTTCAGATCTCCATAAGAGTAAACATTTTTTGTATGTTCTGCAATTCAGATCTCTCATCAATGGGCAACAGGGCCTGAGGAGCAAGATGCATTACTTACATTCAGATGTAGAAGAACTTTGTTCCTTTGGACAATTTGGTGCTAGTGCTTAAAAGTTGAGCCACGCTGGAAAGTAGAAACTGGCAACTGGAAGACGTGTTAAGGCTGATATAAGGAGGAAAGGAGAAAGACCAGAGGGGTATACATGCCTCTAACAGAGATTTTGACAAATGTCTGGGCTCATATGAAAGGCTAATTGTGGCATGATTTTGTTTTGTTTTGTTTTTGTTTGTTTTAAAATACCTTAAGATTTTTATTTTACATGATATTATTTTACAATAAAGCAGTAATTAGGTAAGCTGGAGCAATGATCCAGGCTAGGGCATTAAGGACACAGTGGATGTTAAAATATAACACACAAAACTCTAAAGACAACAAAAAGATCAGGGGTTTCCAGAGTTTGGAGGGGGAGGTGGGATGAATAGGCAGAGCACAGAGGGTTTTTAGAGCAATGAAACTACTCTGTATGATATGATAATGATGGATACATGTAATTTTACATTTGTACAAAGCCACAGAATTTACACAAAGAGTAAACCCTGACTTAAAGAATGAACTCTGGGTGATAATGATGTGTCAACATAGGTTCATTAATTGTAACAAACATACCACTTTGCTGAGGGATGTTGATAATGGGGGAGGCTGTGAAGGTGTGGTGAGAGGGGGGAATATGGAAAATCTCTGCATCTTCCATTCAGTTTTTGCTGTCAACCTAAAACTGCTCAAAAATAGTCTATTAACTATACATAATATATATTATGTATATATTATATATACAATATAAACATATATAACAATATATATAATATAAACATATTTAACATTATAAGCATAGTCTATTAACTATACATATTATATATATAATACAAAAATAAAACATAATCTACTAACTATACATATTATATGTAATATATGTATAAAATTAACTAGACATATTATATTATATATACAATATAAACTTTGTATGTAGCTTATAATATAAACATTATTTAATATTAAAACATTAAATATAGTGTTTAAAATATTATATATACAATATAAACATTAGCTGGTGCAGTTGCTTTTTGCTCGACTGCTATGGAAAGAAATGTTAAGAATTTGCACATCAACAAAAAAATACATGAAATAATCAAGAAGAGATAGAAAAACCAATCATCTGGACTGGGCTCCCTCTAAGAATATTATGAGATAAGTGTCTGGTACAGTATTTTGAGATGACCCTGTTAACTATGCACCATGGGACTGGAGGGCAATTCAACATGAAGAAATAGCAATTTTATAAAAGTAACACAAATGCATAAGGAAGGGCAAAGTCTGGATTATTTAAGCACCCTGTATATATTTCACAACTAGTGTAAAAGAAGTGAAGGAAAAAGAAGTTATTTTAGAAGCTCAGTATAGTTTGAGCTCTTTGATCTAGGAAAAACAACATTTCATGAGGGATGAGAATGGCTCTTTTGCTTGATAAACACCTTAAAGACAATGCACAGTCTGAAAAGGCATAATCTAAGTAAGAGGGATTTAGACAAATAAATCTAAATAGTTCTACAAACTAAAATGGAGAAATTGTTAATTTTTGGCAGTTGGAGAAACAGGGTCCTGGGATCTTGGTAGAGAGAGGAGGCTTGAGCAAGATGGCGGCTAGCATGGTCCTAAAGGAGAGAATGATCAGAGACTAATCCTCCTTAGATGGAATGGTCATTGACCTTTAGGATGGTGAATATGAATCACTGTCTCTTCTGAGGCATAATCTAAGTCCCATGTTGACCCCCATCCTTCAGGGGAACCCCATCATGTAAGGCAGCCAAGTGCGTATACAGAAGGTGTTGGAAGAAAAGTGGCAAGGGGAATGAGTAAAGAGAACGTAGTCATGAGAAGTAAATTAATGAGCTTTAAACTGAGAGTTCAATAGAAGCAGAAATTCTAATTGTCCTCAGGATTCCACTTAGATCTGGAGCAAGGCACAGACTTTGCACAATGTATGAGATGAGGCCAAAACACTTTATTTGGATATAAAGGTAAGGGTGAGCACAGAGAGCTAAAAGTTTGAGGCATCCATACAGGCAGTGGATACTTAGGTAACACAAATTTGTGGGTTGTGGTTGTAGTGAAAACATGGATGCTTTGGTAAACTATGGAAGCTGGGATTTGGGCAGAGGAACAAATGTACTATTTGACTTAAGTTCTGCTGAATTCCTATAGGGTGATGTAGTTACTAACCTAGGGACAAGTTCCCATTACTGTGGTAGTGACAAAGCCTTTCTGTTAATATCATTTTAAGTTTTGGTTTGAATCTGTACATTCATCTGTTTGCAACCAACATGGTATTACTTAGGCTCTCCAGATTCATTAAAGTTATTTTCCCAAGATCATTCAGCTATTGGTGGTAGAAAAACTGAGGCTTCTGATTCCCTGGTGTAGTACTCTTTTCACAATACAAGGCTCTGTAATTAAAGCTTTCCACTTTTAAACACAATGTTTAACATACAGATTACCATATATACGATGTAGATTGAATTTATTGTATTTATATGTATTTATTGTATACAAATATATATATTTAGAATATCTACATTAATTTACATTAATTAAGCAGCTACTATAGAAAGTACCTATTATATGAGGATGCAAAGATGAAGAGGACATACCTCCTATTTTTAGGTATAATATGATCATTGTAGAGAAGACAGACTAGTAAACCAACATGGCAAATCATTTTGTATGTGTTTGGAGGGCATTTGGAAAGTATTAGGGAAGAAACACAACTCTGGAGATTAAGAAGAAATAAAGATAGAGAACAAATGGATGAGTGAATTAAAAATTTTATACTAGCACATTTCTTTATGAGTCTCTTCTGGTATACAGTGAAATATTATTATTATTATTATTTCAGATTCATCTGATTCATGGGATCTTGTGGAAATATGCTTTGGTAGAAATCCTGTTTATTCTTAAGCATTTATAAGTCTTTTAAAATAACAGTGAGTTTTAAAATAACAGTATTTTAAAATAGAGACTTCAAATTCCCTTTCTTCCATTCTGGGCATTCACTGCTTCTAGAGTTTAAGCCAAACCCAAAATAAGTCCTTTAGTCTATACTATTAGATTTAACTTGTAAAATAATAAAAAAAAAAGTGACAGCATAAGTTGAAAGTATGATTTGAATTTATGAACCCACAGGGTAAAGAATTCCAATTTTAAAGACTTTTAAATGGGAAGAGTCTTGATCTTTGGGCCCAGAAGTCAGTCTTAACCAACTTCTGGAAACTAATAGACAGAGATCACATTTTTAGGCTGAGAAGACACATAGGATCTCAGCTAATTGGATTATTTTTGTTGTCAATACAGACTACGACAAAAATTGTTTGCTTTCATGATTATAACTTACGGAAATGGCTGTTACAAAGTTTTATTTGTTCTTGCTATAGTCAAATAATATAATCATGAACACTTTTGTGCTCAAATATAAACCTATCAAAAGCTTCCAGCTATAAAGCAGATCTTATTTGTTTTTTTCAAAATCAGCATAATTGACTTGATATATATTTCGTTATTAAACTAGATTGTGAGAGAAGTATTTCAAATTAAGTTGGCATTTTTATTTATAGAATCAAGCCAATACACAGTAAAATTGGGAAATAAATATACCAGTTATATTTCAATATAATATGATAAGGCATCTTTTTCCTGTAAAGGACTGTTAGGTATAGCCACAAACATCATCAAAATCAGAATCATAAAATTACCTCAAGAAAACACATTAAAATCCTTCTATATAGCATAACAAGCTAGGGGATATAGAACATTGAAAAAACAGTTCCTCAAATGGGAATACTAAATATATAACATTAGTCCTCAGTAAATTTGTTGTAATAATGAGCTAAAGCATTATAGAATACATAGAGTCAGAATTCCCATGAAATAAAGACAACTACTTTCATGTGTGGAAATCTAATTATTTTATATTAATAATGATTGTCAATTATTCTGATATTCCTATCAAATTTATTCTCAGATTTGGAACACAAAAATATTTAATTCACTCCATCACATTTTGTTTTTATGTAGATACAAATCAATGTAAAAAGATGTGATATAAATATATATAAAAGAAAAAAGAATGGCATTTAACTTTTAGCTTTAAGATACATTTTGACGCTGACATACTCAGGTCATATATATTTTTTCATTCATGATAATTTAATGCACTTAAAAATTGGGTTAGAATAATAATCTTAAAATGCCTATGTGTGTGGTGGAATCACGCAATTTGAGTGATTCAAACTATTTAGTCTGTCTTGGGGACTTAAAGGAAGTAACTCTTCTTATGAGGAGTTTTCAATTTTTGCACAAATTATTTGAGGTCAAGTTGTGGTAAAGATTAATTCTCTAGGGGCACCTGGGTGGCTCTTGATCTCAGTTTAGGTCTGGATCTCAGGGTTGTGAGTTTAAGCCCTGTGTTGAAAAACAAAATTACAAATTCATTCTCTACTATTTATTGTCCTGTGTTACTGATGATTCCACCTGTTGGCAATGGCATTGAATGGTACTAAAGGGGCCACAAGGAGGTAGATACAGTGGCTGCTTCTGCACCTGCCAGATGGCTCTGCCCTGGGCTTACTCTAAATACAGCTATTGCCTCCAGTATGAAAATCTTTTAAGGGCCCAGTTTACCTGGGTTTTAAAGGAGCCTAATCTCTGATATCTGGGATGAAGGATTAGGCTCAATCTCCCTAGATGGTTCTAATCATGCCTTAGTGGTAGAATCAAACTCTGAACTATAATTTAAAGCTTAGAGTATCAAATTGCATTACAATAATAATATGTGTTTTAGAGTTTGAAAACTTAAATCTTTAACCTAATTGGATTACTTTCCTTGTGTAATAATAGATTAGAGTTGTGTTTGATTTACATTCTAGGAACTATAATAAGTTTAGGAGGGTACTATATGTCATTAAGTCTACTTGACTTTTTTTCCCTTTAAAAACCACACCCTTCCCTCATTTATGGTGTAAGACTACTTGGATGATGATGGAAGTTCTGTGTGTTGGGCGAGTATATATGTAACTGAAGAATTTCACTAATTCCCTTCACAGTTATTTTACACTTTAAACATACTGTCCCAAATTAACCCATTAAATACTTAATGCACACTCTAAAATGTTCCTTATTCATGGTACCTGGGTGGCTCAGTCATTTGAGCACCCAACTCTTGATTTCAGTTCAGGTCGTGATCCCAGGGTCTTGGGATCAAACCCCGTGTTGGGCTCTACACTGAGCATGGAACCTGCTTAAGAATCTCTCTCTCCCTTGGCTCCTCTCCCTCACAAAAAAAGTAAAATGTTCCTTTTTCATCCACAATGAATGTTTATCAAATGCCACCACCAGTTACTCTGTACCAGTAGATGGTTTATTGATTACATTTCCCATACCCACACAAATACATTAATATTGTATACTTGCACGAAGTTCCCACAGGTAACTGCAAAATAAAATAAGGTGATGTAACACATTTATCTTTGATTGTAAGCCTTCATTTGGCATAATATCTCAGCTCTTCTCCTCAGCCAAGAAAAGGTCCTAGCATACTCTTCTTTTTTACCACCTACAGTTTCCTTTCTTCTTTTTAAAAAAATGTTTATTTATTTTTGAGAGAGAGACACACACACAGAGCATGAGCAGGGGAGGGGCAGGGAGGGGCAGAGAGAGAGAGAGGGAGACACAGAATTTGAAGCCGACTTCAGGCTCTGAAGTGTTAGCACTGAGCACGATGAGGAACTCAAACTCATGGACTGTGAGATCATGACCTTAGTCAAAGTCAGACGCTTAACAGACTGAGCGACACAGGAGCCCCACCCTTTCTTCTAAAATAGACAGGCAGGACTCTTCCAATTTGGACTATTGTTTTGGGACATATGAATATGGTACATAACATTGGGTATATAACATTAAGGAAGTTTAGTAACTAGCTAAGTTAAGCTTCTCAGCCTAAATCACAGAGAGTAATACCATCTATTTGCCTAGTACAGAACTGGCGCTCAGGATCATCTGGTGTTTCCCCTATCCTTTTGTATTATCTTGTCTCCTGATGCATTTAAAATGAGAGAACAGGGGTGCCTGGGTGGCTCAGTCGGTTAAGCATGTGACTTCAGCTCAGGTCATGATCTCACAGTTTGTGGGTTCGAGCCCAGTGTTGGGCTCTGTGCTGACAACTCACAGCCTGGAGCCTGCTTCTGATTTTGTGTCTCCTCTTTCTATGCCCCTCCCCCCACTTGCTCTCTGTCTCTCTGTCTCTCTTTCTCTCTCAAAAATAAACATAATTTTTTTTTAAAAAATGAGAGAACACAGCTGGTTAGGTTGATATACAACTTATTTGGGAGATATTCCTAGATAGAAGATTCAACCTGAATTGTTTTACCTGGAGGTACACATCCACATTTTGAAACAATCTGTACAAAAACCATGAGGCTATTATTTTTGGAATTGGATGGGCTCATCTTTGTACGAACCCAAAGGGCTTTAGTTTTGAACTGTCAAAGAGAAGTTGTCATAGGGGCTGACAGCGTCACAAGGGGCAGTTTTACTGAGATGATATTATGACTCAAATGATAAGGAACTGATTAATTAATTGGTGGCTCATATTGTGCCATCCAGTGCCCTTTAAGAGATATTTCTGATTTTTAAAAAGCAGAATTCTAAAACCTGAGGGCTTGATTTCTATAAAACACCTGCAAACCTTTTTCAGGCCTATCAACCCAGGGAGTAGCGGGCCTGAAAATTTGGAAAGGCAAGAGAATGAAAAGGAGTGAACTTGAAGCTTCCAGATTCTCACAGTGCCATCTGGTCCTGTTTCTTATCTACAAAGTTAAAAACAACAACAACAATAATGCTATTAATATAACTATTAATTCCTCTAAGGAATGCAAAATATTTATGATGTATCCTCAAATCATTGCACGATCTCTAAAAAGGAGAAGGAGCCAGACAAAATGGCTCGGAAAAAAACACTGGATTCTATTAATGAAAAATGCAGTAGCAACAGTCAAGTAGTGCTGTAATTTATCACTGTTTAGACATAGAAGAAATTCATGCTCTTGGTGGGCTTTAATTTACCTGCATTTGTTCATTTTTTTTTAATATTTATTTTTGAGAGAGAGAGACACACACACACAGAATCCGAAGCAGGCTCCAGGCTCTCAGCACAGAACCCCAATGCAGGGCTTGAACTCCTAAACCATGAAATCATGACCTGAGCCAAAGTCTGATGCTTAACTGACTGAGCCACCCAGGTGGCCTACCTGCATTTAAAGCCAAGCAAGTTCTATCTTTGAATTGGAAAACTTTGGTTAGGCAGGAGTCAGGCTTAGTGGCCGCTGGCAATGCTTTCCAATGAATCAGCAGAGCTATATTTAAATTCTAGGATATTATATCCGAAACATGAAACCAACAAATTCTGGTTAATGGAAAGTAAACAGAAAAAAAGCTGTTCAATTCTGAAGACCCTAAGACTATAATAAGAGCAACTGGCACTTGACAGTTCAGGAAAATCTTTTCACAGCTTTGATTTTGTTTTGTTCTCACAACAACCCTGTGAGATGTTATCAACCTCAATGTACAGCCCAAGGAGATGAAGGCTTTATGCGTGCTTAAGTAATTTGCCAAAATAATGCATTTAATAACAAAGGAAACCATATTAGGTGTAGAGCAATTTTTTCCCCCATCTCCACCCTTGTTCCACCCAACTGTGCCTCTCTACTATATGTAACTGTGAGATGGTTGAGAAACTGGAAGGAAATACCAAATTATTTTTAATTAAACACGAAGGGACATTCTATATCTTGAGTTACTCTTCAGGAGACTCTTATTTATAAGTTTTTAAAAATTTTTTTAAATATTTTTTTAATGTTTATTTATTTTTGAGGGGGGGGCAAGGAGCAAAGAGAGAGAGGGAGACACAGAATCTGAAGCAGGCTCTGGGCTCTGAGCTGTCAGCACAGAGCCCGACGCGGGGCTTGAACCCATGAACCATGAGATTGGACACTTAACTGACTGAGCCACCCAGGTGCCCCTTAATATTTTTTTAATGTTTATTTTTGAGGAGTGGGTGAGGTGTAGAGAGAGAGGGAGACACAGAATCTAAAGGAGGCTCCAGGCTCTGAGCTGTCAGCATAGAGCCCAACACGGGGCTCAAACCCACGGACTGTGAGATCATGACCTGAGCCAAAGTTGGATGCTTAACAGACTGAGCCACCCAGGCATCCCAGGAGAGTCTTATTTATAAATCTGGACACTTCAGACATGAAGTAATAATCATGTTAATATCCACCACAACACAGGATACCTTATAACACTGATCAACATATGTTTACAGTGTTCTAGACAAAGTCTACATAGTACCTTAGGCAATCTATTTCTACTCTTCTAATAAAATTGGATGTTCTTTATACAAATCTGAATTTAAAATGACCTCGCAGTGAGAGAAAAAAAGAATTTTATTAGCCATTTGATAATATTTGCTCTAACCTTCAGCATCTTAGTGAATTATACTTTCCACAACTGGAAAACACGAGGAGCCTAAAACAAGGAGGGAACTGCCAGTTCTAAAGTTATCATTTTGAAATTTAGCATTTAACAGAACTTTTCTCTTTCTTCTCTGAACCAAGCACCCCTGCTCCATATGCCCCAACCACTCATGCCTGTCCAAGGCACCATCCCATCTCCAGGCCACTGTTTGAGGCTACATTTTCTTTTCTTCTTTTCTTTTCTTTTCTTTTTTCTTTTCTTTTCTTTTCTTTTCTTTTTCTTTTCTTTTCTTTTCTCTTTTCTTTTCTTTTCTTTTCTTTTCTTTTCTTTTCTCCTTTCTTTTATGTTTATTTTCGAAAGAGAGAGAGAAAGAGAAAGAGAGAGAGAGAGAAAGAGAAAGTAGGGAAGGGGCAGAGAGAAAGGGAGACACAGAATCTGAAGCAGGCTACAGGCTCTGAGCTGTCAGCACAGAGCCGGACCTGGGGCTCAAACTCATGAAACGTGAGATCATGACCTGAGCTGAAGTCGGATGCTTAACCACTGAGCCATGCAGGTGTGCCTGAGGCTACATTTTTTGATGCATAAACTGATTTTTATTGGATGGAAAAAAATGTCTCTGAAGGTTCTTGTAATTCCTTTCAAACACTAAGGCCGATGATGAGCTCACTTTGTTTCCAAATAATGCCCCTTCATCATATGACTTCTAAACCAATTAAGCCTTAGTTCTGTCCATAAAAAAAAAAAAAGAAAGGAAACCAACAACAGAATGTAAAGCCAGGGTGGTTGTTTTTTCCTTTAGAACTATAACTTCTATTATATTTCTGAAAATTAGGCCTGTGAATTTTAGTGTAGCATTTTTTTTAACTTTTAAAAATTTTTGTTTTTTATTAACATCCCATGTAAAACAATTCATAACTTTTGGTCATAGCAATGAGAAAATGCAACTAGAAACACAGTCTTACACTCAACAAACTGATTGATGCTTATCTCTTAGAAGTTCATTTGTTCTCACGATTTCTATCTGGATTCAGCCAGTGGACCCAAAAGTACCGTACAAGAGTCAGGCCGCCTGAATCCGGGCTCAGGTTGAAACGGGAATGAATTTGACGGACTTGGAAAATTTAGGCGAGTCCTTCCATATACCCATACTGTTTGTCGGGCTCCGGTTGTTAGTGTAAGAAGAAGTCTGTCTTCTGCTCATACTGTCAGAATCTTCTTTATTGAATGTTTGCTTCATGTTTTGGCAGCATGGGAAGCTGTGGACACAGTCTTGCAGGAGATGGCCGCTAAAAAACATGTATATCCAGGGATTACAGCAGCTATTCAAGGAAGCCAGTAATGCAGTGATGGTGATGGCTGGGTTTTCTGATTCTGTACAAAAAACATAAAGGGAGATTATTTAAGTAGTCAAAGTAACTGAGCACTGGGTAAACTCATTTTTCTATTGACTCTTTAAAAAACATTTTTTTAACATTTATTTATTTTTGAGAGACAGAGAGACAGATCATGAGCAGGGGAGGGGCAGAGAGAGAGGGACACACAGAATCGGAAGCAGACTCCAGGCTCTGAGCTAGCTGTCAGCACAGAGCCTGATGCGGGGCTCGAACCCATGAACTGTGAGTTCATGACCTGAGCCGAAGTCGGACGCTCAACTGACTGAGTCACGCAGGCGCCCCTATTGACTCTTAAAAGTAGGAAAAAGTTATGGGTTAATATAGAAAATGAAGTACATTGTTTATTAGTCAGGGAAATGTCTGGTGTCTGGAAATTGCCTGGTTGTGAAATATTTTCATAAGCAAAATGCATTGATGTTCATTAAAATATCTTGTATAAAACCACTTAAAAATATCTCAGTAGAATGAGTGGGACTTTTAAGAAGTGAAGAATATGAAATAATTTATTTAAAAAATTTTGTATTCTTTATACTATCATTAGTATGTGTTAACAACCACAGCACTTACAGAATGGCTTCAATTTTAATGAAATTTGAAAAGTCTATATGCACATATATAAATTGTATTTATCCTAAAAACTAAGGCAAAAGTGTGACATTATGGACAATGTTTAGTAGTTCTAAATTTTTAAGTATTAAACACATTTTGTAGTAAGAAAAACTATACATAAGGGAATAGTAGTAATAGGTCCCTGAAGTATGCATTATTTGCTTGTTGCTGGAGTTGTTTCTTGTGGGTTTTGTTGTTGTTGTTGTTAATTTTCTATAGTTTCTTTTGATTTTAAATGAAAACATCTTTGTGGTTTGGACAATTAAATTATATTAAGAACAGCTGAATTAGGAGATTCCAACAAGTTTTTGAAATATTTTATGCTAATTTGCACTGGTAAACAACATAAATATTATAATCTTTCACAGATTATAATATTTATTATATTATAGAATATATAATTCTATAATATAGAACTATGACACTGATAATACACCTTTTTGAAAGATAAGAATAATCAGCAAGCACTAACTTTTTCTTGATTATTAAGTATAAACTTGGGTCTTTTCACTGTTGTAATGCTGGAATAAATTACAGGTTATTTAATCATACTTTGTGCTAAGATGCTACTATTAAAAATGTTCATGATCCATGGTTAAAGACTGTATTCAAAAAGAATAAAAATCATCAGCATACCTATGCACAGATAGAGAAGTTTTTTAGAAATTATGTCTAAATTCTAATAAAGCAATAATTAGACTGAGTTTGTTATTTGATTGGCAATAATTATGAGGCTGCTGAGATCAAGCAAGACTGGAAATGGTAAACCAAAAATATAGCATTTATGTTGTATTATTTATTATCAGTGATATTATAGCCATGCAAGTATTTTTATTTGTTTGAATTAAATTCACTCTCAAATATTTTATTTGCACATATAACTTCCAAAGTAAATCACATAGACTCCTTAGTACAATCGCAAATAACAGAAGGAGACAGTTCTTCCCAGATACCTATTTCTCAACTATAGCTGATGTTGGTAACATTACAGTAATATATTTTATTTTAAAAGTTGGGTTTTTTTCTCACTAAAAGGAAATAACTTTTTTCAAGAACCAATATTAACTAATGTGGTTTTTTGGGGGAGGTTATTCTCCATAAATATTTATTCTCCATAAACTATTGCAGAGGTTTTGTGGGGAGGCATATAGCTATGTGGTTAAGTTAATGCTGAAAGACAAATTAATTAGTTTAAAAAATTAGAGTTTATCAACAATCCTGCCTTAAAATACCAGAAAAAGGGGTGTTACAGTAATTGTTAGAAAAAAAATTAAAAGATGATAAGAAATGGAACACTAAATGCTAATTAGAATTATTGACTTCTTAGGAATCTTCAGAAAAAAATATGTCAGTTTATCTTTGCCTTTGAGGCATTTCTACAACATTTTTGTATTAATTGTGATACTTTTCACAAACTCGCAAAAAGCAGTGGTACAGTAGAAATATTTCTCTGAATCCAATAGACTTAAAGGCGGGGTAATAGTGCAGCGGTTAGTGATCTGGCAAAAAGTCATTATCACATTTTGTAGTTGTGTGGCTGGCTCTAGGGTGCAGTTTCTGGATTTGTAGTAGGATCACTGCAAGCTACAAATGCGCATTCCTGGGCCCCATTCCACAGCTACTGAATTAAAATGTCTGGGGTGGAGACCCCCAGAAACCTGCTGTTTTGGTAATTTCACCCAAAGCTAGGCACGCAGAAGTTTAAAAACTACTGCCCCAGAGGATATTATGAAAAGCACCCCCCCACACACAACTCCCGCCACACACACACGAATTCCTGCACTCTTCTCCTTTCTCCTGATACCTACCGATCCAAACAAACTTCTCATCCCAGACAGACCACATCTGGAGGATGAAGAAGGGCGCCCAGCAAACGATGTAAACTGTCACGATCACAAAAGTCATCTTCACCGTGCGGATCTTGGCGCGGGAAATGGTCTTCACGCTGTTGATACACGGCGCGAGCAGGAACCCCTTACGCAAAGCGCCACTCGCGCCCTCCGAGCCCTTTCCGGGGATCAGAGCAGCCTTTCCGCGGACGTTGCTCCAGATGTGGTAGCAGATGAAGCCATAGCAGGTACCCAGGATGACCACGGGCGCCACGAAGATGCCACCCGTCATCCAGGTCACATAGGCTCGGGGACCCCAGGGCTGGATGAAGGTGGCCCAGCAGTCCTTGGCCTTGGTGACGTTGTTCACTTCGACCATGGAGAAGACGAAGTACTGCGGTGTGCTAAGCAGGAAGCTCAGCACCCAGGCGGCAGCGATCATGAGGCGCGAGCGGCGCGTTGGCTGCTGCAGCGTCTTCAGCGGGTGGCAGACCGCAATGTAGCGGTCGGCGGTCATGACCACCAGCATGTAGGGCGACACGAACATGCCGAACACCTGCAGATGCTTCACCACGCGGCACAGCCCGTCGGGCCCGCGGAAACGGTAGGTGATGTCCCAGCACATCTGCGGCAGCACCTGGAAGAAAGCGACGGCCAGGTCGGCCAGGCTGAGGTGGCGGATGAAGAGGTGCATGCGGGACGTCTTGCGAGGCGTGCGGTGCAGCGCCACCAACACACTGCTGTTACCCAGCACGGCTACCACGAAAGTCACAGCCAGCACGGCGATCTCCAGCTTGGCCAGCTCCTCGTTGCGCACGTCCCCCTGGGGGCTGCCGCCTTCCCCGAGCGCCTCCGCTTCCTGGCTGCTGTTGACACCGCCGACTGACAGGGGCCAGCCCTGGCTGGAGTTGTCCGCTGGCCCCGCGGCGGGCCCTCCGGAGGAACGCATGCCGTCCATGCAGCGCCTCCGCGGCCTCCACGGAGGCCCGCTGTCTTCCCACCTCGGCTGGCGAGGGCTCCTTGTCCGTCGCGCGCTCTCCTTCCCGCGCTCGCTGGGCTCTGCTGGCTGGGCCCCGCTGTCCCTCTTGCGGGCGTCTGCAGGCACAGCGTCCCACCGCCAGCCGAGCTGCTCTCGCTCCCGTCGCCGCCCTCTTTCCCTTCTCGGCTCTTTTTCAGCTCGGAAGACGCTGGGGAGGTGCGCTCCGAGCCTCTGAAAGCCCTGGGCTCCAAACTCAATTATTTATGCGGAGTTTGTTTCCCCGGAAAGCGCTCGCTCTGGCCCCAGTGGACACTGCTCGGTGCCTAACTCTGTCCGCTCTCTCCTCCCACCACTCCCAGGGGCTTCTTTCTTTCTTTCTTCCTTTTTTTTTTATCCCTCCTCTCTACGTCGGTGATTTGTTCTCTTTGCATCACTGCTACAGGGGTGGGGCTGGGAGACACGCGATTCCTCCGTTCAACAGGCAGGATGGGGGCGCTTTCCCGCTCTTCCCCGACAAAAACTTGAAGAACTAGATGTGCTATGCCTTTTCTGGGCTTACCACCGTTTCCTCAAGCCCCCCCCTCAATAGCCACTTTAATTCCGCATTTGACTTCAACAAAAGCAGTGGATGCGGTAACACCCAGAGTCCGCCTCCCCGCTCTCACGCTCTTTGCGCCTGAACTGGGAGCGCGACCCCATCTGCTCCAACCGGGGTTTCTACCTCTGCTGCTAGGCAGCCCAGTCCCCGGCTCATTTTACTCCCAGGGCAAGCTGGCTCCGAGAATTTGGCCTCTCCCCGCCGGGCTCCCTGCCCTCCCCCCGCCCCCGGGAGGGTAACTGCTGCGTGACTTAAAAAGCGCTGTCTTCCCAGTAACATACCTGCTATTTGTTACCCGGCTCAGGTTCGAACCCCGGAAGGACGCGCTCGCCGATCCCACTGCAGCCCCCAGGAAAAGGACCCTCTCCTGGTCGGGGTGGGTACCTAGAGAATTTCTCTGAACTAGATTTCCTGGGGTTTCCTCCGGGAAAAGCCTGATTCCCACACAGGGGATGGGCGGAAATCGCGCCACAGTAGTCCGCGGGGACATCGTCCGGTTACTGCTGAATCGTGGGGACATCTCTTTGGATGGACAAAGAGCAGCTGCCTGAAGAGCGGCCCCCCAGACAGTGCCGTCCCGGGCATGGGGGCGAAAAGTCGCCAGGTCGTGCGCTCGGGAGTTAGAAAGATGCAAGCTCGGGTCAGGAAAGAGGCGCTCTCTCGGCAGCGAGACCACCCACCTATTAATTAGTAACTCTGGACAGCTAGAGCCAGGCTGCTGGTCCAGAGCAAAGGCAGAAATCCTCCACTTGAGCTCTGCGTTTGAACTTCGGTGAAGAGACCCTTGAACCGCAGCGAGGGGGAGCTGTTTTCAGGCTGTTTCATAAAAGAAAAAACACTTGATAAGGTTATCCGCTTTGTAGATACACGAACATGACTTTTTGGTCACAAAATTTGAGTTTTGCGAACGTGGTATAAATTTGTCTTGGAAAAAATATACGTGAAGTGGAGGCAAAGAAACCACAGGATTTTCCGAGGTGCAGTTCTCACTGATAATTCCACGTTGCTTTCCAGCTTATGCATGCCGAGTCCCAAAGGTTGTCACATTAAGAGAGCTGGACCCATCTCCGGAATCCTGCTTCATTGAGTCTCTATAAGCTTCAGTTTACACAGCCTAAACATGGGAATAGAAGTACCTGCCTTACAAGCTGTGTTGCAGCCTCTCATTTTCTCCAAGATACCTAGGAGGCAAACGATTTTTAAACAGTTCAGAGGTGGCAATAAGTAAAATGTTTTCAGGCCACCTTTCTGGAAAAAGCCTCCAAGCAATAGGTAATAGTAGTCATGGACTCGAAGAGAGAATCTTCCTTTAAGTCACACATCACATTATTAGTGCTCCTTATGAGAAATAATGTTGTCTGACCCCAGTGTCCCTCAGTATTGCAAAAGTGGTCCACTGGCCAGAACCCAGCAATTTTTATTGCTCCTGTACCTACCTCTTTGAACTTTTATATTTTCTGAGGGGAGGAAATCTGTAGAACAGGGTCATTAAAATTCTTTGGGGTGTTTTTAATTCAAAGAGATTGTATGGTGGTCTCTCAGGAAACTATTCATCTGTGTTACTCCCTTTGATCCAATAAGCAAACTATATCCAATTTATAAAAATAGCTTAATAGGTGACATCTGGTGGCATAAAGATTCAGTGAACAACAGTACTAATTATCCATATGTATTGAGTATATATATTGGGATAATATGGAAAAAAATATTCAGTGTGGATTCCAGAATTCAATATCTTCCTTAATGCATGTAGTTTTAAAAATGTATCTGTCTTAATTTTACTGGTTCCATATTCAAAGGGAATCAGGACCATTGAAATATAGACTCACTATACATGTACTTCACCGGACCCGCTATGAAAATTTTTCAGTGGCGGTTAAAAAATTTTGGTTCTAAAATGTGAAAAGAACAAAGTAATATTTTATGTGGCATCTGGTGCTTTTTCTTAGAGCAATTTGTGTTTGCTCTGTACTTCTTGTATTATTAACATTATTTTTTTTCTGTCTTACAGTCTGTGGATTTCAGTTAGTGTATTTTGGGGGTGAAATGACAAAAAGAACAACTGAAAGTTGTGTGTGCATACCCTGGAGTAATCTTTCTCTTTCACTTGCCAGCCTTCCTTTCTCCCAGTTTGTAATTCTAGATGTTTACAAAGTACTTTAATTAAGGGAAGCAGCTATCTCCTTCACGTACTAGCTGTGTGATGTAGTTTTAATTTTTGAGTTTTAAAATCTTCATCCATAAAGTCTTTGTGATAAAATATAAGGATTATATAACTGGTTAAGTTTCTGGCATTTCATGGCTATTCAAAACATTTATTCATCCTTTTTTTCAAATATGTAAATATTTTGCCAATAAATTTTTCCCTTCCAATTAAAGCAGGATATCCCCACCTTCCTTTTGGGCAATAAAATATGTTGATAGGTTTTCTTTGAGAAAAGAGTTCCATGGTTCATACTTTGGGAGAATGTGTTGTGTATACATAAAAAAACCCTCTGATAAACCTGTTAAACTTTGTTTATTAATATTTCCTAAAGCAACCATGGAAAACCCCCATCTTTTTGTTTTCTCCATGGAACAGTGATGAATATGTCATAGGACAACAGATACAGTTTGAAGAACACTGAATAAAGGTACTTGGAGTTCTAGAATGCTTGGTGATCACCACTGGACTTAGTGAAGTCAAGAAGTTGGGGGTTTGGGTCAAGTTTAACTTACTCTCTTAGAAGCCAGGATACCCAATATACGTGAGTTACATTTCATTTATCATATTACCTTATGTGCTGCTTCAGAGCTGCTATTCATATGTACTCTTTCCTCTCCTTAAACTGTCAGGGTTTTTTTTTTCTTCCTTTTTTATAGTGAGAAACATGGAAGAAATTGGGTATCTGCAGGAGAACCCATTTTACTTCTGTAGCCCACAACGACTCCTTCCACTTCAATTATAAATTAATGACATTATAGCTTTAGGGCCATAGTCTAGTATTCATACTATTACTTCTATCAAACCAACAAATATCTGTGGCACATCACTATGCTGTCTTGGAGCTAGATACAAAGAAGTATGTAATGGCCACTAACATTTACTAAACACTTTATGCCAGGCACCATCAAAAATGCTTTCTTCATTTCTTCATTTAAGTATTTCTTCATTTAATCCTCTCAATGACCCTATGAGGGATGTATTCTTATTTCATTTTACATTTAAAGAAACTGAAGCACAGAGCCAGAATTTAAACAAAAGAAATTGATTCCAGCAGAGTTTACAATATTAACCATTACGCTGTGCTGCCACCTATGAGCGTTATGTTCCTAGACCTTACAGACTCATTTGGTTGGTTGTTTAACATATAATATGTTCTCCTTTAAGACTAGGAGATTCTATAGGGTCCGTACCTACTGGTTTCCTCTTTAGTAAACTAAGTACAAGACAGTAGTAGTAGTAGTAATAATAATAGTAGTAGTAGTAATAGTAATAATAGTAGTAGTAATAGTAATAGATAATATGAACACTTACCAACACTGATTAAGTGCTTAACTCATGAGCTAAGAGCTTTAAGTCCCTGAGTTCATTTAATCTTTAAAATAATAATAAAAATACTGTATATAGGAATACACTCATTATTATCTCACTCTACAGATGAATAAAACAAAGGTTAGAGAAGTTAAGCAAGTAAGCCGAAGTCACAAAGCTCCATGTGTCTGAGCTGAGTAATAAACTGTCGATTTGAAGTCAAGGCGTTGGTGCTAACCTGTGTGCCCTATTGCCTTTCATACACATTACAAGCATTTAACACATATTTAAGGAAAGAATTAACAAACATTGCAATAGAAACTGGTTTTTGAGTGCTGAAGGAATGTAAAATTTTAAAAGTACTTGGTGACTAGATAAATTAGGAAAGAGTTCTTGAGGAACCATCTTGGAGCACCAATATCTCTCTAATATCTGCCTGAAAATAAGAGTCAGCATTTATAACTGGAAAGGTCTTAAATGGTTCTCATCAGTCTTCTGCTTCACAAATACTGGACAGGTTAGTGTATATTTATTTGATTTTAAGAGTTACCCAATGCAATGTCATGATATATTTGAAGTGCTGAAAGGAAAACACTTACAACCAAGAATACTCTCTCTGGCAAGATTATCATTCAGAAATGAAGGAAAGATTAAGAGTTTTATAGCCAAGCCAAAGCTAAAACTGTTCATTGCCACTAAACTGGCCTTACTTCTTAAAGAGACTTAAAAAGACTTCTTTTAGCTGAAAAGACAAAGTACTAACTAGTAACTTCTGTAGAAGTTATAAAAGGTAAAATGTAAAAGGTAAAATTCCCACCAGTAAAGGCAAAATATAATAAAGGTAGTGGAATAACCACTTATAAAGCTGGTATGAAGGCTATAAGACAAACGTACTAAAATTAACAATAACTACAATAATTAGTTAAGAGATACACAAAATAAAAAGATGTGAAATACAGCATCAAAATCTAACACTTTGAGGGGAAGGGAAGTAAAAATGTAGTTTTTAGACTGCATTTAAACTTGTTATTATCAACTTAAAAATAGAGTGTTATAGATAACAAGATGTTATATGTGAACTTCAGGCTAACCACAAAGCAAAACCCTATAGTAGAATTACAAAAGATAATGTGAAAGGACTCTAAACATAACACTAAAGAAAGTCACCAAATCACAAATGAAGAGAGAGAAAAAAGGGAATAGAGATGAATTACAATAGTAGCCAGAAAACAATGAACAAAATGGCAATGAGTACATACCTATCAATAATTACTTTAAATGTAAATTGACTAAATTCCCCCAATCAAAGGACATAGAGTAGATGAATGGATTAAAAAAACAAGACCTGTCTATATGTTGCCTGTAAGAAACTCATTTCAGATCTAAGAATAAACACAGTCTGAATGTGAAGGGATAGAAATGGAAACAAAAGGAAAGCTGAAGTAGCTATACTTATATCAGGCAAAATAAACTTTAAATTTGACTGTAATGAGGGACATTACATAATAATAAAGGGATGAATCCAACTAAAGGGGATAACATTCATAGATATTTATGCACCCAACATAAAAACACCCAAATACATAAAGAAAATATTAACAGACCTAAAGAGAGAAATTAATGGCAGTACAATAATAGTAGGAGACTTTAATATTCCATTTATATCAATGAATTGATCATCCAGAAAGAAAAATTTAAAAAATTTTTTTCTAATGTTTTATTTATTTTTGAGAGAGAGAGAGAGAGAGAGAGACAGCGTGAGCAGGGGAGGGTCAGAAAGAGAGGGAGACACAGAATCCGAAGCAGGCTCCTGGCTCTGAGCTAGCTGTCAACACAGAGCCCAACGCTGGGCTCAAACCCACGAACCACAAGATCATGACTTGAGCAGAAGCCAGACGTTCAACTGAATGAGCCACCCAGGTACCCCCAGAAAGAAAATTAATAAGGAAACGTTGGCCTTAAAAAACACATTAAGCCAGATGGACTTAATACATATATACAGAACATTCCATTCCAAAACAACAGAATACATATTCTCCTTCAGTGTACATGGAATATTTTCTAGAATAGATTATATGTTAGGTTACAAAAAAAGTCTAAACAAATTTAAGAAAAAAAGATAGAGGGTTAAAATAAAATCAGAAAGGAAAGAAGTTAAACTGACACCCCAGAAATACAAAGGATTGTAAGAGTACTACAAACAGTTATATGCCAACAAATTGGACAACCTGGAAGAAATGGATAAATTCCTAGAAACACACAATCTTCCAAAACCAACTCAAGAAGAAATAGAAAATCTGAGTAGACTGATGACTAGTAAGGAGATTGAGTCAGTAATCAAAAATCTTCCAATAAACAAAAGTCCAGGGCCAGGCAGTTTTTCTGGTGAATTCTGCCAAACATTCCAAAACTGAATACCTGTATTCTTAAACTCTTCCCAAAAAACTGAAGAGGAGGGAATGTTTCAAAACTCATTTTACAAGGCCAGAATTAACAAGCAAGGGGGGACACACACACACACACACACACACACACACACAAAAGAGAAAGGAAAGAAGAAGGAAGGAAGGAAGGAAGGAAGGAAGGAAGGAAGGAAGGAAGGAACTTATAGGACAATATTTCTGATAAACATAGATGAAAGTATCCTCAACAAAAATATTAGCAAACCAAATTCAATAGTACATAAAAAGAGATCATACACCATGATCACGTGGGATTTATTTCAGGGATATAAGGAAGATTCAACATCCACAAGTCAATCAATGTGATATACCACATTAACAAAATGAAGGATAAAAACCATATGATCTTTCTCATTGCCATGTAGTATTCCATTGTATATATAAACCACATCTTCTTGATCCATTTGTCAGTTGATGTACATTTAGGCTCTTTCCATGATTTGGCTATTGTTGAAAGTGCCGCTATGAACATTGGGATACATGTGCCCCTAGGCATCAGCCCTCCTGTATCCCTTGGGTAAATTCCTAGCAGTGCTAATGCTGGGTCATAGGGGAGTTCTGTTGTTAATTTTTTGAGGAACCTCCACCCTGTTTTACAGAGTGGATGCACCAGTTTACATTCCCACCAACAGTGTAGGAGGGTGCCCCATTTCTCCACATCCTCGCCAGCATCAATAGTCTCCTGATTTGTTCATTTTAGCCACTCTGACTGGCATGAAGTGGTATTTCAGTGTGGTTTTGATTTGTGTTTCCCTGATGGTGAGTGATGCTGAGCATCATTTCATGTGTCTCTTGGCCATCTGGAGGTCCTCTTTGGAGAAGTGTCTGTTCATGTCTTCTGTCCATTTCTTCACTGGATTATTTGTTTTTTTGGGTGGGAGTATGGCGAGTTCCTTGTAGATTTTGGATATTAGCCCATTATCTGATATGTCATTTGCAACTATCTTTTCCCATTCCGTCAGTTGCCTATTAGTTTTATTGATTGTTTCCTTTGCCGTGCAGAAGCTTTTTGTCTTGATGAGGTCCCAATAGTTCATTTTTGCTCTTGATTCCCTTGCCTTTGGAGATGTGTCGAATAAGAAACTGCTGCAGTCGAGGTCAAGGAGGTTGTTTCCTGCCTCCTCCTCTAGGGTTTTGATGGTTTCCTGTCTCACATTCAGGTCCTTCATCCATTTTGAGTTTATTTTTGTGTGTGGTATAAGAAAGTGATCTAGTCTTCTACATGTTGCTGTCCAGTTCTCCTAGCACCATCTGTTAAAGAGGCTGCTTTTTTCCATTGGATACTCTTTCCTCCTTTGTCAAGGATTAATTGTCCCTACATTTGTGGGTCCAATTCTGGGTTCTCTATTCTGTTCCATTGGTCTATGTGTCTGTTTTTGTGCCAATACTGTACTGTCTTGATGATGACAGCTTTGTAGTAGAGGCTAAAGTCTGGGATTATGATGCCTCCCATTTTGGTTTTCTTCTTCAGTATTACTTTGGCTACTATTCAGGGTCTTTTGTGGTTCCATACAAATTTTAGGATAGTTTGTTCTAGCTTTGACAAGAATGCTGGTGCAATTTTGATTGGGATTGCATTGAATGTGTAGATTGCTTTGG
>CM053571.1:50358398-50406598 GCA_028646485.1 Cryptoprocta ferox | reverse complement strand
TGTCTCCTTCTCTCTCTGCCTCTACCCTGCTCACTCTCTGTCTCTCTGTCTCAAAATAAAATTAAGACATATAAAAAGAAAAAGAGGATGGATTAAATATATTTGTTTAAGCAAACCAATAACCAGAGTAACCAGCCTAGAGGAGGGAAGAGATAAGAAGGAGAAAAGAGAGAATATATCTGAATAACAAGAACTGACCTAGAGTTAATCCAGGCAATGCAGTAGTGCTGGTCTGGAGGAGGGGCTGTCTGTTTCTGCAACATCTATCCAGCTTGAGGAACTAAGCAGCTACCCAGCACAGATGGGCAATGTTTGGTGTAGGCAGGTCCTGCCTCCACTGTGGGCCCTGGGGACCAGTCCCTGAGGCCCTGCCTTGGTGGTTGTGGGGAGAAAATTGGCAATCACCGCCAGTCCCTTTTCCATGGGCCAGGTGTCCCAATGCACTCCTTTGGATCCATCCCCACCATGCTGTGGGCACAGACAAGGTGGCCCATCTCCTATGGCCCACGCCCAGCCACGTTTCAAGCTCTCAATCCATGGGCATTAATGATGCCGCCCAAAATGTACTCCTGTAAGCCACAGAACTTCAGGGCAGGGGACCAGTTCCTCATGATGCTGACTGTGCCCCTGAAGTACCACTGAACCTGGAGGAGACTCCCCTCATCTCCAGGCACGGGAACAGGGACCCCGACCCAGTCCAAAGAAAGTCCAGCAGTTAGAGATGGGATCTCTCTTCCAAAGCCCTGCAGTTAGATGAGATGATAGGATCCCTCTCAGTCCCCGGCCGAGGTTTTTCTCTTGTCCAGATACAGTCCTACACTTTCCTAGCCACTCTTTCTCTTCCCTTTATCTCTCCACAGAAGGGGATCCCCCCCACCGCGCCTCTGTGTCCCAGACCATTTTTATCTCCTCCATTTCTCAATTACACACCTATGAGGCTGTCTTCCTAGTAGTCTCTGTCTCCTTTCCTCCCAGACTCTTGGGGTTCAGAGTCCTTTGGCTTCAGCCCTTCTTTGTTTGAGAGATGCAGGCGGGAAGTATGGAACCCCTACTTCTCTGACATGTTGACCTATTTTTTAATTTTTTTAGGACTCTCCAGACTGTTTTCCACAGTGGCTGCACCAGTTTTACTCACACCACTGTGTTTTTTATTGCAGTATAGCTGATACACAATGATACATTAGTTTCAGGTGTACAACATAGTGATTTGACAAATCTATAAATTTTGCTATGTTTACCACAAGTGCAGCTACCATTTGTCACCATAAATTACTATTATAATGCCATTGACTATATTCAATATGATGTACCTTTCTCCCCCAAGACTTGTTCATTCCATGACTGGAAGCCTGTATCTCCTTCTCCCTTTCACCCATTTTGGCCATCCTCCCAAACTCCTCTCCTCTGGCAACCATCAGTTTGTTCTGTTTTTCACATCTCTGATTCTGTTTTTGGTTTATTCATGTTTTGTTTTTAGATTCCACTTGTAAGTGAAATCATATGGTGTTTGTCTTTCGCAGTCTAACTTATTTTACTTAGGACTTAGAAGGTCCATCCATGTTGTCGCAAATGAAATGATCTCATCCCTTTTTATGGCTGTGTAATATTTCTGCATTTTTGTGTTTGTATGTGTGTGTATACATGTGCACCACACCTTCCTTATCCATTTGTCTCTTGATGGATTCTTAGGTTGCTTCCATATCTTGGCTATTGTAAATAATGCTCCAATAAACATAGGGGTGCATGTATCTTTTTGAATTAGTGCTTTAATTTGGGTAAATACCCAGTAGCAGAATTAGTGGATCGTATGGTATTTATATTTTTAATATTTTTTGGTGAACTTCCATGCTTTTTTCTACGGAGGCTGCACCAATTTCGTTCCCATCAACAGTGCACACACAAGGGTCCCTTTTTTTCCCACATTCTCACCAATGCTTATTGTTTCTTGTCTTTTTTATTTTAGTCATTTGTATGTCTTGTTTCAAAAAATGTCTTTTCAGTTCTCTGCCCATTTTTAATCAGATTATTGGTTTTTGGGCTTTTTGGTGCTGAGTTGTGTAAGTTCTTTATATAATTTGAATATTAACCCCTTATCAGATATATCACTAGCAAATATCTTTTCCCATTCTGTAGGTTGTCTTTTTGTTTTGTTAATGGTTTACTTCTCTGTGCAAAATCTTTTTTTTTAATATAATCCCAATATTTTATTTTTCCTTTTGTTTCCTTTGTTTTTGGAAGCTTGACTATAAAAATATTGCTATTGCTGATGTCAGAGAAATTACTGCCTGTGTTCTCTGCTAGGATTTTAATGGTTTCACATTTAGATCTTTAATACATTTTATGTTCATTTTTGTGTATGGTGTACGAAAGTCATCCAGTTTTGTTCCTTTACATATAGCTTTTCAGTTTTCCCAGCACCATTTATTGAAGAGATTTTTCTCATTGCATATTCTTGCCTCCTTGGTTGAAGATTAATTAACCATACAATTGTAGGTTTATTTCTGGACTCCCTATTCTGTTCCTTTGACCTATGTGTCTATTTTTGTGCCAATACCATACTGTTTTTATGACAACAGTTTTGTAGTGTATTTTGAAATCTGGGATTGTGATACCCCTAATTTTGTTCTTTCTCAAGAATACTTTTCCTATTCAGAGGCCTTTATGATTCCATACAAATTTAAGTATTAGTTTTTTCTAGTTCTGTGAAGAATGGTTTGGTATTTTAATAGGGAGTAAATTGGATCTGTAGATTACTTTTGGATAGCAAATATCAAAGTATTTTGATAGTAGGAACACTTTAACAACATTCACTGTTTCAGTCCATGAGGATGGATTATATTTCCATTTGTTTGTACCATATTCAATTTCTTTCATCACTGTTTTATAGTTTTTGGAGTAGAGGTCTGTCACCTCCTTTGTTAAGTTTATTCTTAGGTATTTTATTCTTTTTGGTGCAATTATAAATGCAATTGTTTTCTTAATTTCTTTTCCTGGGGGTGGTGTATTTTTTGAAGGGTGCTGACATCAGGAATTGTGATGTTATCATTATCTTTTCATCTACTGTGAATACTATCTTTGCAAAATAAATGAATGTTTTCTATACTTTTCTTGTTTCACCTTTTCTTCTTTGTTGAGGTTTAACAGTGATTGATTTTGAAAAAATGCATTCTCTTCCTATTCTTCATCAACTCTCCTACCTCTTCTGTTTGCCATCTCACACACACTTGCCAGATGCTTCAGGTTTTCTAAAAGTTTCTTTTCCTATCACCATGAAAGTCTGTGACCAGCGTGGAATTTGCTGCATTTTATTTTCTATTAGGATTTTCATGGTGATAAGTCTGTATTTACGACTAATTTATCCCTTGATAAAGCAGCCATGTTGCCTGAGAAAAGGTCAGATCATTTAGACTATAATCTCAATGTGTATGTGAGAACATCTAAGGATTGTTTTCTCCAAATATATTTAAGCTATGAATGTAAAATAGAATAGCCTCAAAATATTTGGGGCTTTATCTCAGTGTTCTCAAATAGACTTTTATCTGGAAATGTTCTCTGATTACATGGTAAGTCAATAGGATACAGTTGCAAAGACATCATCATTACAGTTTCCTAAGAACCTGCTGCCAACTGGATATCTGATGCTCTTTATTCATTCCTACATGGAATACAGTATTAAAAGGAAGAATTCATATGTAGCCAATGTAAAAAGAAGACTGTTATGCTTCCCAGAATCTCTAATTTTGTTATTTGGAAAGCCAGTCCATCTTCTCAAGAATTTAACTATTGTCTCAATGAGCATCTCTCACTGTATGCAGGATTTTAGAAAGCTACTTTATACAAGTAAATCCTGTATGGACTTATTTTTATCATAATGTAATGATAATTGGGTGTACTCAATCATAGAACACTTGAGCAGAAAAAATATTGGGAACACATCTTTTAAAAAAGATTTACTAATTAATTTATTTAAGTAATGTCTCAAACCCATGACCCTGAGATCAAGAGTCACATGCTCCACTGACTGAGCCAGCCAGGTGCCCCTGGAACATATTTTTAACATTACTTTCACTATGGTTATGAATAAGGGGAAGAAGAAAAGATAGCTATATCCATTCATTTATAATGGTAATAGCTATGTTTTCTGCTTACAACAATATTAGTTTTATAAAAATGTGAAAACAGGGGCACTTGAGTGGCTCAGTCGGTTAAGCGTCGGACTTCGGCTCAGGTCACGATCTTGCAGTGCATGGGTTCAGTCCCTGCATTGGGCTCTGTGCTGACAGCATGCCTACTTGGGATTCTGTCTCCCTCTCTCTTTGCTTCTGCCTCCACCCCCCCACTTGCACTCTCTTTGTTTCTCAAAAATAAATATTTAAAAAAATTTTAAAAACTGAAAAATATAAAGAAAATTAGAAATTTTTTGTATTACTCCCAGCATCCACAGATAATCACAATTATCATTTGCTTATGCCTTTCCAGTTCTTTTCAGTGTGTGTGCATCTTTTTAAAAACTTGAATTGGACCATATTATATATATTATAATCTGATTTTCAAATTTACAACATATTGTGAACTTTTCATCATGTCATTGAATATTCTTCTATTTCGTGAATTTCATGGCTTCATAGTTCTCCATCTTATTGATGCACTTAATTTACTTATTTTATATGTTTCCCATTTTTGGGGGGGACAAAGTTTTGACCTGCTAGATTTTTCACCAACTCCCTCAACTCTCACCAACCCCATCGATTACATACAATGCTGCTTACAGATACCTCTATACTCAAATTCGTCCTTATTTCCTAAAGTTTAATTTGTGAAAGTAGAATTACTGGGTCAAAGGTTATATAAAATTTTGATCTTACTATCAAATCACCACATCAGCCTAATTATACAGTACGGAATAATTATAGCTTAATCAGTAATTCAAGAGAATGACCCTTTCCCACTGTTTTCTTGGTGTGGAATCTCTTCATTAAGAATAAAATCTGTCCAAAGATGATAAATGAATAAATGAATAAATACCTAATTGTTTTAATGTGTATTAACTTGATTAAAGTGATGTTAAATACTTTCATAAATATCTAATTATATTTCCTCTTTGCAAATCAGTTATTCACATTTTTGTGTATTTCTTATAGAGTTCCTAGGTTTTTTTTATTTCTAAGATCTTTATATATTAACGATGTTAATCCCCAGTTTATCATTTGCTTTTAAGTTTAATTTATATTTTTTGGTTTCTGGTGAGGTTGATTCTCTTCTCAGATACTTCTAACTTTTTGTATTTCTTCTTTTGTATATCAATTGCTTATGAATGTCTTTTGATCAATGATCAATTTTTTAATTTGGCTATCTCTTTTTATTGATTGGTAGGAATGATATACACACATATACACATTTCCATATTTTTGTAATACATAAGCTTTTAGTTTTCCTCTTCTCCTATTTATCAAACATTTTCTTTAATGATATACTTACAAAGGCTTTTCCCAAATTAAAATAATTGTTACATATTCTTTTTATTGTTTGTTTATATATATTAATTTTTAGAATCACTACCTTTGGAATTTATTTTGGTGTAATGAGTGAATTAGGGATTCTATTACCTCCTTAACATGACTAATCAGTTATTCCAACATTGTTTATTGAATAAACAATTCTTATACAATTCAGAGCCTTCATTTTTTAACCTGACAACTTTTGCCACCCATTATCATTCTCTGGATCCTCACTTATTTCCTTATCTATTTTAGATTCCATAGTCCATTATTTTAATTAATTATTTGCATTTACACTTCTCCTTGCCTTTTCTTTTATTAAAAAGAAATTGTCCTTCCTCTGGAAAAATCCCATGTTTGGCTAAATGCAGTTTTGTTCCTGTAACAGACCAGCTGAAATTGACTAGGGAAAGACGTAATGGTTCTGACTTCTGTAGTTATAAACCTTCATCTTAACTGATGACCTTCATTCTTATTTCTCATAAAAAATGGACACAAATGAGGAAAGACCTTAGCAATACCCTCTCTATCAAGTTACCTGCAGCCATACCCACATATTCTGCTCCTACTTTTTTTATATTGTCACTTTACCAACCGTTTTACCAGTTGACTAGATCTATTTCCCTCTATCTACTTAAGAATTTTGATTTGGAATCATCAGTTTTCCCCTCTCAACTAGCTTATTCCCATTGGCTTAAAACAACACTGCATTTACGTTTATGCTCCTTCCTTCTCAATTATCATAGATAATAATTTATATATTTTATGTTCTTTCATTTTGTAAAACAAAAGATAGTTGTATTATTATCATTTTATATATACTCATAATAAATATATGTATCTCCCAATAATATATTGATTATGTATGATTCTTTTTAGCTATATAGTGATGACATTATATTATATATAATCTTATGTAATTGGCTTTTTGCCACTTCATATTGTGTTTTTAAGATTAATCCATGTTGTAATAGGGTATAATTCATTCATTTGAACAATACTATCCATTTCTATGAACATGGCACAATTTATTTATTCATCTTCTTGTCAATGGACCTTGGGTTGCTTTACACTTCTTGCTCCTATAAATAATATTTCTATGAACATTCTTGTTTATTTCTCTTGGCACACATGTACAGAGATTTCTGGGGAGCTCATCTGTGAGTGGAATTGCTGGGATATAGGACATGTGAATATCCAAATTGTTTTCCAATTGGAAAGACGGATAGTTCACCCATCAGCAGTAGGTTAGTTCCCATTACTTCATATACTAGTCAACAGTTATTATTATCAGATTTAATTTTTACTAATCTGTGGTCTTAATTTGCATATTATTGGTTACTAAGAATGTTGAGCACATTTTTATATATTTATTTGCCATTATTGCTTTCTTATTTTGTATAATGCTCATTTCTATCAGTTGCCCATTTTACTACTGGTACTTTATCTTTTTTCTTACTCTTATAGAAGTTCCTCAAATACCTGGATAGTAATCCTTCACATATGAGAATTGCAATATATTGTTTTTGTCTGGTTTGAGGCGAGTCTTTCTCCTTTATGAATGCTATCTTTTCATAAATAGCAGTTCTTAATTATACTATAGTTGAATTTACCATTTTTTCTTTTATGATCAGACTAAGAAATTTCCTTCATAACTTACCTGAGAAATCCTTCCTAATATCAAAGCCTTATAAGTATTTTTATACTGTTTTTTGTATTAAAGTTTCTAAATTCCGCCTACACATTTAAGTCCTTAATCCTCTTAGGAATAATTCTTATTGATAGTGGGAGATAGAAATATGTTGTCCTTGTTTGGTTTTTATAGAAAAAAAATCCCACATTTCTCTGTTGATCTGCAATGACAGAGCTTTGTCATAAATCAAGTTTTCATATGTATGTGAATTTTCTAGGATGTTTATTCCGATACCAAACCCACAGTGATGTATTATTTTTGATATCTGTTTAGACAATTATCCTTCTTCCTCCTCTTCCTCTTCCCCTTCCTTCTTCCTACCCGCTCCAATTCCTCATGTTAGGTAATTTATGCAAATAGTGATTTATAGTGGGGGCCTTGGGCCACACTATACCAGTTTCACCCCCCAAAGTGCCGGAGACTGAGAAACAAAAGTCAGTCAGGTGGGCACCCATGTTTACATGTTTGGCTTCAACACATTAAGGCTCAGCTATGCTTCCCTAGTTGGCAGTACTGAGTATGCTGTCACACATTGCCACTGAGAGAAGGAAGCACTGTTGGTGTGACTCCACTGGGTGAGGTCACCTGAAATCTCGTACCTGTTCTCTCCTGAACTCTCGCCTATGTGCCTTTCTCTTTGCTCATTTTAATCTGTATCATTTAATCTGTATTGTTTGGTGTAATAAATGGTAAGCAAAAGTATAACAGCTTTTCTGAGATCTGTGAATCTGTGAGTTTCTGGCGAATCATCCCATCACTTCCTCCAAGTTCCATGGATTTAGAGTAAGGCAAAGAAATCCCTACATTTAACCAGCACCCAGGTTGCCTGTGGGTCATACTTTGGAAAACATTGAAACAGCCCATAATATCCACTGCCCATAGAACTCTGCCTGTTTCATTACCACTAAAATATATTCCATGAAGTGACTGGATATCCCAGAGTCTCATTCCACCAGCTGTCTCTTCTCCCTTTTCCTCCTCCAGACATGGTTCCAGGAATTCAGGAATTCCAGACTAAGCTCCAGAAGGGACAATCAATGGAATCATAACCTTTGCACACCCAGCTTATATCAATCCAACTATACATCCCAGACAGAAGAGAGAAGTTAGGAAGACAGTTGAGTGAACTCTATCTGGAAGTCCACTTGCTGAGCATGGGCCCTAAATTGAGAATTAAACAGGTGACATGAGTGTATTCCTTTCTCCATTTGATTCAGTTCCCAAGTATCTTTCATCATAAAATGCTGAGAGTGACCCAGTCTTTAAGGATTTTGGTGGTTCATTCATTACGTTACCACAGTCACGTTTTCTAACATTCAACAATAATATCTCACAGTACTAGAGGAGACACTGTGTTAGACTTACAGAGAGGTAGTATGTCCATCTCCATGAAGCCTTCCTTAGAGAATTTTGTGAGGATGTACACGGCGTTTTACTTTTTTGCTAACTTTAGGACCATACCTGCTGTCAGATTAAACTTCCCTGAACTGATGGGTGGACAGGATCCTTAACTATCTTTGAAAATGCTAGTGGGTGTTTACACATTTTCTGTATAGAGTAAAACCTCTGTCTTTGAGTTACAAGTTAACAGTGAAGCCACACCTGAACCCCTTTATGCCTATTTTCTCATTGGTTGTGCTGTTTTGTTTTCAGGTGAGGTGGCCACACATTTGTTCTTTCAAATCAACCTCATCAGCTTTAGACAGTGTGGGAATTTCCCCCTGATTTTTGAAAATGCTTGATCCTCTTCCATTGATTTTCAGAGTAGTCATGGCTTTTTGAATTTTGTGGATCTCTATGTGGTATTCTAAATGGAATTTAGGAATAAGTATATTGGGGACTATATTAGCTGAAACTTTTCTAAAATAGGAAGTTTCTTAAAACACTATCCACTTGGTTATCTCCACTGAAGAGCATTTGAAAAATCATTTTATTTTTTCTTTATTATAAGTGTGCTCTTTAATCTCCTACTGTTTCTCCTATTTCCCCACCTACCTCCCTTCTGGTAACCATCAGTTTGTTCTCTATAGTTAAGAGTCTGTTTCTTTGTTTGTTTCTCTTTCTCCCTGCCCCCCCATTTGCTCATTTGTTTTGTTTCTTAAATTCCACATATGAATGAAATCATATGATATTTGTCTTTCTCTGACTGACTTACTTCGCTTAGCAAAATACTCTAGCTCCATCCATATTGTTGCAAATGGCAAAATTTCATTCTTTTTGATGGATGAACAACATTCCATTGCATACACATACCACCTGTTCTTTATCCATTCATCTATCGATGGATATTTGGGCTGCTCATAGTGTGGCAATTGTAAATATTGCTGTAGTAAACATAGGGGTGCATGTATCCCTTCAAATTAGTGTTTTTTAATTCTTTGAGTAAATACTCAGTAGTGCAATTACTGGATCATAGGGCAGTTCTATTTTTAACTTTTTGAGGTAACTCCATACTGTTTTTCACAGTGGCCACACCAGTTTGCATTTCCATCAATAGTGCAAGGGGGTTTATTTTTCTCCTTGCCGACACTAGTTGTTTTTTGTTTTCGATTTTAGCCATTCTGACAGGTGTGAGGCGATAGCTCATTGCAGTTTTGATTTGTATTTCCCTGATAATGGGTAATGTTGAGCATCTTTTCATGTGTTGTTGGCCATCTCTATATCGTTTTTGGAAAATTGTCTGTTCATTTCATTTTTAATCAAATTATTATTATTATGATTATCATTATTATTATTTTGGTACTCAGTTGTATCAGTTCTCTATATATTTTGGATGCTAACCCTTTATCAGATATGTAATTTTCAAATACCTCCTCCCATCCAGTAGTTTGTCTCTTTTAGTTTTGTTGATTGTTTCCTATGCTGTGTGGAAACTTTTTATTTTGATGTAGTCCTAATAGTTTAACTTTGCTTTTATTTCCCTTACCTCAGGAGACATATCTAGAAATATGTTGTTACAGTGATGTCAGAGAGATTATTACCTGTGCTCCCTTCAGGGTTTTTATGGTTTCACGTCTCACACTTAGTTCTTTAATCCATTTTGAGTTTATTTTTGTGTATGGTGAAAGAAAGCGGTCCAGTTTCATTCTTTTGCATGTAGCTGTCCAGTTTTCCCAGCACCATTTGTTGAAGAGACTTTTTCCTATTGTATATTTATTCCTCCTTTGTAAAAGATTAATTGACCATATAATTGTGGATTGATTTCTGGGTTTTCTGTTCTGTTCTATTGAACTATATGTCTATTTTCATGCCTGTTACATACTGTATTAATTACTACCACTTTGAAATATAACTTGAAGTCTGGAATTGTGATACCACCAGTTTTGTTTTTCTTTTTCAAGATTGATTTGGCTATTCAGGTCTTTTGTAGTTCCACACAAATTTTAGAATTACTTGCTCTAGTTCTATGAAAAATGCTGTTGGTATTTTGATAAGGATTGTATTAAATGTGTAGATTGTTTTGGATAGTATAGACATTTTAACAATATTTGTTCTAACCCATGAGCATGGAATGTCTTTCATTTCTTTGTGCTGTCTTGAATTTAATTTTTTAAAAGTTTAATTATTTATTTTGAGAGAGGTGGAGGGCAGAGAGAGAAAGAGAGAGAATCCCAAGCAGGCTCCATGCTGTCAGTGCAGAGCCTGATGGGGGAGGATCGATCCCACACATGAGATCGTGACCTGAGCCAAATTAAGAGTCAGAAGTTTAACAGACTGAGCCACCCAGGTGCCCCTTGATTTTTTTCATCAGTGTTTAAATATATATTTAAATGCTAAGACTATCATTATGTTATGATGAACAGTTTCTTAGTTTAATCCTGATTATTTTCTTGCATATTTTGATGCTGAAAATAGTACTACCCACTTTCAACATCATCCTTGTTTCCTACAATTCTCGTGCTTTCTCAAATTCCCACCCTTTTTTGAGATCCTAATATACTGTATTTAAGCAAATAGGTAGCTGATGACCTTTGGTGATGGTGTTAAAATTCAGAACTTCATATTTCATAAGAAACTGATCTTGGGAAGGTATATTACTTTAAATAATCCCAATAAAGATTGTGGTGCCGGGAGTTTTTTTTTGTTTGTTTTTTTGTTTTTTTTTTTGCCTTACTATGCTTTTTACCTCTAGGAAATTGCAAATTTTACTGCCTCCTCTTAATAAAACTTGTGAACTGGGGCACCTGGGTGGCTCAGTGGGTTATGCATCCGACTTCAACCCAGGTCATGGTCTTGCAATTTGTGAGTTTGAGCCCCACAGAGGGCTGTGTGCTGACAGCTCAGAGTCTGGAGACTACTTAGAATTTTCTGCCTTCCTCTCTCTCTGCCCTTCCCCCATTCGTGCTCTGCCTCTCTCACTCTCTTTCAAAAATAAACATTAAAATATTTGAAAAGAAAATAAGACTTGTGAACTTAAACCACACAGAAAGTTGTTTTGTCAAAACAGAGTCCTATGGAAAGACAGCATTCAATTCATTCTGGTCTCTTCTGGCATTTCTCTTCATAGCAAGTTATTTTAGTTTTAATGTTCTATCTTTCTAAAAGTGAGAAACTATTAATATTTGATGGGACATAAGTATTATAGGAAGTCTCACTTCAAGGAGAATATTGTTAAATGTTTTCTCTACTTTTTCCTTGGGAAACAGAAAAAATATACATGGAAGGAAAAGAATATTGCCTACAGATGCTTCTGATTTTCAGTGAAATGTTCTACAATTTCTGAACATTCTGGTAAAAAAAATGCTTTCCTGAAAGTCAATAAATGATGAAGTTTGAAAATAATAATGACTTGGAAAAGACTGTCCTATGAGTGATCTTTTCTTTAATCTCCTTTCTGTTTCGAAGCCAGTGATATAATTGCAGTCAAATTTGTGAAATGAGCCTTATACAATCCTCCTATCAAGGACCGAGACACAATAAGTTTAGTATCTCATTTTTCCCCCTGTTATTAATAGAAAAAAATATCACAATGAGCTATCCTAAATATAGAGCACCAGGACGGTCAAGTTGGTAAAACAACACAGATGAAAACTTTTGTTTAGCAGAGTAACAAAACTTTCGTTCAGTGATGGCTTGAGAAAACAATGAAGTAATGCTTCCATCACGTTGAGGGAAAATATTTGTCAACTTGAAACTAATATGGAGCTAAATGACCTTAGAAATACATTTAAGACATTCTCAGATACACAAATTTTTAGAGTTTCTACTCACAGACCCTCCCCAGAAAACTTACAGGATATAATTTAGAAGAGAAGGAAACTTTTAAGAAAAAAAACCAGGAAACTTATTAAGGAAGTCAGTAAATGTGAATATGGTCTGTAAAATAACGTCAGACAGATTTATGTGTTTAACAACAACAACAACAAAGGTAAAATAATATTCTGGAAAACAAAAATAATGATAAGGGAGGGGGTCTTCAGTGGGTTTGATGGGCTGCGTGTAATGATGTTTAGAGGAAGATCAGAGACATGGAATAAATGCAGATGTTCTTTGTCATAGGCAGACATTCTAAAACAGTTCTCCAGAGATGTCCCTCCTTAATTCCTGGAATCTGTGAATATGCTGAGTATTACTCTCTGACGGAGTAATGGCTGTGGTAGTGTTGATCTTAAGACAGGGGGATAACCTCGGTGGGGTCTGATCTAATCACATGGGCCCTTAAATTCAGAGAGCTTTCTCTGGTTGTCAGTAGAAGAGGAAATCAGAGAGATCAGAAGCACATGGGGGATTCAGAGTGCTGTTTCTGGCTTAAAGGAAGAGTTTACTTAAGAAGGAATGCAGGTTCTAGGAGCCGCGAGACACTGTCACTGAGAGCCAACAAGGAAGTGGGGACCTCAGTTTCACCATCACAAGGAACTGAAATTGGTCAACAGCCTGAATGAGCTTGGGAGCAGATTCTTCCCTAAGATCCCCTAACAAGAGCCCCACCTGGTTGGTGTCTTGAATTTGGCTTGTGAGATCCTAAGCAAAGAACCCAGTTGGGCCATGACACATTTCTGGCCTCTAGAAGTGGGAGCTACTGTATTGCATTAAACTACTAATTGCATTTGTTATCTGTAATCTCTTATTCAGCAATAGAGAATTAATGTATTGTTGGAAAATTTTATAATTAAGTATGCTTTTTAAAACTCAAGGAAATCAAGGGGTGCCTGGGTGGCTCAATGAGTTGAGCGTCCAATTCTTGATTTCAGCTCAGGTCATGTTCTCAAGGTTGGTAAGACTCAGCCCCACTTCGGGCTCTACACTCACAGCCCAAAGACTGCTTGGGATTCTCTCTCTCCACCCCTACCTAGTTTGCACACAGGCTCTGTCTCTGTCTCTGTCTCTGTCTCAAAGTAAATAAACAAACATTTTAAAAAATAAAACATAAGGAAATCACTGAAAAGGACAGAAAATCTATAGTTTCCAAATTAGCTGAAGCCATATGGAAAGTAGTGAACTTAGCAACTCACCAAAAACCTGGGAAGGAGTAAAATTTCATAAACCAAACTTAAGGAGATATAAAAATAAATAGAAATACAACTATAGTAGGAGAGTTCAAATACATCCTTTTTAAAATTATTTTTAATATAGTTTGCTTATTTTTGAGACAGAGAGAGACAGAGCACGAGTGGGGGAGGGGCAGAAAGAGAGGGAGACACAGAATCTGAAACAGGCTCCAGGCTCTGAGCTGTCAGCACAGAACCGGATGCGGGGCTTGAACCCACGAACCGTGAGATCATGACCTGAGCCGAAGTCGGACGGTTAACCGACTGAGCCACCCAGGCGCTCCTAAATAAATTCTTTTAATCTGTGACAGATGAAGTAGGTAAAAATTAAATAAAGACAAAGAAGACTAAATTATATGTTTAATAAATTATACCTAATAGATGTATATCAAACCTATATTTTTAAAACAGAAAATATACATTTTATATGCTCATGTATAATAACAAAAATTAAAATAGTATATACCATATTTTGTGATTATTATGCATTTAAACCAGAAATTAATAACAGAACCAGAAATCCAACTTCCCTAATCCATTGGCTTTAAACAAAGTGAAACTAAACAAAACACCCCTTCTCAGTTCATTCTAGGATTAGAGAAATTCCAGATCGAATTACAGATATATAGGAATTATTGTTATTATTATTATACATACTATTATTTCCAACATATTCATATGCATATGTAGACGCTTAACATTAAAACAAATATTTAATGCTATAAATGCTATATACATTTTTTTAAGTTTGCATTTAAATTCCAGTTAGTTAACATACAATATAATATTAGTTTAGGGCTACAATATAGTAATTTAACACTTCCATACATCACCGTGCACTCATCACAAGTGTACTCCTTAATCCGCATAATTTGTTTAATCCACATCTCCACTTATCTCCCCTCTGGTAACAATCAGTTTGTTTTCTGTAATGACGAGTCTGCTTCTTGGTTTGCCTCTCTCTCTCTTTCTTACCCTTTGCTCGTTTGTTTTATTTCTTAAATTCCACATATGAGTGAAATCATATGGTATTTGTCTTACTCTGATTGACTTATTTCACTTAGCATAATACTCTCTAGCACCATCCATGTCGTTGCAAATGACAAGATTTCATTCTCTTTTATGGCTAATATTCTATTGTATATATATACCACATCTTCTTAATCCATTCATCAACTGATGGACAGTTGGGCTATTTCCATAATTTAGCTATTGTGGATAATGCTGCTATAAACATCAGTGTGCATGTATCCTTTTAAATTAATATATTTGTATTCTTTGGATAGATATCTGGCGGTGCAATTGCTGGATTGTAGGGTAGTTCTCTTTTAAACTTTTTGGGGAAACTCTATACCATAGAGTGGCTGCACCAGTTTAGCATATACATTTTATAAATTTATTTATTTAGTGGCTATATATATTTTATTTATTTTGAAATTTCACATATAAGTAATATATTTATATATAATACAATATATTCACATATATCTGAAATATTACCTATATTGTATTTTATATATAATACAAATAGATTTATATACTATATATTATATATAATGTATATAGCTAAAGAAATATTCAAACGATAATTTATACCATTAATCATTTATTTTGATAAGCAAGAAGAAAAAAATCAATGAATTAAACCTTAACCACCAAAGTTATAAGAAAAAATAAAGTAAATGTAAAGAAATAAGGACTTAATGATTAAAAAATGGAAAATAATAAATTAGAACACAGAAAATAATAATATAATAATTAAGCCCAACAAGCTCTTGGGGAGCAGAGGAGGGGTAAAATAGACACACTGTAACTAACTTAGGAACAAGAAAGAAAACACAAATGAGGAAAATAAGGAAAAGTAATGAGGATATTAGGAAACCAGAGGAATCACAAGAAGCTACTCCTTTTAATTTCTTAAATATTTCAAGTTTTTCAAATCTATGTAAACTTATCTGAAAACCTGGAAAAATTGGATAATCTTAAGGAAAATATAGTTTCCCAAAACTGACTCCTGAAGAGAGAAAATATAAAGAGACCAGTTACCATAGAATAAATTGTCAAAAGCCACCCCCTGTATAGCAGAAGGTGCAGACGTTTCACAGAGGGATTCTATGTTAACACTTCAAGAGATTTATCCAATGCTGTTTAGAGTAGAAAAAAGTTTTAAAGTATTTACATAGAAAAGTTTCTATATTGTTTTATAAATTGAGAAATATATGAGTATGAAAACCCGAGGAAGATCTCACACACACACACACACACACACACACACACGCACACACACACACGCACACACACAGCTGTTTTTTTTTTAAATATGAATAGGAATCGGATTTTGTCAAATGATTTTTCTGTATCTGTATCTGTTAAGATTGTCATGTTTTCCCACCTGTTGTTAATATGTTGAGTTATGTTGATTGTTGATTGTCTTTTAAATTTTAAACCAATGTTGCAATCCTGGGGATAAAATCACTTGGCTATGGTGTATGTGGTATGTATAGAATTTGATTTGGATTATCGGATTTGGTTTGCTAACAATTTGTGTAGAAAGTCTGTCTATGTTTATGTGATATATTGACCTATAGCTTCCTTTCTTTTAATGTCTTTTTCCGGATTTGATATCAGGGTATTGCTGGACTCACAGAATGAATTAAGAAGCACTCCCTCCTTCATAATTTTCTGAAGAATTTGTATAGAATTGATATTATTTCTCACTTAAATATTTTCTGGAATTCATAAGAGAAGCCAGTTATGTCTGGGGTTTTCTTTCAGGGAATGTTTTTAAGTACAAATTCAAATTCTTTTATAAATATAGTTTTGTCAGTTATCTATATCTTCTTTGGTGAGCTTTAATAGTGTCTTGAAAGGAATTTTTCTGTTGTGTCTAAGTTGTCAAGTTTATTGGCATAAAGTTGTCTATAATATTCTCTTACTATCCTTTAAATATCTTCATTTAAAGTGATGATATATTTTTTATTCATGACATTCGTAATTTGCATTTTCTCTCTTTTTTTCCTGATCCCTCTAGCTAGACATTTATCAATTTTATTGGTCGTCTCAAAGACCCATTGTATTAGTTGCTGCATTACAATTGACCACCAACTTAGTGGTCTAAAGCAACACAAATTCAGGATCTTCTAGTTACTTTGGGTCAGAAGTCTGGCATGGTACAGCTTGGTCATCTGCTCAAGGTCCCACCTAGCTGAAATCAAGGGGTTGGCCAGGACTCTGATCTCTTCTGAGGTTTGGGATCTTCTTTCAATCTAACTAGTTGTTGGCAGAATTCATTTCCTTGTGGCTATATGCCTGAGATCCCCGTTTTCTTGTTAGTTGTTAGACAGGGACTGTTCTCAGTTCCTATAGGCCTCCCTAGAATCTTGCTATCTGGCCTCTTCCTTTCCCAACACGGCGTCTTACTTCTTCAACCAGCATGAGAGTGCCTGCTGCTGCTTCTCAGCCCTTTTAAGGAATCACCTGATTTTTACCTCCTTTTAGATTAACTCAAAGTCAACTGCTAAGGGAGCTTAATTATACCTGCAAAATCTCTTTTGCTGTATATGTAACATAATCTTGGGAGAGATATTCTATCCTACTCCCATTTCTTGCCCATACCTGAGGAAAGGAGATTACATAGCCAGCGTCGACCAGGGGACTGAAACTTGGTGGGCCATTTGAGGACTCTTTCTACCACAACCAAATTTTGTTTTCATTGATTTTCTACATTGTTTTCCTCTTTTCTGTTGTACATTTCTCTGAGATTTCCTCTGATATTTATTGTTTCTTTTGCTTACTGTTTTTTCTTTTGTTTACTTTGAGTAAGCTTTTACTTTGCTCTTCATAAATTTGAATCTTAGATGATCAATTTGAGACCTTTATTCTGTTCTTATGTAGACATTTAATGTTCTAGATTTCACCCCGATGTACTACTCGAGTGGCATCTCATAAATCTTAACGTGCTGTATTTTAATTTTCTTGTAGTTCAAAATATACTTTCTTACTCCCTTTTGGATTCCTTAAAAATAAATAGCCTGTGTCTTATTTAGAAGTATGTTGCCTAATTTCCAAATACTTGAGGATTTTCCAGAGATCTTTCAGTTATTGATTTCTAATCTAATTCTGTTTTGGTTCTGGAACATGCTTGGAATGATTTGAATTTCTTACAATTGTGTTATAGCCCAGGATAAGAGTTATATTGGTGAATATTCTGTGTGTAGTTGAAAAGCATGTGCATCTATTGTTGTTGGGTGCACTGTTCTATACATATCAATCAGGGGAGGGTGGCTGATAGTGTTGTTCAAGTCTTCTGCATCCTCACCGATTGTCTACTCATTCCATCAGTTACTGAGAAAGAGATATTGACCTCTCTTGCTGTAATTGTAGATCTACTTATCCTTGTAGTTCTATCAGTTTTTGCTTCATGTATTTTGAAACTGTACTATTTTTACTTATGAAGAACTACTTGGAACAGCATTTGTATTTGAACTATGTTTTCTAGTTTCAATGTCTAGGAAGTATTTTTTTCTGAACTTGTTTATTTTGTAGAGCAAAGAGCAAATTGTGTGGAAAAAGTAATGCAGATACAGAATGATGTATTTTCAGCCTTCGTATACATAAAACAAATGAATGACATTATGTTGAGCCACTAAAGGAGATTAAAGAGTAACTTTATATGGGAGATTGTGGTGTTACAAAATTCATGAATAAGGCATATTTCAAGGAGAGAATTTTCAAGTATTGTGTGATAAATAGTTGGTTAATAAAATGTAGCTATTATTATCTCAATTATGTCTTATAAATACCCATAGGGCCACCATTTCTTTTTTTTTAAGTTTTTAAAAAAGTTTATTTACTTATTTTGAGAGAGAGAGAGAAAGAGAGAGAGAGAGAGAAATCTAGCACAAGTGGAGGAGGGGCAGAGGGAAAGAGAGAGGGAGAAAGAGAATCTCAAGCAGGCTCTGCACTGTCAGGGCAGAGGGCTACCATTTCTTAATGTGCAGAGATACAATCTTTCCTGGATAAAAACCTGAGGAATTTCTCACAGTTTCTCATTGCATAAGAAACATGGATAACAGAGCAGATAACATTTTCAACATTTTACAAAAGACATGGAAATATCATTCAAGTGGCTACTTCTTAGAAGAGACATCTAACTAGGCAGAAAACATATCATTAGATTCCATCTGAAATTTTTTAGAGGTCCAGCAGTTCTTTTGAGGAGAAATGTAGTATGAAGTTTGGAAATACAATCAAGAGACTTATTGCTCAATTAGAAATTCCCAGTTTGAAATTCCCAGATAGACCATAGTTTATGCACAAACTAAGTATATATTGATTTGGTTTAAATTAGATATATACAAGCTTATTAAACATGATATTTGGTATTTGTTCTGATATTAATTACAACCTTCTTTGCTTGGGAATTGGCAAAGTCCCTTGTTTAATTAAAAGAAAAACGCTCTGGTCCTGTCCAGTCATATTCCTTTCATCATTTTAAGTCCAGCACCTTTTACTTCTCTTGATCTGTTTTGTCATATTGTTCATTCTTAGGCCACAGCTTTTTAACCACAAATGCAGAGGAGTATCCATGTGGTCTCCTGGCAACTTCATTTGCTCTTATGGCTTCAATTGCAATCTCTATGTGAAAACTCCCAAATCTATATCTTTAGCCCAGATTTTTTTCTTTGAATCATACTTATATATTCGCCTTCTTACTTTATATCTCCATTGTGTCCTTCAGAACCCTCAAATTCAACATGTCTGAAACTCTTCTCATCTTTCCCTCAAACATCTGCTTCCTTCCATATTTGGTCTCCCAGTGACCGGCCCACAAGCGAGTCATGTGGTGATTCCTTTAGTCTTCACGATTCCTTATTGCTTGATGAAGTAAACCACCAAGGAGTGTCGATGTGGAATGCACGTACTTCTGTCTACATTGGGGCCCCCGTTTTCTTTCATCTGGACTATCTGTTAACTATCTCACAGCTCTGACTCCACCCACCAGTCTTCCTTTCCTCATCCATTTGCTGAGTGTACTGATGACCAATCTTTCAAGAACTGAAGTTTTCAAATGGCCTCAGGTGTGGTGCATTGTGCAGGGCCGTGTTATATATCAGAATGGGGTTAGGGACAGGTTGTTATGTATCAGAAGGGACAGGTTGGAGTAGTGGGGGGTGTTTCATGTTGATGAAAGGGTCTTGGGTTAAAAAGAGATTGAACCTAGAAGAAAACATTGTTAACAATTCTAGCCATGATTTTGTGCCATTTTTTTTTCAGTAAGAAGTGTTTTTGGAGGCTCAGAGGGGATGTGGTTACTACAGAAAAGATTTGCAGTTATTTGTATGTTTTCAGTGGCACAATACTTTGATTTTTTTTTTTTTTTTTTTTAGGATTTGGCATGACTTCCCATGTCTTCCCTAAGCTTTGAGCATTAGGTTTGAACTGGTTGCAGAAGCTATTTTGAATTGGTTACAGAACCAGGAGTGGGCTGACATCAGGTTTAGAAACATGTTTTGTGTTGTAGTTGGCTACAGAGGCAGCGGTGGGCTGATGTCAATGTTAGTAGTGAGTTCCCTGGCGTGCGTTCACCAGGCCGCTGACTTTCAAAACATGAGCTGTCATCGACTGGTTGGCTTTCAGAGGCACGTTTGCTCAAGTGAATTGTCGCTGACCAATGAGATAGGTTTAAAACTTGTTCTAGATTTGTTTCCATGACTAGAATTGTCATTGATTAAATAGAAAAGTTTACAATAACTGCTTCTGTGGTTTTCTGTTATCATGGCTATAAGACAATAGTTTTTTCTAGAAGCGTGGGGACTTTTTATTCTCACCTATCAAAATATAGTCCCATATTTTAGGTTTAGTTGCTTATTTAATTGTCGGTCCTCCCCACTACTTGAACTCTGAACAGGACCTGTTTCTCTCTTTTCAGTTTATCTTGGCATACAGTGTAGTACCTGATATACCATTGTTGTTTAATAATTATTTGTTGAGGAAATAAATGGAAATGGTTTGTAGAATATTTTCGCAAACTTGGCACAATTGAAACTTCGGGCCATATAATTCTTTGCTTGGGGAGCTGTTCTTTGCACTGGAGGATGTTTAGTATCATGCCTGGTCTCTGCCCACCAGATGCCAAAGGTACTTCCTCTGCTGTGACACACAAAGTTGTCTCCAGATATGGCCAAAGCTCCCCCCACCCCCTCCACCCCCCCACCCTCCACACCCCCAGTGCAGCAGAATCCCTCAGGCTGAAAGCTACTGACTGGGCTATATGATAAAATCCTTGGACTTTAAGAGATTGTACCAGGGATCAGAGATATTCTATGTAGCCTCTGATTCGCTTTAATATAATGACATCAACTTTGTAGAAAGATCCAGGGTTTAGTAAGACTAAAGTGAGAATAAATTCAAGATGGGCATATGATTCCATTCAACATAGTTTGGGATGTTTATTTTCATGGTGGAAACAAGCCCCTTTGTTAGATATTTATACAAAGGTATGCACTTTTTCGGTACCTAGCCCGGAGTACGCTGTGGTCTGGCTGCGCTTGAACACACATGTCATTTATTCACGCTTCTCCATGCATAAACATTTAGGCGTTTGTTATTGTCCCCATTTTAATAGACAAGGAAACTGAGGCTTAGTTGTTCAAGAACTTGCCCAAGGTAACACAGCTGGTAAGTGACAGATCTATTTCTCTAATCCGGGTTTATCCATTCACCGCATTTGTGCCTTTTCTACTTCATATGTATTGTAGCGCAGGAAATGGCGAGAGGCAGGGGCACTGTTTCTCTGAGGAAACGGTGGGCCAGACCGCAACCTGAATTTCCTAGCAGATATTCACAGGTGAGGCTAATCTCCTGGAGGGTTCTGCATTCTGTTCCTGGGAAAGGGAAAACCCCCGTTAACTGGTATCCATTCTGGGCCACAACGCATCTTACACAGACCGGGGTAAGAGGGATGAACATCCTCTGTGCCAACTTGCTCGACAAACTAAATGAAAGCATTCCTCTGCTAGCAAACAGATACTACAAAGAACTCGGATGGCAACATTATTCGGCATTTTGGCATTAAATTTTTTGCTTATTGAATTGATTATTTTTAGTTAAGAAATAGCGAAAATAACTGGTACTCTGGCAAACGTGCTGTGATGTAACATAGGTTTTTAAAATTTCTATCAATAATGATGAAAAATGGTATACACCTAAGAGAAAATATTGTTAACAATTTTCTTTATAATTCTGTGATTTTATTTTCCTTTGAGGACTATTTTGAGAGGTTCAAAGGAGAAACAATTAATGTACAAAATTTCTTCAGTTATTTATGGGTTTTCCAAAAGGGGAATCCTTTGATTTTGCTTGAAGGCCTGTCATCTACCCCAATAGCTTCCCTGAACTTTGGAGCTGTGTATAATTAGTATTATAGTATTAGTAATAATTAGTATTAGTATAATAGTATAATTGACAGTTTTGGAGAAATTATGCACAACTTAGCTTCTTGATTTGGTAGCTATTGCTGCTACATGAGATTCGATTACAAGTTGAACTAAAGGGAAACAAAATACAGTATTTAATTAATAACATATTCTTTTTTTAAATATTTTTTTTAACATTTATTCATTTTTGAGAGGCAGAGAAAGACAGAGTGCGAGAGGTGAAGGGTCAGAGAGAGAGGGAGATACAGAATCCAAAGCAGGCTTCAGGCTCTGAGCTGTCAGCACAGAGCCCCAGGTGGGGCTCAAACCCACAAACTGTGAGATCATGACCTGAGCCAAAGTCAGATGCTTAACCGACTGAGCCACCCAGGCACCCCAATAACAGATATTCTGATTAAAGTTTTAATTTGTAGAAGATGCAGGTAAAATGCTTCAAGCCCCAGTGAAGTAAAGCATCCTGAAAACACCTATCATTGACATCACAAGGGGAAATCTTCTAAGAGTACCATTTGTTTAAATAAATTACATTTATACAAGAATGCACAAGCCTCTACTTCTATGCTTCTTATCTCACAAAATTATTTTGTGTGTATGTGAGAACTTCTCTATTTGAAAACCAACCAACCAACAAAAACTGAAAAGTAACGGGCTGTGTGAATACTGGTCTAAAGACTAATGGGGATAAAAAATAATAATGCTTGCTATTTGTTTAGTATTTCATAATTCACAAAATATTTCCCACACAAACTTTCACATTTTATATTCACAACAGCTCTGTGCAGTAGATAGGTTTTTATGCAAAATGAACTATTTCTATACAAAATTATTAAATAATCTTATTAACTGAGATTTAGAATTAGTGCATAGTCAGGCAGTCCAAGACTCCAGGCAGGAACTTCCAACCCCCCACTCCCCCATTTTCACAGCTGTACTTGCAGAGGAAAAGTTCCTAGTTCATATGTCATTGTAGCAGACAATGCTATCTGTAGGATGCTGTCTGCCAGACACTGTGTTGGTGCAATAGACAGATTTAATATCTTTTAATTCTTACAATCACCCTGTAAGACAGACTTTATTTCTGGTTTGCAATTGTGGAAACTAAGACTCAATCACATATTTAGTGGTGTGCCCAAGATCATGAAACTTAAGACTGACAGAGCACAAATTGAATTCCAGGTCTATCTGATTCTACAGCCTGTTCCTTCCATAGTTTTCTGAACTCTCTCATCTATTATTGGCTATTACTATTCATGCTACCATCTTCTGCTTAATTTTTTCTTAATGTTTTAGTTCTTTGACATTGGACTATTTCTTATGTGCCTTTCATTTTTTTATCTTACTCTTTTAATAATTTTTATTTCTCTAATTTTAATTTTTAAAATTTTGCTTTCTGTTCAAAAAGGCAGGCAGGAAGCATAGTGGTGAAAGTGACAGTAACAGGAAGATTGCAGATGTCTGCCCCCAGCTCCCCTCTACCTCTCCTGTTACACAGCTATACATCTCTTTTAAAAAAATTTTTTAATGTTTTTACTTTATTTTTGAGAGAGTGAGAGAGAGAGAGAGAGTGCAAGAATGAAGGGACAGAGACAGAGAGAGAGAGAGAGAGAGAGGGAGACATAGAGTCTGAAACAGGCTCCAGGCTCTGAGCTGTCAGCATAGAGCCCAACATGGGGCTCAAATGCATGAACCATGAGATCATGACCTGAGCTGAAGTCAGACACTTAACTGACCAAGCCACCCAGGCTCCCCCTCTTTTAATATTGATGCAAAGATATTTTTTAAAAATCCTTTATTTAGGTTTCCTAGAAGACACATAGGTTTCAAAGATTTCCCAAAGCAATGAATGCTCTCCTCATGAAACTTACTTACTAGACCCATTGTGAAGGTGGGTTCCATTTGCAATCACTGCATAATAAACCACCCCATTTCATGATGTAAAACAGCAACCATTTTATTTTGCTCTCAGATTCTGTGGATCAGGGATTCAGAGAGGAAAATGTGGCCATGGCTTATCTCTGTTCCACAATGTCTGAGATCTCAGCTAAGTTCTTAAGGCTGGACACTGGAATCATCTAAAGACTCACTCCCTCATATGGCTGGGGGTTGATGATGTACATCTGATGGGACCTCAGATGGAGCTGTTGGCTATTCTGTCCATGTGGTTTGCTGATCTTCCTCACAGCAGAGTGATTGGATTTAAAAAGCAAGTTTCTCAAGAAAACCAAGGGGGAAGCTTTTTGCCTTTTTTGACCTGCCTCAGAAGTCACATTATGTCACTTGTGCCTTAGTCACAAGCCCATGCCAATATAACAGGAGGGGCCATAGCTTCACCTCTGGATGGGAGGAGTGTCAAAGGTGAGCACAGGGGATAGAAGATATTATTGGGACAATTGTTGGAAAATATAATCTGTCACTCACACGTCTTACATTTAAGTATACTCACCTCCTTCCACATGACCCCAGGTCTTATCCTGTCATGACATCATGCCAACTTCACCATTTGTCATCCATATCAGGTCCAGGTATAAATGAGCCTCCTTAGACTGGTTTCTTGGGCACAGCTTCTTGATTACTGGTTCACTTTATCTAAATGCCTTTGAACTGAAGAGATAAGTTATCTGAATCTTCACCCCTCCATGCACACTCCTCAAACACACAATGATGATAGAAGCCATAGATATTTCTATACTAAAAGAAGAAAAAATAGGAAGCATACAAAAGTCACTGGTCCATAGCAATTCTGAAATTCAGCTACATTTATGTTTTTTTATTTTTAATTTTTTTAACGTTTTTTATTTACTTTTGAGAGAGAGAGACACAGAGCATGAGTGGGGGAGGGTCAGAGAGAGGGAGACATAGACACAGAATCCGAAGCAGGCTCCAGGCTCTGAGCTGCCAGCACAGAGCCTGACACGGGGCTCAAACCCACGAACTATGAGATCATGACCTGAGCTGAAGTCAGCCACTTAACCGACTGAACTACCCAGGTGCCCCTCGGCTAGGTTTATGTAGCCAATTCCTTGATTAGGGCTCAGTGCTAATATCTAGGAGTTGTTCTCCATGGTTCTGGACTTCATTCCCCGAGAACTTCTTCCTCTACTTTGAGTCACTCTTTCTCCTTCATAAAAAGGAGACTGTGTTTATACCTGAGTAGTTTTCTTCTTTCTACCCATAATAGTTTAGAGATCCGAAGCCTTCTCATTTTGTACAATCTCTGTCCCTTTTAATCTAAGTTGACCAATTCCTTTAAAAACGCTATGGACTTTCTTTTTATTCATTTATAATCTACTCTTTTAGGTAAGTGTTACCACTACAAATTTTGGGGGGATAATAATTCTCTTTATCTCAATGTTATGAAGATTCTTAAAAGTTCTATCATTTAATCGAAAGGATCTAAGGGGCACACACTTAAGGTAGTTAAAATCACTATTTTAAGGGGTTTAAGGGTTTAAAGAGTTTAAGAATGCCTTAAATTTTTCTGAGGTCTTAACAGAGATCTTAGAATCTCATCCTGTATTTGGTCTAATGCCTTTCCTTAATTTGAGAATAATTTGAAGTCTTAAGAGGTTGAGAAAGGAAGCAATTTTATTTTTGAACCCAGAAGTTCCTGACTCCTTTATATTTAACAGTTTATTCTTTAGTTAATTTTTCTCTCATCACATTTTAACATAGGCAGTGAAACGGAATCTGGTTTCATTTTCGATATTCTACCTGGAAATTCTCTTCACTAGATCGCTAATTTTATTAGGAAACTCTCTTATTTTTTATGGTACTTCAGATACTAGTGTTGCCAGACTTTCTCCTACTATGTGAAAGATGTCCTTCCCTCCAGCCTCCAGTAGCATTTCCTGACTTTCCTTTAAGCCCTCACTGATAGCCCCATTAAGGCATGTCAGGCTTCTGTTGAAGTCTCCTGGGTTCTTCCAGCTTTTCCCAGAGACTCACCCCAAACCACTGCTCCATCTACCAGGTGCCCAAATCTGTCCTGGTGACCAATGTTGCTTAACAAACCACACTAGACCCAGTGCTGTAAAACAACAACCATCTTATTATGTTTACAGATTTTGTTTAGGAAATTGGAAAGGACACACAAAAAAATGGCTTGTGTCTGCTCCACAGCATTTCAGTCTTAGCTGGAAAAACTCAAAGGCTGGGCATAATTGACAACTAAGCACTGGTGGCTTGATTCCAAGAATGAATGTCCCAAGAGAATCAAGCAGTAATTATATTGCCTTTTATGAACTCACCTAAAAAATCAGTTAATATCCCTTCTGTCATATTGCAAAACCATCAAGCCAGCTTTGCAAAATATATTCTGCCAGACTAGGTTCTCCTAGTCCGTCTCTTTATGAAAAGTACTTTGGATTTTTGACAAACTTTTCAATAACATGCTACCTGTAAGAAAAGAAGATAGTGATAGTTTGGAAGTTCAATCTCAGAAGGGACAAATGTCTCTAGATGTTTGCTGTAAACCGGTTGCTATTGAACCTCTTGAAAAATATTCAAAGAAGAAGGCATTGTAGAAGATAAGAGGCTAGGGTTCTATTACTTCCCTTTAAATTGGTCTGACTTTGAGAAGTTTGTTTCTAATTATGTTTGCATCTGCTTTCTAGCAACCTTCTGCAATGTGAAGCAGCATCCTTTTTTGTGACAACTAGTTAGCTTGATCAAGAGAATTTCTAACCATTATCAAACAGATATATCCCTGTTATTTTCTACACTGGAACTGAATATTTAGAACTGACCTTATGAGAAGCAGCTTTTTTTGAAAATCAAATCTTGCATTTTTGAAATTCTTTTCTCTTGGCCATCAACTTTATTAGGGACATTTCTTATTTTTCATGTGGCTTTCAATTTGAGGCTCCTCATATTTGGATTTTATTTTTTTCTGGACAATATTATACATAATATGTTTTGTTTTATTTTGCTTTTCATTTGGCAGGCCCATGGAACTATATTTCTTTTTTTCAATTTTTAAGGTTTATTTTTGAGAGAGAGATTGAGAGAAAGAGAGAGAGAGCAGGGGAGGGGCAGAGAGAGAGGGAGACACAGACTCTGAAGCAGGCTCCAGGTTCTGAGCTGTCAGCACAGAGCCCGATGTGGGGCTTGAACACATGAACTGTGAGATCATGGCCTGAGCTGAAGTTGGATGCTTAACCAATTGAGCCATCCAGGTGCCCCTGGAACTCTATTTCTTGATTGTCTTGTCTTTCAGAGCAACCTGCTTAATTCTTTGGTCTATCCCAGGTGATTGAATTTCAAATATGCCCGTAGGTTCTAGAGTAAGCCATACAATCTCAAACATATCTTCAGTTTTTCATGAAAATTTGTCCAGCTATTTTTGTAACTAAAGGTGTAATGCCCTTAAAAACATTTTAAAAAATTGAATTAGCTCTTCCCCTAGAAAGAGATTTTCATGAGACAGGGGCCTTACTGAATAGCATGGCTCATTTAAATTGTTAGAAGTGCTAGAAAACATGACCCTTTTACCTTTTTGTAAGTTTTGATTCTTCTAGAAAAGTTCTTCTAAACATCAGGAGAAACTAAAATTGAATTTCCTCAAACTTGTGTTTGCCTTCTGAGGAACTACAGAATATTCATTTTGTGAGAATGTTGGATTTCTGAAGAATGAATTTATCAACCTTCAGAGCTTAAGCCATGGTAATAATTCTTCTAATTTTGTTTTGTATATGTCTGAGACACTCAACTGAATTAAGTGTTCATGCCCCGCAGTGAGACCTGGCACACCACTGCACAGCTGATTGATTTTATTTCTCATCTGGCTCTATGAAGGAACACTTCTCCCAAGCTGCCTCCTAAATAAACCCTTGGATCCTGAGTTAAAACCCATTCATTTCCTGACTTCACTTCTTCTGCTGATAGTTCATTAGCATCTTCTACCTCTAAGTTACTATTGCAGATGACTTGACCATTAAGTCATCTTGCTGTGTCTCCTCTTTCCAAATTAGCCTAGATCTGAGATGTCAAAAAGGTGACACACATGATGCTACACCTTTGTTATTTGTCCAAAGATCACACTGCTATGGGACCCCTGCCCTCTTTCCAGCTGGCCTCTGACCCAAACTGTGTGTATCTGTCTCAACACAGCATACAAGGAAGCCATTCTAAACTGTGTGGAAATGGAATACAAAAGAATTCCTGTGTGCCAAGCTAGACCCAGTTGATGCCATATTTTGAAGAGCATAAACTTGATCTGCAAATTTGGTCTGAGTTTTCAAACCTTAAGCTTCATACCAGGATCAATGAAGCTTTTTACCAATCCCTTTCTGGTCAATACTGGAGGACAGTCACCCTGCTTTCCAGCTCATGCATTAGTAGTCTGTTACTTTTGGTTCTACATAACTTCTCTGGTAAATTATATATAATTCACCTTATACTTATAGCTGTCTTGTTTGTGTATATGGTGTGCACTTAGATTTTTGGTACTCTTGGATGACCTTTTAACCTTTATCATAAATAAAGACTATGTCCATGGTGGAGATATTATATCTGAAGGGTTGGCAGGTGAAATGATTGGGTTTACCTGGAACTGTTGAAGGCTGAGAGGATCGTTCTCTCGTGTGCCATTCCTAGAGGGCACATGTGTCCTTTTTATAGGACAATTCTTTCCTAGATAATTTATAAACAGGATCTGAGAGTGCTGAAGTGTGACGCAAAAAATGCTCAAGTTGGAGATTTTACTTTTGCTTCTACTCTTTGAGCTGCTATAAATTGTGCAGTAAAAATAATACATGGTATTTACTGACCATAAGTAGCAGGAGCTATAATAAGAGCTTTGCATACATCATCTTATTTAATATTCACAAATGCAATGAGATGAGTGAGCCACCATTTCACAAATGAGATTGTGGGTCTCAGAGAGGTTAAATAAATTGCCCCAGACACAGAGCGGGTAGTGGCCCTGCTTGGCTTTTAATTGCTCATCGTTAATTTCTTACAAGACTAAGCTCTCCACTAACTTATCTCTGATGGAGCAACCTTCTCCATGCTTGCTGTCTGCCTTACAATGGATAACCTGGTCTAGGAAGAAAACACTTTTTCTATTGCCACATTTATACCATGGCTGTCACAGAGTCTATTTGTTTTCATAAGTAGATAGGGCTGAGGGAGCAAGAGTCTTTCAATTCAGCAGTAACTCTTGACTATTTGAAGACCTCTTGAGATTCCGTTTCCTGGGCTTTGAAAGAGACGTTTTCTTACATCCCTTAACAGTTGTTGACAAATTAAAAACTGTTTTATCTGCTCTGTGGGGCAAATTCAGGCTTCACCTTCCAGTTCGTTCTGATCTGATCTGATCTGGGACATTCAGTGCAATAAATCATGTATTGACCAAGTAAGCCAGGCAGCTCTAGAAACAGCCCACACGAGATCTTACAAAATTTAAATCTTAGAAATCTCATATTGCCTTCACAAAACTCCAGAAGACTGCCTCATGAGAGAATATCCTAGGTTTTGCAATGACTTATGGTAATAATGATATATTCCAGTACATAATAAATCACATTAGAAAATAAAGCTAGTACTTAAAAAATGTTTGTTTTATTACTTAATTTTATTCAAACAAATTAACTAGTTTTTTTCTGTCAAATTTTTATTTAAATTCTAATTAGTCAAATACAGTACAATATTGGTTTCAGGAAGAATTCAGTGATTCATCACTTACGTATAACGCCCAGTGTTCTTTGTAACAAGGGCCCTCCTTAGTACCCATCACCCACCTAGCCTCCCCCCCTCCCCCGGCTTTAGCAACCCTCAATTTGTTCTCTATCATTAAGAGTCTCTCATGGTTTGTTTCCCTCTCCACCCCCCGCCCCCACCTGCCCCCACCATACGTTCATCTGTTTTGTTTCCTTTTTTGTTTTTTAATTTTTAAATGTTTTTTTAAATTTTTTTGAGAGAGAGACAGAGTGAAAGTGGGGAAGGGGCAGAGAGAGAGGGAGACCCAAAATCCGAAGCAGGCTTCAGGCTCTGAGCTGTCAGCACAGAGCCCGATGTGGGGCTCAAACCCACAGAGTGTGAGATCATGACCTGAGCTGAAGTCGGAAGCTTAACTGCCTGAGCCACCCAGGGGCTCCTCATCTGTTTCGTTTCTTAAGTTTCACCTATGAGTAAAATCATACGGTATTTGTCTTTCTCTGACAGACTTATTTCAGTTGCATAATACACTCTAGCTCCAATCACATTGTTGTAAATGGCAAGATTTCATTCTTTTTGATGGCTGAGTAATATTGTATTGAACATATATACCACATCTTCCTTATCCGTTCATCAGTCAGTGGACTTTTGGGCTCTGTCCATAGCTTGGCTATTGTTAATAATGCTGCTGTCAACATCAGGGTGCATGTGCCCCCTTCAAATCAGTATTTTTGTATCCTTTGAGTAAATACCTAGTAGTGCAATTACTGGACTGTAGGGTAGTTCTATTTTTAACTTTTTGAGGAACCTCCACACTATTATCCAGACTGGCTGCACCAGTTTGCATTCCCACCAACAGTGCCACCAAGGCGATTCCCCTTTCTCTGCCACCTTAGCAACACCTGTTGTTTCTTGTGTTGTTAATTCCGGCCGTTCTGACAGATGCGATGGTATCTCATCATGGTTTTGATTTATACTTCCCTGACGATAAGTGACGTTAAGCATCTTTTCATGTATCTGTTAGTCATTTGGAAGCCTTCTTTGGAAAAGTGTCTATTCATGTCTTCTGCCCATTTCTTCACTGGATTATTTGGTTTTTGGGTGTTAAGTTTGATAAGTTCTTTATAGATTTTGGATACTAACCCTTTATCTGATATGTCATTTGCAAATATCTTCTCCCATTCCATTTGTTGCCTTTTAGTTTGGTTGTTTCCTTTGCTGTTCAGAAGCTTTTTATCTTTATGAGGTCCCAATAGTTCATTTTTGCTTTTGTTTCCCTTGCCTCTGGAGATGTGTCTAGTAAGAAGTTGCTATGCCAAGGTCATAGAGCTTGCTGCCTGTGTTCTCCTCTAAGATTTTGATGGTTTCCTGTCTCACATTTAGTCTGTCATCCATTTTGAATACAAATTAACTAATTTTTAAACATTAGTTAAAATGTAATTTGTAAGCTCAGTGGTGTGGCTTTGAGGAAAATACAATTTTGTGAAACAGAGGTATCGTAATCATTGAAAAAATCTGACTTTAATTATAACCGGAAAGTCCAAATCACAAGTATTTTGAAATAGAATTATCCATGAACAAGTAGAAGAACAAAGAGGATATATTTATCCCCAATTTAGTCTAAGATATCATCATTTACTTTTCAAATATAATAATTGAACCAATACATATATACAAGAATATTTATGTTCTCACTGTGAAAATGTAAAAAAAAAATTTTATAAACTATGATTTTGTGAGTTAACTTGAAGGGCTATACATATTGGCGGTGGCTTAAAATTAATAGTTAATTGTAATATCATTTGAAAATAGACCAATTATTTATAATCTCTTACCACTTTTACCTTGTATTTTAAAATATTAAAAATAAAGGGGCACCTCGGTGGCTCAGTCGATTAAGTGACTGACTTTGGCTCAGGTCATGATCTCATGGCTTGTGAGTTCGAGCCCCGTGTCACTCTGTGCTGACAGCTTGGAACCTAGACCTGCTTCAGATTCTGTGTCTGCTTCTCTCTGCCCCTCCCCTGCTTCTGTTCTGTCTCTCTCTCTCTCTCTCAAAAATAGATAAACATTAAAAAAATTTAGAGGATTAAAAATACATTATTTGAGGTGAGCCTCAGGACAACAGAAGAATATCACTTGCATTTTCTATTGTTTTAATTTTTTTCTGTCATGATGCTCCCACAGTATATTTTTTTAAATTTTTACATTTATTTATTTTTGAGAAACAGAGAGAGATAGAACATGAACATGGGAGGAGCAGAGAGAGGGGAAGACACAGAATCCGAAGCAGCCTCCAGACTCTGAGCTGTCAGCACAGAGCCCTGTGCGGGGCTCGAACCCACAAACTGTTAGATATGACCTGAGCCGAAGTCGGACACTCAACTGACTGAGCCACCCAGGCGCCCCAGCTCCCACAGTATTTTGAGGCCAAGTTTTATAATATGCACATTTAGTGTTTTTCCTGGCAGAAGTTTTGATTGTAAATATCAAAATTAAACAATTAAAAGAAATTCATAGAAAACTAAGCAAAATAAGAACAAAGTCAGCCTTCTCTTATCACTCCTATGGCACAAAACTTATTATAAAATCTTATTTATTATACATCTATTTCCTGTATCCTCTTGTATGGCATGGAAGCCCAGGAAGATAGGGTACATCTTTAGTCATCTTTGTTTTCTTAAGTTCTAAATAAATCCTATAAAATAGATATTTTATTACTTCTTTCCCTTTTTCACGTTGAAGAAGCTAAAGAAGGAGAGACTTTCTAAAAAGGTGGTGATTGCAATTTTGAAATACCAGAGAAGACAGTATAAGAATTGAAAATATTTGGGGGATTTGACCTTTAGAGGATGACTAATTTTGTTGTTTGGTTTTTTTCTTTTTTGCTTGTTTTCTTTTCCCTGTGGATCTTCTGTCTTCCAATTATTAATTAAATATTGGAATTCTTACATCAAAATCTTTTTCTTTGAGTTTATCAGTCTCAAACTTGACTAAGTAAAAACATAACTATTTGGGTTTTAGAGATTAATAAATAATGCTTTTCTGCCTCTCTTGTCTTCAGAAGCAATTAAGATAGAAGTACAAGAGTCAGATACATGGAAAACAAAAGACTTGTTTATGTGTCATTGTAACTGAGAAGTCTTAGATTAGAGGATGTGGCTCAGATGTGCAGCCCTGGTGGGCTGAGGGCACCCTGTCCAAGGGGAGACATATCCAAAACAGAGGGATCCCAGAAAGGGTAAAAAAAGCAATTTATATTCCTATTCCCCTCAGAAAGAGAGAGTCAAAGTGTGGGGAACAGCCACAAGCCTAACTGTCACCTCATGGACACACAAAATCAGAGGAATATAATCATCTCTACTTGATGTAGCCGGATATAATGTAACTCTAAAATGCTCTATGTGTTGAAGGTGAAAAATTTACCCTAATTCCGTGTGACACTTGATTCCAGTTTCAAATTCTTAGCCCAGTGCCTCATCATCCCCATGTGCACCTGCATTTCTCTTCTTCACCACTTCTGCTTGGGGTGATCTAATGATCCTGGGACATTCTGTGCTTTTCTGATATCAGTAAAAAAACTATCTGTCATAATTTCCTGATGGCTTTAAGCAAGGAGTGCCACAAAGTGTTAGGAAAATTTGTCCAAGACTTAAAAATAGGTGAAAGGAAATCCTGGGTGTCCTTTCAGTAGAACGGTCGGTGTTGTCATTGTGTTCACCTTCGATTGATTTTCTGTTGACTAGCCTATTTTGCAACTTAAAGTCATTTGTACCATGATGTGAAATTAAATATACATTCTATCTGTCCTGTGAGCAATTACATGTGAGGTCTTATAACTGTTGTGGAAAAAAAAAAAAAAACACCTTTGTCATTTGTTAGGAGGACATTAGCAGCCAGGTGAGTGGGAGGTGAGAAAAGAAGTGGCAAAAGTCCCACACGCCTGAGCTCTGGCATGACTGCCCTTCCTTCAGTCCCAGCATGGTGGGCCCCCTCCCCAAGAGACCAGCACAAGCCCCTGCCCACACCACATCCCAAAATCGTGGAATTTTAAAAGTCAGCAGGCTTGGCTAGGATAGAGACTTGGGGGCACTGCACTGCTTCTGGAGAGAAGGCAGGCAGGCAACCCAGAGGTAAACAGTGTGGAAACAGTGATTTGTAAAACACCTGGAACATATGGGGGGAGATTATTTGCTCTTCTCAGAGTGATTCCCTGAGAGGCAGCATTTACAAAGATGCCTCTCCAGGGACAAAGGGGCTGGCTGGTGCCATTTCCCTTCCCGGCCCCTCAGCATAAACACAGCCACCCACAGGAATCAGCACAGCACCAACACAGGATGCCTAGCCTGCTTACACAAGTCTTACACCCCTGCACTCCGGTGGGACTTTCCTTCTTGGTCAAGTTTGCCTCAGTCCCAGAACAGTGGGCCCCTTCCCCAGAGGAACAGCACAGACCCTTGCCCATACCACGTCTCCCAACTAGAGAGTTCTGCAGGGCTTCAGTTATAGTGGGGGTAGTATCAGGTCCCATTTCATGAGCAGACCAGAGCACACCTAGTTAAAGCTCACCTCATTCTGGCCAAGGACCAAACACTGCCTTCTGCATTCAAGGAGAGCTTCTGCAGACAACTGGCCTGAAGTATAGAGCAGCTAAAACACAATAGCAGAGAATATGCAGCACCACCAGAAATATTCCCTGAAGCACCAGGCCCTGGGAAATATATGACTTCTTCTTCATAAAGCCATTACTCTCAGGAGCAGGAAACATAATGGGCTTTTCTAACACACAGAAGGCAGAGACTTAGGCAAAATACCAAGAATTCCTCCCAAATGAAAGAACATGATAAGGTCATGGCCAGAGATCTAAGCAAAACAGATATAAATAACATGCCTGATGAAGAATTTAAAGCAATAATCATAAGGATACTAGCTGGGCTTGAGAAAAGAATGGAAGACTTTAGGGAGACCCTTACTACAGAGAGTTAAAATAGAATCAGTCAGAAATGAAAAATGTAATAACTGAGATTGGAAACAGGCTTGATGCAATGAACACAAAGCTAGAAGAAGCAGAGGAACAAATAACTGATATAGAAGACAGAATAATGGAAAATAATGAAGCTGAACAAAGGAAAGAAAGAAGAGTTATGGAACATGAGAATAGATTTAGGAAATTCAGTGAGTCTGTCAAACATAATATTATCCATATTATAGAAATCCCAGAAGAAGAAGAGAGACAAAAGGGAGGAAAAAATTTATTTGAGGAAATAATAGCTAAAAGCTTCCCTAATTTGAGGAAGAAAACAGATATTTAGATCCACGAGGTACAGAGAACTCCCATAAAAATCAACAAAAGCAGGCCAACACCAGGACATACTGTAATTAAATTTAGAAAATGTGGTGATCAAGAAAAAGTCTTAAAAGCAGAAAGACAAAAGAAGTCCTTAAATTACAAGGGAAGACCTAGAAGGCCAGCTGCAGATTTCTCAACAGAAGCTTGGCAAGCCAGAAGGGAGTGGCATGATATATTCAAAGTGCTGAATGGGAAAAGTCTGTAGCCAAGAAGACTCTATCCAGCAAGGCTATCATTCAGAATAGAAGGGGAGATAAAAAATTTCCCAGACAAAGACTAAAGGAGTTCGTGAATCCTAAATCAGTCCTGCAGGAAATATTAAAGGAGACACTTTGAGTGCAAAGGAAAGACCAAAAGTGACAAAGAATAGAAAGGAACAAAGAAAATCTCCAGAAACAATGACTTAACAAGTAATACAATGGCACTAAATACATATCAACAATTACTTCAAATGGACTAAACACTTCAAAAAAAAAAAAAAGACATAGGATGTCAGACTGGATCAAAAACCAAGACCCATCCATATCTACCTGCAAGAGACTCATTTATACTTAAAGACACCTGAAAATTGAAAATTAGGGGATGGAGAAACATTTACCATGTAAATGGACATCAAAAGAAAACCAGGAATACGTATATCAGACAAATTGCACTTTAAACCAAGGACTGTAACAAGAGATGAAGAACGACACTATATAATAATAAAGGGGACAATCTAACAAGCAGATAAAACATTTTTAAATATTTATGCACCAAACATGAAAGCACCCCAAAATATAAAACGATTAATAACAAATGTACAGGAACTAATAGTACAATAATAGTAGGGGACTTTAACACCCTACTTACATCAATGGATGGATCATCTAAATGGAAAATCAACAGGGAAACAATGGCTTTGAATGACACACTGGACCAGATGGTCTTAACAGATATATTCAGAACATTCCATCCTAAGATAGCAGAATACACATGGGACATTTTCCAGAATAGATCACATACTAGCTCACAAATCAGGCCTCAACAAGCACAAGATTGAGGTCATACCATGCATATTGTTTGACCACAATGCTATAAAACTTGAAGTCAACCACAAGAAAAAATTGGAAAGACCACAAATATATGGAGGTTAAGCAACATGCTAGTAAACAATGAATGGGTCAACCAGGAAATCAAATAAGAAATTTAAGAAATGGATGGAAACAAGTGAAAATGTAAACACAATGGTACAAAACCTTTGAGATGCAGCAAAAGTGGTTCTAGGAGGGAAGTACTTTAAGAAGCAAGAAAATTCTCAAATAAACAACCTAACCTTACACCTAAAAGAGCTAGAAAAAACAACAACAAATGAAGCCTAGAGCCAGCAGAACAAAAGATTGGGCAGAAATAAGTGATAAAGAAACTAAGAAAACAATAGAACAGATCAATGAAACCAGGAGCTGGTTCTTTGAAAAACTTAATAAAATGGATAAACCTGTAGCCAGGCTTATCAAAAAGAAAAGAGAAAGGACCCAAATAAATAAAATCACAAAGGAGAGAGAAGAAATAAAAACCAACACCACAGATATACAAACAGTTATAAGAGAATATTATGAAAAACCATATGCCAACAAATTGGACAACCTGGAAAAAGTGGATAAATTCCTAGAAACATATAAACTACCAAAACCAAAACACAAAGAAATAGAAAACTTGAACAGACCAATAACCACAAAGAAACCGAATCAGTAATAATCAATCTCCCAACAAACCAAAATCCAGGGCCAGATGGCTTCGTACGAGAATTCTACCAAACATTAAAGAAAAGTTAATACCTATTCTTCTCAAACTATTCAAAAAATAGAAAAGGAGGGAAAACTTCCAAATTCATCCTATGAGGACAGCATTACCCTGATACCAAAACCAGGTAAAGTCTCCCCTAAAAAAATAAAACTACAGCCAATATCCCTGATGAACACGGATGCAAAAATTCTCCACAAAATACTAGCAAACCAAATATGACAGTACATTAAGACAATAATTCACATAATCAAGTGGGATTTATTCCTAGGCTGCAAATGTGATTCAATATTTGCAAATCAATCCAATATTGATACATGACATCAATAAAAGAAAGGATAAGAACCCTAGGATCCTTTCAATAGATAGAGAAAAAGCATTTGACAAAGTACAATACCCATTTATGATAAAAACCCTCAATAAAGTAAGGTTAGAGAGAGCATACCTCAACATAGTAAAGGCCATATATCAAAGACCCACAGCTAACATCATCCTCAATGGGGAAAAATGGAGAGCTGTTCCTCTACAGTCAGGAACAAGACAAAGATGTCCATCCTCACCACTGTTATTTAACATAGTATTGGAAGTCCTAGCCACAGCCACCAGACAACAAAAAGAAATAAAATGCATTCAAATTGGCACTATTTGCATAAGACATGCTATTCTATATAGAAAACCCAAAAGACCACAAAAAAATTGCCAGAAGTGATCAAATGAATTCAGTTAAGTCACAGGATACAAAATCAATGTACAGAAATCTATTGCATCTCTATACACCAATTATGAAGGAGCAGAAAGAGAAATCAAGGAATCAATCCCATTTAAAATGCACCAAAACCCATAAGATACCTGGAATAAACAACCAAAGAAGTAAATGACCTGTACTATGCAAACTATAAAACGCTGATGAAAAAAAATTGAACATGACACAAAGAAATGGGAAAAAATTCCATTCTCATGCATTGGAAGAACAAATGTCATTAAATTATCTATATTACCCAAAGCAATCTACACATTTAATATAATCTGTATCAAAATACCACTAACATTCTTCCCTGTCAAAATACCACTAGCCAGAACAAACAATCCTAGAATTTGTATGGAACCACAAACAAACAAACAAACAAACAAACCTGAATAGCCAAATCAACCTTGGAAAAGAAAAGCAAATCTGGAGGCATCACAATTCCAGACTTCAAGTTATATTTCAAAGCTGTAGTGATCAAGACAGTATGGTACTGGCACAAGGATAGACACATAGATCAATGTAACAGAACAGAAAACCCAGAGATGAACCCACAACCATATGGTCAATTAATCTCAACAAAGCAGGAAAGAATATTCAATAGAAAAAAAGACAGTCTCAGGGAGCCTAGATGACTCAGTCGGTTAAGCGTCTGACTATGGCTCAGGTCATGATCTTGCCATTTGTGAGTTCAAGCCCCACATAGGGTTCTGTGCTGACAGCTCAGAGCCTGGAGCCTGCTTCAGATTTTGTGTCTCCCCTTCTCTCTGCCCCTCCCCTCCTCTCTCTCTCTCTCTCTCTCTCCCCCCTCAAAAATAATTAGTAAAATATTTTTTAAAAAAGAAAAAAAAGAGTTTCTTCAACAAATGGTGTTGGGAAAAGTGGACAACAACATGCGAAAGAATTTAGCTGGACCACTTTCTTACACCATATACAAAAATAAATTCAAAATGGAGTAAAGACCTAAATGGGAGATAGGAAACCATGAAAATCCTACAGGAGAACATAGGCAGTAACCTCTTTGTCATTGCCATAGCAACTTCTTACTAGATATGTCTCCTGAGGCAAGGGAAATAAAAGAAAAAATAAACTATAGGGGCTTCATCAAAATAAAAACCTTCTGCATAGTGAAGGAAACAACAAAATTAAAAGGCAAACTATGAAATGAGAGAAGATAGTTGCAAATGACATATCTGATAAAGGATTAGTATCCAAAATCTATAAAGAACTTATCAGACTCAACACCCAAAAAACAAATAATCCAGTGACGAAATGGGCAGAAGCCATGAGTGAACAGTTTTCCAAAGAAGACATCCAGGTGACTAACAGACACATTAAAAATGCTCAACATCACTCATCATCAGGGAAATACAAATCAAAACCACAGTGAGATACCACCTCACACCTGTCAGAATGGCTAACATTAACAACTCAGGCATCAACAGATGCAGAGGTAGGGGAACCCTTTTGCACTCTTGGTGGGAATGCAAACTGGTGCAGCCACTCTGGAAAACAGCATGGACGTTCCTCAAAAAATTAAAAATAGAACAACCTTATGACCCAAGAATTGCACTACTAGGTATTTGCCCCAAGAACATAAAATACTAATTCAAAGGGATACATGCACCCCAATGTTTATGGCAACATTATATATAATAGCCAAATTATGGAAAAAGCCCAAATGTCTATTGACTGAGGAATGGATAAAAAGGTTGTGGTATGCATATATATATATATATAGTATATATTGTATATATTATATATATATTGGAATATTACTCAGACATGAAAAAGAATGAAATCTTGCCATTTGAAATGATGTGGATGAAGCTAGTGTATTATGCAAAGTGAAATAAGTCAATCAGAGAAAAATAAATACCATATGATTTTACTCGTATGTGGAATTTAAGAAACAAAACAAATGATTATAGGAGAAAAAAGAGAGAGGAAGACCAGGAAACAGACTTTTAACTATAGAGAACAAACTGATGATTAATGGGGGGGTGGGCTGGAGGGATAGGAGATATAGGTAGGTGATAGGGATTAAGGAGGGCACTTGTGATGAGCATGGGGCATTGTATGGAAGTGTTGAATCACTAAATTGTACACCTGAAATTAACATAGCACTGTATGTTAACTAACAGGATTTAAATAAAAACTTAGAAAAAAAAAAAGAAGTGACCAGTCCCCTGAAACTACAGAATCTTCCTACTGCCATGCAAAAAGTCAACACTAGGGAAGAAAATCATAAATGCCTTGAAGATTTTATCCTTAATATATGCTTTCTTATGTTCCTTTCTTTTTATAAAATTGACAGTATATCTAACAAAAATGGTTTTACTTAATGCTAAAGAGCAAAAACCATCTTGTAAGAAACTGATAGTAATTCAAGTGATTCTTGTCCATAAGAATTTGAATGAGTTTTGTGTTTGGAAATGTAATTGATTTCAACCTTATAGAAAAGATAACTCCATTCATTGCGTTTTATGGTCCTATAGGTTAATCATCAATCTTGCACCTAGTAGTAAATTCAGTTCTGTATTCCCAGCCACCTATATATTACTTTTCTTCAAATTCTACTCTGAATAGATTTTAATGTCTTCCCTGTTCTCTCCTTAATTAATAAGTTGAATAAACCCTTAGCATGTGTTCATTTTACATTTGCATGAGACTCGTGATTTTCTTTTTTTAAAATTTATGCTTTAGCACTCCTACATGGTCTTGGAGATATGACTCTTTCTTTGCTACCATCCCATGCTGAGGTCCATGATTTTTATAGCTGGTCCTCTGTTCTCCTGTCACAGGCAAGGCATGGTGGTAGCTCCAGGATTGGTGTGAGGGAGGAACACTCAGTGTTTCCTCCTGCTTTGGTTCCTCTCCTTTCTTGCAAATATGGCTCATCTTCTTAGACATACTCAGATCCACTAGCTGTCCCCAGCTTGACTGCCTATCCTTAAGTCTCTACTTTGGAGTTCCCTACACTTCATCATGAAACTGACTTGCCTGGTCTCCTGTAACTCCTCAGTTACTTCTTACCAACCTTGGGCACTCAAAAATGTCTTTTTATCTCCTCTGTGTTCATAGAGAGTTAAGCCCAGTGGGCTGTTGCAGATTCTCTCTGCTTATACACACTGTACTGTCATAAATAATCTATTGCTCCCACAATGGGTATGTCTAGTGACACCCCATAAAGACTTTTCCTTCCAGAATTCCAAGCTGGAAACCCTCTTCTACTTTTGAATTTCCAAGTGTATCTAGGAGTTTCTTTCTCCTCCTCCTTGTGGCTTCAAACGTAAAATGTGGTGGGCAAAAAGGAGGGTTCCACACTAAGATCCAAGTTTCTTGATCTTTTCTCCAAACTCTTTCCAAACTCCTCTCCACTATCTAGAAAGTGTCCTTATTAGGTGGAAAAAAACTCTTCTCCAGAAGTCTTACAGCCCAAATCCTTTCCACCCTGTAATCCAAGGCATGGTAAGCTCTATCCCCTATACTACTCGGGCTTTGCTCCCAAAAACAAACCCAGGTTTTAGAATACCTAAAAAATCTCTTCTTTTCCAAGATCTTGGCATTTGCAAATCAAACGTTGTTTGGATTTTATATTGTTTATCTGCTATGAACCTAGCTTTATTTTATTTTATTATTTTTTACCTGTTAATTTTGAGAGAGAGAGAGTGTGTGAGTGGGGGGTGGAAGTGGGGACAGAGAAAGAGGGAGACAGAGAATCTGTGCTGTCAGCATGGAGCCTGATGCAGGGCTCAAACTCACAACCATGAAATCATGACCTGAGCTGAAGTCAGACACTTAACCGACTGAGACACCCAGGCGCCTCCCAGCTCTATTTTAAAGTTCAAAGCTGAACAGTGCTTTGTCCGAATGGTTTTGCACCTCCCCTCTTCTTTCTTCTAGTTCTCTCTTCCACGTGCACAGAGCAGGGAATGACGCACTCTACAATAGGATCTCTGCTGGGCAACATGAAGAACTAGGAATTCGTGAGAACAAAAAACACACGAGTTGATATTTCAAGTACTTCTGCATGCATCATTACTTTTCAAGGTATAATATCAATGCAGTTTCTTCCCATTGTTGCTTTAAATGCATCTCAAAACACATCCTTTGGAGCTTCACACGAGAAGGTGTATGAAAACTCTCTTAATATGTGTCAGATTAGAAGATGGGCTACGAAGCCTCCTGCCTGGCCCCCCATCCTTCCTTGCATTTAGATCTAGACATCAGAGAGTACTAATATTCTTATTGCAAATAATAAATTGCACTCTCTCAAAGGATAACATTTAAAAAGAATCCTAGCTTAAGATGTCTAACGAAATGAATGAAGGGTATAAACTCTTATAAATTAGGTTATACTCTCCAAGTGGTTCTTGTTAAGAACCACAGAAAGGGGGTGCCTGGGTGGCTCAGTCGGTTAAGCTGCCGACTTGGGCTCAGGTCATGATCTCACGGTTCGTGGGTTTGAGCCCCACATCGGGCTCTGTGCTGACAGCTTGGAGCCTGAAGCATTTAAATAAACATCCAACATATGAGCATTCTTCCTATGAGGAGGTTTTAGTAAATCTGAAGCTTAGAACAAACCAGAGTAAAGATATATTTACTAATCTATTGCTGTTCGTTTTATTTCTCTTTCTCTTTCTTCTACTTTCTTCCCCTGTAGCTAGGGTCTTGTGGAGGTGCCATTCAGACTGAAGACTCTATTTTAATTAAACATACTTTTAATTTTTTTGTAAAGCAGAAAAATGCCTTCAGAGGCCAGACAAGTAACATTTATTCCAGGTATAGAACTGTAGAAAGTGAGGGAATTTGTACTGAAGTAATTAAACCCATGTTTTCCACAGAAATATTCACATTAAAATAAAAAACCCATGGTGTTCCAATCAAACAAAACAGGTGTACAGGGTATCAATTTCACCCTCATTATAGCACACACTGAAAAACAGAAATCCTGATGCTTCTGAAGTTTGCCGCTGGCAGAACAGCTCTTAACTTCTTTTATACCCCTCTCTCCTAGAGCCGCTGGTGCTGTTTCTTAAAATTTCAGCCATGGGCTTATTCAGCTTTAATGGTCCCATGAGCTTTGTGCTGTGAATATTTTGGCTCGATTCCTTCTGTTCGTGCAATAAAGATCTGCACAATATCAAGCTTCATATACCGTGTCTCTCTATATTTCACCTGGTGATTAAACAAACTGGGAAGTCTCATTTCTTATTGTAAGGTCATTATTTAAAAAGTTCTCTCTCCCTTTTCTGTTTCTTAAATATTTAGCCAGCTTTGGCTTTTCATGTCAGGCGTCCTTTCATAGTAGCAGTTCATGAACTTTCAATTAATCTCGAATGATTACTAAGTGAATGGATTTACTGTTGCAGGGTTTCAACAGAAGATTGAATGACTGAAGGTCCTCTTCAAGGGCTGCTCACTCCTGTCCCCTTGTCTTCAAACCCATTGGTCTTGTGGGAGTGCTGCCCTAACTGGGAAAGAATTTGAAGTGGTCGTTATTGAAGGAAGGAGATTTTATATTGAATTACCTATTGAAACATTCTTTGAAAATGTTTGCCTTTGGGAATTTTCCCACACGGTATTTCATGTACTGTGTGTCTTATTTGCTTCCTGACTGACTGGCTATCTTCAATTCTAGATCCATCTTTGGATCAATGGAGAAATTTTTTCTTTTTTAAGAAATTGAATTTTAGCGGCACCTGGGTGGCTCAGTGGGTTGAGCGTCCAACTCTTGATTCCGGCTTAGGTTATAATCTCACGGTTCGTGAGTTTGAGCCCCATGTCGGGTTCTGTGTTGACAGCATGAGGAGCCTGCTTGGGATTCTCTCTCTCCCCATTCTCTCTGCCCCTTCTCCACTCTCTCTCTCTCTCTCTTTCTCTCTCTCTCTCAAAATAAATAAATAAACATTTTAAAAAGAAGAAATTGTATTTTAGCTCAGTTTGAGTAGGCTTCCCTTTTTAGAATTACTAGATACTTAAAAGGATTGAAATTTTTCATAACTTCTCTTTTGGCATCACCAACTAGTCAGCTGATTATAACTTTTTTTTTGTTCAGAGAGACCTTTTTTGAATCCCGTTTCTGGTTGAATGATTTTTTTAATACGACCTTAAACTCTTTGTAAAATACTAATACTTTGTAAAATAGGGATGCCAACAAAAATTATGCAAAGACTTTGCATTATACCAGGCACAGGATGGTGCTTTCAATAAAAGAAAGTGTCTTTCCAATTCTTTACTTTAAAATAAGGTCAACACCTTTCCCGTATTCATGTGTATGTATCTGTCATCACCAGCCAGGTTATGCTAAAACAACAAATAACCTCCAAATCTTAGGGGCTAAAACCATTCCAAATTTATTTTTTATTCATGCTACTGTCTATCATGGATAGTTGAGGCATTACTATGTATTCCTCTCACTCAAATGGTGGGAGCTCTGATCTGGAATGTCACCAGTCACTGCAGCAACGAGAAGAACAGATGCTGAAGAATCAGGCACAAGCCTTACACAATTTTTCGCAGAAGGAACACACATCACTTTCATTGATATTTTATTTACTATAGCTAGCCACATGGTTGGCTATGCCTAACCTAGGAGGATAAGAAAGTGAGATTTCATATGCTTAGGGAAGGGAAGGGAGCCACATAAATTGTGGAGCACCATTAATATCTATCATCAACTATTTCCTTTTTCAGCTTTCTGAGCTCAAAAACAAGACCTCCCTTTACTGGAATTTTTGTACTCTTGATGCTATGGATATTTAGAATATAAATGACATACAATGGAGCCAGAGTGCATAATTTTGCCTTTTATGTTCTCCTTTGAAACTACTTGAGAGGACAAAAAGTAGCAGCAAGTGGACACTTGTCTGTGCAGATAGCTATCTAGATATTTTAGTTGCCTACTCATAGCACTTTCTTCTTTCAGAGGGAAAGAAAGTTTGGAGAGTAAGAAAACCAAAATGGTATTCTAGGAAGTGCCATTGAAAATATCTAATATTTTTTTTCTTAATCACGAAAGTAATACATTGAAGACACATAGAAAAACACCTTCGATATGTGTAAGCTGGCACCTTCCATGGTTCATTTTATGCATGCGATGGTTTTCAAAGAAGATGAGTCTATCAGTCAAAATTAAATAGAAATTCTAATTTTGCCTCTGAAGCTTAAAGAACAATTAGAGAGTCTAATTCAAAATCTGTAGCAACATTTCCCTTTCTCCCAAATTATCACACACTCAGCTGCTCTTGAACATTTCATTCAACAAAACCCCAAATTTTGCCAATGATAAACCTCTTTTTTCTCTTTAGCCCATCATCACTATGTACATTATCGTAATCTTTTGGATACATATGTGTTTAGTTTTCTTTTGCCCCTTATTCAGATTCAACAACAACAACAATACAATTCCTGTAACTGACCACCATGTTAGGGTAGAGTAGGCTATGCCCTGTGGTAACATGAAAACCCTGACATCTCTGTGGATTCACACAAACATGCATTTCTTGCTAATACAAAGTCCAGTGCATTTGGCCAGCATCCCTCCAAACAGTAACACAGAGGACTAGGCTCCTTCCATCAACAGATTTCTTAGAATCTTCTACTTCCAGACTGATTCTCAGCTGGCTCTTCAACTGACAATGAATACATTTCAAAAACAGAAAATTAAAGAAGGAAAACATGAGTGTCGAATCTTCTAGCAGAGTGGTTCTTAACGTTTTAGGGAATGAAAAATGTTCTAAGAAGTTGATTAAACCATATATCTTTTCCTCAAAAAATACAGGCACACAAAATTTTGTTACAATTTCAGGAAATTCTGAACCTCTGATGTCCATTCCTGAAGGATGATGGATTCCAGCTTATGAATCTGGGCTACAAAACAGAAAGACAAAAGAAAGACCAATGTGATGAGGGTAGATTGGGACAATGGAGAAGAGGCACCTCTTGTTTTATTCATTCCACAGCAGTTCTAGAAAAGCCTTACATGTTATCCCAGGGAATTTGTTTAAGTTAAATATGAGTGTTCATTTGTGAAGATCAAAATGTGTCCAAAAGCTCATGTGTCCAAGATAAACCAAATTGACAGTTCCATGCAGAAGCCTAAATTCATAAGAAAATGATAAACTCATGTGGCAGATTTTTAAAGGGCATGATTCTTTTATTTTCCTCCCATTGAGAGGAGGTGTATATGTCCCCTCTACTTGAATTGCGGCAGGCTCTAGGCCAGCCTTGACCAAAGAATACAGCTGAAGTGATGCGGTTCAGTTTTAGGCCCAGAGCTGAAGAGACTTGTCAGTCAAGTTTCCTCCTCTTCCTTCTTGAGACAGTCTTGGAGGTCAGCTACTCTATAAGGTATCTAATTACCCTGAGACCACCAGGCTGTGAGAAGCCCAGGCATGTGAGGAACCCCTAGAGGATGACATGCCATGTGCAGAGGGAGAGAGGCCAAGGAGAACCAAGCCACCAAACATGTGACTGAAAAAACCATCCTGCTTATGGTGGGATCCTCCAGGTCCAGCCGCTCCAGGCAACACGACGGGGATTGGAGGCAAAGCTTAGCTGTTGCAGTATCTTTAGCTCACAATATTGTGAGCAAAATAAAATGTTTATAGCAATTAGTTTTATACAATAATAGGTAACCAAAATAACCCAAATCATGGTGTGTCTATGAAGGAATTTGTTGGTATTCATACACATTTCGGTGTAAATGTGAGGAGGAAAGTTCATATCAATCACTGAACACTTTGGTTTTGCATAATAAAAGCACAGGCACATCACTTCTTGGAAAATCTATTAACCCAAGCATCTTAACCCTGGTCATATCCAGTGATGGCCATTAGTCTCATTAGTACGTCTCTAAAATGATCCCAGCTATATTATTGCCACATGAAGAATACGACACTTCCAGCTATCTTGTCATTTGTCTAATTGGATTCATCAGTCATTATTTAGGTCCTCTGTGCTTGACACTGTCCTGTTTCTCTAACAATTAAGCGAATAAGGCATATCAACCTAATGCAATTAGGGAATAGTGTTTTATATGACAAGCCATTTTTTAAATTTGTGGGATTGGTAGTAAGCCCTTTGTATATTAATAAATGTATCATAGTAATTACATTTATCTGAATTTTAAGTAAAGGGAACAAATGTGAGATGAGATTAAGAGGGTAGAACTGATGGAGGCAAAGAGGGCTTTTTAGTTAGAATGCCATGCAAGAAATATTGACTTTGGGGGACATTTTTATACTTATTTGGAGATGGAGATTATGATGTTTATTTTAGTTGCATCTCTTCTAAAACCCTTTATGGAATGAAAGATGTAGCTGATTTAGCTTAGTGATTAATAAAAGAGGAAAAAAGATTCTTCAAAGTTTCATATATAAAATGAGCAGCCTGAAATGTTAGCAACAGTTTTTCCCTTCCCCAAATATCTAAAATTTTGGTCGCCATTTTGTCTCCACCAGTCTTTTCATGTCCTACTTAAGTTTAACTGATTTGGGGAACCTGTAGGATATTCTACAAACTAATGCTTCCCTTTCAGCTCCCAAGTTTTCACTTCATTTTATCATTTATGAACTCAACAAATGTTCAATGAGCATCTATTCAGTACTGGCCTTTTATGTGAACTCTACTGGTTGTGCTTGTGTATGTCAACCCTAATAAATTATTTCTAGAGGAAGTTATCAACTAAGCATAAGCATTACATGTAGTATATCTGTAGTTTTTTCTGAATATTATATTGCTTTCTCTTGGTACATTGTCCACTGGTTGTAACCCAGCACAATCTCAGGCAAACCACTAACCCTCCAGACCTCTATGGGCATTGATTCCTTCATTTGAAACTGAGGATCCAGATGTGTGTTATAAGACTCCTTCTAGATGAAACATGTAATGACTTGTTTCCAAAGAATGCTGTATAAATTGCATTTTAGAAAAATCAAATAATAATTTAAACCAAATACATAAATTACATTAGGAGAACTCTGTTATAAATCTTATTGTGAAGTGCATCTTCTGTATTGTAAAAGAACAAAAAAAAGTTCTTTATTTTTATTCAACTTTTGGTTTTGGTTTTTGTTTTTTGGTTTTTGGTTTGGAGTTTTTTTTACTGCTATGCAAGCCAAGGAATTGTGATTATGAACATAAGCAGGAAACTAGGGAAGTTATCAAGCTAGAAAGTCAATCACAGGAAAGACACAGTCCTCAGAGTTTAATAGCCACAGGCTATTAAAACTACGTAATAGCCAAGGTAACTTTGTCAAATTATCCAAAAAAGTTTTACTGATACTTACCATGTTCAAAATATTGTGTAAGAAGCTGAGGGATATAGCAGGCCCAGCCATCAGGAAGCTTCCAGCCAGGGAGACAGACATTAAATACGGAAGAGAGAACAGGCAGTAGAAATTCTTGAGAAAAAAAAAGAGGAAGGATTATTTGTGAGAACAAAAAGAAAGCCTGTATGACTGTAGCTGTATATTAGGATGAGGCTGGAGAGGTGGGCAGGAGCAAACCATGCCATCTCATAGGTTATGTTAAAAATACTGGGTTTT
>CM053571.1:50279155-50357898 GCA_028646485.1 Cryptoprocta ferox | reverse complement strand
GAAAACAAACTGAGGGGGGAAGGGGAAGGGGGAAAGGTAATGGGGAGTGATGGTCTTGGTGGAGGTCACTGTGGGGAAGAGCACTGGATGTTATATGGAAACCAATCTGACAATAAACTATAAAGTTTAAAAAATTTAAAAAGAAAGAAGAATGCTTTTAAATGCAAAAATAAATAAATAAAAATTAAAAAATGAATAAACAAACAAAAAGCAGAATCAGACCTATAAATACAGAGAAAAAACTGATGATTGCCAGAAAGGAAGGGAGCGGGTGAATGGGCAAAATGGTTGAATGGGAGCGTGAAAGATACATGTTTCTTGTTATGGAATGAATAAGTCAAAGGAATAAAAGCACAGCATAGGGAATATAGTTAATAGTATTATAATAGCATTGTATGGTGACAAATGGCAACCACACTTGTGATGACAAAAGCATAACATATAGAGAAGTTGAATCACTATGTTTTACATCTGAAACTAATGTAATATTGTGTGTCAACTATGTTCAAATAAAGTTTTTTAAGACAAAAAAAAAGAGTATTCTGGCTTTGTGCGTAAATGGATGGAGGCGGGAAAAAACAAGTGCAGCGGTACCAGTTAGGAGAGCATTGCAGATAGACTGGTAGGATGGTGGCTAGAGTATGGTGAGGAAGAAGGAAGGTAGAGAATTCTGGTCTGGAGAATGAGTTTGGGAGTGCTGGTATAATGAAGCTATGTGGCTTGGAATGAAGATTATTCTTGGCTATCCATGCCAGGACCTAGCCCCCAGGCATATGGGGCACAGGGCAGCAGAGCCAGGAAACAGACTCATAGAAGCCTTCTGAATGAGCCACTTCCTTTACAAATGAGGGAGCTCATATCTAGATAGACTGTAGGTTTTCTTCAAGCCTCACAAATGATAAGAGGCAAAGTTAGAAGAATCCTGAATCAAATATGGTGTTTTGCCAACCATAGACTGCTATTTATACCTTTGCCCTACCCACTTTATCAATCCCCTTCTTCCACAGAACTGAGATTATGGTACAGGTTTAGTTTCTAGATACACATGGCCAACCCAACTTATTCCTTCTTCCACTAGATAACTTGTTAAATAGTAACTTTTTAATTCTACAGTTAATTTAGGAGAATTACTCCTGCAAATAATTCCATCAAGCCATGTTTGGGGTCAGAAAGTTGCCATATAGAGCCAATGCAAATTCTTTTTTTTTAAGTTTTTATTTAAATTAACATAGAGTGCAGCACTATGTTTCAGGTGTAGAATTTAGTGATTTATCACCCACGTACAAAACCCGGGGCTCATCAAAACAAGTGGCCTCCTTAATACCCATCACATATTTAGCCCAAACCCCTGCCCACTTCCCCCATCAATTTGTTCTCTATAGTTAAGATCTATTTCTTCGTTTGCCTCTCCTTCCCGCCTGCCACCCACCCCCATCCATTATTTTGTTTCTTAAATTCCACATACAAATTCAAATGATATTTGTCTTTCTCTGACTTATTTCACTCACCATAATACTCTCTAGCTCCATCCACATCATTGCAAATGGCAAGATTTCATTCTTTTTTATGACTAAGTAATATTCCATTGTGTATGTATACCATACCTTCTTTATCCATTCATCAGTTGATGGACATTTGGGCTCTTCCCATAATTTGGCTATTGTTGATAGCAAATTATTTTTCTATGTGACATTTCTCCCTCCTACATATGCTTTTTATTGCTTTATTAGGCCGTAACTGCTGCATGAGAGCAGACATAGATAAGGGGGAAAATATCTATTGACAGTTCAGAAAGACTATAATAAATTTGCCTTTTCTTCAGAGACACAGATTAGAATGTAATGAAATAAATAGTCAGCTGGGAGATCATGTAAAATGTAAAGAGAGAGTTCACTTTGGATCTCTTTCCAAGAGAAAAAAATTAAATTACACAGAGTATGGCTTTAAGGTAACTCTGTAGACTTTCCTTCAAGATAGGATCTGTTGTGGAAGAATTAATTTACTCCTTTTTAAGCTTAATTATTATAGGCAGTATTTGTATGGCAGTATATGGTTAGATGCTTAGACTAGTGCAGTTTCATACTTTCTTATTGCCAGGTAATCGTTCCAGGTGTAATTTGTTTATTTTTTTCAGCATTGTTTAATCAATTGAGTGTATTGGTTGAGAAAACATAACTAATTTGATCCTATGACTAATTTAGGCAAATTGCCATTAGAATTGAATTCCCAATAAAGATATATAAATTATTTATTTCACTAATTAAATAAGAATTCCATCCCAATATCTTGGCAAGTTTAGTTGAAGGCTTACTTCTGTTTATTGTGCAACCAGTCACAGTAATGCCATATGAAGGCATCTGTCTTTAGGTATAATAGACGCACTGGGGAATGAGTGTGGGTCAGATGCCGAGCCGAGAGTCCTAGGCTCTTGTCTTACCTCTGACTTAGGGGCTGTGTGACTTTGGCCAATTACCCTGATAGGCTGCATCTCATTTCCCTCTTATTAAAAGCAGGACATTCCTTGCCTGTCCAACTAACTCATAGTGTGGCAAAGGCCAAATCAATAATATTTTCAGTTCAGGAGAAAATACTATTTATCGAACATGAGAAGTGCTGCTGAAAGGCATTAGCGTGCGGGGTACTGGTGTTGGAGAAAAGGCAAAGTGGATGTTGAATTTTCCTTCTTTAAACTCCATCCCTTAGCATGTTAACAGACACAAGAATGTCAGGGCAGAGTGGTCGTTTGGGAATTTAAAGCAGGCACATGTATGTTAGAGTTTTTGTTGGTTTTATTTTTTATTTAAAAAATTTTTTTGACATTTATTTATTTTTGAGAGACAGGGAGAAACAGAGCACGAGCAGGGGAGGGGCAGAAAGAGAGGGAGACATAGAATCCAAAGCAGGCTCCAGGCTCTGAGCTGTCAGCACATAGCCTGATGTGGGGCTCGAACCCATGAACTGTGAGATCATGACCTGAGCGGAAGTCAGTGCTTAACCAACTGAGCCATCCAGGCGCCCCTATTTTAATCATCATTGAATCCATGGGTATTCCAACTGTAGGAAAATAAATTTTTAGGCATAGAGACAGCACAGTTGTTTTATAATTTTCATTAAAAGACATCAATGCTAAAGGAAAGAGGGCACTTCATTGCTCGAATTCGCTGAAACAGTTTTCATAAAGTGAATTTGACAGAAAAACAGTTCTTTAAAGAATTCTGCAAGATAAGATGTCAATGATCAAATAAGTTTGATATATTCAGAAAATCTGATGGCACTTTAAAAGTTTTGAGATGTCCTATAATATATTCTTATAAATGCATAAAAATCAGTGTACTTATGGAGGTGTATTTATAATATTCATATTGATATGAGAAGGTATCTGTCATTTTTGAATGCGTTTTCTCATGTCCCTCAATTTGCCCATCACTCCACCGTGCCTCTCCTATATATCGTAGTCTTCAACTAGAAAGCAAGACCTGGGTAGGGCTCAAAAAACATTTACGAATGTGCTTTCATGGTGTGGGGAAAAAAAGTTAACAAAAAGCTAATTATGAAAATATGCAAATCAGTTTTTCTACAACCTGGCTTTTAATAAATTGCCTTCGGAAATAGCACCTGTGGGTGCTCCCGTGTGGCACAGGAAGGAGCCAGTCCCTGTACCTGAAGGAGGAGACTGGGAACGTGGACAGCCAAAGCCCAGGGTTGGATGAAGGGTGAGCCTCAGGTTCGGAGCACCTGAGTGCCAGTGAGAGCCAGGGTGGAGACACAGCAAGGAGGCTGGGGTCCCTCACCACACACAGAGGAGACACCTCAGATTCTATCAGCTACAGAGCATTAGCAGGCAATCCATCAAGGCCCCTATGGAGAGGCAAGGAAAGATTTGTTAAACTTTAACCAGAAACCAGTAGGAATTAGCAGAGAAGGAGAGTCCCCCTTTCCCAAAGCCTAACCCTTTGAACATAGCCATCATTGTGGGGAGGAGAGGAAGGGGACCCTTTGAGAGAACAGAATGATTCTTGATAGGAAATTTGAACTCTGAATTAACAGAATATTTACCTAAAAGGTGAGTTAATCCGATAAACCAAGAAGTCCACCAGCATACTTATATTGACATTAAAAGAAAAGTAGCAGCTTTAAGCTGCTTAATGCCAAAGCATAGTTCCTAGCATAGAGCCTCATATATTACTAGCCTAGAATAAATATTTGCAGACTTTTTGATAAAAGAGCTCAAAATTAATTTCTAGATCTAGAAGGCAACCAGTTACTTTTGTTCAGGCTGATTCTTTCTTACCACCAAAAGATGAATGTTCTAAGCAACTTCAGTGTTGCTTTCACACATGACATTCTTTGAAGCAATGTTAGGCAATGCATTTTTGACATTAGGTAAATAATAGCAACCCTCACATTATAGACCAAACTGCCGCTTGCATTATCTGTAGATTAAAAATGAAACACCCAATATCCCTAATGTAATAATACTTAAAATACCTTATAGAACTAATAGGGTAATTTCATAAATATGAAAATTAAGGAACCAAAAAGATTAGTATCTTAGTTTTTTTAAAATATTTGTTTTGTTTTTATTATCTGAAAATATTTATGTACAGGTTTAAAACAGATGTCTAAACTCTCTATATTTTTGAAATTCAGGCATAGTTAACACACAGTGTTACGTTAGTTTCAGGTGTACAACACAGTGATTCCACATGCCTATACATTATGCTCACCACAAGTATAGCTACCATCTGTCACTGTACAACCCTATTACAATATCAATGGCTGTATTCCCTCTGCTGTGTCTTTGTTTCCCTTATTCATATCACAACCAGAAGCCTGTACCTCTCAGTCTCCTTCCATTTTGTCCTCCTCCCACCTCCTCCCCTCCGGCAACCATCAGTTTGTTCTCTATATTTATGAACCTATTCTACTTTTTGTTTGTTCATCTGTTTTGTTTTTTGGATTCCACATATAAGTGAAATAATATGGTATTTGTCTTTCTATGTATGATATATGTGTCTTTGCATAACACCCTCTAGGACCATCCATGTTGTCACAAATGGCAAGATCTGGGCAAGATCTCATTCTTTTTCATGGTTGAGTAGCATTCCATTATATATATATGATATATATATATATATATATATCACATCTTCTTTATCCATTCATCTATCAGTGGATACTTAGGTAGTGCCCATATCTTTACTATTGTAAATAATGCTGCAGTAAGTATAGGGGTGCATATATCTTTTCATTTTCCTTGGGTAAATGCCCAGTAGTAGAATTATTGGGTCAAAAACCATAAGAGACTCTTAAATACAGAGAAAAAAACTGAGGGTTGTGGGAGGAGGAGTGGGGGGAAGGGCTAAATGGGTGATAGGCATTAAGAAGGGTACTTGGGATGAGCACGGGGTGTTGTATGTAAGTGATGAAGCACTGGTTTCTACTCCTGAAACCAATACTACACGGTATGTTAACTAACTTGAATTAAAAGAAATTTTTAATGTTTTATTTATTTTTGAAAGAGAGAGAGAGAGAGACAGAGCATGAGCGTGGGAGGGGCAGAGCGAGAGGGAGACACCGAATCCGAGGCAGGCTCCATGCTCTGAGCTGTCGGCGCAGGGCCCGACATGGGGGCTCAAACACACAGACTGCGAGATCATGACCTGAGCTGAAGTCAGATGCTTAACCGACTGAGCCACCCAGGTGCCCCATTAACTAACTTGAGTGTAAACAAATATATATATATATTTAATTTTTGAGAAACTTCCATGCTGTTCTTCATAGTGGCTGCACCAATTTGCATTCTCATCAACAGTACACGGGGGTTGCTTTTTTCTACATTCTTGCCAACACTTGTTATTTCTTGAATTTTTGGTTCTAGCCATTCTGACAGTATAAGGTGATATTTTATTGTAGTTTTGATTTGCCTTTCCCTGATGATTAGTGATGTCTGAACATCTTTTCATGTATCTGTTGGCCATCTGTATCTCTTCTTTGGAAAAAATGTCTATTCAGGTCATCTGCCCATTTTTAATAGAATTATTTACTTTTTGGTGTTGAATTGTACAAGTTATTTAAATATTCCATATATTAGCCCTTTACTGGATATATCATTTACAAATTTCTTTTCCCATTCAGTTGCCTTTTTGTTTTGTTGATGGTTTCCTTTACTATGCAAAAGCTTTTTATTTTGGTGTAGTTTCAATAGTTCATTTTTTGCTTTTGTTTCCCTTGCCTGAGGAGACATATCTAGAAAAATGTGCTAAAGCTAATGTCAATGAGATTACTGCCTATGCTTTCTTTTAGGAGTTTTATGGTTTTGAATCTCACATTTAAGTCTTTGATCCATTTTGAGTTTAGTTTTGTGTATGGCATAAGAAAGTGGTCCAGTCTATTTTTTTAATACACTTTTAAAAATTTTATTTATTTATCAGAGATAGAGACAGGATGAGTAGGGGAGGGACAGAGAGAAAGCGAGACACAGAATTGAAGCAGGCTCCAGACTCCAAGCTGTCAGCACAGAGCCTGACGCGGGGCTCGAACCCACAAACCATGAAATCATGACCTGAGCTGAAGTCGGATGCTTAACCAACTGAGCCATCCAGGCGCCCCAGTCCAGTCTATTGTTTTTGCATATGGCGACTACAGTTTTCCCAGCACCATTTGTTGAAAAGCCTGTCTTTTCCCCATTGTATATTCTTGCTTCTAGCGTTTTTTATTCTCAACTAAAAAAAAAAAAAAGATGCACTCATTATGACTATATATTTTTACTTGTCATAGAGAGTAAATATTGCCTGTGAGTTCAGTTTTCTAGTGATGTTCCACATATCAATGGCAGATTGTTAAGTGCTACTCAGTTGCTTAAAAATGTCCTCATACATCACTGGGATTTTTTATCATCTTATAAAATGTCCTACCATGAATTGTTACTATATGCTATTATTACCAAAATGAATTTGGCAAACAGCTGTCTCTTGAAGTTTACATGTGTTTACTTTTATCCTGTGTATCTCAGCTGTATCTGGTTCCTCTCAAATCCCCAAATTTGCAACATTGCCAGTGGCGGTGTTCTGCCTATACAACTGAAGCCAATTTGGAATTTCTAAGGCTTCTATCTTTCCAACACAGTAAAGGTGAAACTAGGGAATAACTAGGTTGCAATAAGCCAAGAGATTCTCAACCCTGGCTGTACATTAGATGCTTTTGAGACTACAGATGATTATAATGTGTAGCTGGGGTTAAAAACTGTACTCAAAATGGATCTGCTCCCAAGTAGAAATCTGTAAGACAAACGCTAAGCTGCAGGGCAATACAAATCCTTTTATCTTTCTTCCTCTGTGTACATCTTTCACATTCTACTTCTTCCCTCTGCCTCTGCCCCAACAGGAGATTGTGGTTTTTGTGTGTGTTTTTCTGTTTTTGTTTTTGTTTTTCTTGGTTGTTCTTTGTTTGTTTGTTTGTTTGTTTGTTTTTAGATGGAGAAAACTATCCTACTATGTACCCCTGTATACATATGCTTTCTTTAGGGACAGAGGGAAGGGAGATGGTGAAGAATGAGCATATAAGGGTGGTGGGTGAGTAGGGACAATATCATGATAGCCGATTAGACTGAAGCCTTCATCTGTCTACTTGACATCAGAGGATGATGATTTCAAAGGGATAGAAAAGTGTGTAAATCTGAAAAAAGTGTGTAAATCTGAAAAGTCAAGGCTACAATAGGAAGACAAGGTAGTTGTGACCTAGGAGGTGGTGAGGAAAGGCAGCCTGAGGTATAAGAGGTCACCATGGTCCCAGCATACAGTGGGGAAGACTTTGAAGTGATTTTCATTCAAAACCTCCACATGGCCCTGGGCAGATTATTACTTGGAGCACTGCAGCTAGGGTTAGAAAAACACCTGCTGCCTAGGGTTGTAGGGGTAAATTAGGAGAGTTCCAGGGGCTTGACTAGGGGGTGCAGATGAGTATCCAGCGTCTGAGTCCCCCTGAGCTCACCCCTTCCTCTACTTCCTGCCACACTATAGTTAGGGTGTTAAAGTTTTGGAAAAGAGCAATAAGTGGGTAAAAGAATGGGATGGTTTTCTGAGAGTAAAATGACCTCCCCTCCCTGTCCACTTAAGGTCCCCAGGCGTGAGTAAGGAGAGCCTATGTTCTGCTCTCCTGCTCCATTGCCAGACTGAGTGGTTGATACCCCCAAAGATAAATGAGCTTTCAGGAATAATAACCAGACATATGAGTAACACAAATACTTCATAAAAGAGATAATAAATGAACGTTTTATGGTAGATGAGGCAGGATTAATGAAACAGACTGAATAAAATTTGAAATAAACATAATAAATTTCCTCCAAGAAATAAAAGAGAGACAGGAACATGCAGTTATAGGAAGAACCAATTGGAAATAATGGGTATGAAAACATTGCAGTAGACATAAAAAACTGAAAAGATGGGCTAAATATTAAAAAAAAATAACTCAAGCATGCTTATGAGCTGGTCTAAGAATTCTACCAAAGGGCATGTGAAGAAAAAAAGAGAATATATTTCCTTAAAGAAGAGTTGACAAACAAGGTGATGAAAGATGAAGTATGAAGATGTATGTATAATAATATAGGATTTATAAGAAGAAATTAAGAGCCAAACATATCTAGAATCAAATGGGGTAGAAAAAGAAATACCTCATATAAACAGATAATTATGCAATTTGGAAACATCAAAGAGAACATTCTTAAAGCTTCCAGAGAAAAAGATCAAAACACTTGTAAGGAAAACAAAATAAGATTAATATAAAAATTTGGAACAGAGACACAGGAAACAGGAAGATAATGGAGTAATATTTCCTAGGTGCTGAAAAACTTTGGGAATTTTATATCCAGTTAAGTAATTATTTAAATGTGAAGTGCTATAAAGATATTCTCAGATACATAAGCCTCAGAAGGTCTTCCAGGGAAACATGAAAGCATTTTTGTAAGAAGTATAGCAGCAGCAGAGAAAAATTAATCGAGGAAGAATATGGGCAATATATGGGAAAGAGAAAATGAATAAATACTTTAGTGAAGAAGTGGAGGCCACAGAATATATTCCTGACATTCCAGAACTATCAATGAGACAGAAGGATTGGGGGTAGGGAGAGGGTGCTAAATCACTTGTCTTCTTGGAGGGGAATATATAGGCATTACGTTTAAGAAATTAATCTTTAAACAAGTAGAAGAAAATTTTATCCCTACATAGGAAGGTAGAAAATGAGAAAATACAGATAAATAGAAACTAGAAAACAGTATGATAGAAATAAGTTCTGATATAATGGTAAAAATGCCAAGCACAAACAATGGTTTAAAACACAGAGGATTTCAGGGTGTCTGGGTGGCAGAGTCTGTTAAGTGTCTGACCCTTGATCTCAGCTCAGGTCATGATCTCGTGTTTTGTGAGTTTGAGCCCCACATCAGGCTCTGCATTGATGGTGTGGAGTCTGCTTGGGATTCTGTCTCTCCTTCTCTCTACCCGCCCCCCCAACTTGTGCTCTCTCAAATAAATAAACATAAAAAAATTAAAACACAAGGGTTACTTTTTGATGGCTGAGTAATATTGCATTAAAGAAAATAAAAATTGCAATAAAGAAAATGTGGTGTATACATTATATATAAATATATAAATATATTTATAAAAATAAAATAAAATAAAATTCAATAAATATATTTACAAAATATATTTTATATATATTTATATTTTATAAAAATAAAATAAAATAAAATAAAATTGCATTGTATATATATACATATATACACCACATTTTCTTTATTTATCAGTCAATGGACATTTGGGCTCTCTCCATAGCTTGGCTATTGTTGATTATGCTGCTATAAACATCAGGGTGCATGTGCCCCTTCAAATCAGTATTTTTGTATCCTTTCGGTAAATACATGGTGGTGCAATTATTGGGTCATAGGGTAATGTTATTTTTAACTTTTTGAGTTGTTCTCCAGAGGGGCTGCACCAGTGTGTATTCCCACCAAGAGCATGAAGGAATTCCCCCTGTGAATATCTGTTGTTTTTAGTGTTGTTAATTCTAACCATTCTGATAGGTATGAGGTGGTATCTCATCATGGTTTTGATTTCTATTTCCATGATGATGAGTGATGTTGAGCATCTTTCATGTGTTTATTTGCCATCTGGATGTCTTCTTTGGAAAAATGTCTATTCATGTCTTATGCATATTTTTTAACTGGAATATTTGTTTTTTGGGGTGATGAGTTTGAGAAGTTCTTTATAGATTTTGGATACAAACCCTTTTTATCAGATATATCATTTGCAACTATCTTGTCTTATTCCATAGGTTGTCTTTCAGTTTTGTTGATTTTTTTCCTTTGCTGCACAGAAGCTTTTTGTCTTGATGAAATCCCAATTGTTTATTTTTGCTTTTGTTTCCCTTGCCTCTTGAGATATGACCAGTAAGAAGCTGCTACAACCAGCTATACTCTTAAGGTGTATATCAGAGACACTCTTCAAAAGGTTCACATAGGGACGGGTACGACAATGTTTGTCTTCATGATGTTTAAGGTAGTAGGTGTAGAAGGCAGCTTAGTTGCTGCTTACCTTGGCAATATGGATCAACAAGAATGTGGCAGATGCATAACGTGATTTATGGTGTGGTAGTTAAAAGAGAAGTACCAGGGGGCGCCTGGGTGGCTTGGTCATTTAAGCATCTCAACTTCAGCTCAGGTCATGGTCTCACAGCTCATGAGTTTGAGCCCTGCACTGGGCTCTGTGCCCAGCATAGAGCCTGGAAACTGCTTCAGGTTCTATGTCTCCTTCTCTCTCTGCCCCTCGCTCTTTCTCTCTCTCTCTCTCCTCTCCCTCTCTCTCTCTCTCTCAAAAATAAACATTAAAAAGAGAGAGAGAGAAGTACCAGAAGCACAAACAAGCTAATAAATCCTTAAAACAGGGTTGTGTTAACACAGTAAGAAACCTAAGAGATTTTTTTTAAGTTTACTTATTTTGAGGGGGAGAAGCATGTACGGAGGAGGGGCACAGAGAGAGGGAGAGAGAGAGGATCCCAAGCAGGCTCCACGCTGTCAGTGCAGGGCTTGAACTCAGGAACCATGAGATCATTACCTGAGCCAAAATCAAGAGTCCAACGCTTAACCAACTGAGCCACCAAGGCACCCCAGAAACCTAAGAGATTTTTATCTCAACAGTATAATGTACTCTTAAACTCACACCCAACCATGGCTACAGAGTCTACTAGAATGCATAAAGGACACATATCAAACATCTTAGAGCATGCCTCTGGGTGGAAGGGAATGGAAGTGATATTTGAGAACAAAGCTGAGATTTATATTAAAATGAAACAGGAAAGAGTTCTCATTCAGGCTGAAAATGGTGTTTTGCTAGGAGCAGTGGTGTGTGAGTGAGTAGTGAGCAATTCAATTCCCTATGCCTGAGGTGCAATAATGGGATGCAGAGAGAGAGAGATGGAGAGATTTACACACTTGTATTTCCTAGGGGATGTCTTCACTGTGCTATATAATTGCCACATGTAAGTGCACAGGGCTCTCTGCTTCTTGTCTGCCTGAGAAAGATGGTTATATCTTTATATCCTATAGTCAACCAGGATATTGGAAGATTTCCAAATTTGAGTTTGGGCTCAAAAATGTGATACACTCTTTTACTACTCAAAGCCAAAGTCACATGCTCTAAACCAGCTTCATCAAAGCTCTGCATTATAATTTGGTACAGCTACCATTAAAGTGCTATTTTGATCCCCACTAGCCAGTATCTATTGAGAAGCCTTGGGAATATGATCATCAGGGTATCCTGGCTCTCTAACCAAACACCTTAAAATCCAACCCTGATAATTAGTCCACAGTGGGCCAGGTATTTTGCTTTATGAACTTTACTCACATTATCATTTTAATTCACCAAAACCGTGAATCAACAAAGCCTTAACTGTGGCATTAACTGAGTATCTTATTGAGTGTTCTTGGTAGCAGGGAACAGAAATGAAGCCTGGCTAACTTATTCAGAAAAGGAACTTACTGGAAGTATGTGAAGAAGTCTAGAGAACCAGGTTCTGAAGATGAGCAGGTGCTATTGGAGGCTGGGTGGCAGGAACTGCAAAGAACAGCCTTGCATGATGCTATCCTGAGTATGACTGCCAGATATTACTGCTGAGAGGAGTCATCGCCTTCATTCCTGGGTGCCACTGCCCTGAACTTAAAGCTGTGCCTTGTAACATTTGCTTGAGATTTAAGCTCCACTGGGAGCATCAATTGGCTGAGCACAGCTGCCAGGAGTAGGAGAGCAAGTTTTATTATCTTTTAATTTTTGTAGCACAAATTGACCAATACCAAGACTTAGGCAATGAGAAGATTCTCATAAATAGAAACAGGAGTTTGGACTTGGGTCAGCTGGTATATATCATCCTGATCAAACTCTAATGCACCAGGCATAGAAGGGTTAAGTCATTTATCAAAGACACAAAGTAGGAGGTGACATAACTGCGTTTTGCATCTTTTTCTAGTAGGTGGTGTTGCCTCGTACATACTATAATAATGATGGAAATGAATCAAAACCATTGGAAAGTCCCTCAAAATCAAAATATGTTAGAATAAAAGGCATTATGATATTAAATACTTCTGGTCCTCCCTCCCAATGCCTCCACATTCCCCATTGCTCTCTCATCTGAGATCCCACAACACTCCTACTCACCTCTATAATGCCACTTTGCACATGACATTCAGATGCCTGTTTACACACCCCTCATTCCCATTAGACTGCCAAGTCTCCAAGGGCAATGATCACCCATTACTTACCTGTGTATTATAGAACTAGACACGTGTTAAGCACTCAATGAAATTTTGTTGAATGAACAAGTTAATGAATGAATGATAGGAGGAATGACTATAGAAAACCACCTTGACTTAGAGATCAGGGCATCAAGCCATTCATTTTTGAAGAAAGGGTAAAAAGACATCCATATATGACCTAGGTGATACTCCAAACTAAAATTAAAGAAAATTTTTGGTTTTTTGCTTGAGTTCAACAGAGAAAACAATTTGCCCTTTGCTCTATGTCTGGGTAAATAGCAAGGCTCACAAGGACAGCTGCAAGGCATTTCAAATGATACTGGAAAAGATCCTATCACTTGAGTTGTTGTGAAAATATGGCTAGATGACCAGACAAGGCCTAAGCTAAATGGGCTGAAAACCAAAAGCCACAAAACATGCAAATAATTTCTCGATAGTCAATCCACACAGATTCTCTGTACAAAGTAACTTTTACCAAGGGCACCATACAGCCTCCTGTTATTTGAAAATCTGCCAAACCCTAAATTTTAAATACATTCAAAGAATCTGCCATGATAAGTGACTAGGCTAATAATACTTGAATGAAAACTTAAATGCTTTGGGAAATGTCTGACTTTTTCTCCCTGTATATTTTCTTCGCACATTACATATTAATTCAGAACAATTAGAAAGACATTTTTCACTCAGGCCCATTTGGATAATATTTGTTGGGGTTAGAATTGTTACTTTAGACACAAGTGTGTTATTATAGCATCACAGGACAAAAGATACCCGGGGAAAACTCTTTATTTGTCAAGAACACTCCTAATAGAATTATGCTCAATGAACCCAACTAACAAAATACCAAAATAAGATAAGCAACATAGTAACAAGGCCGTCTATTACCAAGCATTGTAAAATGCAAGAAAAATCACTTATAATCTACATTCACGATGTAATGAAGAAAAAACTATGCCAGCCCGGAAGATACTGATGTCAAAGCTCCCTTGCCTTACATCCGCCTTCATTCACGTCAGAACATAACACTCTGTCTTGTGCTAGAAATATGGACAATGAGTATTTAAAGAACTATTTTTGACACATAAAAACAGTAATGGAAGACTGTAGGCAGTTTCCTATGTTTGGCTCAGAACATTCTTTTTCCACTTATTCTAATGTTCCCTTTCACTGCTGAATTAAAAAAAAAAAAGAGCTGCACATGTTATTTGTGGTACTTAGGCAATTTGGTCCTGTTTCTGTTGTGGAAGCCTCACAGAGAGCTTTTGGCAATAAGCAATAGGGATGGGTCGGCTATTAGTGAAATGACACTGTTCTGCTTTATAAAGGTGTCTGTAGTAGGAGGATTCTCAGGAGGGTTTGTTTTCTTTTAAAAAAATTGTTTTAATGTTTATTTATTTTTGAGAGAGACAGAGTGCAAGTGGGGGAGGGGCAGAGAGAGAGGGAGACACAGAATCCAAAGCAGGCTCCAGGCTCTGAGCTATCAGCACAGAGCCTGATGGGGGGCTCGAACTCATGAACTGCAAGATCATGACCTGAGCTGAAATCAGACGTTTAGCCAACCGAGCCACCCAAGCACCCCTGTTTTCTTTTTTTGAAGCAAATAAAGCCTTTCATTCTCCTAGCTGGTGATTCTCCTAGCTGGTGTTTCTTTCATCTATCCATTCAGCAAGGCGTCCATCCTCATTTATCTGTCAATGCAACAGATATTTATTGGACTTTGATTATGCATAAGGCATTTTACACAGTGAGGGGTACCACAAGACAGTTACACAAAAGAGGCAACATATTTTGGTGGCTATAAGCGTGGCTCCTGGAGGGGAATGCCTGCGTTTAAATCTTCACTAGCTGTGTAACTTTGAACAAGCTCCTTAATCTCTTCATGCTTCAGTTTCTTCATTTGTAAAATAACTCCTCATAGGTCGTGAGGCTTAAATAGGCTACAGTACCGCAAAACACTGAGAAGAATACTGAATGCTCTCTGTGTTAGACATTGTTCCGGGGAGCATCTTAAATACTTTGCCAGAGTTTTCCCCTTTAGGGTCAGAAGGGCAATTTTCTAACTTGATAAGAGGTTTGTATCAAGGGTAGATGCATTTTAAAGAGTAAAAGTAATGAACTAGCACCTTTTCCACACTTCATCTAGGGCCAGAAGTCTGTAATGCATGCATGCCCTCTCTTCCCCAGACACTCTGCAGGCCCTCGAACCCGGAGTCTCAGTCCTGTTTTCTGATTCAGTCCTGATCAGCACATCAGAGAATGAAATCTCTCTTCACCACATCTGCCTGGTAAGTGACAAAGAAGCCCACAAACTAGCTGCAGCCTCCTTCCATGTTGGCTCAGTAAACATGACTGGACTTCTGCCTTGCTTTTCTGGTGAGTACCCTTTTTTACTGGGCTAGAAACTTCTAGTCTGAACGTCAGTTAGGTTGGTTCTTCTTTTGGATTTTGCTAGCTCTCTGCCCAGAAAAGGTTGGACTCTATCACCTATGCCCTCAGCCTCAGACCGAGTTCTGCTGTAAATAAAGTCCTAGAATCATTGGCCTTAGCTATCCCTGCTGAGAAGTATTTTTCACATCTGGGGCCCTCACACTTGGATTGGACTTCTATGATGCCAACACCAGGCAGAATAGTCATCTGGGGAGACTGTGAATAGACTCTGAACAACACTCTTTAGTAGCATTCCTGCTAGCTCCATTACTTTCCTCAGCCTTGGTCTCAGGACTACAGACCTATGAGACTCTCCTGCCCACATACACTGAAATTTGTCATGTCAGACTTTCAAAAACAGACAAAAATGGGGCACCTGTGTGGCTCAATTGGTTGAGCATCAGACTTCGGCTCAGGTCATGATCTCACTGTTTATGAGTTCGGGGCCCCATGTCAGGCTCTGTGCTGACAGCTCAGAGCCTGGAGCCTGCTTCAGATTCTGTGTCTCCCTCTTTCTCTCTCTGCCCCTCCCCACTCACACTCTGTCTTTCTCTGTTTCCCAAAAATAAATAAACATTAAATTTAAAAAAAAAACAAACAAAATCATGTTGGGTTGAAATCTTTTGATACTTTGAGATGAAGTGGATTGATTATTAAATATGCCGTATGAAAGAGTATGGATTCAAAAAGTTCATGGGGGGCATCTGGGGGGCTCAGTCAGTTAAGTGTCCGACTTCAGCTCAGGTCATGATCTCACCGTTCGTGGGTTCCAGCCCTGCACCAGTCTCTGTGCTGACAGCTCAGACTGGAGCCTGCTTCAGATTTTGTGTCTCCCTATCTCTCTGGCCCTCCCCCACTTGCACTCTGTCTCCCTCTCTCTCAAAAATAAATAAAAAACATTTTTTTTTAAAGTTCATGGGTTAAATTCAACTGGTAGAATTGAATAAGGCTAGTGAATATCTGGTCTTTCACTTGAGTACTGAAAACCTAAGTGCATAAGTACAGGGTAAGAGAGATGCCTATTAACAATTTATGGGAAGAATTTTGAAGTTTTATCTGTCAATAAATTTAATTGTAGTCCAGAGTGTGAGTATGTGGTCAGCTGCCAAATGGCTTCCAGAGAAGGTCCTAATGCCTGGAATAAATGAATATTACCTTATATGGCAAAAGGGTCTTTACAGATGCAATTAAATTATGGATCTTGAGATGCAGAGATTATCCTAGATTCATCAGGTGGGCTTGAAGTGTAATTCTTAGAATAAATCTTCTTACAAGAAGAAGAGAGAGACAGAGATGTGACTGCAGAAGAAGAAGAATGTGAAGTGACAACAGAGGCGGGGGAAGACAGGCCCTGTGACACAAGGAAGGGGCCGCAAGCCTAGGAATGCCCCGGCTTCTGGAAGCTAGAAACTGCAAGAACACAGGTTCTCCCCTACAACCTCTGGAAGGAACCATTCCTGCCAACACCTTGATTTAAACCCCATAAGACTCATTTTGGACCTCCAGAACTGTCTGAGAATAAATTTGTATTGTTTTAAGCTACTACATTTGTGGTGATTAGTTACAGCTGTCATAGAAAGGTAATACAGCAGCAGACCCTGTTCTAGTTGGATCACATCTGAATTACTAAATGCCATTTGCATCACTGAATATCAAGAAGGAGGTCAGTTTACTGGAATGACTTACAATTATAAAGAAACTCCAAAACACATCACGAGAAGAATGTTGGAAGTAATTGTTTCTGCTTCAGAAACAGTGAGGACTTGAGGTTTCAAATATTTTGAGAGTTATCACATGCAAGGAGATTTAACTTGTCCTGAATGTCCCTAAATGATGGGAATGGTCACAGTTTGTAGTTTTACACTTATTTGCATGATTCTTTGTTTAATGTGCTTCTCCTCCACTGTTCTCTAAGTTTCATGATGGCAGCAGTTAGATGTGGTCACCATTTTATACCCAGTGCCCAACAGGAATAGGAGCCATTCAAAAAATGGAAACAGAGTAGGGTACCTGGGTGGCTCAGTCAGTTGAGCATCTGACATAGGCTCAGGTCATGATCTCATGGTTTGTGAGTTTGAGGCCTGCATTGGGCTGTGTGCTAACAGCTTAGAGCCTGGAGCCTGCTTCAGATTCTGTATCTTTCTCTCTCTCTACCCCTCTCCTGCACATGTTCTGTCTCTTTCCCTCTCTCAAAAATAAAAATTTAAAAAAATAAAAAAGATGGAAACAGAACGAGAGAACTTTTAAAAAATTCCTCCCCGGTGGAAGTTAGGGTGTAAGATCAGTTAGTCCATCAAGAGATTAGAGTAACAGTGGCTTAAATAGGAGAGAACTTATTTTTCCCTTTTCCAAAACAGTAGAAGGGGAGGTAAACATCCCAGGGTTGGAAAGGTCCCAGGTTTCTTCCATCTTGTTGCTCTGCCATGTTCTGGGGGTTGTGCTTGGACACATGGTGGATGCTTGCTTACATCTGGGTGTGCATATACTAGTCTGTGGGAAGGATAAAGCAGCAGGCAGCTGTCTTATCAAGGAGGTGGCACCAAAAGTGCACATTATCACTTCCATTCCCATACCACTGTCCAAATATAGTTACATCCAGCTTCAAGGCAGCATATCAAATACCTTAGCAATGGGGTGCCTGAGTGGCTCAGTCTGTTAAGCCTCTGACTCTTGCTATCCCCCTCACCACCCCTCCACGGGCAGGTGATAGTGACAGTGCAGAGCTAGCCTGGGATTCTGTCTCCCTCTCTCTCTGTGCCCACCCACTTGCACTTTCTCTCTCTCACAATAAAAAACAAAAAAAGGAAGAGATTTGTATCCTTCTTTTAATTCTAGGTTGTCCCTTCTTTTCCCTAAATGTTTCCTTTCTTTTTCAAACAGTCCCTAAGTAGGTAATATTTAGGTGATTTACAGGCTAATTTTATTTACTAATTCTCATTGTTCTTAATGAAACCAGAACTGATATTCATATTCTCTTTTATAGTAATTTAAAACATACATATATACATATTAAACAGATTGCCATCATGAAATGTATTCAAACCAAGTAAGTTACTGTAATTAGCTCATATTATTTTCATTATTTTACAGTACTAAGCCAGATTCATTGGCAAATTTCTAAAAAAGTGATTCTGTCCCATTGTATGCAAAGTTGCTATTCAGAGGTATTCTATTAAACCATGCAACTTGTCACCATATTGATGCACATAATCAGTGATGAACTTTCTATCAGACACTAATAGGCAGCAATTACCATTGGATCCTTCTATAATTTGTCTATTTATAATTTATGAAACATAAAATGAAGACGATGAGCAGAGGCTTGTGATGGATAAATTGGGAGTGCTCTGCTTTTTGAAGAATTCTGTATTTTAAACTTCTGAAGAAATTATTACATATATTATTACTATATAATATATGTAATTATATATTATAAGGTATAGCGGTAAATTCAGAACCACTCTTCCATAAGTTTTTTCAGCTCTACGTTCAAAATCTATTCAAAATTTAGCTCCTTTTGACCACCCCCTCGTCTTCCATGTCCTAGTCCACAGTCATCTTTGGCCTAGGTCATTACAGACACCTGTCATTGGCCTCTCTGCTTCAATCTGTCTCTCTATATCCTCCATTATATATCTGGTAGCCAAAGAGATTCTTCAGCAATCGAAATCAGACCAAGTCTCTCCAACAGCTTCTCATCTTACTTCAAATAAAATGTAAAGTCCTCACCATCGTCTGCAAAGTTCGATTGTATTAGTCATCAAGTAATAAATACTTTACTTATTAAAGTATTTATTTATTAAAGTATTTATTATTTATTTGGGGAGTAATAAATCACTCCCCAAACTTACTGCCTTTAAACAAGAATAACCATTTTTCATCTCACACAGCTCCTGTGAGTCACGAATTATGGAGGGGCCTAGCTGGGCGGGTCTGACTCAGGGTCTCTCACGATTGTGGTCAAGATGTCAGCTGGGATGCAGCCACCTGAAGCTTACTCATGGGGCTGGCAAGGGGAAGTTGGCCACCAGCAGGAGACCTCAATTCCCCTGGGACTGTTGATTGTCATGGCTGACTTTCCCCATGTGAGTTATTCAACAGTGAGCAAGGCGGAACCCTCGTTGTCTTTATTGGAAGTCATACACCATTATTTCGACAGGATCCTATGGTTACATAGGTCACTCTATTCAGTGTGGGAAGGGACAGCACAATGGTGTGTGTAGCAGAGGTGGCTTTAGGAGGCCATCCTGGAGGCCACATTTCTAGATCCATTTTCAGTCCCTCTCTTCTTTTCTCACCCCTTACACCATCTCTCTGCTCTTTCACAAACATGGTATATACATCCTCTCCTCAGTCTTGCCTTAAACTGTTCTGACTGCCAGGATCACTCTTTCTGTAAATATCCACATGGCTCTCCCTCACTTGACTCAGGTCGCTTTGGAATAGGGACCTGGATCACTATTGTATCTACCCCAGTATCTAGAATAGTGCCTAATATAATAGGTACTCACTAGCTATTTTTGAATAAATGAATGATTAATAAGTTCCATATAACATCCAAATAAATTTCTCAGGCTATATAACCAAAAAGAGAATTTCTTTAAATTCATCCTTGACTCAGGCATTGTGAGTACTGTCTAGTTTAACAATATCAATAAAAAGAACTTCCATCCAATCACTAAATAAATTTCAAGGACACTCTTAGCTTAGGATAAGGAAGATTAAGTAAAAGCCTATAGGGAAAATATAAGAGAACAAGAAGAATTATGTATATTTGGTTTTGGTCTACAGTTATTTCTTCTTTACATGTAAGGAACAGGATTTAGAGTTTCAGTGAATTATTTAAGTAGAGTTAGGGAATCACTCACAATGTAGCAATCAATGAGAAAATGTGGGATTATGCACAATAACTTGTAGAATATAGAAGATGCTTAATTCTCCTATAATTTCACAATGATATTGTAAGTAATTTTTCTAATTATGATGAAGAAAACATCTAGGCAGAAATTAAGGACCCCCATGTAAGGGACAAGACAACTGAGCACATGTAACCTGTCATTAGTGGAGATCTGCCCTTTGAAGAAGTTACAGCGTTGGTGTCCTCTAATTAACCACTGGCTGGGTCTTTCCTCAAATTAACCTTTGGTTGAGTCTCTTAAGTCTTATATAGGAAAGCGTTTGCACATGGGCTAAGTGATTTTACACCAGTCCAAGAAGAAAACGTCCCTGAGGACATCCTAAAATTACATATTCATGTTCTTTCATCTTTTTAATAGAAAAACTAATATGTTGCTAGATTGAAGACATTAGATTTTTCTCTGCTGTCCTCTCACTTTAGTCTGAAGAGCATTTGCAATGATTTTGAACATCATGCTACCCTTGAGGGAAAACTGACTGAGATGTTTGGAAACCTCCGCTAAGTTTACAAAACATTAAGTTTCATGGTCATGTGTCTCATTGCGCATATCCCTTGCTTTTACCTGTTCTTGATAGGAACTGCTTAGGGCCTATTTGAGGCAATAAGGAGACCGGAATTTTCTTTTCCTAAATCAATTAAATTGAAGTAACTTCCTTGGGTTCCCTTCTGAGAAATGTAGTGCTGCTGGCTAATAGATCTTTGGAAGCCACTACCATTTCCTCCCTGACGGACAGTCTTGCTCACGTGGAGGTGGTTGCAGTAGTATTCACTTACACCAGACACATCAGTTCTATCGTCTCCAAAAAGTAAAAAGTAAGAAAAAAAGGGAGAGAAAAAAAGAAAAGAAGGCAGGAGGAGGAATGGACTAGAGAGAGAGAGAATACCAATTAATGAGAAGTAGTTCTTCAGAATTATGTAAGTCTAGTCCATCTTAGAAAGACTTCATTTAAAGTCATTTGCTTACTTGAATTTCAAAGGGACCTCACTTGAAAAGGCTGTCTCCTCCATGATGTAGAATGCTGCTAATCCAAGGACCTGGTTAGGATCAAACCACAGAATGTATTATAATACTTCTAATTTTGAATATCTTTCTCTAGGAGTTTTTTCTCCTTTCATATTCCCCAGTTGAGGCATTATGGAAAATGCTATTGCAAATGATAGGAGAAACTAAGATGGTTATAAACAGTAGCTTCTTTATCTATGACATTTTATAGGCAAATAATTTATTACTATTACTCTTCTGATTGAGTTTTGTATATTATTGTTGCCATAGACTGAATGTTTGCATCCTCCCACCAAATTCAAATGTTAAAACCCTAATTGCCAATGTAATAGTCTGAGGAGGTGGGGTCTTTGGGATGCAATTAAGTTTAGTTGAAGTCATTAGAGTGGACCTCCCATCATGGCATTAGTGTCCTTATAAGGAGAGGGGGACCACCACCCTCTGCCTTATGAAGAAACAGCAAGAAGGCAGCCATCTGAAAGCCAGGAAGGGGCCCTTACCAGGAAATAGTCTGCTGGCATCTTGATCTTGGACTTCCCAGCCTCCAGAACTGTGAGAAATAAGTATTTGTTGTTAAGCCACTCAGTGTATGGTATTTTGTTATCGCAGTTCGAACAAAGAAAATTTTCTTGGGCAGTGCTTGTAGAGTATTTGAAAACCACAATTTGTGTCTCTAGATCTCTAGTGTAGGCAAGAATTCAACATGATGACATAAAAATGATGTTTTAATAGTTTTACAGATTCTTATTTTATAAGGCCCTCATAAACTTAAAAATAGTCTTTAGCATAAACAGGGGTACAATGATTATAGTATTAAATTGTAAAATAATCTGATGGACGCAGTAACTGTAATTAATGACAATAATAGCTGTCCTCATTATCTATGATGAATATTTATAGACTGTTCACTGAATACATGGAATTTTGCTCCTAAGAAATCCCTTTATCACTGAGTCATTTCCTAAGATGAGCTGGGAGGTTTACCCAAATCCCTTCAGTGGGATTTTAAAAACACATGTATCTTCCCTTCAGGACTGCATATGCCTACCATTTCCCCATATCCATCATGAAATCTCTGTTCTGGTGACAGTGAGATGTGTCATATCCTTTAGTGTGTGTGGGTGGGAATAAAAGATTGAGAATAGGGGCACCTGGGTGGCTCAGTTGGTTAAGCGGCCGACTTCAGCTCAGGTCATGATCTCATGGTTCGTGGGTTCGAGCCCCGCTTCAGGCTCTGACCCGAAGCTCAGAGTCTGGAGCATGCTTCTGATATGTCTCCCTCTCTCTCTGGCCCTCCCCCGCTCACACTCTGTGTGTCTCTCTCTCTCAAAAATAAATAAACGTTAAAAAAATTAAAAAAAAAAGATTGAGAATAGGTTTCCACAATTAAAGGAACTGCTACTTTTGTCCATCTGTTCCAATATATCAGTTTTGGTCAGTTAGCTGATAAAGGAGTACCCCCTCCATCCAGTTCAGTCATGTGTAATGTGGTTTAATAAAGAGAGCACATGTATCCTGAGTCTTAAGATACAGGTTGATGGTAAAAACCCAGGTGATCGCCCCCTCTTAATAACAGCTGGATTGCTTCACCTTACCATCAGTTCATCTGGTCCAGAAAATAGATATTGTATTTTACATTGGTCTTAGAGAACCAAAATCAGGAAAGCAAATATCATGCGAAAAAATTCCTATCCTTCTTGAACACAGTTTGAACCTAAAGTTAATCCTTTTTGCAAATTGTATCCTTATACTCCTCTAACTCATTTCAGAAAAATTCCTTTTATTTTTTAATTTTTATACATAACTGGCAGTATGTATGCACACAACATCCTCAGAATCTACTCTAACCCTGTTATAATTATTCATAATCAAAGTTTCCAAAAAAAAAAAACATTGTGTATTGATTTGCCTTATAGGTTTTATGTTCTACCAACACCCTCAGAATTAATCAAAGAAAGCTGGAATAAGAAACACCAGAAATTCAAAATCATTAAGTTGACATATTTATTTTTACTCAGATGATAAATTGCGAAATATTTTCAAAGCAGAAACTCATAATATTTATATAATTACACAGTGTTTCAATCATTATTTACTATAGCCCAAATTAAAGGATTGTGTATCTAATTTATTGACTTGTATATTTAAAATGTGCTGTGGCATAAATTCCTTAGCACAGTATATTTTTATTTTATTTAAAATTTTTTTTAATGTTTATGTATTTTTGAGAGAGAGAGAGAGAGAGAGAACAAACATGGGAGGGGCAGAGAGAGAAGGAGACACAGAATCCAAAGCAGGCTCCAGGTTCTGAGCTGTCAGCACAGAACTGTCCCAGAGCTCAAACTCATAAACACCATGAGATCATGACCTGAGCCACAATTGGATGCTTAACCGACTGAGCCACCCAAGTGTCCCAGTGCAGCATATTTTTAAAGTTTATGTGAATGTTAGCATTGCCATGCAGCTGAAACTTTGGGTGGGTTCTCATCATCACCTGTGGGAGTCAGTGAAGTAGGTACCTAAGTCCAACCCCAGATCTCCCAGTTGCTAGTTACGGTCAAGTTACTGAATCCACTCTGTGCCTCAGTTTCCTTTCTGTAAAGTGAGGCTAATAATACTTCTTTCACTGCATTGTTAACTTCTCTACAACTGGCTTTACTTCATAATTGTATATTATTTGGGATGCTTTTTTTAATGAGTAAATAAATGGGGACAATCTCCTATTACTAATGTACAAATGGACTTTACATTAAAACCATTTTTCCCCACTGGCAAAGAAGTATCAAGAATTGATGGAATTAATTGAATGCTTTTCCCTTCTTTCTAAAATAAATACCCACTTTGATTTTAGTTCTAGTAAAAGTGAAGAATAATATATCGTCATTGTGAAAAACTTGAGAAAGACTGAAAAGTATAAAGAAAATAGAGGGGTGCCTGGGTGGCTCAGTCAGTTGAGCGTCTGGCTTCGGCTCAGGTCATGATCTCGTGGTTCGTGGGTTCAAGCCCTGCATCAGGCTCTGTGCTGATAGCTAGCTCAGAGCCTGGAGCCTGTCTTCAGATTCTGTGTCTCCCTCTCTCTCTCTGACCCTCCCTTGCTCACACCGTCTCTCTCTCTCAAAAATAAATAAAACATTTAAAAAATTAAAAAAAAAAAGAAAATAGAAATCACCCATAAGCCCATCATCTAGAGATATCCAATATTACATTTTAATATATTTTTAGTCCTTTTTAAATGCATATATATTTTTCTCTTACAAAATTGAGCTCATACTATATATCTTTTTTCATTTTGGTGTAACATCAGAAACATTTCCTATTGTCCTTAGTCATTGACAATATGATTTATAATCACTAGAGAATATTTCATTGTATAAATGACTATAATTTACTAAAATTTCCGCCATCATTACATTTTCTCTATTACAAATAGTGCTGCAGTGAAAAACACCAAACACAAATCTTTATGACTCTGGTGATCTGATGATCCTGAAAGATCCTAAAAGTGGAATTATTAGGTCAAAGGTGTAAATAAGTGACTCTTGGTTAATGAAGGATAAATTAATGTAGAACTCATATACAGAAGTTGTTTCTTTATATTGTTCTCTTTCCAAAGCCTTTCTGATTTGGATAATTAACAGCACAAAGGAAATATATTGTTAAGGGTACCCAAGGGAAAAAAATCCTTTATGGATCTTGGGTTCCCCTTGCAGTCACCTCTTTATACTGAGGCTTTCTCCCCTGACTGTACTCTAAATTAGTTGATTCTTCTAGACCTTAAATATGAATAAGGCTTATGTAACTTAATTATAATACAGTGGGTTGAATTTATTCTCAAATACTGTATTTAAAATGTGAGGGTGTGAAGGTTGTAGTGACATGTTTTAAAAGAACAGTGGTGGGGGCCGGGGTGGCACATGGGTGGCTCAGTTGGTTACATGCATGACTCTTGATTTCAGCTCAGGTCATGATCTCATGGTTTGTGAATTCGAGCCCTGCATCGGGTTCTGTGCTGACAGTATGGAGCCTGCTTGGGATTCTCTCTCCCCTTCTTTCTCTGCCCCTCCCCTGCTTGCATGCTCACTCTCAAAATAAATAAATAAACTTAAAAAAAGAAAAAAAGATCAGTAGGTACTTGTGCCTGGTCAGCCTAGTCCCTGAAAGTCTAGCCAGTCTTATCAAGAACCAGGACTACCTTCACGTGACTCCTTTAAAATGGGCTTGTTTTCAATCTGGGGCAGGCTCCTTCCAATTCTATAAAAGGAAAACATATGTGCACATACCAAATTCTACAGCTATTGGCAATCACTTTTCCACTCAGATGGGCCAGAATCCAGAATCCAGTTTTCTCAGGGTCTCAGGAGGGTGGTGGGGTGGGGCTCTGACATATTTCCCTCTTCTCTACTGGCAGCACTGCTAATCTTGCCTAGAGGGGAGAGGCTTGGGCTAGGATGTCCTTCCTTTCCTTCTCCCTGGGCCTGGGGCTAGCAGGGGTTGGCATCAGGGAGCTGTGTTCTTTGTGTAAATCCCACCAGTGTTGCCTCTGGGAGGGAGCATAGTGCATTTGGGTTAAGCAGTGTTCTCCGGTGCCATGCCACATGGCTCCTAATCCTAGTTTCACTACACTTGAATGTTATGCCCACTATGCCCACAGGCAAACTGCCTAACCCACTAGCCACATTGTGTCTCTATTTCCCCATTCTTGCAAGAGAGATCATGTTCTGAGGATGAAACAAGATAAAGCACATAAGGCATATAGAACAGTGCCTGCTGTTAATAAATGCTCGATAAAAGCCAACTTATTTTTTTCTTTTAATTTTTTTTATTGTTTATTTTTGAGAGAGAGAGAGACAGAGCATGAGCAGGGGAGAGGCACAGAGAGAGGGAGACACAGAATCTGAAGCAGGGTCCAGGCTCTGAGCTGTCAGCACAGAACCCGACACAGAGCTTGAACCCATGAACCGTGAGAGCATGGCCTGAGCCGAAGTTGGACGTTTAACCGACTGAGCCACCCAGGTGCCCCAAAAGCCAACTTCTTAATTTCAGAAGAACCTATTCTTAGTTTTAGCTTCAGAAATATAAACAATCTGAAATCAAGTGTATATGTCTTAATCCATGCACTCATGCATACATTCGTTTAGCAGTGCTGCACTATGCTTAGTGCTGAGATAAACGAAGGTAAGACAAAAAAAAAAAAGTGAGATTGTGTGTAGAGAATTGAATATGGTGCTTGCACTCAATACATGACACTGTGATTGTTACACAATTATAAATAATGTGTTATAAATAGAGAATTGTGGTTATAGGCACTGTGAGTTAAGAATTGTCCTCCATCACAACTTATTTTATTTTATTTTATTTTATTTTATTTTATTTTAAAGTTTATTTATTTATTTTTGAGAGGGAGAGAGAAAAGCAGAGAGATGACTGTGGGAACATGACCTAAACCAATATCAAGAGTCATACACTTAACCAACAGAGCCACACAGGTTCCCCAAGATGCAGACTATCTTAGCACCACTGAATCCACACGTCTCTAGGTCCAAGTTTGTTCTAAAATAAGTTTTGATGTAGGGGTACCTGGGTGGCTCAGTCGGTTAAGTGGCCAACTCTTGATTTTGGCTCAAGTCATGATCTCACAGTTCATGGGTTCAAGCCCTGCGTCGGGCTCTACGCTAGCAGTGCAGAGCCTGCTTGGGATTCTCCCCTTCTTTGTCCCTCCCCCACTCACTCTCCCTCTCTCTCTCAAAATAAATAAACTTAAAAATAAAAAAAGAAACCTCTGCATTTTAATGCTTATTCTCTGGTCTAAATATTAAGATACAACGTACATTTCAACCAAGTTGATGAACTTCAGGCCTGGGGAAAATCTCTGTGTTTGACAAAGATATGCGATGTTTTATTGAAAGAATATACTTATTTGTTGCCATACTCGGTTTGCAAGTCATTTATGCAGGTAAACCATCGGGTATGGTGAGGAGGGGAAAAGGAGAGAAAAAAGTCCTCTGTTGGGGATATTCCCCACAGGATTAATGTGCTTTCTACAATAACTGTGAATGGAAAGTGAAAAGTCAGAACAGCATTATGGAACATAGCAGACATATGAGAATGACCAATATATTGCTAGCTTATATTCTCTGATGGAAATTCACATGGCGAAAGAAGAAAAGATGATCTGATCTAGCCTCAGTATGAATTCAACTAAAAGCTAGAAATATTCATTTTTCCTCAAGAACATAAAAGTGGTTATCTACTCAAATAGGGGCTATATAATTGCTTTGGTATTAAAATCTGAAGGTGAGGTAAGATTGGTCAAAACCTATCCAGTAGAAATTTTGAAAACGTGGTATTTATAAGGCTGAATTTCAAAACAGATTGCTGATAGATTTGGCCACAGATTAAAGGGGTTATTGGATATTTTAATTCCATTACACACCCATCAAAAATTATTCTCAAATTTTATCTTTGATTCTTGTATTTATTACATATTGTAACATTAGCCAGGAACCATATTTTCAGCAAAACTAACATAAAGACGGCAGAATTGTATCTCCATATCAAGGTGGAGCATATTGCTCTCAGCTCTTATATGAGATCTTCATTATCATATGTTTGCTCAAGCCAATAGGACTTTTGTAGTCCAATCCTTCTGACCTTTTGACACAACCTATCAACTGTTTTGATTGATGTGCTGTTCCTGTCGAAGAGAACAGAATCTTCTGCCAAGTTAAGCAACACCCTCTCTTCCTCCATGATCACCACTCAGGCACTTGGAATGGACCTCATGCTAATTGCCAGAGGCCTTTTCATTAAATACATTTTTATTGGTACATTTTGGTTTATATTATATTATACTTTTACCTCTTTTCCCAAGTGTTCATTATGCAAGTCACATTACAGATTTTAAAATATTTGTGGGGCGCATGGGCAGCTCAGTCGGTTAAGCATCTGACTTCGGCTCAGGTCATGATCTTGCGGTGTTTGAATTCAAGTCCCGTGTTGGGCTCTGTGCTGACAGCTCAGAGCCTGGAGCTGCTTCAGATTCTGTGTCTCCCTCTTTCTCTGTCCCTCCCCCACTCATGCTCTGCCTCTTTCAAAAATAAACAATAAAACATTTAAAAATAAATAAATATTTTCTACATTCTAACCTAATATTTGATGCTAAAATCCTCTTTGTCTATAGTTATGATTTTTTTTATTTTTTTATTTTTTTATTTTTTAATGTTTATTTATTTTTGAGAGAGAGAGACAAAGTGCAAGTTGGGGAGGGGCAGAGAGAGAGGGAGACACAGAATCCGAAGCAGGCTCAAGGTTCTGAGCTGTCAGAACCTGACACAGGGCTCAAACTCACAAACTGCGAGATTATGACCCAAACCAAAGTCGGATGCTTAACCGACTGAGCCCCCCAGGTGCCCCTATAGCCATGATTATTAAACTACAGTGCCTCTTGAATGTAACTATTTATTCATATTTTATTCCAAACTTATTTATAATTTTAAAAATAATAATTGTAACTTATGAATACATACTCAGTGTTTAATTATTTACACATGTAATCTGATTGTGTCATCATGATAACAGTTCCTGAAAAGGTACTAAGTTTCAGATAGCAGGAGATGGAAATGAGACGTAAACACATGCCTGAAAGCCTCAATGCCAAGGAATTTCATATTATGGTTACTGCAATCACCTCCTTGCTGTTCCAACTAAAGGCAAAAGTATTTGCCAAATCTAAATCTGTCAGAGTTTTTCAACAATGGACTGCTGATGATGCTCCTTCTACAGCCAAATAGTTATTAATCACTAACTGACATTCCAAGTCCACTGGTTTCAGTACAGAGTTTTCATTGGATGAGCCATTTTCTTACATTTCATTGAAGTAAGTTTTTAGGGTCCTGATGATAATAAAACCAGACAAAAAACTCATGGGAAGTCTTCACAAAACGTTGCATTGTTTTCAAGACTAAGTAAAGGTAAAAAAAGAAAATTGAAGCTTAACTACTGTTGTCACCTTCTTTGGCTAACACATATACTGCAAGGTGCATGTACTCTATGACATCTTTATTCACTTACTTCTTTATCCAATACTGATATGTAGACCCCTACTCTAATGTTTGGCACTATATTAAAGTCTGGGGATGTCTTGATGAGCAAGATAACTCCAGAGAGCTCAGAGTTTATGCAAAAGGACTCACTAGGGCTTGAATATAAATTGCAGATTCCTGAGCTCCACCCTCACTAATTTAGATTCTATAGATATGGGGAGGGACCAAATATGGTTTTGTTTTGCTGACTGCTCCAAAGACAACAGGAATCTGGATAACCTCTTGAGAAAAGAATGCATTTTGATGTCTATTCTTCCACGGCCTCCCAAGAGAAGGGACAAAATTTGTTCCTAATGACCACCGGATTAGCATTATGGAATCTGAATAAATAAAGCTTTCAAAATTGGAATTTCAAAATCAGAACCAATGCAGGGCACAGTAAACAGTTTGTAAGGCCAATTGCAACAGGGGCATTGGGTACAAGAAAAATAGATCAATAATTTCAAAGGTGTCCCCACAAACTAAAATGTGGTACAAATTAAGACTGACCAAAAAATGCTTGTGTTCTTTTTTGAAATCATGTTTGATGCTTAATGTAAAGCTTACATGGTGTTAAATTAGTATGGAAAGTGCCCATAGTGATGGAAAAATTAAAGCACTCTTGACAAGAAGCATACTTTTGAATGAATCAGGTCATTGAAGGTTATTAAAGCTTGTACTGGGTAAGGTTGATGTCGTGTTAGGGTAAACATTTATCACAGTTGTTGCCCAAACATATTTTGGAGCCCACATCAAACAAAATGGGTACTTCAAAGGACTAGCTAAGACCAGAAATAGGTAAAGTTAATGATTATGCAAATGTGAACCTTTGGTTTCCAGAGGTGAAACAGTATATTCAGTACCTGTGTCTCTCTGGCCTATTTTACTCTCCACTACTTGACTAAAAATCCTTGATTATATTTTTATATATACCTGAAACTCACAGTTAGTTTTATTTTCTTGTTTGGTTTTGGTTTAAGTTTTATTCTTTGTTTTGTGTATATGTGTTTTAAGAAAAAGAAAGTGTACAATTTGGTATTTGGTGACAAAAATAGTATTTACAATTTTATACTGAGAGATAATTGAATAGTTTTTGCCACCTGAATTAACTTCAATCTCCAAATAATTCTTGGTCAAAGATGACTGAATGGACATCTTTGTAGTTATAGGGCATTTACAAATTCAGAAACATTTAGTGAGAAGAAACAAAGTACATGAATAAATTTTGTGCAATCTTGGAAGATGACCTTGAAACCTAACATATTAGTAAAATAAACTAGTAAACGGGTACCTGGGCGGCGTAGAGTCTGATGAGGGGCTCTATTCCACGACCCTGGGATCATGACCTGAGCCAAAATCGAGTAGGATGCCCAAACAATTGAGCCACCCAGGTGCCCCTACAATTTTATTCTAATAAGTATTTTTATATGAAATTATTTGGTTGTAGTTTCTTATTGACATACAAGAAAAGTAACAGTAAAGAAAATAGGCATAATATCTAGCTTCTGAAGTTATTTTATACATTAAACCATCTTTAGGGAAATGCTTTTCAGATTTTAACATGAACACGACAACTTGGGGATATTGTTGAAATGAAGATTCTGGATTCGGTGACTCTGGGTTAGAGATCTTAGATCAGATCCTCCATTTCTAACACACTCCCAAGTGATGCTAATGACAATGGTCTTAGGACAACACTTTCAAGTAGCAAGGCTTTAGGTAAAGAATCTTAACTACTATAATTGACTACAGCATCAGAAAAAAAACTAAGTTCCTCTTGCCCATAACTCTGGTATAATAGTGTGGGCAGTATCACTGGATTTCATTCTTGTCAGATTCTTGAGATTCTTTTTGGAATAATGGTGGTAGCATGATGAGTGAGGCAGAAGTGAGGGCAGAGGGTGATTGAAAGGATTCATAATAACTGGTTAATTGATGAAATCCACACAATCGTTATTAACAAACATCAATTAGTGGATTGGTTTCTATGAATATTTCTAGAATATCACTGAAAGACCACTTTTGATTTTATTCAGCTCAATAGACCGAATCATAATGATTCAGGTCTGGACATGGATGAAATTCTTATAAAATCTGCAGTTAAGATGAGTTTGGAGGGAACCCAAGATAATAAATGATGACCAAGTGGACTGTAAACCACAAAGTGTGATTCAAATAAGTTAGTGTTTGGGGGGGTATGTTTTAAGATTGAGAAATTTTAACTATAGTTATGAAAAATATATACCCAAATGACTCTGGTAAGGATAAACTTCCCATGAAAAAAGGTAATAGGGGCAAATGTAGGCCTTCCGCTAGTTCAAACAATAGCCAGATGCTGTATGTGGAAAGTATGCCATCCCAGGAGTAAGGGATTCTCTGCTCTTCTAGCCCCAGCTCTGTGGGCATCTAGCTATATGGCAATCAGCTGTTTACTTCCCTTTTTATGTTAATGTTTTTTTAATATTAATAAACAGTAAAAAAAAAACCTGGTTTTTTAAAATTTGTATTTATTTATTTTTTGAGAGAGTGTGTGAGCATAAGCAGGGGAGGGGCAGAGAGAGACGGAGAGAGAAAATCCTAAGCAGGCTCCACGTTCAGTGCAGATTCCCATAAGGGGCTTGATCTCATGACCTGAGCTGAAATCGAGAGTCAGGCACCCTCATACCCTAGTTTTGTTTAAAAGGCTCTAAATTCTATATAGTTCAATAAGCACAGATGAGGGAGGCATGGCCTCACCACAGTTCATGTGAGAAAGACTGGAGAATTTTAGTTGACAGGGCTCGAGTGCATAAGTCTGTTTTGTGCTTTTGAAGAGAAGTGAATAGAAGGAAACCTCAAGAGAATATGAGTCAGAGCTCTCTCAAGAGTGTTTGTCAGAACCATGATGTGGGGGCTAAAAAGGCTAGTGTGATCTCAAAAAGAGAAACAGCATAATGTAAAGGCAGAGTTGACAATGAAAGACAAGATAATCTTGCCTTTGCCTGCTCCGACTGAACATTTTCCAGAATTGTTTCAGCACTGTGCCCTACACGTTTAAAGACTCAACAATAAACCTGTGTTTTGAGGACAGGGAGAGAAGGAATTGGAGTCCATCATCTGAAGGAAGGATGAAAACAATTTGAAGTTTTAACAAAAAGAAAAGATTTGGTAGTGGCACACGTGTGTGTGTGTGTGTGTGTGTGTGTGTGTGTGTGTGTGTAAAAGAGGGTGGATGAAGTGTTTCATACTTTATTTTCAAATATTTGAAGGATATTGAGGTAGGTAGGATTGGATTTGTCCTTTGTGAACATAGGGAAATACTCTAGAACCTTGGAGTTAGAAAGCATAAAGAGAATAATGTCAGGAGCTATCTATACCAGCCTATGTGTGCAGAAGTGAACTGACTTTCTCTGTCCTTGGTGGACATTTAATGAGAGTCTAGGAATGTTGTAGAGGAGTTTTTCTTTTTTTCTTTTTTAATGTTTATTTATTTTTGAGAGAGAGTCAGAGATACAGCATGAGTGGGGGAAGGGTGGAGAGAAAGGGGGACAAAGAATCTGAAGCAGGCTCCAGGTTCTGAGCTGTTAGCACAGAGCGCCATGTAGGGCTCAATCACAGACCGTGAGATCATGACCTGACCTGAAGTCGGATGCTCAACCGACTGAGCCACCCAGGTGCCCCTGCTGTGGAGGAGTTTGAAGCATTGGATTGAGCAGGTTCTTCTTTTCTTTGTTCATCCATTCATTCATCCAGTCCTTTGTGTGAATAAGGACCCTGCCATTATACCATCCGAGTGAAAAATTTAGTAGGAAAAAAAAAAACCTGTTTTCACAATTTAGTTCACTCCATTTAGTTCAAAGGGCAGAAATAACACAAAGGTACTCAATTAGTGTGGCTTATTAAATTTATCTCTTAAAATGATTAATGCTGGATAGTTTTGCATAAGAAGTAGCCTTTGGTTTTATGGAAATTCTGGGTGAGTAATTTTTGTTGCTTATTACCTGCAACCTGTTAAAATTCAACTAGAGTCGATAGAGAGGCAGGTGCTGGGAAAGTACCCAGAGATTATTCCCTGAAAAAGAGCTCCTGAAGATGAACAATTCAAGGGCAGACTTTTCTTCTTATACATAGCAGAATGCCCCTCCCCCACCTGTTCTCTCTCTCTCTCTCTCTCTCTCTCTCTCTCTCTCTCTCTCTCTCTCAAAATAAATTTTAAAAAATAATAAAACTAGGAGCATCTGGGTGGCTCAGTCAGTTAAGCGTCCGACTTCAGCTCCGATCATGATCTCACAGTTTGTGCATTCAAGCCCTGTGCCAGGCTCTGTGCCGACAGCTTGGAGCCTGGAGCTTGCTTCAAATTCTGTGTCTCCCACTCTCTGCTCCTCCCCCACTCATGCTCTGTCCCTCTCTCTCAAAAATAAAATAAACATAAAAAAATTGTTTTTAAATAACATAAATTAAAACATAAGCAGGGATCATCCTTTTTAGTTTAATTACCAAATAATCCCTTGAAACTTTTAAAATGATTTGTTTTTCTGCTTAAGCAAAAGGGGGTGCATACGTTTAAAAAAATAACTGGCTAACTCAAAACAGGAAAACTGACAGGTTTGTTTTACTTTTGTTTGAAAAAATCTAATTTCATATAATATCTTCTTTTACAAAGCCACATTTAAAATACCACAAAATAGTCCTCGATGTTTTTTCAGTGGTATGTATGTATGTGTAGAATATATACACCGGAAGGTGCATTAAGCACGTATGTACACCTCAGGGCAGCGCTGCCCAAGGGAACAGTCTGCAATGCTGAAGTGTCCTGTATGCAAGCCAGCTACTGGGTGCCTACGGCTGCTGTGCATTTGAAACGTGACTAGCGCAACTAAAGAAATATTAAACCTTTAGAGAAAATCTGACAAAAGAGGGAGAAGCCACATATACTGAAAACTATAAAACTTATAGTTAATAAAACTTATTATGAGAGAAATGAAAAGGTAAGCCACAGATGGGTGTAAAATATTTGCAAAGCACATATCTGATAAAGGGCTTATATTTTAAGTATGTAAAGAACTCTCAAAACTCAAAAAGAATGTGACTTATTAATGAAATGGGCAAAATATATGGACAAACGCTTTATCAAAGTGATATCAAAGAAACACATGAAAAGACACACAACATCATTATGCAATTGGGAAATGCGATTTACAACCATAATAGACCATCCCAACACACCATTTGAATGTCTAGAATTATAAAGACTGACCATACCAAGTTTTATTGACGATATAGAGAAACTCTCACATACAATGGACGGGAATGTAAAATACTACAATCACTGTGGAAAGCAATTTGGTGGCCTCTTTATAAGTTAAGCACGCACCTGCCATGTGATCTAGTTAGTCCATTTCTACATAATTACTCAAAAGTAATGAATGAAAGCAAATGCTCATACAATGACTTATACATGAATGTTCATAGCAGCTTTATTTATAATGGCTCAAAATTGGAAACAACCCACATGCTCATCTGTGAATTAGCAAATGGTGGTGAATCCATGTAAGAATACTATTCAACAATTTGAAAATGAAGTGGTGACACATATGCCTTTTTGAATGAATCTCAAAATAATTATGTCGAATGAAAAATGAATAGAAAAATAATATACACGTATTTATTATACATTTATAATAAATAATATACTTATTTATTATTATATTAGTGATCTTAAAAAATCAATGGAACAGAGGAAGGGGAAGGGATGCAAGAAAGGGCAATGGATGCTGCTAATTATTGTGTCCAGACTAGCATGAGAAGCAGAGAGAACAAAAGCAACTGAGAAAAGGTAGTCAAGTTAGCTGCGTTGAAGCCTGCTGTCCCTTCTTGATATTTTTCTAAGTCTACTTTGCATTTCATTCCTTGCCATCTCTCTAAGGATTCTTTTCTGATTCTACCATACCTTACTCCAAACAATCTCTCTACTTAGAACTCACACAATTTGTCATCAGGGACCTTATACTTACCACCCAGTGTTGAATGTTTGTTATTTTAATGAGCTTGTATGTCATTTCCTGTACCAGAGTGCAAGCTACTTGAGGGAAATGTCTGAATCTGATTCACTCTTCCACACCGCAGAACTTAACACTGCCTGCCCTCCCGTAGGCTCCTAGTGAATATTCTTAATTTCTAGTCTGACGGTGTAACTGGGTTCAGTATCTGGTGAATATTTGACAATCAGCAAATATTCCACATTCACCAGATGATCCCTTTTTCCATTACATGGGGGAGCACTCCTCGGCAGTCTAATGTGCCTACAGACTAGCACTTTGAACCTTGAGCACCCTTCAGCAGAACATCACAAAATCATTTCTACGGTAGTTTACTAGAGTTGGCAATCTGAAATTTCCTTGTTTGGGTACTTCCCAACCTTGATGCTTAGAAGCCATTGGCCTGCAGTTTCAAATTTAAATAACATTGTTTTTCCTTTGATTCATGGCTTCTATAAACAGTGTTAAATATAGAATAATAAATATGAATCAGTTATGTATGCTTCAGGGTTTCCCCTTCAATAACTACACTGCTATTTGATTGCCTTGCTGGAAGCCACATATTAACCATGTATTAGCCTTCCGTCACTGAGTTAGAAGAGTTCACATTGCTACTGATGTAATGTTGCTCTCAGATGTTGGCAGACTCAACCTCACTCCATTTAAAGATTAACCAAATGATCTGACTACATATTTATTATTATCTTGGAAAATCTTAATTGGGATGTTTCTTTATATCAGGCTTTTTTGTAATGTAATTTTATCACAAACTTTACTATGCTTAAAATGAAAAACTCTTCTTTTCCTACATATTTATAAGTGGCAAGATACAGTGCAGCCCCCTTTGTAAATGGCAGTTTTAGAAAAAATGTGAGTTTGCATTTAGAAACTTAATAACAGTTTTCAAGGTATAACTAATGATATACAAATACTGTACAACCAGAAAAACATCACTTCATTCTGTTGAAGGCAGAAAAGGTTATAAATTAGTTTAAAAGTAATTTTCCTACTCTCATCCCACTAAGAAACATGCTCTCAGGTTTGTGCTCGGAGGGTTAAATTATACAATGAACTGAGAACTGATCATTGGACACATTTGCAAACTCTTTTTAAATATATTGAATAAATACTATACCAAGTAAGATAGTAATAAGTCTGAATATATTAAAATATTTAAAGGAAAAATAGCTCAGAAGAGAGCTAGGACAACAATGGAATTAAGAAGAATGTCATGGGGCGCCTGGGTGGCTCAGTTGGTTAAATGTCTGACTTCGGCTGAGGTCATGATCTCGATGTCAGTGAGTTCGAGCCCCATGTCAGGCTCTGTGCTGACGGCTCAGAGCCTGGAGCCTGCTTCGGATTTTGTGTCTCCCTCTCTCTCTGCCCCTCCCCTGCTCACAGTCTGTCTCTCTCTCTCTCTCTCTCTCTCAAAAATAAACAAACATTAAAAAAAAGAAAAATGCCCTAAAAAGGGCACTGGCAGTGGCTACCCAAGCAGTTTTCAGAGAATAAGTTATGCTGACCCAACAGTAAAATCTGTCCATGTCCTTTTATTCATTCAGTCACAATAATTTATTGAATACCTACTATGTTGCAGCCTCTGTTCAGGTTCTGCAAATGCAACAGTGGAAGAAAAAACAAAAACAAAAACAAAAAAACCCAGACACCAAACTGTGGCTTCATAGAGCTTATGTTCTAATGGGGACATGAAAACTTTGATTCTTCCAAATGCCTCCCCAGGTTCTGAGCCCAAGGCCACCATGCAACCTCCTATGTTTAAAACTGATTTTGATGCAGTTTATCCAGGAGAAAGTAAGTCCAGGTAGCTTATCCAGATATCCTTGATAGCTTTATTTCTCATGTAGTAGCTACCACTTTCCGAACTACTAAAGTGAGCTGATCCCAATCTTACTCTAACTGATCTCTAAGCCCATTAACTATATGCTATTCAACAACCCAGTGAATAACAATCACATCTCTATAGCAGTGGTTTTTAGAAAAGTAAAGTGTTGAGAGTTTTTGTAAGAATCATTTAGAAAGCTTTTCTAAAATACCTGCATGTTCTCCTCTTTCCTCCTCCATGATCTTCTCCACCACGGTGGTAGTTCATTAGAAATGTATATTCTTGTGTCTTGCAGTCCACAAAGAGACTTCCATTTTTTAAAAGGACTTCCTATATGTTGGACACTGGGTTGGACACTTTATATCATCATAATCATACTTACATAGAAATTAATGTGTGCCAGGCACACTATTCTAAGCACTTTACACATGTTGATTGGTTTAATCCTTGAAACAACTTGGTGAGATAGGAGCTATTATTATTTACCCTTTCTGGTTGAATAAACTAAGCCTTAAAAATTTTAGGTGATTTCCCAAGGTCACACACCTAGTAAGTAGGAGAGGCAGGATTTGAACTCAATCAAGGCTGTCTCTAGAGTTCTTGCTCTCTGTCACTAGCTGCCCTGCCTCTTATTATTGTATCATTTCATGTAATCCTCTTAGCAGTTCTGTAAAATTAGCCATTATTTTCTCCATATCACATATAGGGAAATGGAAAATCAGACAGAAAACCTTTTCAAATGTAATTCTAAGAAGTTGTGGAGATGGGATTTGAACCCAAGTAAGTTTACATCCAAAGGATGTATTTAGCATTCTTGCTTTTCTATCAGTCTCATGTGAATTAACTCAGTATGTCAACTCTTGTAACTTAAATAAATTCTGGGCACTGATAAGATTAAGTCTGTGGACATGCAAGGCTGTGTGTTATATGGAATTTGTACCAGTAACTTGGAGCATTGAGTGCATCCTTAAATCAACTTTGTAAATTTCAACTTGTTATTGTTGTTACAGGTGGGTATTATTAACAATGAAATAATGTGGTAGCTTTCTTTTTTAACTATGTATTCTTTATAGGTAAATACTAAACTCTTGTTTTTCTAAGGCTGGAAAAGTGCTTGAATATAACTTTTAAATGTGAAGCGTTCTTAAATTTTGCAACATGAAGCAAAATTGAAAGATTTAGTATTCTAGGGGCAACTGGGTGGCTCAGTTTGTTAAGCATCTGACTTGATTTCCATTCAGGTCATGATCTCATGGTTCATAAATTCGAGCCTTGTGTTGTCAGCACAGAGCCTGCTTGGGATTTTTTCTGTCCCTCTCTCTCTCTCTCTCTTCCCCTCCTCCCCCCAAATAAATAAATGAACATAAAAAAAAGATTTAGTATTCTAGCCATCATAAAGCAATTGCTCAAGATTGCTCCCTGTAGTAAACAATTAGAAAACTGGATAAAACACCAGAAACAATGATTTCTGGACATGGGACAATAGGCAATGTAGAACTGTGATCTGGAAGCGAAGGGTCCCAAATGAGGTGAGCCTTACAATTGTCCAGGCTTTCTGCTTGGAAGTAATTTCTGGATTGTGTTGCAGGGGCAAGAAATGTAAACAGAGCCTAGAAGTTATATTTGAGGAAAGATTGGAAATTTTTCTGGGGAAGCCAAAGTGGCTAGGATTTGTGGGGAGAGTACCCAAAAGGAGAAAAATATGTAGAAAAAGACAGTTTCAGTAATCTGCATATAGGCCACCTTGAGCTTCTGGCTGAAACTCAGTCTGCAAATACATGGAGGGAACTCCAATGCCTTGAGCAAGAACACTTTCATGGAAAAAAAAAAACTAATAGCAGGGAGCTATAGGCTAAAGAATTTTCAGGTTAACATCAGGCGAGAATCATTCAAGTTCCCCTCTCTCCCCAGCCATAGTGGAGAAACTTTTTGAATCAATATTATTACAATACACCGGCAATAACCCCTTTTACAGCAGTGTATGAAAACATGAAATACTGAAGGATAAATTCATCAAAATATATGTAAGAACTATGCAATAAAGACTATAAACACTGCTGAAAGAAATTAAAGAACACCTAAATAAATGGACAGGTATACTGTGTTCATGAACTGGAAGACTCAAGATTATACAAATGTCAATTCTCCCCAAATTGATTTTAATCTATAAATTCAATACAATCCTAGAGAAAATTCCAGCAAGAATTATTCGTAGTCATTGGCAAGTTGATTCTAAAATGTTTATAGAAATTAAGGATATAGAATTTTCAAAACAATTTTGTAAAAGTATATCAAAGTTGGTGGAGTTATATTACCTGATTTTAAGGCTTACTATAAAGCTACAATAAACAAAATTGTGTGGTATTGGTATGAAAGTTGATACATCAGTCAGCGGAACAGAATAGAAAATCCAAAAATAGATGCACAAATATATGGTCAGTTGATTTATGACAAAATGCCAAGGCAATTTAATGAGAAAATAATCATTTGTTAAAGGTAAATATAACAACCAGATACCAATATAGAAAAAAAAAATCCTTATCTGACATCATACCCCAAAAATTAACTGAAAGTGAATCATAGACCTAAGTATAAAACTAAAACTATAAAATTCTTAGAAAGAGAAATACAAGAAACTTTTGTGACCTCAAGGTTGACAAAAAATTTTTTACAGAGAAAACAGAAATCATAAACCTAAAAGAAGAATACACTGAGGAATTTCAATTCACACAACCCTCCCGCCAACCCCCAAACCAACAACTTCTGCCCTTCAAAAGAAACCACTAAGAAAATAAAATAGCAAGTCCCTGGAAAAAATATTCACAATTCATATAACTTCTAAAGAACTTGTATCTAGAACACATAAAGAAAATTTACACCTCAATAATAAGAATACAAACAATACAATTTAAAAATTAAAAGCTTTGAACTGAAATAACACAAAAGATATTCTGAATGGCCAATAATCATATGGAAAAATGCTCAATATCATGAGCCATTTGACAAATGCAAATTAAAACCACAGTGATAGACCACTTCTCCCACTAGAATGGTTAAAATTAAAACTATAGACAATACCAAGAATGTAGAGCAAGTAGAATGCTCATACTTTGCTAGTGGGAATGTAAAATGCTATAGCCACTTTGAGATACACTTTAGCCATTTCTTACAAAATCAAATGTGTCCTTCATTACCATATGGACAATGGAAAATAGAAATTCCAAATGAAATGAAAACTTATGTCCACATACCCACAAAGTCACACATAAATGTTCATTTCAGCTTTATGATGGATATCATAGCCCCAAATTTGAAATACCCCAAAGGCTCATCAACAGGTTAATGGATAAATAAATTGTGGCATATCTCAAAAATACATAGAAAGAAAAAGTTTCAAAAACATTATGCTGAACAAAAAAAAAAAAGACACAAAATAATAAATACTGTATTGGTCCATTTATATGAAACTCTCAAAAAATATATGTAAAATATTTTCATTAAAAGTGGATTAGTAAGGTCGCCTGGGTGGCTTGGGATTCTCTCTCTCTCTCTCTCTCTCTCTCTCTCTCTCTCTCTCCCCCCAACTGGCACACACTTGCATGTGTATGCTCTCTCTCTCTCAAAATAAATACATGAATTAAAAAAAAAAGTGGATTAGTAGTAACTGGTACCAGAGATGGGAAGGTGATGGAAATGTTCTCTCTCTTTTATTCATTTGTTTATTTATTTGTTTATTTTCAGTGCTGAGAATTTTTTTTCTTTCCAGGATTTTATTTAAATTCAAGTTAGTTAACATATAGTGTAGTAGTGGTTTCAGGGGCAGAATTTAGTGATTTGTCATTTACATAAAATACCAAGTGCTCATCCCAACAAGTGCCCTCCTTAATGCCCATCACCCATTTAGCCCATACTCCCACCCAACCCCCCTCCAACAAACCTCAGTTTGTTCTCGTATGGTTTGCTTCTCTTTCTGTTTTTATCTTATTTTATTTTTCCTTCCCCTCCCCTATGTTCATCTGTTTTGTTTCTTAAATTCCACATATTAGTAAATCATGGTGTTTGTCTTTGCTTAGAAACTTTTCAATAGGTAGGCATTTACAAAGCCACTGTTATGTCTAGTGAAAAGTGGGTTCATAACTGAGTCAAAGTGACTCTGCTTCCAATAACAAATTGTTTGCTTCAATTTTCTTGCACTTTTCACAGGCCCAGCTTACCCTTCTACTTTGTTAGGGCTTTTCCTTACCAGCTCCTACCCTTATAATTTCCTAGCTTCTTCCTGGGGAAAATATTTACCACTGAGGAGGACTGTTTCATCTGACAATCCAGTTAGATTTCCCTCTCTTTACTGTTTTCCTGTATGCTTCTTTGATCTGGTTTTTTGCATGCTTGCTTTTTTTTTTTTTTTCCTAGATTAGACTTAAACTGGAAGGAGGGAATTGAATTGTACTCTTCTTAAAAGCTTCTGACTACACATTAGATCTGGGTCAGCAAATAGCTCTGGGGCCAGATAAGATTTCAAAATAGGCCCACCAACTGTTTTATAGTAAAGTTTTACTGAACCATAGCCACACCCATCTGTTTATGTATCGTCTAAGGCTGTTTTCACGCTGCAGAGCTGAGCAATTGCCCCTGACACCACTGGCCCCAAAGCCCAAAGAAATGTTCTGTCATTGAGTTTTGCCAAAACTCATAAAAGTGTACTGTCAAAAAGTATTTCTTCTGTGAGTTTGACTATTTTAGATTTGTCCTGTAAGTGGTATCATATATTATATGTCCTTTTGTATTAGGCTTATTTCACTTAGTATGTCTTTCAGTTTCATCCATGTTGTTGCAAATGGCAGGATTTCCTTTTTTAAGGCTGAAAATCGGGGCACCTGCAAGGCTCAGTCAGTTGAGCATCTGACTTCAGCTCAGGACATGATCTCACGGCTTGTGGGTTCGAGCCCTGCATTGGGCTCTCTGCTGACAGCTTGGAGCCTGGAGCCTGTTTCGAATTCTGTGTCTCCCTCTCTCTCTGCCTCTCCCCCACTCATGCTCCCTCTCTCTCTCTCAAAAATAGATAAACATTAAAAAAAATTTTTAAAGGATGAAAATTGTTCAATTGTATGCATATCCCATTGTATGCATATATGCATAATTTTTTTATCCATCCATCCATCAGTGCATGTTTTCATCGCTTCCGTGTCTTGGCTATTGTGAATAATGATGCAGTGAACAGGGGAGTGCTAAGTTCTCTTCAAGATCCTGATATCAATTCCTTTAGATATACAGTAAAACCATTGATTTCGAGTAACTTGTTCTGTGAGCGTTCTGAAAGATGAGCAAACATTTCTAATAACTTTAACTTGACAAACAAGCGATGTCTTGCAATATGAGTAGTACATGACGCCAAACGTCACATGATCACAACTGAGCCAATGGTTCTTCTCCTTCTTGCTGCGGGAATGTGAGTGATTGTCCCCCATGCTTGGATGCTCCATCTCAGGCCATGGTGTTTGGCAGGAATCAGTGATTTTTCAGAACGTTGGAAGGTGCCCACAATTGGCACTAGTGTATTTTTTGTCACTTCAAAACACCTTTGCTTTTTCATACAAAAGAAAGCTCGGAAATGCTTTGCTTCATTCTAAGTCAGGCTGCCTGCATAGATAGACCCTTTTCTCTGTTGCCTTATTGCCAGTTACATTAAATACAGTATATGAGAAGAGCTTATTAATACTGTACTGTAGTCAACATCCGTGTGAGCGTATACAATGGCCCCCATGCAGAAAAAGGTTGAAAAGAAAGGAGGTAAAAAAAAGGAGATGATTATGGTGTAAGTTAAGAAGGAAATCATCAAGAAAGTATGCACGAGGTATGCAAGTGGCCGAAACTGTAAAATTTTATAAGAAGTCTACATCTGTATCTTGTCTGCAAAGGAGCAGGAGAGAAAGGTGGAGGAATCCCTCACTTCAAATGATATTAGGGAGATGTGTAAACTGTGGGAAACAGTGCAAAATTTTCTAGAAAAGCACCACCCGAATAAGGCTGTAGCAGTGCAAGCAATGGATCTGTTTTATGACAAAACAACATCACATTTCCTTAGGATTTCCTTGAAATTCTCAAAAGGAGCCAAAAGCAAGTGTCATTGGATAGGTTCCTTGTTAAAGTTGCACACAAAGGAAAAGATTCCATTGAGCCAATAGATAGCAGTGATTCCGTTCGTGATAGTGAAAGTCGTCCTACACAATAATCCTCTTCTCTTGTTTCCTTCATATCAGCCATGAAAGTTTTCAAAGGTCAGTGCAAGTTAATTTTCTTTATTTTTCTCTATATTTTGGTTTTTTTTGTTAAGATTTTATCTTTAGTTATTTTTTTAAATGTGTATTTATTTTAGAGGAGAGAGAGACAGCGTGTGAGTAGGGGAGGGGCATAGAGACAGGGAGACATAGGCTCTGAGCTGTCAGCACAAAGCCCAAAGCTGGGCTTGAACTCACAAGCTGTGAGATCATGACCTGAGCCAAAGTTGGACGCTCAACAGACTGAGCCACCCAGGCGCCCCTATATTTTGTATTTTCTTTATTATTTTGTATTGTATTACATTACTGTAATCATTTTTGTATGAATATTTTTGGGTTGTGGGACAAATCATCTGAGTTTCCATTATTTCTTATGGGGAAGTTCACTTTGATATGCAAGCGCTTTGGAGTACAAGCATGATTCTGGAATGAATTACGCTCACAAACCAAGGCTTTACTGTATAGCCAAAAGTGGTATTGCTTGATCATATGGTAGTTCTCTTTGTAGTGTTTTAAAGAATCTTCATACTCTATTCCATAGTAGCTGTACTGATTTACAATCCCACCAACAGTATACAAGAGTTTCCTTTTCTCTACAACTTCAGCATTTGTTAACTTTTGTTGTTTTGATAATAGTCCATCCTTACAATTGTAAGGTGATATTTCAATGTGGTTTTGATTTGCATTTCTTTGATGGTTAGTGATGGTTAGCATATTTTTATATACTTGTTGGGCATTTGTATGTCTTCTTTTGGAGAAATGCCTATTCAGTTACTTTGCTATTTTGAACTGGGCTTTTATTTGTTTGTTTTTTGCTATGGAGTTGTAGGAGTTCCTTACATATTTCTGATATTAACCTTTAACTGGATTTGCAATGGTTTGCAGATGGGTTGCAAATATTTTCTTCCATTCTGTAGGTTCCCTTTTCACTCTGTTGGTTGGTACCTTTGCGGTCAGGTGTTTAATTTGATGTAGTCCAACTTGTCTATTTTTCCCTTTTTTTACATGTGCTTTTGATGGCATATCCAAGAAATCATTGCCAAGGCCAATGTCCAAAACTTTTTCCCTATGTTTTCTTCTAGGTATTTTAAGGCTTTAGGTCTTATGTGTATGTCTTTAATCAGTTTTTAGTTAATTTTTCTGAACGACTTGAGATAAGGGTCCAAATTATTCTTTTGCATGTGGACGTCTAGTTTCCCTAGCACAATTTATTGAAGACCCTACCTATCCCCTATTGTGTATTTTTGTTATCCTTGTCAAAGATCAGTTAACAGTATATCTGTGGGTTTATTTCTGAGCTCTCTATTTGCTTCTATTGCTCTATGCCTCTGGTTTTATGCCTGCACCATACTGTTTTAATTACTACAGCTTAGTGATTTTTTTGATATCATAAAATATGATGTCTCCAGCTTTGTTCTTCTTTCTCAAAATTGCTTTTATTATTCAAAGTCTTTTATGATTTCATATGAATTTTAGGATTGTTTTGTGTATTTCTGTAAAAAATGCCACTGAGATTTTGATAGTGCTTTTACTGAATCTAGAGATCGCTTTGGGTTACCTCAACAAATATAAGTTTTTTAAAAAGCTAAATGGAAATTATTTTTATTATCCATTAACTATAATTAGAAATGAATTCAAAGACTTGATTAGTACTTCTAGCATGCAAAGCTTTCCACTTATATTTCAAAATATTTAGAATAGGGAGCATATGATGAACCAAAACTCAGTGAATCTTATGAAATTTAAAGAAAGAGATTATTCCCAAGCAAGGTCAATTTATGGCTAAAGATCATTTCCTTTTGACAGTTTTCAGTATATCTTAGATTGACCTGAAACAGCAAAGGAAAATGTTCATGTACTTTTCATCAATATACTAAGTAACATGGTGGATTTATTTTGGTGAACTATTAATAATTTCAATACATATTCAATCACCATCCTTTTTCTTTTGTGGAGACTTAAAAGTTCTTAATGAGACTAATGTAACAGAATTTTAAGTTAAATATTCTCTCACATATCAAAATTGAAACAGAACAAAATGTATATTATCATGAAGTCAGGAAAATTAAAACTATAAAAGGTGAAAAATTCCTTGATGTACATTTGGTTCAATTGTAGCACTTCCAGCAACTTCTCAACTCAACTAGTTCTCCAAGACATGAAGTGCATAGGTACGTGGTACTGCAAGAATCGATCCCAATTTAGAACCTACTCTCATTTGGATATACAAACATATTTCCCTCTTAATTCTTGATCCATTAATCTATCTCTAATACAGTGTCTGACTTAGTGTTTTTATTTTATAATTATTCATCATCTTATGTGGAACTGTCTAATTCATTAATCTTTACCTTTTTTCCTAAGGTAAAGATCCTCCTATTACACTCATTTCAGAAAAATAGCTAGAATTATAATCAAATACTCAACTGTATAGTGACAATTCAACATTTTAAAGTTATATTTAGTCTGTTTGTGCAGAGTATTAGCTTACAGAGGAAATTATCTCTTACTTCATCCAAGTGGGCTTTACCAAGTCCATTTTGAATGGGCAACTAATGAGATTACATAAGATATGTTAAAAAAGGGAGTGATCACTCTGGGTTAAGCCAATACATATTTTCTTCCATAAAGATTCCCTTGTTAATTCGTATTGTAGCATTTAGCTTTATAGTAAACTACTTACCTAGGACCCATTGTACAGGTCAGTAGAAACAAATTATATCTAGAACAATTACTTTGAGGAAGGAAATAAATATCTGCTTCATTTCATATATTCTGTTTCATGGTGCAAAAAGCCTGGTATCTATAACTTTATATTCATACAGCTGAACATTTTACATTTTTACATTTACATTTGACATTTTTCCTTTTACAGTTTCTGGACTCCAATTCTGTAAAGCTACTTGCCTGAAAGGCTATGATTTTTATGATTAGGGGTGGGATGGGTTTTCTATACAGAATCAATGACTTACCTGTGAATTTTTGCCACAAAAGTTTGATGCTAATAATGATAGTGTTAATGTCACTAATATCTGCTAAGCATTGATCCTATACTATAGATTAGCTTTAGTCATTTACATGTATTTGCTTATAGTTATTTATGGGATACATATGAGGTAGCTACTCCTATTAATCCCATTTTAAAGATGAGGAAACTGAGACACAAAAATGCTCTGTAACTTGCCAAAGATCCCTGAGCTTAGGCCAGAACACATGCAGTTCATGGATTGTGTTATATTTGAAAATTAAAGAGTATAGTTTTACAAATATGCTATGATGAAATAATACATGGAGTCAACCCAATTTGATTAGCAAACTGTTATAAACCTTAGTTAGTGTGACATGGACTAATTTGCTAAACTTCTGTGAGATTTTGTTTCCTTCTCTTTTACATAAAGGGAATTGAAATAGATCCAAAGGTCCTTTTCAGTGTTAAAATTGTATTATACAGTTTAAAATGTTCTTAACAACTGGAAAATACCATTATAATTAAAACACATTATTAAGTCTATGGTTCATAAATATGATTACACTTGAAACAAAAACACCATAATTTAATTTAGCCCTCATCCAAAATCTAGGGAGGAAGTTGGAAATGAAGACAAATATAATTAAAATATATTTTCATTTAACCCTGGCAATAACAAAGAAAATCTTTATTTAAAAAATAAAATAATAAAATTAGAATGCAGTAATATTCTCATAATTTTTTGGACAGCACATGGTTTAGAGAATGTCTATTTGAAGATTACATGAATATTTGAGTCATATAGAACTCTTCAAACAACTTGAAAAATTTTAGACAATTTCATGAGCAAGTATTTAGACTTCTGGAGCAAGCCAAGGGAAAATCAGTCTTAATGAGCAACTGAACAATTTGATAAGGCTTGTATTCTCTCTTTCTCAAAATAAATAAATAAGCTTAAAAAAATAAAATGGAATAAGGATGAAAAATATTTAAATGAGGCATGATAATAAATGTATTCTAAAGTTTACTTTAAATACACTACTTCACAATTCTTAGAATACTTATAGAAAGAGACATTTTATGTGTTTATGCTTTCATGAAATTGAAAGGTTGATAACATTGTAATTGTGGGCTTAGTGGTGTACATCTTACTCTTTTGTCATATTTTCATTAATAAATTTCAGAGTCAGTAATTTTGGAAATAAACAAAAGTAAATTAGCCATTTGCCCTCTCAGATTCAGCAGTAAACATTAAAATGAAAAAAGTTCCTAAGAATAATTACTGGATAACCTAATTCCATTTCTTGGAAGAAATTGCTTTATGCATTCTTGAGTGTTCTATTAATCATTGAGTAGTATAGGATTGGAGGTAAAAAATGATCCAGAATCAACAACTAAGTTTTTTTTAAGTTGTTTTTTCAAGTTTATTTCTCTTGAGAGAGAGTACACATGAATGAGTCAGGGAGTGGAAAAGAGAGAGGGAGAGAGAGAATTTCAAGCAGTCTCCATGCTGTCAGCACAGAGCCCATGCAGGGCTTGATCTCACAAACTGTGAGATCATGACCCAAGCCAAGATCAAGGGTTGGACGCTTAACCAACTGAGTCACCCAGGTGCCTCTCAACAACTAAGTTTAAATGTGTATATGGGGTTCTCTTTGAATGTGTTAAACATGAGATAAATTCTGGTAGGGTTTACAGGAAAGTGCCTTTGATGTGCCATTGTACTGATGGGGCTGTGGGGAAACCGATTATAAAGGTCATGAATATAAAATCATTGAATCATGCCTTGATGATTGGCTTTCTGTGCGACCTTTGTCTTCATCTCTATTTTCCAGGGAGAAATTAATTATTAATTCACTTATCCACACACATGTATTAAATGTTTACTAATAATTGTGGTCTACTTCTCTCACAGAATGCTCTGTGGCTTAATAACTAACCTAGTGGTTATAAAGGTGTGGATAGAAGTTATATGTAGAAGAAAAGCCACAAGGGAGAAATTGAAGGTGAGTCATCAGAAGAGGTTGACTGCCTATAATGCGTCACTGGGTGAGGCGAGTCTGGTAATACTATCAGAGTCTAGCATGTGGTCCTTAGCATTTCATGCTATAAAACTAGACATTTCAGCACTTGTTAATAACCAATCTCTGGTCAATGGACTGATGCTAACCAAACCTCGCTCCAGACTTACTTGTAAAGCAGAATGTAATTATTTCTTTTGTACTGAGGCTGGTAATCTTTTATCAGTGACCAAAGTGACCAGTTATCCTACTCAAAGAACCTCCTTCCCCACATATTCATCAGAATGTGGCTCTCTGAGCAAAGAATAAGGCAAAAGGGCTTGGATATTCCTGAGGAGGATTTGACTAACTGAAATATGCTAATCTCACAGCAAAATACAGCTCTAGAATTCTCGAGTTCTCTAACATCAGACACTGCTTCATTTTCTTTGCTTGTCCCAAAGTTCTACTGATGCTCTTTTACTTAATATAAATACAGGTATTCCCTGTGCTTTTGAAAGTTTGTATTGTACCACTTCTCTTTTATGAAAGAGTACCTGTTTTCACTAACTAAAAAAAATGCAAAGAGGATTTTTATTTTTACAAAAAAAAATTGAAAAGCGAAAATAGCAATCAGCATTTTTTGTGCAGGAAGAGCCTTGGCAGAGGCAGCATGCATTCCCAGCAGAGCAGTGAGAAGATCCCCCCACGTTTTCCCCAGGACAACACTCAATATCTCAGCAACAAGTGGCCATAACTTTGAACTGTATCTGTGAGCGTCTGCCCTTCATTGCAATTTATTTTGTACATCCCTTAGCAAGATGTGTCCTATGGTATCAGAAAAGCCTAAGAGAGGGTATTGGGCGGGGGGTGTCTTGGAATGCTCAAAAATACCAAATTAATGGTAGCTACTTCTTTGCTTTGCACCATTTCAGCTTATAACAGGTTTCATGGGAATGCTGTACTTTTGGATAGCAAGGAAAACTGTATTTCGGATTAAGCCAAATTAGCTGTCCTTAGTCAAGAAGATGATCTGGGGCTAGGAAACATTCTGTGTCTTCCCATTGTGTTCTGATTTAAGACATTTATTTTTTGGAAGACACCTTTTCTCTTTTATCCCTACCTAAGTTCTTGGGGGCATCTCATTCTGCCCTCATATACTGTCTATGATAGCTCTCAGTATATAAGAAAAAGCTTAATGTATAATTTTTCTAGAATATTCTTAGAGCACCAAAATATGCAAAAGTGTAATTTAGACAGAACATAAAGTTTTGTGAAAATAACCAACAAATAAAAATCAAATAGTTTGCAAACTGGTCTAAGTTTGTTGGAACACTTAAATTATGAATTAAGGTAGAAAAATATCTGGATTTAGGCTGGCCAATAGCTTTCAAACATTTCAGGACTGGGTTTTAGAAGCCTAGGCATGTAGTACTGCTACTTCTTGAGACCATTTCTCTTAGTTGAAATGAAAAGCACAATCTGAATCAAGTAAATGAAATGGTTTTTGCACATTGTGATGGGAGGACTCATGATTATTGGATTATACTTATATTCTTTTGTATTAAGAAAAGTTGTAAGATCCTCCATCCTATAAAGATCATGTTGCTTGATTGTCTTTGGAATTTCCATGTCTGTATGGATTCCCTCACATGTGCTATTAAATTTGACATTCTCCTATTAATCTGTCTCATGTCAATTTGATTCTAAGTCCAACTAGAAGGACCTTGAAGGGAAGAGTAAATTTTTCTTCCCCAACACTAGCCTAGTCTTTCTCCCTTGTTAATCACATCCAGTCTCAAAACTTTAAATGTCTGTATGCTGATGGGTCCAAATTTATATTTCCATCACATTTTCACTCCTGTCAATTTGTATATCCAACATTTCTATCTGTATTGTCTAGTTGATGTCTCAGCCTTAACATATGAAGGGTTTCAGAATAAGCCTTTCCAAAATGTGCCACTTTGGCATGTGGAATACTTTGAGCTGAAGTTGTTACAGCAAATACTCGGTGCCCAGGAAGAGATAAGCTACATGCACTTGGGGAATCAGGAAAAGACTGTTTATTGTGCACCAGTGCTGGCCCAGTGGAGTCACCTCCAAAGGCTGAGCCCCAAACCCTGGCATTGGCCTCCTTTTATGGCTGGAATGGTAGGGGGTTGAGAGACAAAAGAAAACAGGGAAGGGGCACTTCTCAGTGGTGCTACATGGGTAGTTGGTGGATACAGGAGGCAAGCAAGATTACAGAAGCCAAAAGTATGCAAGGGAATATCCAGCCTCAGACATCTGGCTGACCCCTTTCATCTTGTTTTTACTAATTTTTCTTCCCAGAGTCAGTAAAGGCCCAAAAGACTCAGGAAGAGCTTTTACTTTCCCCAAAACTACCTGAAAGAATTGAGAAAGGGAGCTTGGCTTAGAAAAAGAGCTGTTACCAGAGATAACTTTTTATCTAAAAGACCTAGCTTTAAGGGCAAACATCTAATTACTAATTAAACATCTGTTCCTCTTATTGTCCTATGAATTAGCCTCCTCTCCTTTGATGCCCCAGGCCCCTATCCCATTCCTTAACTCAGGGTGGCATATAAACCTCAACTGACCAACTTGTCCTTCAGTCTCATATTCCTATGGAGCTCCTGTACATACATAATTACATTTGTTTTTCTCCTGTTAATCTGTCTTAAATCAATTACCAGCCAAAGAACCTAGAAAGGTGTAGGAAAATTTTTTCTCCTCAACACATGTGTAAATGGTTTCCCTTATTGCCTCCCCACAACCAGAAATTTTTCCATTTTCCTATTTCTACAAATGGCAATTTCAATCTTCCAATCATTTAGGTGAAAAAAAAATCCTTGATATTATCTTGATTTTCTTTCACACTCCATATCTTATCCTTAAACAAGTTTTCTTGGCTCCAACTTCAAAATAAATACAGAATCAACTACTTCTCGTAACCTCAAGTGTTACCAATCTGATCCAAACCACTATATGTCTCATGCAGATTATTGCAATAGCCTGTTGGCAGATTTGTCCTAACAGAGTAGCCAGTGATCCTGTTGAGGAATCCTGGTTCATTCACTACCCTACTCTGTTATATGACTATTTTATACATTCATCTTTCTCCTCATACCTCCAATATACCCTCTTACATCGTAACTCCTTCCTAATGACCTTGCATGTTATTAGATCATGTCACTCCTCTTCCCAAACTCTCCAGTGGCTTTTTGTCTCATTCAGAATAAAAGTCATAGTCCTTACAAAGACCTATATAGCCCATTTCCTCTCTGAGTCCATCTCCTGTGATTTTACCTCCTTATTTACTGTGCTCTAGCCACCCTGTACATCATCTTATTCCTTGAAAATTCTAGGCAAACTGCTACCTCAGGCTCTTTGCACTGGTTGCTCCCTCAACTTGGAATGTTGCCCTGCAGATATCTGCTTGGCTCATTTCCTCACTTTTTTCACATCTGTAAGTGGAATGACACTTTTTCAGGGAGGCATTCCCTGACTGCCCAACTTAAATTGTAAACATGCCTTTCACTTTTTTGTCTTTGTTTTCCTCCATAGCACCTGTCACTATCTAACATACAACTGTAGGGGAGGAAAAAACTATTATAGGTCCTCCACCTTTGGCCCTGTAAATTAGACTGGCCAAAGACGCATTAACAAGAGAAAAACAAACAGAAGTTAGTTATAAGCGCCTTATGCATGTCTACATGGGATCACCCAGCAATGAGTAACCCAAAGGAATAGTTAGAACTTGGGTTTATATACCATCTTATACTAAAAACATGGAAAGGGGCTTTGGAGCTTTTAAGTGGAGGAGACTTGTTATGGGAGGGTGACCAGGAAAGATATAGTAAACAAGGGTTTTAAAATGAGGCTTGTTATGCAGATTTAAGACAATGTCCTCTCCATTGATAAGAGTTGTTGAAGAATCCTCCTCCTTCAGGTATAGAAGTGGGAGGCATCTTTACAAATGGAAATATCTTCTATAAATGTGAATTTCCTTTACAAAAGGAAAACTTTTGCCCTGTTTTTAGAGCTTTTCTTGCAGTTGCTGCTTCTCAGTGGGCTTTAGCTCAAAATAATCCCTATGCCAAGTAGGCATATTTTAGGGTGGTATATTTTGGTACCTTTCACAACATATTATCCTTACTTACCTTTTTAAATACTGAAATGATCCCTGGAGCATAGTAATTCTTAACAAATATTTGCTGAATGATTTAATAAACATTTATTATCCAGCGACAATTGAAAATGCGGCTTAATGTTTCATATTATTTTACCCTAGAAACATTATCCTGGAAGAACCATGCAGAGCATATCATGTTCATTTTTTATTCTTAGCATTTTTGTAGGCTTAGATGCTCCAATTCCATTAAAATTATTTTCTAAGGGTAGAGTCTAGTCAATGTCTCTTATGACTCCATCAGTAAAATTATGCCTGCACTGATTGACCCAATTCATTTTCTTATGCTGAGGACATAGAACGTGCTAAATTACTTATCTATTCTTTTAAAAGCAGTCTCCAAGTCAACAAAAATTCCTGGAATGCAAAGATTTGGTAAGAGGCATGGGACAGCTTTATTGCTGTGCAGTTTGCAAACTAGGGGGACTCAGCCTTTGGCTACAAATGGAAAGGATTCCTACGGGGAAGGTTTAGGCTCTGGGTTAAATAGGCAAAACCCGCAAGTACAGTGCGCTTTATCGAGATTGGTCAGACTCAGGTCCCAAATTGCAAACTTCAGGAGCAGAGTGACAAGCAGGATACAGTTTGCTATTTCTGGCATCAGTTTCAGGATGTGGCAGCTGCTGAAGAGCATGATAAGATGTGTTGCAAGGGTCTTTCTGCAAATTTGGCTGAATTTTGTGCAAGCTTGTCACCTCAGCCTGTGATGACTGGTTTTACTTTCCATAGTCATTCAGACTGATTAACCTTTTAGTTTCTCTCCCTTCATGAGGGAATCCATCTTGTCTGTTAGCCTTTGCTGTCTTCTGTTCTCATCCACAATCTCTTGTTTTTTTATCCCCTTATAATTAGAGAAACCTCATTAATAAGGTCTCTCTACATTAAACCAAACCATTCATTCAACAAATATTTATTGAGTGAGACTACCCAGGGCTCTGTCATATAAAAGACATAAATGGATCCTGCCTTCAAGTAGCTTACAGACCAACGGAGGAAATGAGATATCTATCCATTAGAAAGAAATACAATATCATCTACTATAACTCAGCACATGGTATCCTTAGGGATGTAGAGGTTCTTATGCCTGGCTGCAGAGCAGGGCATCCTCCCTTCAAGTGGCCAATAATGAGTCAAGGATAGAGAATTGAAAACAGGGAGAGAATTCGAGGGCAGTTATTGAAAAACTATGTGACTGGCTCATCAGACTCTTCATGAAGAGCCAGATTGGAATTGAAATGGGCAGAGTGTGGTTGGTTACTAAGTCAGTTTTAGAATATGCCAAACCAAAGCAAATATAAGCATTAGAAAATTTAGATCACAGGAGAAAGAAAAAAGAGAAGTAGGATGAATGTAATATGTGCTAGTTAATTTTTAGGAGCACATTCTACAGCAGAAGTTTATTTTTAAAACCAGATAACTTAGCTCTCTATTTGTAAGACGCTTTCCACACAGAATTGGTAGTTTATATTGTAAAAGTTGGGTCATGTAAGTTTTATTTGGATTCAGACTGTATATGACAGCACTAAAAAAAAGTTCTGTGTCTCAGGAACATGCTGTGGCTGATTAAGGACCACAACTGCAGCCACTCAAGATTATTTTCAGCCTCATATTTCTGAGGGGCTGGCATACTTTACACTGAGAGTCAAATACAGCTAGCTACTTGATTTTGTAAATAAAGTCTTATTGTAATACAGTCATGCCCATTTATTTACATATTATCTGTGCTGCCTCCACACTGTAACAGCATATTTGAGTAGTTGAAATGCTGATTGGAGACCTGATGGTCCACAAAGTCTAACATAACTGCTAGCCGGTTCATTACAGAAAAGTTTGCCAATCCCTGTTCTATGTGATTGTCTCTATTTTCCTATTGACTCTTTTTAATGGGGATCCAAATGAAGATTAGAAAAATTCAAAAACTGTAAGAAACAATGACTAGTGGAATGTTACTAACTTAGGGCTTGTTAACTCATTGATTTACATAATTAAAACATCTTGAGCTTTGCCTATACTAATTCTAAATCAATTAATATTGTCCTGACTTTTAGCCACATGAAAAGACAGCTATGATGCAATAAAAATGGCACTTGAGGGGAGCCTGAGTGGCTCAGTTGGTTGAGTGCCCGATTTTGGCTCAGGTCATGATCTCACACTTTCTGGGGTTGAGCCCCTGTGTTGGGCTCCGTGCTGATGGTTCAGAGCCTGGAGCTTATTTCAGATTCTATGTCTCCTCCCCCACTCTCTCTTTCTGCCTCTCCCCCAGTTGTCCTCTCTCTCCCTCAAAAACAAATGAATAAACATTAAGAAAAAAAGAAAAAAATTTAAAAATGGCACTTGGAGTTGATTTTGAAGAGCTGGATTCGAGTTCCCCTCTGCCACTTACAACCATAGACTAATTTAAAAATCACAATCTCTAAAGTCAAAAAATAAATGATGGGAGGGTTAGTCTTTATGACTAGTTATAAAAATTGAATGAGATAATAAAAGTAAAAGCTTTATAAATTAAATCATGATATCATTATCAAATATTGTTCATAATCCTAAGAATATATACATCATATTTAAGAGGGAAAGCTCTAGCATTAGACTGATTTGAATGATTTTATTAACAAATATTTAATGAGATAATCCTCAAAATCATACAGCACAATACCTAGAAACATCAGCTATATATATTTTTATTACAGTTATTATTATAAAATAGCTAGCACTTGTCATTCATAGATAATATCTTTCAATGCTGCCAGCTCTTATTCAGTCTGTGAGTGCTCTCACTTGGATTAATGAAAGGACAAAGACCAGTGCATATAGAGGGCTAATACTGCTAGGGCTTAGACTGGCCCATTCCCTGCTACTAAACATGACCTAGTAAGTCTTTAATCTTAATCTTCTGTACACTGTTATCATGTTTCATACATATTACTGGTGTTTATTTTTATGATTATAATATATCTCTTTTTATTATTTTTCTATCTCCACTGTTTTTCATTACTACATGGGAAAAATGAGTAAATAAACTTTTTCACCTGAAACCATATGTTATAACAATTCATAAATTCAGCTAATATTATTTATTTTCAGCAAGACTAAGGGAATATATCTATATCTATATCTATATCTATATCTATATCTATAGTATTAGGATGTGGAGAGATATGAAATTAGGCCGTTAATTTAGGGAGAGAAAAATATGTACATATTAGCATTCTAAGGAGAGCAGAAGAATATATTTTAAGCTCTTCCCTAGGAAGAGTTGCAACTGTAATGTTAATTTTAGAATTATTTAGAATTTGTAGTAAATTGAAGACTAGTATCTTTAAGAAATCATTTTGATCCTATAAAAGTTGAGTTAAAAACATGACATGGACTCTTATTTCTGAAGTATAACTTCCAGTGCTTGCCACTAGTGACTTTCTGTCTCATATTGCACCTCAAGGAGCCAATGCCTCTTCACTCCCTTTACCAGGAGAACTTGAAAAGTAATAGAAGGAATCTGGCTTTGCTCTTTCTTGGCCAACAGCCCAGGTGGCCTGACAAAACATTAGCAACAAATATTGAGACAGAAAAAAGCTTTTGTGTTTATTTTTGCTTTTTATTGAGAGACCAGGGAGATTTCAGAAGTTTTACAGTGGGAGAGGAACAACTCTTGAGATTCTAGTTAACACACTCTCATAAGCACAAGAGATAATTCTTTTTTTTTTTTTGAGAGAGAGAGAGAGAAATCATTAGTGAGCATGGGTGAGGGGAGAATCTTAAGCAGGCTCCATGCCCAGTGTAGATCCTGATGTGGGGCTCCATCCCATGACTGTGAGATCATGATCTGAGCTGAAATCAAGAGCCAGATGCTCAACTCGAACCACCCAGGTGCCCCTGAGATAATTCTTTTAAGACTTAGGATTTTGAATTTTGAAAATTCTTTCTCCACTACTAACCTGTATTGTTCTCTGGTGTCCTCTAAATCAATTAGACAAATGAGAAGTTAAAAGGAGCAGCACTGTCTCTGCAATAGGATCACCCTCCCTTCTGACACCATCTACAAGTTCAGAGGGTTTCCAAACCACCCTCAAGATTGATAATTCACTAGAAGAACTCACAGAATTCACTGTAAGTATCCATACTTACAGCTATCGTTCATTACAAGGAAAGGATACAGATTAAACTTCACCAAGGGAAGAGTGGGGACTCTGGATAAGTACCAATGGTGGAGTTTCCATTGTTCTCTCTCTATGCAGTCAGGACGTGTTAGTTTCCCAGCATTGATGTATTGACAATATGCATGGAGTATTGCCAACCAGGAAGGTCACCCAATTCTCTGTGTTCAGAGAATTGACTGGGGATCCATGACATGACTGATTGATTACCCACATGCTTAATCTCAGTCTTCAGTTCCATCCTTGAATCATCTCATGCTCTCAACGCCCCACTTCAGTTTTTCTCTTGGATGAAAATGATAGAGGGACTCCATCTACACCCACTTCTTTCTCTCTCCCCCTCCCCCCGCCCCGTTATGGTCAGAATTGTGTTGCCTCAAAATTCATATGTTGACACCCTAACCCTAATGGGACGGGATTTGGTGATAGGGTCTTTAAGGAAGCAATTATGATTAAATGAGGTCATAAGAATTAGGGCCCTCATCCAATAGGATGAGTGTCCTTAAAAGATGAAGAAATACCAGAGATTTCTGTCTGCATGTGCAGAGAAGAGGCCATATGAGAGCACAGTGAGAAGGTAGCTTTCTGAAAGCCAGGAAGAGTTGTCACCAGAAACCAACACTGCTGGCACCTTGATCTTACACTTTCAGCCCCCAGAGCTGTAAGAAAATGAATGTCTGTTGTTTAATCCACCTAGTCTGTGGTTTTTTGTTATGGAAGCCCAAGCAGACAAATATATCCCCTCCCTCATTCTCTTTAGGCTCCTCTCTGTAACCCAGCAAGATGGTGGTTTTTTTTTCTCTTGGCCTTTCTGTGCCAGAAACTACTCATACCATAGCTTTCATTCCATCCTATGTTATGTTTAATTTTTAAGAACTCTGTGCTTTAGTTCTCTACACTTAGGCTTGGTTTTTCAAGCCATGTCCCTGTGGATTTCAAACTGTAATCACTTCTCCTTTTTCCTCCTCCTCCTCTTCTTCATCATCGTCATCACCATCTTTTGACACTGGCTGAAAGAGAACTTTTTATTAATTTCATGTACAGAAAATTCAACAGCATCCACTTACCCCAGTCTGATGGCCATTTCTTTAGCCTTTGCCTTTTCCAACTTGGCAATAGGAGTCCTGAACTTCGGATATAGGGCGTTGCCTCCCCAGTGGCAGTGGATCTCATCATATCTGTCATTGTCATTGGTCCTGATAGCTTCCACCAACTTTGCCAGAGCTCCTTTGTGTTCTATGTTAACAGGTGTGAAGGCAACAGTGGTGCAGGTCTATCTGTGGACCAGACGCCCCAGCCTGGCCTTCCCCTTGATGATGCAGTAGGGAGCCCCATCTTACGACACAGCGCAGGCAGGAAAACAGCCAGCTCAGTGGGACCCACAGCATGTGCAGTCACTATCAGATGAGGCTTCTTGTTCTCCACTAAGGTGGTGACAGTATTAACCCCAGCTTGAAGGGCAGGCAACCTCTTAGTGGGGACATCCTCTTTCCAGCAGCTTTCTTCTCAGCCCGGGCCAACAATCTCTGCTTCTTCTCTTGCATTGTCTCTCGTCTGTATTTGTGGGCCACCTTAAGCAGTTGAGTAGCTGTGTGACAGTCCAGGGCCAGGTGAACTGGTTAATCATGGGAGAGACTTTTAGGTGTTTATAGAGAATAGCCCTTTGCTGCTGCAGCCAGATGTAGCCGGGCCATTTGACAAAGCAGGTGAGGCCGTTTTGGGGCTGAATGTCCTGTCTGATACCAAAATTCTTGGGCCTCTTCTCAAACAGGGCATTGGCCACCTTCTTGGCCTACTGCTTCTTCACAATAGCAGGGGCTGGGGCTACCTTCTCCCCCTTAGCCTTCTTCCCTTTGGGCATCTGGGATGGCTGGAGGAGAGAGCTATAATCGCTTCTTTTTAAAATTGGTTCTGACAAATCAAAAAGTTCTTCATTTAAGATAAGCGTGCCTTCTGTGAGTTAAAAAAAATCTATTAAGGACTTCAGATAAGTTCTTAGGTCCCAGGCTATGTCTGACCTTTTCCTTTCCCCTTCATCAGATGTAAGCAATGTCATCAATTCATTAGATGGGAAGAGAGCCGCAGAGTAGCTAAAATAATGAGTTACCACATTAGCTGCCAAAGTTTGCTCTGATATTCTGCTGATATCAGAAATTATGCCATTCCCTATGTACCAACTCTGATGAAATTATCTTTAATGGAGTGTGCTTCTAATAGAAGTGAGCAATGAGAATTTTTCTAGTCTACCTTGTCCCAAATCTATACAAAGTTTCCCATACCTTCTAGGGGATCACAAATTATTGCAAGGAACCTGTGAATTAATATACCATTCCAAGTGTTGATTGTAGATTGAATTAGCAGAATGGTTCACGCAAATGTAAGCACCTATCTTTCAAATGTATGAAGATATCATTGCAATGAACAAAATGCCGATCATTGACGGTATTACTGAAGTCATAAAAGTTGTTTGTCATCATGCATTTTCTTTTTTTTAATGTTTATTTTAGAGAGGAGAGAGACCGAGCACGAGTGGGGGAGGGGCAGAGAGAGAGGGAGACACAGAATCCAGAAGCAGGCTTCAGGCACTGAGCTGTGAGTCCAGAGGCCAATGCAGGGCTCAAACTCATGAACTGTGAGATTATGAGCTGAGCTGAAGTCAGACGCTTAACTCAGTGAGCCACCCAGGCGCCCCAACCACACATTTTGTAAATCCATGGGTACTAGAACTGCAATTACTGTCATATGGGAGTTCAATATTTTGTTGTTGCCATTATTAATAAAGTCATTTTCATAAATGAAAATTTCAGTACCCTTATCTATGTTCTTTTCCTTCCCTACTCAAAGAAGCAATTCTAGACTGTGCCATATTAGAAAGTCTCATTTATTAAATACTCTTATTAGTCCTGCATTTTACTCTTTTCTAAATCTTAGTCCCAGCTGTGTGATTCACCTTGTCTCTTTTGGCAACCGGAACATTCTCTGGAAAAGCAATCTTGGAAGATTTTTTTGCCCAAATGGTATTCTAGAAGAGGCTTTCTTTTTTTAAACTAGTCTATCCATTTTGACTACCAGAATATTTTTGTATAGTACCATTTTTATTATAAAAATAATACATTGGGTACACTTTCATGCCTAATTAAGGAGAACATAATCTTTAATGCCTGTATAGTATTTTTTGCCATATGATTAATGATTTTTTATCACTCTATTAAGCTATTTTTCAGTTTTTTACTATTGAAAATAAATAACAATATATATCCTGGTATATAATTTTGTTATTTCAGATAGATTCATGCCAAATTTACTCAGTCAAAAAATACAAACATGTTTAAGGCTTTTAATACACATTTCTCAATTGGTTTCCAGAAAGGTGGTGCCTACTTAAACTCCTAGTAGGAGCTAAGTTCTCACTGTGAATTTTACCTCCTGAAGAGCAAAACTGATCATTTTTCTTTTTAAAAAATAGTTGATAATTTGGTGACAATTATTTGGAAGATTGGATTTTTCCGTATTTTATTACCCATTTGCATTTCTTTTGACAATCATATGTTCCTGTTCTTTTTAGCACTAGAATTTGGTTTTCTTTAGACCATTTCCTTTTTATAGTGTTCCTTGTTCTGCATAATTTGCAGCTAATCTTCCATGTACTTGCACTAAAACTATCAATTTTGTCTCAGTTATGTGCCTCTAGTCCTTCTAACTATAACTACTCAGAGTTCACATATTAGAAGATCTCTCCTCCTTACTTATACTTACATAATTTCCACAGTATAGTGCAGGATTGGGCAAATGCTGGAAATGCTCTCCAAAAACCCTTGCTGTCCATTTTGTTATGGAATGGCTTCTCCTCTAGACTGGATCTCTGCTTCAGGTGCTTTTAAATTCATTAAGCCTGTTAAGTCATTACAGGTGTAAGTGAGAGGGCCCTCTTCCCTGTGCACAGGGCCATCAATTCTTTGTTACTGTGTCACACTGTTTTTTTATTCTTTTTTTTTAATGTTTGTTTACTTTTGAGTGAGAGACAGAGACAGAGACAGAGACAGAGCACGGGAGGGGCAGAGAGAGAGGAGACACAGAATCCGAAGCAGGCTCCAGGCTCTCAGCTGTCAGCACAGAGCCTGATGTGGGGTTTGAGCCCACGAACTGCGAGATCATGACCTGAACTGAAGTTGGACACTTTGACTGAGCCACCCAGGCACCTGGTTTATCTTATGCTATTAAACACACCCTCTGATACAGTCACTTGAGGTTACTATGTATCATTTCCTCATACACTTACAAAGCAGTCCAACCCAGCTTCTAGCCGCTGCCAGAGCAACATTCACATTGCAGGAAGAAACAAATCTACAATGAAAATTACTTCAAAATCCATCATGTCTACTTTTGAATCATCTGGCTTCTTTCCAGAGACAATAACATTTAAAACTCAAACTAATAATGTACTTAAACTAGTGAAAGGTGTACTAGAAAGATGAGAACTTTGGAAATAAACAGACATGAACTAGCTGTGTAACTTTGGCTTGGCTTTTTAACCTCTCCAAGTTTCTGTCTTTTCATTTAACAAAGTGGAATAAATAATACCCAACTTAGAGGTTGGGAGAATTCAATGGATAGTATAAATGTGCTACCATTCAGAATCAAAACGTCCAATCCAACTCACATGTAAGAAAAATATTATCTGATACCAATATTTGCTAATCATTTCAAGAATACTGGCAATGAAGAGGCACAAAAAAAGCAAAGAGGTCTGGGATGCACTGTGTGGTCCCTAGGTCCTTTTTTCCCCATGCCAAACCTGTGCTTTCTCCCAGAATAACAGATGAGGTCTCCAAGTCAGTTTTTGTGAGTTTTTAAGCTGATGTGGAAAGGAGAATTTAAGTTTATATTCCAGAAACATTGTCCAAGGAGAAGTCTCATAGGTCTATGGATTCTGGGTATATTTACTTTAAAGGATCCTTTGGCCAAGGACAGACTACTGAGAACATGTTATAGCTATAAGGACTCTTCTTACTAGCAAATAGCATCAATTTATTTGTCAGGAACCCATTGGCAAGGGGACTAAATCAGTCAACTGCCTACCTCTCTTTTCTCTAGAAGAGTCCCTCAACCCCACCCCACCCCATCCTCTAAAAAAAGTGAATGGATCACAGACAAGGTGCTTTAACAATGTCCTCCAAAAACATGTAAATCATTTATTATAGTGCCTCACACAAAGTACTTGCTCAATAAACTCATCTGAGATTTTGAAGGCTATATGTATAAAATAGTTTTTAATGAAATGACTGATAGTCTTAGGTCAGTAGCTGGTCAATTTCATCCCACAAAAGGTAATACACATGTTCTAATAAATCGCTTCTTGATAACTGATATTTGAAGTTATCTCCTTTGCTCAAAGTACTTGCTACAACTGAATATTATGTTTGCAGATATATTACCAATTATCTGTAACACAGTCTGAATGAGTTACTTTATACGCATAGTGATGAAACTTGATGAATATATTGAGGAAATAACCTATTTTCCAAGCTAGGAACTAATTTGTTTTTGCTCTCCAGGATTTACAGGATTTTGACTAATTGTGACATGGTATGAAACCACTTCCTTAGGTGGCAGTGTACCATCAAAGAGAACATTGTAGAAGTGAGTAATCACAAAGCAAGGTTATTGGATTCAGGGCCTATTAGTTAACTGTTCTCTACACAAACTGAGATCCAGAAGATTTCCTCAGAGAATAGGAACCTTGTTGGCATTTATAAAAGAAATGTGAGTCTTCAAATTAGGAAGATGTAGGAAATCTGTTTCAGGTCTTCAGAGGGAAATTATTAGGAATGTGTAGGCTCCAGGGAAAGAGGGGTCTGCCTTCAAGGCTATATGGCTGCTCAGTGAGACAGCGCTTAAAGGTTAGGTAAGATGAAATGAAATTCCAATAGACCGATGACTGCTCTGGACTATACTTAAATTGACTGAAAAACAAATGGGTCAGGGGAGCCTGGGTGGCTCAGTTGGTTGAACATCCGACTACGGTTCAGGTCTTGATCTCACAGTTTGCGTTTGAGCCCCACATCGGGTTCTGTGCTGACAGCTGAGAGCCTGGAACCTGTTTCAGATTCTGTGTTTCGGGGCACCTGGGTGGCTCAGTCGGTTAAGTCTCCGACTTCAGCTCAGGTCATGATCTCACATTTGTGGGTTCAAGCCCCACGTCAGGCTCTCTGCTGACAGCTCAGAGCCTGGAGCCTGCTTCAGATGCTGTTTCTCCCTCTCTCCCTGTCCCTCCCCCTCTCATGCTCTGTCTCTCTCTCTGTCTCAAAAATAAATAAAACATTAAAAAAATAAATAAAAATAGAAAAAAATAAAAAAAACAGATTCTGTGTTTCCCTCTCTCTCTGCCTCTCCCCCACTTGCGCTCTGTCTCTCTCTCTCTCTCAAAAATAAACATTAAAAAAATTAAAAAACAAACAAACAAACAAAAACCCACAAATGGGTCAGAGGTAGATACTAGATTTCCAGGAACTCAGAATTACCCAGAAGAGGTGAAGGAACTAAGTACAAAATAAAAGCAAGATACCTAAGGCTCAGAAGAGGCCAGGTGACAAGTCCCTTCATCACCCTGCAGTTGGGTCCCAGGGTACAAGGCAGGGATATAAGAGGTTCCTGGCAGGTGCACAGTACAGCACAATTGGATCCAGAGAAGATGATCTAGAGACACACAAGCTGGAAGAGAAAAAAGTAAGTTTTGAGAAAGACGTGATTCCACCAGACATGAAAGTGAGGTCAGTCCAAACAATCCCCAAGCTGGAAGACTGAAGCTGTATGCCTAGTGGTTAAGAGCTCAGATTGCAGAGTCAGAGAAGACCTAGGATTGAATCTCAACTGTGCCACTTCTGAACTGAATGATTCTGTTCAGATTAAAGTTATTTAATCTCTCTTTTCCTATTTCTCACCTTAAAATAAGGGAAATTATGGTGTTTACTTTTTAAGGATGTAGAAAAGCAAACAGATAATGCATATAGTGTATGCCTTTAATATACAGGCATATAAAATACTCTCAATAAATATTGGTGTAATTATTTGTTGTGTTGAACATCTTTGCCCAACATTTCATCTAATATCCACCCTGGACAACAGTAAAGAATTAAAGGTCCTGGGAATGAGTTTATTTGTTCATTCAATCAGTAATTTTCAAGGAGCCCAGGCTCTGAGGCAGTCACTGTGTTATGTGCTGGGATCAGGGGTGAGCAAAGCATTCCTGGTCCCTGTCCTCTGGAGCTTACAATCTAGTGGCAGAGACAATCATGAAAAACAAAGTCATACAAATAAGTGTTTAATTCCATGGATGATAAGTGCCAGGGTTGGGGCATGATGCAATGAGAGAGTATACAGGGGGAATTAAATTCAGTTTCCCAGGAAAATAACTACAGAGCTAAGATATGGATGGATGAATAAGAGCTAAGTCGGCCCAAAGAGAGTAGAGAATTCCAAGTGGAGGCACTGACCAGTGAACATGGGAGAGAGTATGGTTAACAGGAGGCTCAGACAACAGAGTTGTGTTGCTAAAGCAAAGACAATGAAGGAAGGAGTGGAGAGGAAATTGAAGGGATAGGTAAGGATAGAACCTCTTAGGCCACATCAAGTGATTTTTGTTTTTATCCCAAGAGCAATAGGAAACTAAAGTATATTATTAACTGGGTTGATGTGTCCCTAAAGCATGATCCTTTTGTATGTCGTCTAGCTCTCCTGTTTAATAGAAGCAAAGAGACAAGTTAAGAGATGCCTGTGATTAGGGGAAGCTGGAGTGGGGGCATTGCAGAAGTAGGGGTAAGTAAATAAAAGTGGGAAAATTGACAAGACTTTAAGATGGATTACATTGGGGAAGTGAAGGAAAGAGGTGGTGTCAAGAATGACTCCAGCATTTTAGGACTTACCAAAATGGTTGGATGGTGATGCTCTTGCCCAAGACAGGGCACACTGAAAGCAGACTGGTTTGGGTGGGGGTGGGGAGAATAGTGCTGAGTGAATGATAAAGAATTCAGTTTTGAGGGGCGTGTGGGTAGCTCAGTCAGTCAGACTCTTGATTTCAGCTCAGGTCATGATCTCACCATTCGTGAGTTTGAGCCCCATGTTGGGCTCTGTGCTGAAAGCACAGAACATGCTTGGGATTCTCTCTCTCTCTCTCTCTCTCTCTCTCTCTCTCTCTCTCTCTCTGCTCTTCCCCTACTCTCTTTCTCAAAATAAATAAATAAACTTCAAAAAAATGATTCGGTTTTAAAAATATTGAGCTTGGGTACATTAGAGGCACATTAGAGGTACCAATATTGAGATACATTAGAGATATAAAAAAGAATATGTCAAGTAGTTGTACATCATACTTGGAACTTCGAGGAGCTATCTGGGCTGCAGATACAAATTCATGAGTTATCTACCATATAGGAATGAATTGTGAACTCTCAGGAAAGGAGCAGAGGGACCTGGAGAAGTCTTGTGCAACAGCTGCATTTATAAGGGTACAACACCTCATTTTAGCAGACCTAGTCATGCTGAGGCTCAACTTCAGATAAGTGAGAATAAGAAATCAGCACTAGATAACCAAATCTATTTGTATAACTTTGCTTTTTTTCCTTTTCTTTTTTTTAAGTTCTTAGTTTATTAATCTCATGAAAAATCTGCACAATCATCACAGATAGTCACTGCAAAATCTTTACTCCTTCTTTTTGCCAACATTGGCTTGTGCAGTCCCCCTGACTTTCTTTATTCTGTTTTTGCATTCAGTTTGCTGTTTTCTTGATGTCTTTCTCTTCTCATACAGGCCATGTCTTGCAAGTCTATGTTTGGGTTCATTTTTCTGTACATAATCCAAAGAATCGTAAATCATCCCAAAGCCAGTTGTCTTGCCACCACCACAATGGGTTCTGAATCCAGATACAAAGATGACATCTGGTGTGGTCCAGAGTTATCTCAGCTAAACTAAGGGTTTGAAAGAGAATTTTATATATTTCAGTCAAACAGAATGGGCAGGGATTTCAATGCCCTTTCAATTGCCTTCAATTGCCCAGATGTAGTGACTAAAGCTGTAGACCCAATAGGGAAAAAAAGCAGGGAGAGTTGACTTAGCAGTAGAGATATAATTGTTCAGGAGAGATGTTTTAAAGGAGAAGTTCCCAGATGTGTGTCAACTTGGTAAAATGCAAGTTCTAAGGAGTTACCTAGATTTTTAAAAAATATATAGTTTATTGTCAATTTGGTTTCCATATAACACCCAGTGTTCATCCCAACAAGTGCCTTCCTCCATGCCCATCACCCGTTTTTCCCCTCTCCTCCACCCCCCATCAACCCTCAGTTTGTTCTCAGTATTTAAGAGTCTCTTGTGGTATGCCTCCCTCCCTTTCCTTAACTATTTTTTCCCCTTCCCCTCCCCTATGGTCCTTTGTTAAGTTTCTCCTGTTCTACATATGAGTGAAAAAGTATAGGAGTTACCTAAATTTTTGATTCAGTGGATGATTCAAATGGAGACTTGGAACATGCATTTCAATATGTAACTGATTTTTCTGATGAAATGACCTGAGGAACACATTCTAAGAAATGTCACTTGAAAAGGTAACTGCTCCCAGGGACTTCCAATTTTACCAAAATCCAGCCAAGTGTTTCAACAACATTTATTTAAAAGTTCATCCTTATCTCACTGATTTTGTTTGCCATTTTTATTATATACTAATTCCTTATACATATTTGGATCTATTCATGGATTTTATGTCCTAGTCTATGTACTGTTCTATTTACAGGTCACATGATGGTAATTATTGAGGCTTTGTAATATGTTTTAGTACCTGATGCTTTCACTGCTCTTCTGAGAGATATCCTGGCTATTTCTTTCTTGCTTCATTTTTTTTTTTTTGTATGAACTGGAGGCTCTATATGTTTTTTCCTTCCTCATTCTTTCTCTTCCTCTCTCTTGTTCCCCCACCTTCTTTCTTTTTTCATCCTTCAGTAGAGATGTGCTTATCTTCTTGTCTCATGTTCATATTAGCCCAGGTTCTCACTCAGTACACGGAGAGGGGAAAAATTGGAGAAGTCATTATCCTACTGTCAAGACAAACTTGATTTGCTTGAGGACAGGAGAAGGCAAGCCAAAAGTTTTACGCTCAATATTTCAATGGGAACCACATTAAATTAATATATTACTTTAAGTAGAACTGAAATCTTACAATTTTGAATCTTTCTATTCCAAGTAATAGTACATATACTAAAAAAATGTTGTGTGTGTGTCCATGTTCTTCAGGAACACATTAATGTTTCTCATAAAGGCTTTACACATTTCTTGTTAAATTTATTCCTAAGGATTTTATCATCTTGTTGCTATTGTAGATGAGATTTTCTTCCATTTTATCTTTCAGTTATTTGTTAGATGTATTTCAGAAGGACATTAATTTTTGCATATTTTTATTCCACAATTTCTTTTGAAGTCTCTTATTTCTCATACTTTTTCAGTTGAGTTTTTAAGAATTGCCAGCTTAATAATCAATATATCTAGAAACTAATAATTTTATTACTTCTCTAAATTTCATGCCTCTAAGTTATCCACTTATTAAGTTGTATTGAATAATACATATTAAGATATTATCATGTTAAGAAATTGTTTATTTTGTTAAGTGTTGTTATCAAGACTGAGTGTTGGATTTTGTTAAAAGTCATTTTCAGGGGCACCTGGGTGGCTCAGTCAGTTAAGCATCTGATTACAGCTCATTTCATGATCTCACGGTTCGTGAGTTCGAGCTCCATGTTGGGTTCTGTGCTGACAGCATGGAGCTTCCTTGGGATTCTCTCTCTCTCTCTCTCTCTCTCTGTCTCTCTCTCTCTTTCTTTCCCTCATAATAAATGATTAAACTTTAAAAAAAAGTCATTTTCAAATCGATGGAGAAGATCATATATATTTCTTATATACAGTGTTAGTACTCCTTATAATAAATATATTATATTTCTTAATATTGAATGGTACTCACGCATTTCTGGTATAAACCCAATTTGGTCATGATATTATCATTTTTTTAAGGTGATGCTGAACTCTGTGTGTTAATATTTTACTTAAGATTTTATCTTATGTTTATAAATATATTAAATTTGTTTTTAGCAATTCAGCAACGTTTAAGGGTAATTTGACCCAGACCATAGGTGGTTTTCTGTCCTCCTGCTGAAAGCCCTACCTTTTGGTTCACCATAATCTGAGCCTAGCTCTCTTTCTTATCAAAACACGAACCTGAGCTAGACCTTGTCTCCTGACCAACTTGAATTCTGCATATTACACATGTGTTTTGGAACCTTTTTGCCTTCCTTTTTACAGACTTTCTGCCCCACCTCCACCCCGCCTCACCCCAATTTGATGGTCATCATATGGTTGGTTTCTGTTCTAGGTTCCTGATCTTATTTAGGCTGAATTCCAAATAATTCTTGTTTGTCTCCTTCCCATCTTCTGCATTTAATTTACTCCCTGGGGACCATGTGACAACTCTTTAAGGACTAAATAATAATTACTTCTGCTGGTGGACATTAAACAGTTAGTCCTTTACTGCCCCCTTGAGGACCTTGGCCACCACACACCCTGTGGCCCATCTTGAGAGAGGTGTTTCTCCCTCCCCATATGGCCATCCTCTCATTAACAGATAGTAGGTACAAAGAATGAACTGCCCTGAGAGGAATGAAGAAGACAAAGATGACACCCATTTCTGCCTTCAAAGAACTTAAAAACAAGGTGGACAGAGGGGAACTCAGGCTTTTCTGTGGGCATTTAGGGCATGAGAGTCGTGAGGGAGGGTGCTGATAACCAGGCATAGAGATAGCTATAAGTTCCAGGAGACTCACAGGGGCGGTACAAAAGATTGCAGTCATAGTTGAGAAAAGGGAAAATGGAGATCACTGTGACACTGGTCTCTGAAGGGTGAAAAGACATGCATGGCATGAGTGCAACCATCAGAAGCAAAAAAATTGTGAAGCACAGGAAGAGGATATTTTGAGTAGAGGGAAGAATTTACATGGGGCAGCAGGATGAGAGAAAAGCTGGAAAGGTGGTTTAAATCTAAACTGTAAAGCAATTTACATTTATTCCGTCACTAATGGAAGGTTTTCCCTGAAAGCAGATTTTCTTAGTACACAAATAGTGAAGGGCAGTAAAGGGATCAGTGCAAGAAGGGATCAGGTAGGGAGGGAATAAAAGAGTTCAGAATAAAAGGATTGAGTGGTAGGGGAATGGATAAAAGAGAATGTCAACCCTTCAGTTTTTTTCTAGAGTGTCCTCATTCTAGAGGGACACGTCCTGGGAAGGGGGGGGGGTACATAAAAGGGCTGTGTACCATGGGACATAAGTGAAGATATGTTCTGGGAAATATAACAAGTCCACTACACACACCTTCCAAAAGAATTGCTGTGCGTGCACACACGTGTGTGTGTGTGTGTGTGTGTGTTTATATTATTTTTTATGTTTATTTATCTATTTTGAGAGAGACAGAGCACAAGCAGGGAAGGGACAAACAGAGAGGGAGAGAGAAAATTCCAAGCAGGCTCCACGCTGTCATCATGGAGCCCGACATGGGGCTCGAACCCATGAACCGTGAGATCATGACCTAAGCTAAAATCAAATGTTGTATGCTCAACCAACTGAGCCACCCAGGTGCCCCTATGTGTGTGTCTAAACTAGTAATGCAGGGATAAGATCTTTTGTATATAAACAGTCCAGATATTTGCTACTGCTTGTCAGCCATCGGTGTATCACAGACATCTCCCTGCCCTCCGGAGATAGGTTACTCTTTCCAGTGTTTGGTAATTTCATGAAGCAGGGCGAGTTTCTAAGCAGAGTTGAATTCCTACAAGGATCTTGTTCTAGTAGATGCCCTGATAAAATCCCTAGTTGGTTGTTTAAAAAAAAAGCAGTGACATAATAAAATTATTAATTAAGTGGAAGTAGCTGCAAACCTAACTTACATAGTAATTATATTATTTACTTCTTGCTCTATTAATAAAATACTCCCAAATTTAGTGGCTTACAACAGCAATAAATGTTCATTATCCCACATGGTTTTTGCAGGTCAGAAATTCATGAGCAGATTAGCTGGGTGGTTCTAGCTCAGAGTCTCTCATGAGGCTGTACTCATGGCAGCAACCATCCCAAGGTTTGACTGAGCTGGAGAAAGTGCTTCATAGATGGCTTATCTATATGACAGGCCAGGCACAGAGGGACAATGAGATGGAGAATAGCAAAGATAGATAAAAAGATATAGAGGACAGAGTGAAAAGGTCCAACCTGCATCTTGCTAGAGTTCCAAAAGGAGAGACGCAGTATTGAAATAGATGATGGCTGAGAATTTTCCTGAATTAATGAAAAAAAATTTAACCCTTAGATTGGGGAACATCAATAAATAAGACAAATACAAAAGAAAAAAAGGAAAAGAAAAACCATCAGTCCACAAGACTAATATCAAACAAAAATTTAAAAAGCCACAGAGAAAACATAGAAAAAGCAGGACAAATAGAAAATCCAAAATGGAAAATAAGAGGAGAGAGGTAAATCCAAATATGTCCATAAAGATAGGCAGTATAAGTGGTTAAAATTAGTTAAAAGGGAAAAATTGTCATACTTGAAAAAAATGAGTCGAGCTACACATTTCTAAATGGAGACATATCAAAGTATGAGGACATGAAGAAGTTGAAAATAAAATAATGGGAAAAGATTTACCAGGCACAGACAGAGCAGGAAGAAGAGGAGGATGTGGGGGAGGAAGAGGAAAAGGAAGGCTGACCATGGATCTAAGTCTAGCATAGATTGGGATAAAGAGAGCCAGCCCTTGCTGACAAAAGGTTTCAGCCTCCAGAAGGCAGATACAGTTGCCAGATTTAGCAAATAAAAATGCAGGACACCTGGTTAAATTATAACTTTAGAAAAACAACAAATTTTTTTGTATAAATACTTCCCAAATACTGCATGATATAGTCATACTAAAAAATTATTCATTGTTTATCTTAAATTCAAATTACCTAAGCATGTTATATTTTATCTTGCAACCCTAAAAGATGAATGTATCTCATAACAGCCTCAAAATATATAAAGAAAACACTGACAGAGTAAAAAGAGTTGAGTAGAGAAACTGAGAAATCTCTTTATATCACAGTGGGAGATTTTAACAAATCCCTCACTAATTGAAAAATATAAAAGCTTATTCTAACGACTATATGTGTGAAATGAATGTGAATATACAGTAAAATCTTGGATTGCAAGTAACTTGTTCTGTGAGTGTTGCAAGATGAGCAAACATTTCTAATAAATTTTAACTTGATAAATAAGCGATGTCTTGCAATATGAATAGTACATGATGCCAAACTTCACATAATCACAAGTGAACCAATGGTTCTCTCTCTCTTTCCTTCTCTCTCTCCACCTCTCTCACTGCGAAGATTGTGGGTGATTGTTAATGCAATGTCACATTTATGCAAAATTCTCAAAAGGAAGCAAAAGCAAGTATCATTGGATAGGTTCCTTGTTAAAGTTGCACAGAAAGAAAAGATCACATTGAGATAAAGTTAGCAGTGATTCCGTTAGTGATAGTGAAAGTCGTCCTACACAATAACCCTCCTCTCTCTTGTCTCTATCACACCAGCCACGGAGGTTTTCTAAGGTCAGTGCAGGTTAATTTGTTTATTTTTCTTTATATGTTTTATTTTCTTTATTATTTTTTATTATATTACAATATTATAGTCTTTTTTATATGAATATTTTTGGGTGTGGAATGAATCATCTGAGTTTCCATTATTTCTTATGGAGAAATTTGCTTTGATATACAAGTGCTTTGGATTACAAGCATGTTTCCAGAATGAATTATGGTCACAAAGCAAGGGTTTACTGTATATGTATATATCAAGTTTCATACACACACACACACACACAAAATAGCATACACATTTTTCTTTCATTCCCAAATGAAACATTTACAAAATTGATCACTTACCAGGTCACATAATAATCCTCAATAAAGTTAATCAATTTCTATCTGGTCTGTTATGGAATACATTCTATGATTTCTATGCACATAAGTTAGAAATCGTTAATAATAAAAAAATACATCCATTTGGAAACAAAAATAAAATTGATCATTTTAAACACCCAAAACCTAAGAGAAGACAGGTACAAGGAAATTAGAAAATACTTGGGACTGAAGGATTTTTAAATACTCATATACCCAAACTTGTGGGATATAGCTAAAATAGTAGTTCAAAGGAGATTTATGGCCTCAAATGTTTATATTAGAAAAGAAGAAAGGTTAGAGATAGGGGAGGTAGGTATTCAACTTAAGTAATTAGAAAAATAGATTACATACAAAGAAAGCAGAAGGAAAGAAGTAAAACATAAGAGCACATGGAATAAAATGCAAATCAAAGATGTGCTAGAGAAGACCAACAAGACCAAAAGCCAGTCCCTAGAAAAAGCTAATAAAACTGAAAAACTCTGGCACAATTGATAAAGAAAATAAAGAACACACAAAGAAATATTAGAAAATGAAACACGCTACAAATCTAGATAGATCGAAAGTTAAAAGGGTAGTTAAGTAGTATATAGCAATCCATTTGAAAACAGAAAAAATTCTCAGAAAAATATAACTTTTGAGTACTGCAGGTAAAGAATACTTGAATTATATTATACTTTATGGAATTATTTTATATGAAGATTCATTTAAAAATCTTTTGCACAAAGTAGAAAACAGTCTAGGAGGTTATTGGAACAAAATTAAACAATTATGCCTGATAAAATTCTTAGAAATAGGGAATAAGAGGAATCTGAAAAAGGTCGCTACCTCAAAACTGACTGCAGAACTAGTATTTTTTAAAAAATTTTTAAATGTTTATTTAATTTTGAGAGAGAGAGAGCGAGAGAGACAGAGCGTGAACAGGGGAGGAGTAGAGAGAGAGGGAGACACAGAATCCGAAGCAGACTTCAGGCTCTGAGCTGTCAGCACAGAGCCTGACACAGGGCTCGAACTCACAGAGTGCGAGATCATGACCTGAGTGGAAGTCAGTCGCTTAACCAACTGAGCCACCCAGGTGCCCCAAAAACTAGTATTTTAAAAGTGGAATATAATGGAGCATGCGGATGGCTCAGTAGGTTGAGTGTCTAACTCTTGATTTCAGCTCAGATTGTGATCCCAGGGGTGTGGATCAAGTCCCACGTTGGGCATCATGCTGAGTGTAGAGTCTGCTTAAGATTCTCTCTCCCTCTGCCCCTTGCCCACTCACATGTGCACTCTCTCTTTCTTTAAAAACATTCTTTAGAAATTTAAAAAAAAAACGATATAATTAAAGTATTTCTATTATTTAAGAAAGCAGTAACCATTTCTAGCCAACATCTTACTCGGTTTCTTAGAGAACAAATTCAATATCCAAGGGTAGAAAAGACAGTAACCCAACTGCCTTATTCACAGCAGGAATCACATATATAAACATTTCTGGAGAATGATTTGAATTATATTTATCAATAGAATTAATAAAAGTTTAGCATGATTGCTGAATATAAGTTTACTGAAGTCAAGTGGTTTCTTCATAACTGCCTTATATCAAGTACGTTCAAACATTTTTATGCCCTATATCCCAACAATCCTGTTTCTACTCATACATCCCAGAGAAACCCTGGAATATCTGCATGAGGTGACACGTTCCACAATGTTCATTAAATAAACTCTCTACTTTCACAATAAGAAAGTGAAAACAATTTTACCACGTTCAGGGTTTAGTACTATATATGTGATATTATTATAATTACTCACAGCCTGGTATTTTATGTTGTTTTTAATTTGCTCTGCTGATAGAAAATAAAAATATGGAGGTTCAAAATATAGCAGCTTGTTCCAGATAGTTCCATAAATCGCCAATTCGGCTTATGAACAGAATTGTATTTTCGTCTTCCGATGCTCTTTTCTTCAAATCTCACAATCTTCCAATAGTTATTAATTTAGAAATTTTCAGTTCTACAGGATATTTTTTGTATTTAATTTTTTTAATGTTTATTTTTGAGAGAGAGAGACAGAGCACGAGCAGGAGAAGGGCAGAAAGAGAGGGAGACACAGAATCCGAAGCAGGCTCCAGGCTCTGAGCTGTCAGCACAGAGCCTGACGCAAAGCTCGAACTCAGGAACTGTGAGATCATGACCTGAGCTGAAGCCGGATGCTTAACCAAATGAGCCACCCAGGCGCCCCTCCTAACAGGATACTTTTAAGTATCCATATTCAAAGATGTGATTGACTCCATCAACAGTTTTCAATTTCATTACTGTGGGTCAGGATAGCATATGTATTCAGTTTCATTAACGTTATTCTGAATTCTTTTCCTTAAAAACTGAAATAAAATCAACAAGGAAAAACAAACATGGCTGAACATGAACCTTTAGTAGAACTTGATTAAAAATAGATAGAAAAAGCAGGGCACCTGGCTGGCTCAGTCGGTAGAGCATGTGACTCTTGATCTCAGGGTCCTGAGTTCAGGCTCTACAGTTGGGTACAAAGCCTACTTAAAGAGAGAGAGAGAGAGAGAGAGAGAGAGAGAGAGAGAGAGAGAGAACATTTACTTGTTTATCCACAATGTACTAGATGCTTTGTTTTCAATATTTCATTTAACCTTTGGAACTTCAAGAAATAGGCATTATTTTATCTGGTTTACTGAAGAAGAAACAAAGATATAGGGAGATCTATATTTCTCTCTTACTTCCCCTGGATCATATCTAGTAAGTGGTAAAGCTGGGAGCCCAGGTCACTCTGGTTCAGTCCTCATGCTCTTTCCTCTACACCATGCCATCAAACACAAGGGCCTCAATCCGAGGTCTTATTCAAGCCATGTCAAACCATTTGGTGTGAAGCTTCAGGATCCAAAGTTTAAGCCAAGGCCTACATGAAAAAAGGAATAAAGATATCTTAGAGGCCTTAGCCTCAAAAGCTTTCCATAGTCCCTGAAAAGGGGTGAAGAAGTTACCTAGGAAGAGATTACCTGCCTGGGCAGAGCTGAAACAAGGGAAGGCTTCTCTCAGCAGAGACTGTGAGTGGATGGCCCATAGACAAGATTTTGCTGAAGACTCATCTTGGAAGATCAGCAGAGAGAGTCATGGTGGGGCCAATGGAGCAGGAGTAACTGTATCACTGAAGAAAGAATAATTGTGCCCTATGCATGCCACCAGAACAGATGTCATGGCACGTGGACAGAAAGGAGTGTACATAGAGGCGGAAGACCAAGAGCCATGGAACGTCTCAAGGGAGGCCAATAAAGACTCTGAGGACACAGGTGGACTGCCTGTCTCCACCACCATGGTGTTACACAAGCTTTTTCTGCCTTTGATATGCTGGGAAGGAAGATGGTAGGAGAAGGGAAGAGAAGGACCCTAAGCAGAAATCTGACCTTTGAAAGAGACCAATTTAAATCCTAAATTGATTGCATAATCATTTGAGAGTGACTGTTTTAAAATCAGGTTTGGCTACACAGTTTTTATTATAAAACCCACATGTGGGCTCAGGAGCAAGATGAATTGAGTTCCAAAGAAATAGTTACATGTCTATACACATGGTTTGTTTCTATACATTTAAAACCCAAGAGGGACACCTGGGTGGCTCAGTCGGTGAAGTGTCTGACTTCGGCTCAGGTCATGATCTCACAGTTTGTGAATTTGAGCCCCGCGTCAGGCTCTGTGCTGACAGCTCGGACCCTGGCCTGCTTCGGATTCTGTGTCTTCCTATCTCTCTGCCCCTCCCTCTGTCTCTCTGTCACTCTCAAAAATAAATAAACATTAAAAAAAATTTTTTTAAACCCAAGATGTAAGCATTATTATTGCCATTTCATAGATGAGAGAAGCCATACGCATTCTCTATAGAATGGAGCATAGAACAAGAAAATGGCAAAGTAGAGGGTTTATCAGACATGCATTTGCTCGAAAGCTCATTCTCTTTCCATCTCCGTAGGAGCTGACTTTAATGGGAAAATGGTAAAGTGGTGCCTCTGTTTCCACAGCTTGACCTTTGTTGGTGTAGGTCTTGTGCTTGTTTATACCGCCTTATGATTGCCACAGGGCACCCACACTAGGTACATAATGAATATAATCACAGCAACTGCCTAGTATTACTGAAACTTCATCCAAGGACATCACATTTCTTACAATTGTTACATGTGATGACTACTTAGTGAACAAGAACATCTCATTGAAATTGAATGTTAGTTCCAGTAAGATATAATTATTCTCTTCTACTCTGTTCAAGAAAGAACAGAAACTCTCCAGTCAAATGCAACTTAATTTTTTCAATCAGCAGTTAACATAAATTCAGCATTCTGCTGTAGGTGCCTTCATTCTCACAAAGCTGAATCTCAACAAGTAAAAACACACGTCCCACCGCCACCCCCTCACCCCACAATACACAGCTTCTTCCTTCACTGGGGGTAAAGGGAAGGTTCCCAGTAGGGGCCCTAACTCAATATACTGCTCTACTCTAATCCTAATTAGTTCCCAAGGCTTGTCCAGCTTTTCTGATTTTGCCTCCTGTGAAGATGGCGTGACCAAATGTGGATAGACTTACTTCCAGCTCTGTGCCAGGAAGCCCCGAAAAGGACAGAAGCAGCTCTTTGGGTTCTGGGTCTGCCCCTCCATCCAAGTGGCTCCTACAGCCCTTATCTACCCTGCCGCCACCCAATACAATGGGCAGGACTCTGGTAAGCAGACAGAGCATGTCTCTCACAGAAGAGAAATGGTCAAAAGGAACAGTAACAGTTTTATTAAAACACACACATTCTTCATTGTCTAGAAGAATCCACAGTACATGTTTTCGTCCTGGTTTATAGTCATGGCTATATTTGCATCCATCGATACCTGCATTCCATTTATTGGTTTCTCTATCAGAGTATTTTGGAGTTGCTGATAAAACTGAAAGCAAATTGTACTTTGTTTCTAATAAACCCTACCCCTTCCCATAAGTGGGCTGAGATGTGTGGAGTGCCCCAGGCAGGTCTAATATTTTAGTGCCCCTCAGCAAAACTCCCTTATATATTTATCCAGCATGAATGTAGATGTCAGAATGAGTGCTGTTTAGGAGGAAAGAGAAAAGTGGGACTGCTAGGGTTACGGGGCTCAGCAAATGCTTTCCTAAGCACCTCAGCTCTGGTTCCAAATCCGTGTGCCTACTTAACAAAGCAAAAGCCAGACGAAGAAAGAAGAATCTGTCTTGCAGGCAATCAGATGGCAATGTTCCTAACAAAATTTGATGTTTCCCACACAACACAAGGCCACACAATCAATGTAAACTAACAGAAAAAACAAAGTTTCTAACAGAACATGGACAAGGCTGAACTGCTACAGCAAACACGACTAACATTCCACTTAGAATGATTTCTGCTTATCAATGACAGCCCTAACCCTGCTCTAATCTTGCTTTCTCTGGACCAAAATTTTTGAGGTAATCAATCACCAAATTGTCCATATTAAAAAAATTTTTTTAATTTTTATTTATGAGAGAGAGACAGAGACATAGACAGAGAGAGACAGAGTGCAAGTAGGAGAGGGGCAGAGCAAAATGGAGACACAGAATATGAAGCAGGCTCTGGGCTTTAAGCTGTCAGCATACAGCCCCACTCAGGGCTGGAACTCACGAACCGTGAGATCATGACCTGAGTGGAAGTCGAACTCAACCAACTGAGCCCCCCAGGCTCCCATGTTGCCCATATTTCTTGACAGAATCCACACCATAACTGGCCCTTGATTTCCTTTCAGAAGCAACAAGCACAGGTTCTAACCCTATAAGAAGCCCCTCTCACGTGGTCCTTACTACGGTACCTAAGGTTTCTCTGGCTAAGAATTGCCCCCTGCTACACCAAGTTAATGAACCTAACTAAGATATAAATTTGTGAATATTGGTGTGTTCCTCCTGGCCTTTGGTTGGTGATTTTGACTCTGCCTATCAATCTTAACAAAAATTTAGCAATCCCTTTAGGAGACTTTAGGATCTTAACTCATAAGCCTCTTCTTACCTACAAGGATTTTGTCCTAGGTCATGTACTCTTTGTGAGAAGCATTCTACTAAATATAATAGTCTCCATCTCCTTCTATTTCTAAAAATATGTTTATGATCCTTACAGACAAAAACCTTGGACAAAATTTCGCCGTTGCCCTAACTCTCAATCTTCCCCTTCTCACGCCCCAACCCTGCTCCCCACCATGTACAACCACCATATCCATGTACAACTCCCCATAGCAGTGGATTTGAGAGATAAATGGTTCAGTGGCTCACACACTCATCCCAAAAGATATAGTAACTCAGGCTAGACTGCAGTTTCACAACAACATGGTTGTGCTATATTTTCTATTGGCAATTTTTCTAAGTTCTGTTTTATATTACAAGTATTGGAAACCTAGAAACTATGTTTCTCAGAATCCCTCAATGACAAGTGCTTCTCATTAGAGTTTACTGGTGAGAGGCATGCATGTTAAATTTAGAAGGCAAAAATGAGTCAGGAACAATATTGTTTTTTTCTGGCATTGGCAGACAGACATGAAACCTTTGGCAGACAGTAGACACAAAGTTTTGAACTGGCCTCAGCCATTCTCCTATAACTCACATGCTTTAATGCTGCCAACAGCTTGAAATCATTGTTTGGTTTTTTAAATTTTTTAATTTTTATTTATTTTTTTACTTTATTTATATATTTTTTATTTTTTTAAAAGTTTATTGCCAAGTTGGTTTCCATATAACTTCCCTACAAGTGTCCCCCTCCATGACCATCACCACCCTTCCCCTTTCCCCTTCCCTCTTCAGCCCTCAGTTTGTTTTCAATATTCAAGAATCTGTCATGATTTGCCTCCCTCCCTCTCCCTAACTTTTTCTCCCCCATTCCCCTTCCCATGGTCCCTTGTTAGGTTTCTCCTATTAGACCTATGAATGAAACATATGGTATCTGTTCTTCTCTGCCTGACTTATTTCGCTTAGCATGACACCCTCGAGGTCCATCCACTTTACTACAAATGGCCAGATTTCATTCTTTCTCATTGCCATGTAGTATTCCATTGTATAGATGAACCACA